>OX596012.1:36988189-37681407 GCA_951394025.1 Heteromyza rotundicornis
AACCAAAACGGCAACAATCTGACGAAATTCACAAACTCAGATGTATGTAACAGGCCTATTCTAGCGTAGTCACAATAGCCACCAAAAGTCTCACTAGTGACTTTTGTCTCAATTTGATACAATTTGGTATTCTGAACGATTTGAAAAAGCTCTTTCAGTATCAATTGTCATAAAAGTTGTGATCTGCTAAATAGGTCATCACAAACGTAAACAGCTGTCACAAAACAATAAAGTTTTTGAAAAAGTTAAAATTGGTATTGAAATAAATTTTATCTTCTTATTTTTCAATTAATTTTACGATTTCCACAATAGTTCTTTCGATATAGCTTATTCATAGAAATAAAAAAATTAATACATACTGATAAAAAAAATAATAAATTTTAAAAAAATTCTTACTTTTTTGCTTTTTGCGCCATTTTTGAATAGTTCAGTATTTTCTTTTGACGTGTTGGGTACAGAACGAATACTTGTTTCCAAAAGTATTCGGTAATTAGAGGTTATTACTAATTTTTTGAAATGTATCAGGTGACATCAGTACAATTTTTTTAAATGGTTAGTTTAGGGAACAAATATGTTTCGTACATTTTATAGAAATATATCAATGCATCCAGTAAGCGTATCAAGTAATCACAAAAAACATTCATGTAATTTCGAGTTTCGAAAGCTCTCGAAGTTGTACATCACTATCCTTTGATTTGTTTGAAGAAGAAGAAGAATCAACAGCTGATCATTTTTACACCTCAATGTGGTGAATTTCAGAGTTTTTTTTCTTGTGATCGCTGATTCAGAATCAGTCACAAAAATCCGATCACAAGAAAAGTCACAAAAATCTAAATCACAATCAACTATGACTCAATGTCAGAAAAAGCCTCTTAGTATATAAAAAAAATTTTAAAAAAATAAAAAGAAAAAAAAATTAATTGAGAAAAACGTTGCACCTACTTCCAAAAAAAATGATTTTGAAAGTAAAAATAAAAAAAATGAATAAAAATACCGGGATAAAAAAAATAAATAAAAATATTAAAAAAGGAATTTTAAAACAAAATTGATAATAGTAATAAAAAAATAATAAAAAAAGGAATTTTTAAATAAAATTGATAATAGTAATAAAAAAAATAATAAAAAAAAAATTAGAAAATTAAAATAAGTAAATATGTGTATAAGTAAGTGTATATATGTAAAATGTAAAAATACAACCAAATTCAAGAAAAATAATTAGAAAAAAATCAAAGAAAAAAAATTGTGGGTATTATTTACCAGAGAAGAAAAATATTTAAAAAAACAATTGGTTGGTGTGATATGGTGCCGTCCAATGGGTTGATTGTGTTTCTCCTGCGGCCTTTTGCCCGTCTGTCTAAACATCACAACAGTCCTAATATAAAATGGTCAACTAGAAACAGAAGTGGCGTAGCGAAGCACAACATAATTTCACGTCTGAACACTGATACATTTCAAAAAATTAGTAATAACCTCTGATTACCGAATACTTTTGGAAACAAGTATTCGTTCTGTACCCAACAAGTCAAAAGAAAATACTGAACTATTCAAAAATGGCGCAAAAAGCAAAAAAGTAAGAATTTTTTTAAAATTTATTATTTTTTTTATCAGTATGTATTAATTTTTTTATTTCTATGAATAAGCTATATCGAAAGAACTATTGTGGAAATCGTAAAATTAATTGAAAAATAAGAAGATAAAATTTATTTCAATACCTATTTTAACTTTTTCAAAAACTTTATTGTTTTGTGACAGCTGTTTACGTTTGTGATGACCTATTTAGCAGATCACAACTTTTATGACAATTGATACTGAAAGAGCTTTTTCAAATCGTTCAGAATACCAAATTGTATCAAATTGAGACAAAAGTCACTAGTGAGACTTTTGGTGGCTATTGTGACTACGCTAGAATAGGCCTGTTACATACATCTGAGTTTGTGAATTTCGTCAGATTGTTGCCGTTTTGGTTTTTTTTGTATCAGACTTTTTCTGAAATCATTTTTGAATTAATTTGCTTTTAATTTTCTTACGGATCACTAAAGTGACCTCACACATTAATTCTTGCGCATTGGATATTCGAGTTTTTATTGTTGCCATAGTGTTAATTGGTTTGAAGTGCAAGTGTTTGTGTTTGAAAGGTGTGCGGGAGTGAATGGAATCGAGTGGTGGAAAACAAGGGCTGATGGGTTCAATTGGGGATTTTCGTCGGCTCAACCGTAGTGTGGCCAGAGAAATACTGGGGAGATCGCTTAGATCATCATTGGCATCTCCTCCTAGTGAGCATTGCTTTAGGCCGATTTGGTTTTATGTCGTCAGAGCTTGGAGTATGAAAAGTCGCGGGAAGAGGAGCTGTCCATTGTGAACAGTACACGGGATAAAATTGGGGACAGTTTTATTTTGAAACTTGAAGCCATATGTGAGTCCGTTTGGGACATGTCCGAAGACGAAGCAGCCGGCGGGGCTGAAAGGAGCGCAGCTCCTGGTCATGCAGATGCGGTAGCTCAATCCGAGAAAATGTTTGGCATGATGCTAAACTGCATGGGACCTCGCACCATCAGCTGTTCACGGAGTTCCATTGCCTATTGAGTGGCAATGCGCTGAAGTGGTATTGACAAATTGTGGAGGACCATGACGATGACGACAGCTATGGCTATGTCGATTTCAAAAAGGATCTGATATGTCATTTTAGGTCATCCGAGGTTGACCATGAGATAATGCGAGAAATGATCGACAGAAAGCAGTTGCCAAATGAACCCTTTGAAGGTTTTTTTGCGGATGTCTATGACTTGTCTTTTAGGTTAGGGAAGAGGTTGGAGGAGCAGAAACTCGTCGACATTATTAGGGGTAATTTAAAGAGTAGCTTGGCGGTCTTTTTATTTAAATTAGAAATCACAAAGCTGGCCGATTTAAAGGATACGTGCAAGAAGGCCGAACAGTTATTAAAGGACAATAAAGCCAAGCCGAAGCATATTGGAGAAGTAGACGTTTGGAAGTTTGAAGAGGAAGATGGATGCGATAAAAAGAAATCGGAAGTTGAGGCAATAGAGTCGAGTGGTACCCGAAATAATTATCGTTCTAACAATTTTTCAAGTGGTGGCGTCAGCAAGCCACCCTTATTTTCAAACGCTGGTGGCAGTTAGGCCAATAATTTTTCATTCGCGCGTGAATGTACCTCCAAGTCAATGTAGTCAATGTTTTTGTCCAGCACAATTTCATGTCATGTTGTGTTTTACATGTGGTATGCCTGGAGATTTCTGTAGGAAAAATTCTGTCCAAATTAGTCCCGATAAGATGTGTAAGTCTTTGTTCCATGACTTGAAATGTTTTATGTGTAATAGTGACATGTCACTTTGTGTTTTACCACCGAGTGTTTCAAACCGGTCGAGATGCCCGGGAACTCGTGCCAGAAACAGGTCCTGGGGAATTGGGTCAAATTGTAATTTTTAAACGCAATGAAAATGAACAAGCAGTGATGAAACCTAAGAAAGTCCCTTTGAAAAGTCTGCACCAACGTAAGGTGGACTATGAAGAAGCCGTAGGAGGATTTTTGTAGATTTTTGTAGTCAGAGCTTAGAATAAATAGAAAATATCTAAAAATAAGGAAACTACGGGAGAAAAAAAGGAGTCATGAAAAGAATCATTAATAAAATTGTATCAACAATTGTAACGCAGAAAGGCGATAACCGTTTTTTTTTGCTAAAACGAAAATTGATGGGGTAGAAGTTATAGCATTGCTAGATTCCGGGGCAGGTGCTAGTTGTCTGGGCAAGGATGCCTTGGTATTTCTAATAGATAAAGTTTTCTTTATCTTTGTCGCAAGTGTATAATACAACTTGCGGGGCCAACAAGTACGAACCGCCAATCTGCCAGTGTTGTGGGATGGCGAAACAAAAACTATGGAGTTTTTGATCGTTCCGGCCCTTCAGCAGCAGGTGTATTTTGGAATAGATTTTTGGCGCACATTTGCGTTGAAGGTGGTTAGCAAGGAAAAAGGGGAAGTCTGTGACTCAGAGAAAAAAATATGGAAATTTCATAATTTACTCCGGCGCACGGTGACATGATTTGTGATACAAATCAGCATGTGTTGACCAGGGCTGATCGCGCACGTTTGGAGAAAGTGAAGGAATTGTTTCCTTCGTTTGCTAAACATGGTTTAGGGCGGACAAATGATGAGGAGCATGTAATTGAGGTTGTGGACGAGAACTTGCCGGTAAAACAGAGGCATTATCCAATTTCGGCTGCGATCCAAAAATTGGTGTTTGCTGAACTTGACCGCATGATATGCATGGGCGTTATTGAAGTGAGCAACAGCAGCTGGAGTTCGCCAGTTTCTTTGGTAAGAAAAGAAACCAAAACAGGCTTTGTCTTGATGAGCGAAAGGTCAATGAGCGAACGATTAAGGATGCATACCCTTTACCCCATGTTGACGGGTTGCTAAGTAGGTTACAGGATACGTGTTTCATTTCAGCCATAGATCTTAAGGACGCATTTTGGTAGATTCCCTTAGAGAAGAAATTCCGTGAGAAAACAGCCTTCACAGTCCCTGGGCGGCCGTTGTACCAATTCAAGGTTATGCCGTTTGCGTTGTGCAATGCTGCCCAGAGAATGTGTCGGCTGATGGACAAGGTGATCCCTGCCGAAATGCGTGAAAATGTGTTTGTCTTTTTAGACGATTTGTTGGTATGCTCTTCCAATTTTGAAGACCATTTGAAGTTGCTTGCGAAAGTAGGAAAATGTTTGGCTGATGCCAACCTAACAATAAATGTAGAAAAACATAATTTTGTTTTCGTAGGGGACGGATGTATCCGCACATATTTAAAAAAGGTGTCAGCGGTTGACGAAGTAACTGAGTTGAAATGCTACTCTGCTATATTAAGCGTAAAAAGATTTCGTCCTAATGTTGAGGGGCTTCCTTTTACCATAATCACGGATCATGCAAGCTTGAAGTGGCTAATGTGTCAAAAAGACTTATCTGGAAGGTTTGCCAGATGGAGTTTAAAACTTCAAGCTTACAATTTTAATATTGAACACCGAAAAGGTGCACAAAATGTGGTACCGGACACTCTCTCTCGAATCCATATGGAAGAGATAGAGACCGGTGGACAGGATATTAGATGTGGACCTCAGCGCTGAAGAAAACAGTGACAGAAAAGAAAGACGAACTGCCTGACATTTGTTTATCGGACGGTTTTGTGTATAAACGGACAATTTTTAGGACAGGGGACTGTATACAGGAGGACCGCGCCTGGAAGCAATGGGTGCCGTCTGAGCTGCAAAGAGGATTATCGGTGGTAGCTCACTATTCTCCGTCTGCAAAACACGGCGGAATGTACAAAACTTTGGAAAAATTACGTGAAAAGTATTATTTGCCTGGTATGGTGGCGGATGCACAGGACATTGTACGAAATTGTGACGTGTGCAAAAGCTCCAAAAACCAAAATTTTATTCGACCACCAATGGGGGCGCAACAAATAACTGAAAGGCCAATGCAACGGTTATACATCGATTTTATGGAGCCTTATCCACGAACCAAGGATGGTAATGTGACCATTTTTCTAAATTTGTTTGGCTAAAGCCAATGCGAACGGCAACGTCGGCCAATGTCATAAAGTTTTTAGAAAGGGAAGAATTCCACATTTTTGGTGTTCCCGAGTTCTTACACTCTGACAACGGAAAACAGTTTGTATACGAAGGTTATTTTTGGGAAAATATGGTACGTGCCACGTCAAGACAGCCTTTTACTCGCCACAAGCAAATGCGTCGGAGCGAGTGAATAGGTCCGTTCTTCAGATGATCCGAGCCTACGTAGGTGAAAATCAGAAGAACTGGGATTTGCATGTTAGCGATGCCGCATTTTCCTTGCGAAGTGTAAGGCATAGTTATTTTGGCATGGAACCTTCTTTTTGGCACCAATATGATGCAGCATGGAAATTCCTACGAAATGGCACGCCGGATAAATGCGGTGAAAGATACCGACGTGGTATTAACAAATGTTTCTGACAAGCAGCAATTGCTCCGCGCGAAGATATTCAATGATTTAAAAATTCCACATGAGAAGAGTGAAAAAGTTTATAAAACTAGAAGTAAAAAAGTTAGTTTTAAGGCAGGGAAGTTGGCTCCCATGCATATTCAGTCTGTTGTGTTGAAACAAATTGGTAACTCGTATTACGAATTGTGCAATATGGCCGGAAAAAAGTTGAGGGTATACTACGCCAAAGACATTTTTGAATTATGATTTCAGATGCCAGAGCAATATTTTAGGTTGTTTGGTTTGTTTTGTTAGTTCTTTATTAATTGTTTTTTTTATTTACTCTGTCCATAGTTGATTAAGTTTAGTTTTTTTTCTCTGTGATATAGTTTAAGTTTTTAATTATTTTTGAATTTTTCGGTTCTAGATTTTTCTGTGATATAATTTTAATTTTTTTTTATTTTTGGTTATTTGGAGTAATTGATTGCACGAGAAGGGAAAATATATTTAAAGTTTTATTCTCGATATTTCTCCAATAATTAAAATAATTTTTGAAAAGTTTTAAAAATTATAAAATAAAAATAAAAACAATGTTATTTTACAAAAACAATTTAAAGTGGAGTATCGCCACATTATCCCCTTCCGAAGAGTCAAACACCGGTTTCAAATCTAACTTTCTTGATAATTTGAGTTTCATTTGCAATAAAAGCTGGTTACAACCGATCTTTAGAAACAACTGTCTCTTTTCCATTCATAAAAATCTTGAAAAATTTTTCATATTTTTTAATAAAAGGAAACGGTGTAATATAAGGTGCTTGTTATGGAGTTTTGACTGCATCAACACGTACAAAAACATGTGATTTATTTAGATCTTTAAATATAAATGTTTTATTATTGCTATGGTTGCACCCAGGAATAGGTTTAATTCGTTGAAATTTCTCTTGAAGGTTTTTAATAAATACAAAATGTGAAGTTTTTATTGATTGGTTGAAGAACTCTGCAGGTAAACGAATAGTTGAACCATAAACTAGTTCTGAACTGCAACAGCCGATATCCTCTTTTATAGTTGACCTCAATCCCAATAATATCGTAGGGATTATATCAGTCCACTCTTCGTTTGCGTGGCATCTTATAGAAGCTTTAAGGGTCCTATGAAATATTTCTACTAATCCATTGCACTTGGGTGGTAAGCAGTAGTTCGTAGACCTTTAACCGACTAAAAAGCAGAAATTAAATTTCCTTTAAATTGATTTCCGCAATTTCGATTTAAAATTAAGGGTTTTTGGCTACTTTCTTCCAAATATCATTGCAGATTTTGAAGTCGAATCTGCTTTTTAGTCGGTTAAAAGGTTATATTTTAAAAAACTTGTTTTTTACTCTTTTTATTTTCCCTTTTTATTCCTTTTTATTCCCTCCTCCCTTTTTTCCCGAATGCGAACCTAAGTACAAAATTTCAGCCCTGTTGCTTAAAAAATACGAAAGTTAGAACATTAAATTGGCTCCATCCCGCTCCCCTTTGTGTGGGGGCTTGAAGGAATTGGAAGTTATGCCATGTTTAAAAAAAGGGGTTTGAGCCCCCTACGCCTCTGATGAACCTCATGTATTGTCAACCGAGTTCTATCGGTGTGCCAAATTTCAGCTCTCTAGCTTATGTGGAAGTGTATGAAAAAGCTCGCCGCAGATTTGAGGATATATATATATATATACATATATATATGTAGTCCACCCAAAGCAAGTTAATATAAAAGTTATAAAAAAATTAAACAAGTTAATAAAATTGTAATAAGAAATAAAAAAAAATAATAGAAAAAGTTTATTTTTAATAATTCAAAAGAAACTTATTGTACTTATACCCTATGACCAGAGGCGCATCCAAGGGGGGGGGGGGGGTTGTGGGTTTAAATTTCGATTGTACTATCTGAAAACAAAAATTTGTACAAAAATATAAAATTGTAAAAATTTAAAAAAAAATTAAATTTTTAAGTAAAAGTTACAAAATAAAAAATTTTAAACCTAGCTGTAATAAAAAGGAAAAACTGGTAAAAAGTGTTAAAAGAAAATCTGAAAAAATAAAAATATGGAAAAATGTAAAATTGTAAAAAACAAATATAAAAACCATTCTCAACAAAATTTATTTATATATCCTGCTATGCACTTCTCTCTTTGACCACACTGATTTTAATACTCGAATGCCAAAACAGAAATCTTTGCTTTTCAATGTATGTACTTCATACATGAATTTAAGCAAATATTCAGTTTTTATAATTTTGTATCACAAGTACACAACTTTTTACAATATTTAATTACCGAATTCTAAGAGCGATCAGCATCGACTAAATGAAAATCACGAACGGCCAACAAAATAAATGGAGTGATATAATTGGAATTCGTTTTTAAAACCGAAAAAAAACGACAGAAACAGTTGAGTTCGGGTCGAACTGCCACCGAATGCAGTCTATTGTGTATGGCTCTGTACAAGTCCTCTTTTCACCGGTCCCAGAATCGGTCTTTTTTGGGTAGTTGACTCCAAATTTCCCGTAGGGTAGTAGAAGATCTCCACACAAAACTCAAATAATTTGCTAGTGTGTGTATGGCAAACGCCGAATATCGCAAAT
Source organism: Heteromyza rotundicornis (assembly GCA_951394025.1). Classification (NCBI taxonomy): domain Eukaryota; kingdom Metazoa; phylum Arthropoda; class Insecta; order Diptera; family Heleomyzidae; genus Heteromyza; species Heteromyza rotundicornis. The sequence goes on from OX596012.1 coordinate 36,996,770, forward strand.
AGCAAAAGCATGCGCACACAACTCATAAAGCTGCTGTGGTTTTTAAATGCGATTGCTTTTGTAAAATTTTAAATTCAATTTGTAATTTTTTGTATTCTTCAAATACGCATAACTATTGTCAAAAAAATTAAATAATTTCTACTATTCTTAAAACCGGTTTATGTATATACAAACACACAAAAAATTGATGAACCGCTATTCAGCACCACCCACATATCGCATATTATCCCAAAGATAATTTGAATGATCTGTTGCAGTTGAAAAACAACAACAACTGCAAATGTAGCTCAATGAACTTACTGCAGCAGTGTGTTTTATGAAGCAAACAAAAATTAAAAAACATGAAATTTGACCGTTTCGTTGTGCAAGCAAAATTATATTACATTAATGGTCAACTGAAGATATTGCAAATCCTTTTTTGTATTGTCTCAATATACTCTTTTCCATGATATATCTATATATATATAACAAAGTCGCAAAATGCGTTACTCATCGCATCAGAAATCAACGGAGCACACGATTTGGATAATTTCTTTTGTGTTGCCTTCGTCTTGGTGGTACGATTCTATGTCGCTCAAGAAAACCCGGAAAATTCACCCAGAAAAGTGTGAAAATCGTGAAAATAGCCAATTCACTGCATAGTTCTGGGTCGCCTTCATATATTACATATATATCATATATATCATATATATCATATAATACAAGTACTGCCGCACACCATTGCATACTTTCTGGGGTTTCCATGATTTATTTTTCAGTTAGCATAGATCAGATCCATAGATTATACGAGGTGCCGTGGTGAGATGTTTCTGGCACCGCCGTGGTGAAAAGATCACAGCTTCACCATTGCACTAACTGTCGTTTCATTTCTTGCTTTTCATTTGTTTTCTGTGATTGAACAACAGAGCATAGCACAGGTGCAGAGGTTTTATTACTTTTTCAGCTTTTCCTAACATTAAATTTCAGTGATATTCTCCAGTGAAATTCTGTGATTTTTCTAACTTCGGTGAGTTCCAGAAAACATTTCCACAATAAGTAAGGTCAGACATTCTACTTCTTCCAATTCGTTTTCGATAGTATATTGAGCAGGCGCAACTATTTACTACACTTTTCAATATTTATCGGGCATTTTCTGACATTAAGTTCAATTGCGAACTTTCAACGGCAGATATTCACACATTTTGCTACGTGCAGCAGTCAATATTTACTGCCAATATTAATCGTGCATTTTCTGATATTCACTTTAAATGAAGGCATTCAATCCCGGGACGTCGGGATGCTACACACACAAAGAAATTAACAAAATTTTGTCAATAACGGTTACCAAAAAATGTTTATCGATCTGAATAAAATTTGTCCAATTTGAACCAAATTTTTTTTATTCGACAAAAAAGATAGTTGATAAAAATATTTTGTTGACCGTATATTGACAAAAAAATTTATCAATTGGTATAATGGTTTTGCGTGTGCTTTACTTTTAAATGGGCTGGTGTGTCCATTAGACCGTCTCGAAAAAATAAAGTTGTCCGCACACCATCTAATTTGAAGCATATTTGGAAGGAGATACCGGAAAAAAATTTCTTTTTTTTTGGCCGATCGTAGAGATAGCGCATCGACATATTTCTTCATATTGTCACCATTTATGATCCGATTTTAAAGTATAATATATCAAAATTTTTGCCTCGAGAAGACGTCTCCGAGGTCCTTGCTCTTAAGTACGCCCTTCTAGTACTTACCCACCATATCTCAGTTAGTACCACCCTAATGTACCATTCCAATAACAGAAAATTAAAGCTCTCGAAAAATAATTAAACTCTTGCAAAGGAAGTATACCGATTATTCCATTAGAACTATTTAAAAAAAATACAATTTATATTTTTACCGAACGTAGGGGCAGCGCATTGACATATTTCATCTACCTCTACGATCGGCCAAAAAAAAAAAGAAATTTTTTTCGGAATCTCCTTCCAAATTTGCTTCAAATTAGATGGTGTGCGGTTAACTATTGTTTTTCCCCCCCTATAAGGTGATACGGTCTAGTGTCCATTCAATTTCAAAAATTTTGAACAACTTTTAACATTGGTGTATCCGCTAAGGGTCGTGAGGTGGGATAGGCTTTGAAACACCCATTTTTACCGCCCACAAGTTAGAAAATAAGTATTTCTCTCACATTTTCACAGTAACTATCTTTTTATAGCAAATACCATATGATCAATAATTTACATGGTTGCGGTTGCCAATTTACGCAGTGTGTCCCAAACAATGTTACCATATCTGCGGGTTTCAAAGTCGGTGAAATTTTTACCTTTCGGTTTCAGGGAAAAAAATTGCTTATGGGATAAGTTTAACAATGGAATTATAAAAGTTTTTAGGCCCAGCAAAGCGGGTCGGACCCAGCTAGTATTCTATAATTGCACGCACAACATACGTACAATATGTACATACAAATAACACAAATGCCGCTTCAATAATATTTTTCTTATTATCAGATGCAAAAAAAAACAATTCAGCGCATAGAAATTGTAAATCGCATCAAACTACGCACCAAGAACTAAAACAACATCAATATCTAAAACAATATCAACTAAAACAATATCAAGAGTTTATCAAAAACCGTAGTGCCAAAAATTATTTTGTAAAACAAAAATCCAAACTCTTTTGAGAAAAGTACAAAATTTTTTAGCGAAAAAACAAAAGAAGTCAGCGTTAAACAGAAATAATTTAAATTGTTTCTTTTTTCCTCAGCGTTCGTGTTCCATGATCATTAAATTTGTTCTTTTATTTTTCGTTCAATTTTTTTCTGCTTTTTTTTTGCACAGACATTTTTTTCCTTTTTTTTCATTCGGATGGTGTTAAATGATGATGTATTTTTCACCATGTTGCATTCAAAATTGGCCAACATTCTTATATACTACGATAAAAACAAAAGTTTAGTATAAGCCTTTATTAGTCTTTTGATCCGAAAAGTAGAAAAAGTATTGACACGGCTATATTTGCCCTTCTTGCAAGAGTTCCATTTTCAAATCTAAAAAATCAATTTTTGTATCTGTTTTTGTCACAATTTTGAATTTATTAAAAAAAAATAATTTTAATTACAGTTGGTTGGTTGGTTGATCAGATGATGGCTTTTAACACAGTAAGTGATCAGCAACCTCCGCATCTGATCCCGTACCACTTAATACTTAAAAACAGTTTTCTATGTAAAGAGTTTGCCTTTTCTGAGTACATATAAGCGAAAATAACTATTGCAAACTTAACGAAGGCAGTGTGGCAAATTGTATTAAACGTTAACTACCATACAATGTGACAAGAATAAAGTATTCAAAAAGAACGACAAGATAAGAAACTATAATTTATATAAAACTGAAATAGCGCTGCTGGAACATTCCCGGCCCCCAGGACGATAGTTTTTCATAAGAATGACAGTTGTAGATGGTGACTAGCAAGGCCGTTGGAGGATATTGTTTTATCTCCAGGTTGAATGCTGCGCCTCGACTCGCAGCCGAATTGCCTTCGCTGCCAGCATCTGGTTCCTGTAGAGGTGTGGTATCGCCAAAGGGTTCTGGAGTTGGAAGAAAACAAATTTTTCGAATTGGACGTGTAAGAAATTTACCATTGCACTTTAGGATAACTACACGAATCAAACCATCTGGGCCCGGGTGAACTACTACTACTCGTGCTAAGGGCCATTTACACGGTGGGCATCTCTCATCGAATAAAAGCACAAGATCGACAGTTTTTGCGTTAGGGCGCACTTGGGACGACTTTGCAGTCTGCTTACATAATCCGAGAACCACCGTCGCCAAAAATGTTGCTTAATTTGTTCCACCACTCGCAAACGAGATAGGCCACTCGTCGTGAAATCAAGCAATTCCTCATTCGGTATGTTGATTGTGGGTTCACCGATCAAAAAATGTGCAGGCGTTAGTGCGTCGCAGTTTTCGACATCTTCATTGAGCGGGCTCAGTGACCGTGAATTGAGACAGGCCTCGATCTGTGTAAGCACCGTAGTCAGCTCGATACTTCGTGATTCTTTATAAATGATATTTAGTTGATTTCGCACCAGCCTCCCACAATCCGCCTAAGTGTTGCGAGGCTGTCGGAATAAAGTTCCAATTGGTACCTGCGATGACAAGAGCAGCTCTGAGATCTTCTGGTATAGATGAGATACTGCGGTGATGCATAATTTTCAATACGCTGCTGGCACCAATAAAATTTGTGCCACAATCTGAAAAAATGTGTGTACATTTGCCACGTCTGGACACAAATGTGCGAAAGGCTGCCAAAAACGCCTCCAAGCTTGACATTGCTTCCAAATTAATGGCTTTGGTAACCATGCACAAAAACACACAGATGTAGCCCTTCGATATTTTGGCATTGCGTAATGAAGATTGGCGGACGTCAATGGGACCTGCGTAGTCCACACCACTGTGAAGAAATGGTCTTGCTGGTGTTACTCGTACGGAAGGCAGATTGCCCAGTATACTTAAAGCACGTTAAGCATCGCTTCAGCACAGTCTGCGCAAGATGGCGTGAGTTTGACACCCAGTATTTTCTGCGGACGAAGTTCTGCATAAGCGTAACGCCGCCATGTAGTGTCGTAATGTGTGCATCTGAAAATATAAGAAGGCAGAATAATGTCTTCGTCGAGAAATGGATGCAAATTTGCAATCGAGCTACTTCCGTTTATCGATCCAGCAGCAAGTTGGGAGATTTCGTGTTGAAAATCGATAGTCTGCGATGATCAAACGATTTAAAGCCAGCTGCAACTCCAGCGCTGTTAAGGGACCAGATCGTCGATTTTCCTTATTTTTAGCGTTATTTTAAAAACTAATAAGGAACGTCGTAACCGCAATCGTTTTTCGAAGATTCGAAAATTTATATTAAATTTCTGGATACGACTCTACGCGCATGTGGCCAACTTGTACGAATTTTCGTTTTTCTTTTATAGTAGATTGATAGTAATCAATGTCGTCAGCCCAGTTTTCGAGCTCTTCACCGAGCCAAGTTGGGCCACTCCAGCACAGGGCATGATTTGGCAGGTCGCAGGGCAATACACCTCAAGAGATACTGTCGTCAGGGTTATCATTTGTAGGCACATATCTCCATTGGCTTACCGCTGAAAGCCTTTGAATTTCAGCAACGCGATTTGCTACATAAACATTCCATTTATTTGGCTGCGCCCTTATCCACGCCAGTACCGTTGTGCTATCACACCACAAAACCACTTCTTCCACGCAACTTTTCAGAGGCGCGACCTTGGTCTTGTGACGACCCCTAAAAATAAGAGTCGTCACAATAACGAATAATTTCTATTTCTTTATATTTTTTTATTTCGCATTTTGAAAATGCGGCCACATTACATAAGTTAAGAAAAATCATGAAGATATTTATTAATACCGAAAACCCTCAATTATTGTAGTACTTAATTTAGGGGCGAACAGTGGCACGACGGTCACACCTGGTCACACCTGACACGGTATTGACACAGTGGTCACACCGGTCATGGAAATAGCACAATGGTCACCAGAGGCGGCCAAACAACTACCTGGTCACTCCGATAGAACAAATGATCGGAAATCACATGAGTAAAAAGGAGACGGCGATAGGCACTACGCGACAATACCCCACGCTTCGCGACAAAAACCAATGACAACAAATCACCAACGAGAGTTGGTGAACTAACGAATATACAAAAGACGAGCCCTCACACTGATTTCGGTCTATTGCGATTTGTATTCCGAATCAGGTGAGTGGTATCGTAGGGTAGCTTTAGAAGTAGAACAAAAAGAATGGAAGCTCTAATGATGGTAGGGATAGTGGCCGTCGGATTTATTCGATATCTGCCATGTTCCCAACCATCATCCGGCACTTTGAACATAAAGGAAAAGGGACGAGGATGATGGTAGGGATAGTGGCCGTCGGATTTATTCGATATCCGCCATGTTCCCAACCATCATTCACCATTTTTGAAAGGAAAAGGGTCGAGGATGATGGTAGGGATAGTGGCCGTCGGATTTATTCGATACCTGCCATGTTCCCAACCATCATTCAACATTTTTGATGAGAAAGGGCAAGGATGATGGTAGGGATAGTGGCCGTCGGATTTATTCGATATCTGCCATGTTCCCAACCATCATTCAGCATTTTTGATAGGAAAGAACAAGGATGATGGTAGGGATAGTGGCCGTCGGATTTATTCGATACCTGCCATGTTCCCAACCATCATTCAGCATTTTTGATAGGAAAAGACAAGGATGATGGTAGGGATAGTGGCCGTCGGATTTATTCGATATCTGCCATGTTCCCAACCATCATTTCCAAAGCTAGAACTCCACCATAAAGGCCCAAGGGCGACTTTTCATTTCTTATATTAAATTTTTATAAAAAAAAACAATTAAATTCTTACTCAAAATTTGCTAATGTTAACCAAAAATTACATTTCAGCCATTAATTCACATTTAATTAAAAATTCCCTTTCAGCAGTTAATCAAAACTTTAATTTTTCCTTTTTCTCCATTCCTCATTATTTCAATTTACCATTTTTTGTCGGAGCCATCAAGTGGCCGTATTTGTAAACATCATCAAGCAAAACCAAAATGGTAAAAACGACATGGATCAACTACCTGCGAAGTGATGAGCTACGCGCATACGCCGTGGAATTCGGCTTCGACGGGAGCGGCAGCGTCGAAGAGCTACGAAGGAAATTCGTGGCATTTGTGAAGGACGAATTGACCAGCAGCCATCATATGGAGCGCTTGGTGGAATTTGAGGCCAAGCATGCACGCAGCCAGGTCGCAGGTATGTCAAGCGCCGCAGCAGATGATGAAGGAGGAGTATCACGAGGCCAGTTCGGAAGAGGGCAGTCTGCCACCTCCGCTGAAGGAGATTTTGGACATGGCAACGACTACCAGCCAGGCTAGGAAATGGGAGGCGAATATGTCATTCGTACCGCAGCCAATGAAGACCACCCGACGAGAGGTGCCGGTGAAGACACAAGTGAATTCACCGGCGAGTGCACCGACGGGATATCCATGGCCATATCACACACCACGACCCACAATTACGGAACAGGTGAGGAAGTGGACAGTGCGCTACAACGGCGGCACGGACCCCATCGTATTTGTCGAGATTATTGAAGAACTGGTGATTACGTATAATGTGTGCAAGGACGACATGCCAAGAATGATGCCAGAGCTGCTCACTGAGAAGGCCCTCACCTGGTTCCGGAACAACAACCGCCAGTGGACAACGTGGGAGTCCTACAAAAGTAGCTTCCTGTCATTCTTCTTGCCGGGGCGCTGCTTCGAACAACTGGATGATGCCATCCGCAAGCGAGTAAAGAAACCACGTGAGAACTTCAGGGACCACGTTATCACCCTCCAAGATATGATGCGACATGCCAACTATGAAGAGGAGGACAAGTTAAGTAGAATTTATAGAAACAGACATGTAGATTATCGTTGGTACGTGAAGCGCAAGGATTTCACAACTTTGGACGAGTTGCTGACATTAGACCAGGATTTAGAGGTGCTACAGGAGGACACCAGCGCGTCTCGAGGCACCCCAATGAGGTCGACGGAGTAACGACACCAACTGGCAGAAGCAGCTGGTTCACCAAGGCCCTCCCGACGAACGTGTCATCGATGTGGAGAGGAAGGGCATTTCAGAAGTGAATGCACCGGAAATTTTGTATTGCATTGTTGGGAGTGCGGCCGGAGAGGCGTGTGCACTTTCGAATGTTGCAGGAGACAGGCGGGAAACGACAGTGGAACCGGCAGGGAGCAAGGGGCGGCCGGCGCTCCGACTATCGAACCCCTTCCGCGACACGAGCACTAAACTTCGATGGACGTCGGATCTCCGCACTAGTCACCCTTGATAGTGTGGAGGCAACAGCGACGATCGACACAGGGGCTACACGGTGTTTCATCTGCCGAGAGTACGCGAAACAATTTTGGACACCGTTCAACAAGGTAAAAATCAAGTACGACGTACGCCTGGCCGATGGGTCGGTGATTGAAGTCACGGAAGCGCTCGTATTGAAAGTGGCCATGGGAGGCCGATCGGCAGAGATGACGGTATTAGTGTTGCACACCTCAACGGATCCTCTCATCCTCGGATTGGATTTCCTGGGACAGATTCAAACCATAATGACACTCGGAGCCTACACGGTAAGAATGCATTCACAGGCTAGGAATACAGGTACCCCACTCGAGAAGGCTGACGCCAGACACATGGAGCAGGAGGACAGCAGGCGATTAACCGACGGCGCCAGCCGGAAAAGCACAACACCCATACGAACGGGGCAGAAGAAATCTGGATGCAGTTCACAGCCTGCGCAAAACTGGAATAAAGGATGCAGTTCACAGTATGCGCAAAATGGAAATACTGAGGTCAGTTTACGGTCTGCGCAAAATCGGAAAATGGGATGCAGATCACAGCCTGCGCAAAACTGGAATGGCGGATGCAGTTCACAGCCTGCGGAAAACTGGAATGGAGGATGCAGTTCACAGTCTTCGCAAAATGGAAATACGAAGGTCAGTTTACGGTCTGCGAAAAACTGGAAAATAGGATGCAGTTCACAGCCTGCGCAAAACTGGACAAAAGGGTGCAGATCCCAGCCTGCGAAAAGTCGGAACAAGGAGGAAAGGCTTCAGGTAATAGGTGATAAGGAAAGTGAACAAAAATTTATAGACAGGTTTCTAGAGGAGGAGCTGCCGCCATTTGAGGAACTGAAGGGGACCACGACCATCGCCAGCCATCGAATAATCATGAGGGATGAAATGCCCATAAAGCAGCGGTATTATACCAAAAATCCTGCAATGATGGGAATCATAAATGAGCATATCGATGAGCTAATACAACAAGGATGTATCGAGCCGGCAAGGAGCCCCCACAGTGCACCGATCGTGTTGGTGAAAAAGAAGAATGGGAAATGGCGCTTATGTGTGGACTACAGGCAATTGAATGCCAAATCGGTGCCGGATGCCTACCCGCTGCCGCGCATTCAACACATCCTGGATCGGTTGCGTAACGCGAAAGTGATCAGCACTCTGGACTTGAAAAATGGATATTGGCAGGTGCCAATGGAACCTGGGAGTAAGCAATATACAGCTTTCACCGTGCCTGGGTGAGGCCTCTATCAATGGTGCGTTATGCCATTCGGTTTACATTCAGCGCCAGCAACTTTTCAACGCGCCCTGGACGGAGTCATCGGGCCGGAAATGGAGCCGCACGCGTTCGCCTACCTGGATGACATTATTGTCACAGGGGCATCCTTTGAGGAACATATGGTGAATCTGCGCGAGGTGTTTCGACGACTACGAGCTGCAAAATTGAGGATCAATACGGAAAAATGTGAGTTCATTAAACAGGAAATAAGGTATCTAGGTCACATCGTCACGCCAGATGGAATCCATACAGACCCGGAGAAGATTGCAGCAATCCAGGAGCTGAAACCACCCACCAATTTAAGGGAGTTACGCCGATGCCTGGGCATCGCATCCTGGTACCGATGGTTTGTACCGGATTTCTCGAAAGTGGTGCAGCCACTAACCGCATTGTTGAAAAAGAGCCGTCGATGGAAGTGGGAGCAGGATCAGCAGGAGGCCTTCGAGCAGCTGAAACTGCGGCTCACGGAGGCGCCCGTGCTCATCTGCCCAGATTTCTCACAGCGATTTACGTTGCAGACGGACGCCAGCGATCAAGGATTAGGCGTGGTATTGACCCAAATGGTGGAGGACCTGGAACGTACGCCAGCAGGAGATTAACGGCGGCGGAAATAAATTACTCGCCCACTGAAAAAGAATGCCTCGCCATTGTTTGGGGCATACGGAAAATGCGGGAATACCTCGAGGGGTATGAGTTTACGATTATCACCGACCACTCTCTTTGAAATGGTTAGATTCCATTGAAAGTCCGTCCGGGAGGATTGCTCGCTGGGCATTGGAACTGCAGCAATACAGGTATACTATCCAATATAGGAAAGGGAAATTAAATGTAGTAGCAGATGCGCTGTCACGCCAACCCCGAGATGTACTAAGGACTGCAGAGGTGGTGGAGAAGGAGGATGAATGCTGTCGGTGGCTAGAAAGGAGGAGGTGACGAAGAATCCGGAAAAGTACGCCGACTTCATGATCCAGGGAAATCAACTTTACCGACATATTCCGCGGCGAGTAGGTGACGAAGACTGCGCACCGTGGAAGTTATGCGTCGCCACGCCACTTCGAAAGCGGGTGTTAGCAGAAAACCACGACGACCCGACGGCTGGACATTTCGGAATCCGGAAAACAATTGCACGCATTGCAAATAATTATTATTGGCCAGGTATGTTCCGAGCGGTAGGTCAATATGTGCGCAGCTGTGAGAGCTGCCAAAAATTTAAACCAGAGCAGCAGAAACCGGCCGGGCGGATGCTGACCCAAATCGCTGAGCGGATGCTGAACCATGGGCGATCCTCTGTGCAGAGTTCGTGGGACCGCTACCTAGGTCGACTCACGGCAACACCATGATGCTGGTGTTCGTGGACAAATTCACCAAATGGGTGGAGAATATCCCCATGAGGAAGGCGACGACGGAAACACTCAAGAAAGCATTCCGCGACCGAATTCTGGCGCGGTTTGGAGTGCCAAAGGTGATGGTGACGGACAACGGAACACAATTTACAAGTAAGGCTTTCGGTAAATATGTGAAGGAGCTGGGAGTCAGGCATCAGTTCACGGCGCCCTACACGCCGCAGGAAAACGCCACTGAGCGGTCGAATCGGACCATCAAGACGATGGTGGCGCAACTATCGACAAACAATCTACGGCGGTGGGACGAATTCCTGATAGAAATAATGCTGGCCATAAACCCAGAGGAAAATACCTGCCATTGCAACAACATGAATTTATACTGATTTAGGACAAATATATATTTGATAAATAGCTTTAGGAAATCCACACTCCGAGGGATTGTGACAGACGGCATCGCACTGGCATCCCCATTTACGAGATGGCAACCGCACGATCAAACCGGTGGAAGACTACACCAAACCGACTGTGCCCGCTGAAGCATGGTACAAGGCCAACGATGCAGGCCGCAAACGAGAGGGCTGCCAAGACCGACCGATGGGCGCCCACCATTGAGCTACCAGACGTGACCACTGACAGCAGTAACGACGAAGGAAGAAACACCGAAGATCGCATGTCTGACCAAAGTGCCATCACACTCGGGTACATAGTACCAGCAACGGCCGAAGAAATGATGTTAGTCAACCAGGAGATTGGGGCGATGGTAGATATCGAGGCCGACTGCACACCCTACTTGGGCCTTCACTATTACGAGGCAAGTGAGGGACAGCTAGAACTGCCAACGACCGAGGAGCTGATGGAGTGGTCCAGTCCACATTTGCCTTCGCCCGCACCACCCACCGACATGGAATCGCCAGTCAGACGAACTCCATCTGGGACCCCACCGCCACCACCACCAACCAACGACGCACTGGACGAAGATCCGTTTTTGGGACTTCCTCCGGCCGTCCAGCGACGCTTCCTGCAGGCCAGAGGACGACGAATCCTGGGAAAACGACACCGATTCCGCATACGGCGAGCAGAGGGTGACTATCTGGTCGCTCTGAGCCGACAGGGCACCGAGACAATCCGTTTCTTGCCGCGGAAGTAAGGGTGGGGGGGTGTGACGACCCTGAAAATAAGAGTCGTCACAATAACGAATAATTTCTATTTCTTTATATTTTTTTATTTCGCATTTTGAAAATGCGGCCACATTACATAAGTTAAGAAAAATCATGAAGATATTTATTAATAATTAATACCGAAAACCCTCAATTATTGTAGTACTTAATTTAGGGGCGAACAGTGGCACGACGGTCACACCTGGTCACACCTGACACGGTATTGACACAGTGGTCACACCGGTCATGGAAATAGCACAATGGTCACCAGAGGCGGCCAAACAACTACCTGGTCACTCCGATAGAACAAATGATCGGAAATCACATGAGTAAAAAGGAGACGGCGATAGGCACTACGCGACAATACCCCACGCTTCGAGACAAAAACCAATGGCAACAAATCACCAACGAGAGTTGGTGAACTAACGAATATACAAAAGACGAGCCCTCACACTGATTTCGGTCTATTGCGATTTGTATTCCGAATCAGATGAGTGGTATCGTAGGGTAGCTTTAGAAGTAGAACAAAAATAATGGAAGCTCGGATGATGGTAGGGATAGTGGCCGTCGGATTTATTCGATATCTTCCATGTTCCCAACCACCATTTCCAAAGCTAGAACTCCACCATAACGGCCCTTAATTTAAATTTTTTAATTTTTTAAATTTTTATAAAAAAAAAAACAATTAAATTTCTATTCAAAACTTACTAATGTTAACCAAAAATTACATTTCAGGCATTCACATTTAATTAAAAATTCCTTTCAGCAGTTAATCAAAACTTTAATTTTTCCTTTTTCTCCATTCCTCATTATTTCAATTTACCATTTTTCTTTATATTTACACTTTCATGTATATGTTAATAAATTGTTGAGAATTGTATTAATTATTTAATAGGGGTATTGCGATTTGTATTCCGAATCAGGCTAATTGCGAGATCATCAAGCGTGAAGGCAACGTGAAGGATAGCAAGTAGAGGAGCATGCTCAGCAAGGACCTGGAAGCCAAGTAAAGATTGAGATTTGCAGAATTTGTCGAAGCCTTCGAGTGGCCTGAATCTGGAGAAGTTTTGTCAACGCCATAAAGTGGCGAAATTTGGAGAAGTTTTGTCAACGCCATCAAGTGGCCTAATTTGGAGAAGTTTTGTCGACGCCATTGAGTGGCCTAAATTCGAAGAAGTTTTGGCCAACGCCATCGAGTGACATAATTTGCAGAAGTTTTATCAATGCCATCGAGTGGCCTAAATTTGGAGAAGTTTTGTCAACGCCATCGAGTGGAATAATTTTCAGATGTTTTATCAACGCCATCGAGTGGCCTAATTCGCAGAAGTTATCAACGCCATCGAGTGACAGACGCTCGCATTAGCCACGCTCCGCGCCTATTGCTCCCCAAATCACTCTACGCATCGCAACGCCTACATCACCATCGTCAACAAATTGCCAACGCCGCCGACCAGCTGCAACGCCACAAAGTCGACGACCAACGCCACTGTTCGCCCAACCCAATCTCTAGTTGAAAATTTTGTTAAAATTTCCTATTTTGAATTATATTGAATAAAGTCACTGTTATACTATAATCTCCGTAAATTATAAATTTATTTCTGTACGAAGCCCTGGACATCCGACGAGTCCTTACCCCAGCCTTTGCGACGTTACAGTCTTCGCTTGCAAAATTCGTATTAAAATTTCACCACTCTCCAACACAGTTCTCGAGTAAACTACCGCAGCAAATGCCACCTGCGATGCATCTGAAAACCCCTGTAAAACACATTTTCTGTTTTTTTTTGTTCCAATAAAAAGATAAATTTTCACTTTCTCTAGGCAATTTAACGTATTCCGATACTCCAACCACTCGGCAGAAATATTTTTCGGCAACTGATCATTCCAACCAATTCCTATAAGCCATAGCTTCCGGAACAATAATTTGACAATAATTGTGGTTGGTGCTAGCCAACCTTGTGGATCAAATAGTTTCGATACATCGGAAAGTAAATTTAGAGCCTTGATCTAATAACGCTCTAGCAACGATTATGGCATCAGGTGTTTCAAGTTTTAGCAAAACGGTATCAAGAATAACTTGTGATGTGGTGTACTGCTGTAGGGCATTGTTGATATTGTGAATTTGCAAATTGGTAACATTATTCTCAGCTGCTCTTCCATCGTTCGAATTGTTGTTTGTGAAAGCGCCATGTAGTAGAGTGTTATGTTTCTCTTTGCACAAATTACAAGTGTGAACTGATTTGCATTCGTTTAATGCTTGCCCACCAAAGAGACAATTATTACAAAGAGAATTGCGTTCAGCAAACAATTATCGTTCAATCGCCGAGTACGAACGAAACACCCAACACTTAAATAAAAAGTGGGGTTTTTTGCAACAAAGACATGCCTGTGTTTTGTTGCTATTTAAATTGAAATTTTTTACGCCTTGTCGATAACCGGTTTATGGTTTGTATTTTTGGGTAGTGCTATTTTCGCCAAGCGTTTCTAAAGTGCGAAATGTAGTTTCCAAAAAATTTAACAGCTGTTCTAACTGGGGGAGCTCCTTAGTAGCTCTTAAATTATGCTCCCATTCTTTTCTAGTTTCAAAATCTAATTTTTGTGCAGTTAAATGAATAACGATTGGATCCCAGTTCGTGGTGACGACATCTAGATTAGCCAAGGAGGCAAGAAACTCTTTGATAGTGTCTAAAAGAGATTTAATCGCCTGATGTGATACATTTAGGAATAGCGCAAAGTTTATTTAGAAGCGTGTTCACAATCATGCGCTTATTATGAAATCTATCCTCTAAAGTTTTCTAGGCGAGATCGTAGTTGGCTTCAGTAAAAAATATGTGTTTGATTAAGTGTTCTGCCTCACAGTACTGTGAGTAACTGTACTTGGAAAAGAATATGCAAAATACTTATGACAGTCAATGTACACTTTTTTTTTTTTTATTAGAGTATGATATTTATTGAATCATTCAAATAGTTTTTTTTAGATCTAACAATAATAATTCAAAAGGGTTTTCAATAAATAATTTCACTTAATTCTATTTATAAATTGAGTTTTGCCCTTTGTCCATTGAGTTGGGCATGATGTGTTTTCGTAGCTAATATAGGGGAATAAATTAGTTTCGCTTAAGACGTGAGGGATTCAGAGGTCTCAGTAAATTTCTAGCTAGAATGTTTGGATGAAACATAAGCTTCTGCTTGTACTTCGTTGTTATAACACCCAAGAAAAAAGTTCGAAAAGTAGGTCCATTTTCACCTGAATTTTCTCGAAGTGTACTTAACGGATTAACGAGTTCTGATACTCATTCGAAAGGAATTGAATAGCCCTTTCCAATGATACCAATATCGATTCCAAGTACTGTGAGTAACTGTACTTGGAAAAGAATATGCAAAATACTTATGACAGTCAATGTACACTTTTTTTTTTTTTATTAGAGTATGATATTTATTGAATCATTCAAATAGTTTTTTTTAGATCTAACAATAATAATTCAAAAGGGTTTTCAATAAATAATTTCACTTAATTCTATTTATAAATTGAGTTTTGCCCTTTGTCCATTGAGTTGGGCATGATGTGTTTTCGTAGCTAATATAGGGGAATAAATTAGTTTCGCTTAAGACGTGAGGGATTCAGAGGTCTCAGTAAATTTCTAGCTAGAATGTTTGGATGAAACATAAGCTTCTGCTTGTACTTCGAGGTAAGTTTCGGAATTTCGTCTTTTACTGCAGGGATATTCAAATCATTGTGGATGTTTGCATTTCTTATAAACCAAGGGGCTCTGGCAATTTGTCGCAGGATTTTAGATTGGACTCTCTGGAGTTTTTCCACATTAGAGGGAGAGGCCATATGGGTTTTATTATACTTTTGTATATTTGGACTTTATATGTGAGATTAAGCTTTGATGCCCTTGCGATTAGCCAATTTAGCTTCAACTGTTTTAACTTTATCTGAGTGATTTTAGATTGGATGTGCTTGTGCCATGTGAGACGGCGATCAAGATGCATTCCAAGGTACTTGGTTTCTGTACTTTCGGGCACAACTTGGCCGTTTATCTTCAGAGCAGGACACGTGCCCCTTCTTAGGGTGAAGGTTAAGTGGCAGCTTTTGGATTAGTTGACTTTGATTTTCCTTCGTGATAGCCAATTGCTTAGAGAGTCCAAATGTTTTTGCACGTAAAGAGTTGCCATGTCTGGGTTTGAGTGGGAGCACAGGATAGCAGTGTCGTCAGCAAAAGTCGATAAAAGAGTTCTGTCGATTTTGGGCATATCTGCAGTATATAGAATATAAAGCAGGGGCGCGAGGACACTACCTTGTGGTACTCCGGCCAGTATATCGTATTTTTGGGAGACAAAGCTTTTTTATAGGCAGAGAATATGCTGTAATTTGAAAATTAGTCCTTCGTGCCAGACTTTATCGAAGGCCTGGGTAATATCGAGAAAAACAGCGGAGCAGTACTGTTTCTTTTCGAAAGTGCTTTTTATTGAGTCTACAATACGGTGCACTTGTTCGATAGTGCCATGCTTTTCGCGGACGCCAAACTGGTGGTCGGGAATCACGAGCAAACTTATGGGGCGGTATGAGGTCACATTGTTGGGATTTATTCCAATCATTGTAACTTGAGAAAGTTTCCAATCATCTGGGTAGTGACATGTTCTAAGGATTGCGTTAAGTATGTATGTGCAATAAATGGGTTATTGCAACTAATGGCAGTTCTTTTATCATTGTAAGCGTTATCAAGTCTGGTCCTGGTGCTTTGGATCCAGGCATTTATTTATTGCCTCCATAAGTTCATTTTTTTTAATCGCGCCTGTACAGGAGTGGGATATCAAAAGTTGTCCCGTTCGGGGTGAATACGGTTTTTAGGTGGTTGGCAAAAGCAGCACCTTTTTCAGCATCGCTTCTGGCCCAGTTTCCATTTGGCAGCCGTATGGGAGGTTCTGCCAGTAATGGTTTTTTCATATTTTTAGCAGCTCGCCAGAGAGAGTAATTTGTTGATTTTGTGGGTGCGAGATGTTCAACAAATTGTTGGAAGTCTTTTTCGGATTTCCACTTTAGCTGTTTTTGTAGAGTTCGCGTGATGTTATTGAGTTGTTTTTTCAGATTTGGGGATCTGTTGTTTTGCCATTCACGACGTATTTTTCTTTTATTTTTTATTAACTGCTTTATGTCCTTTGCGGTACATTTTGCATAGCTGCGGGTTGAGCTATTTGGGATTTGGGCTGGAGTGGCCGCTGTAGCTGCTTGGGAAATCAAGAGTGTGAAATTACTAGAAACTGTGTTTATTTCATCTTTCGTTTCTAGTGACACATTTGGGTTAATGTGTCCGATATTTGAGCCAGTTTGTGAGTTTACTGGTCAATTTATCTGGTGAGTTGACCTCAGAACTTGGCGCGCACTTTATTGTGATAATGGTAGGCGTATGGTCTGATGAGAGATCTAGAGAAGATTCTATAGTCAATTGGCTCCTTTTTACAGTTTTAAATACTGCACAGTCAGTGACGTCGGGAGTTTTTCGACTGTCAGTTGGCCAATAAGTTGGCGTGCCAGAGGAGACTACGTCAAGGCCAAGTCTGTTGATGGTGTTCAACAGGAGCCTGCCCTTTGGTGATATTAGGCGAGAGCCCCAATATGTATGTTTGGCGTTGAAGTCGCCGGCAACTAGAAACTTTTGTCCAAGAGAATGGAAAAAAGTCTGGAATTGTTGCTCAGTTATTTTGTGTCTGGGCGGGCAGTATATAGCTGTTAATGTTAGGCCTTTTAAGTATTCATCGAGAGAAATACTTTTCGCTTGAATGTATTCTGTGCAATAATTCTGAAGAGCATAATGCTTTATCCGGCTTTTTATGAGAATAGCGGAACCACCTCTAGCGTTTCCGCTTGGATGTCATAGAGTCTATATCCTGGGAGATTGAAAAAGTGTTTTTCAGTGAAGTGAGTTTCAGAGATTACCATAGTTTGTGAAGACACCGGCCGTTTGCATTACAGAATGATATTTTTAAACTATTTATGGTTTAGACATGAGATGTTGTAGTAAAAGAACTTGATTTTTAATCATTTCTTGCATCATATTTTGCATACTGGACATAAATTGAGACAAATTTTGTATGAACATTTGTGGGGTTTGTTCAAGACTACTGCTTGGAGGAGCAGGTTGCACAGGAACAGAGTCACTGCTTTTTAAGGCGCTGGCGTAGGATGTACACTGAGAGGAAAATGTTTTAAAATTGAACGATTTGGTTTTTAAAATAGAAGCTCTATTTTAAAAACCATAGAGCTTCTATTTTAAAAACCAAATCGTTCAATTTTAAAACATTTTCCTCTCAGTGTACATCCTACGCCAGCGCCTTAAAAAGCAGTGACTCTGTTCCTGTGCAACCTGCTCCTCCAAGCAGTAGTCTTGAACAAACCCCACACGTGCGCTAAAAACAAATTTTAAAACGTAGTTTTTCAATTTTAAAACAATGTACTAAAATCTAATTTTAAAACCAACTCGTTCACTTTGAAAATTTTTTTTTTTAAATTGAAAACAAAAATTTTAAAGTTGAATGAAATTACATTAAAATTTGATAAATTTGCTTTCAAATTGGTTTTTAGTACAAAGTTATAAGATTGAATGACTGCGTTTTAAAATTAGTTTTGAACGCACATGATTTAAAATTAAACAAATAAAGTTGTTGTAAAACTTCGGCTTTACAACAATTAAATAATACCACTCTTGTTATTACTGTTGCATTTGGGAAAAAAGCCCAACAACGTAAGGTACAAACAAGTAAAATGTATTACAATAACAAAAGGTTATTGGGATGGCAACTTGTAACAGGAGCACATGAAAGAAATTAACGGAATGCTATTATTGTTGTTCTTTCAAATGCTAAACTGAAACATACGTGGGAGGGGCTAGTGAAAGCGATTGAGATTTGTTAATGTAATGTCAAACATTTAGAATTTGACATTCATTGCAAAGAAAAGTCTGCAATTCTCTAGTAATCGTCCGCATATGTGAAAGTGTATATAGTATGTTTGAAAATAACATAATTGGCAGTCAACTAAATGAGTCGCTGATGATAAATCGGGCAAATTTTGAAATAGCTATACGACTCAAGCCATGCTTGGACTGTTTCCTTTTTTCATGTTGCTACTTTCCTGTTTGCTTGTTCAAGTGATCTTTTCATTGCATACAATAAAATTATATACTAAAAACAGCCTGACACTCAAAATGCAACAAATTTGTTTTAAGCTCTATTTTAAAAACCAATGCACTAAATTTTTCTTTCAGTGTAGATATAATCAGTCGAACGATTACGATTAATTTACACACGTGAATATAAAGTTATTTGTTTATTTATTTTTAATCAAAAATTTTTAAATTCAAATTACCAATTCTCGCGTGCCAGAGAAGCTTACTTAAAACAAAGCAAAGTCCCGCTCGGGCGCAAAAAAATGTTTTTGTCACAATTTTGAATTTATTAAAAAATAATAATTTGAATTACAGTTGGTTGGTTGGTTGATCAGATGATGGTTTTTAACACAGTAAGTGATCAGCAACCTCCGCATCTGATACCGTATCACTTAATACTTAAAAACAGTTTTCTATATAATTTCATATTTGAATTAAAAATTTCATAATATTTTGTTTTGTATTGTAATTTTCATGAAACCGTCCAAAATGTTGTATAACACCCGACAAATATCAACTTTTGGTAATGCAGAAGATCGGAACGAATAGATTCTGTTAGAGGGGATTAAAAAGAGTACTCCTGTCTCCCAGTTTTTCGGGATCAATTCTTAAAACAGTTTAAATCGCATATTTGCATGTTGCAGTTTTCCCAAGCCAAAATTTTTTAATCCTGGGTATTTTCGGGTTTTCAAAAAAAACCCGATTTAATTCGATTAATACAAATATTATTTTACGAAAACTCAGTATTATAATCTGCTGACGACTAAATCCCATCTTCTAGCTACAGTGGTATTCATAAGTATTAAGTTGCTGACAACACCAATTTCTATGTTCTTCACCAATGACAAAGGTTTCTGGAAGCTTCTCCTTATTTCTTTAATAATATGGAATTTTCCAGACCCTTTTATGTAGATTATTTATGTATATTGTAATTCGCTGACTCCACTATGGATGAATTAAAAGCTAAAGTGGTGTACCGTTATATAGTATAGTAGGGTATTAACTTGCACATAAGAGTGCAAAGCTGGGCATTAACTAGTTAATTAGTTAATAGTTAATTAACGAAGTTAAATTTTTGGTTAACTTTTAACGTTTCAGTTAATTTCGAAAACCATTAACTTTTTCATTTAGTTAAGTTAAATTTCTTCGATTAACTATCATTAGTTAGCTTTGAAATAAAAAAAAAAATTTTATTATTAAATGTAAAAAAAAACTTAAAATTAAGAATTTATACTATTTTTATAACCCTTATATTAACTTGCTTTGGGTGGACTATATAGATATATATATGTATATCCTCAAATCTGCGGCGAACTTTTTCATACACTTCCACATGAGCTAGAGAGCTGAAATTTGGAACACTGATAGAACTCCGGTGACAATGCATTCTATTTTGGGGTCCATCAGAGGCGTAGGGGGCCGTGGGGGAACTCAAACCCCTTTTTTTAAACATGGCATAACTTCCGATTCCTTCAAGCTACAATGATGAAATTTGGTAGTTGGGTTCTTATTGACAAAATCTAATTTTATACCCTTTGGAAAGGGGGGGGGGGGGTGGGGTCAAAGGGGTGCGGGATGGAGCCAATTTAAAGTTCTAACTTTCGTATTTTGTAAGCTACAAGGCTGAAATTTTTTACTTAGGTTCGCATTCGGGAAAAAAAGGGGAAAAAATGGGGGAGAAAAAAAAGAGTAAAAAACAATTTTTTTTTAAATATAACCCTTAAACCGACTAAAAAGCAGAAAATAAATTTCCTTTAAATTAATTTCGATTTAAAATTAAGGGTTTTTGGCGACTTTTTTTAAAAAATGGGAAAATAAAAAAAGAGTAAAAAACAAGTTTTTTAAAATATAACCCTTTAACCGACTAAAAAGCAGAAAATAAATTTCCTTTAAATTAATTTCCGCAATTTCGATTTAAAATTAAGGGTTTTTGGCGACTTCAAAATTTGCAATGATATCAGGAACAAAGTAGCCAAAAACCCGTAATTTTAAATCGAAATTGCGGAAATTAATTTAAAGGAAATTTATTTTCTGCTTTTTAGTCGGTTAAAATGTTATATTTTAAAAAACTTGTTTTTTACTCTTTTTTTATTAACTGACTAATTTAAAAATTATTTCACAAAAAGATTAAATACACTTGCCGATATATTTCGAAGTATTTTATATTCCATTTTTATGTATGAATGGACCATTCTAAACACAATTGCGTTCTCAGCCATCGTCAGGATGTTTACATACATCGTATTTTCCATTTCTCAAATTTCTCAAAATGGCGAAAAACTGAGAACGCCATTGTGTTTAGAATGACTTGTGATATTTGTTCTTAACCAAACTTCATTCGTTTCATTTGTATTATTTAATATTCTAATAAAATTTGTATTCCTTTATATAAATATAAATAAATGGTTTCATATACGAAATTTTTGATAAAAATTTCATATTTGCATAAAAGGCTGAAACCGATCAAAAAATGGTCTGTGAGTGTGTATATAGTTAAAATGTTTTTTTTGTGTTTTTTTTTGTAAACAAAACTTTTTTTTATTTTCTATATAAAATTTAACTATTTAATTTAACTTTTAACGAAGTTAACTTTTCAACGAAATTAACTATGCCCAGCTTTGAGGAAAACCATACCATTAAAACATGTAAACTTTTAACGATAGGATGTAAAAAAATTCATAATATAGAGACAAAAACGCATGAGAGTTCAATTTTCTGATAAAAAATTTGTTCATTGTAGAAAAAAATGCACTCTATGAAATTTTTAAAATGAAAATATCGATGAAACTATTCAATGAAAAATGCAAAAATGCGATTTAAACGTTGCATTTTTTAGTGTTGAACGGTGTAATAGAAGTTAAAAGTTATTTTTGTCTTCAGTTGCATGAAAAAGACTTACATCATACGTTTTTCTTTTTATCAAAAAAAATATTTTTAATTTTCAGCCAGTTTGTGAGTTTACTGGTCAGTTTATCTGGTGAATTGACCTCAGAACTTGGCGCGTACTTTATTGTGATAATGGTGGCGTATGGTCTGATGAGAGATCTGAGAAGATTTTATAGTCAATTGGCTGCTTTTTACAGTTTTAAATTCTGCAAAGTCAATGACGTCGGGAGTTTTGTGACTGTCTGTTGGCCAATAAGTTGGAGTGCCAGAGGAGACAACGTTAAGGCCGAGTCTGTGTTGAACAGGAGCCTGCCCTTTGGTGATATTAGGCGAGAGCCCCCATATGTGTGTTTGGCGTTGAAGTCGCCGGCAACAAGAAACTTTTGCCCAAGAGAATGGAAAAAAGTCTGGAATTGTTGCTCAGTTATTTTGTGTCTGGACGGGCAGTATATAGCTGTTAATGTTAGGCCTTTTAAGTATTCATCGAGAGAAATACTTTTCGCTTGAATGTATTCTGTGCAATAATTCTGAAGAGCATAATGCTTTATTCGGCTTTTTATGAGAATAGCGAAACCACCTCTAGCGTTTCCACTTGGATGCTTTGTGTCATAGAGTCTATATCCTGGTAGATTGAAAAAGTATTTTTCGGTGAAGTAAGTTTCAGAAATTAGCATAACGTCTATGCTGGACTCTTTCAAGAATTCGAGAAGTTCTAGTTTGTGAAGGAAAATAAAAAAAGAGTAAAAAACAAGTTTTTTAAAATATAACCCTTTAACCGACTAAAAAGCAGAAAATAAATTTCCTTTAAATTAATTTCCGCAATTTCGATTTAAAATTAAGGGTTTTTGGCGACTTCAAAATTTGCAATGATATCAGGAACAAAGTAGCCAAAAACCCGTAATTTTAAATCGAAATTGCGGAAATTAATTTAAAGGAAATTTATTTTCTGCTTTTTAGTCGGTTAAAATGTTATATTTTAAAAAACTTGTTTTTTACTCTTTTTTTATTAACTGACTAATTTAAAAATTATTTCACAAAAAGATTAAATACACTTGCCGATATATTTCGAAGTATTTTATATTCCATTTTTATGTATGAATGGACCATTCTAAACACAATTGCGTTCTCAGCCATCGTCAGGATGTTTACATACATCGTATTTTCCATTTCTCAAATTTCTCAAAATGGCGAAAAACTGAGAACGCCATTGTGTTTAGAATGACTTGTGATATTTGTTCTTAACCAAACTTCATTCGTTTCATTTGTATTATTTAATATTCTAATAAAATTTGTATTCCTTTATATAAATATAAATAAATGGTTTCATATACGAAATTTTTGATAAAAATTTCATATTTGCATAAAAGGCTGAAACCGATCAAAAAATGGTCTGTGAGTGTGTATATAGTTAAAATGTTTTTTTTGTGTTTTTTTTTGTAAACAAAACTTTTTTTTATTTTCTATATAAAATTTAACTATTTAATTTAACTTTTAACGAAGTTAACTTTTCAACGAAATTAACTATGCCCAGCTTTGAGGAAAACCATACCATTAAAACATGTAAACTTTTAACGATAGGATGTAAAAAAATTCATAATATAGAGACAAAAACGCATGAGAGTTCAATTTTCTGATAAAAAATTTGTTCATTGTAGAAAAAAATGCACTCTATGAAATTTTTAAAATGAAAATATCGATGAAACTATTCAATGAAAAATGCAAAAATGCGATTTAAACGTTGCATTTTTTAGTGTTGAACGGTGTAATAGAAGTTAAAAGTTATTTTTGTCTTCAGTTGCATGAAAAAGACTTACATCATACGTTTTTCTTTTTATCAAAAAAAATATTTTTAATTTTCAGCCAGTTTGTGAGTTTACTGGTCAGTTTATCTGGTGAATTGACCTCAGAACTTGGCGCGTACTTTATTGTGATAATGGTGGCGTATGGTCTGATGAGAGATCTGAGAAGATTTTATAGTCAATTGGCTGCTTTTTACAGTTTTAAATTCTGCAAAGTCAATGACGTCGGGAGTTTTGTGACTGTCTGTTGGCCAATAAGTTGGAGTGCCAGAGGAGACAACGTTAAGGCCGAGTCTGTGTTGAACAGGAGCCTGCCCTTTGGTGATATTAGGCGAGAGCCCCCATATGTGTGTTTGGCGTTGAAGTCGCCGGCAACAAGAAACTTTTGCCCAAGAGAATGGAAAAAAGTCTGGAATTGTTGCTCAGTTATTTTGTGTCTGGACGGGCAGTATATAGCTGTTAATGTTAGGCCTTTTAAGTATTCATCGAGAGAAATACTTTTCGCTTGAATGTATTCTGTGCAATAAATCTGAAGAGCATAATGCTTTATTCGGCTTTTTATGAGAATAGCGAAACCACCTCTAGCGTTTCCACTTGGATGCTTTGTGTCATAGAGTCTATATCCTGGTAGATTGAAAAAGTATTTTTCGGTGAAGTAAGTTTCAGAAATTAGCATAACGTCTATGCTGGACTCTTTCAAGAATTCGAGAAGTTCTAGTTTGTGAAGACACAGGCCGTTTGCATTCCAAAATGATATTTTTAAACCATTCATGGCTTAGACATGAGATGTTGTAGTAAAAGACTTTGAATTTTAATAATTTCTTGCATCATATTTTGCATACCGGTCATAAATTGAGACATATTTTGTATAAACACTTGCAGAGTGGCTAGGGGACAGGTTGCGTGAACTCGGGGACTGAGTTTTGTCCTTTTAAAGCGCTGGCGTAGGAAACGCCTTGATTTATAATGGGATTTGCATAAGTAGCTGCATTGGATTGTGAGGGATTTGTTGATATTTTTCTTGAATCCTGTTTTAGGGGTAAAGTATCAGCTTTGGGAATAGCCTTGCTTTTGAAGGATTTGTAGATTGGACAGCCTCTATAGTTTGCTGTATGGTTGCCACGGCAATAAATGCAGCAATTGCGGTTAACATAAGCATCCTCTTTAGTTTTTTGAACAAGTTTGTGGGGTGGAGATCGCCACATATTACGCACACGCTGGGAAGTGTGCAATACGATTTTGTGTGGCCGTATTCTTGGCAATTATGGCACTGAATTGGTCCTCGGCGCTTATGAGGCTATTCCACTGTAATTTTGCGATGGAGTAGATACCGCAGTGAGTAAATTGGGTGAGATTCCCTCTTTTTTAGGGACGTTGGATCGAATTCCAGTTCCACTCGGAATAGTCGTTGGGGAATTTCATCTCGATTTTGTATGTTAAAAACGGATTTGTATTTTCGTCTCATGAATTCTTCCCTTGAGAATAGAGATTACATGAAATGTGTGCTCACCAATAATTTGAGAAAGCAAGCCGGGACACGTATTTTTTCGCGGCTCTCGCACTTTCTTGTTGTTGCAACATTTTCCCACTTTCTTCATCTGTTTCGCTTTCGTGTGAGTGAGAAGCAGAATTCGGTGTGAGAGACGCGTTCGATTTTTTTGGGGAATGTTTTATTCCCATGTTTTGCAATATTTTTTTCACGTTTATTTTTTCTTTAGTGTTTTGCAGCGGCTCCGACGATGCCGACTGCATGCAAAATAGAGATGGTCACTTTTTCGTTTTTTTCGCGGAATTTATGTTTAATTATGTGTATTTTTTCCGTGTTTATTTTTGATTTTTTGTGGAGCACCATTGCATACAATCAGCAACAACTTGGAGGAAATGGATGTGCTAACACCAGGACATTTCCTGATTGGATACCCAATACTCCATGCCGCAGAGTCATCGAATGAAGAAAAGATTAATTCACTTGATAGATGGAAGCTGATCCAGAAGATGAAAAAAGATTTTTGTAACCGATGGAAGAACGACACTTCAGAAGAGGGATAAGTGGAAAAATTCACAGAGTAATCTTAGTTGTAGTGAAGGATGAAAGTACTGCTCCTTCAAAGTGGATGCTTGGGAGAATACTTGAAGTTCACCCAGGAAAGGACGGAAGAGTCAGAGTGGTGACCCTAAAGAGCCAAAGCAGGAATTTTAAAATACCAGTGCACAAAATCTGTCCATTGGAAATTCCGGCGAATCCTGTAGAACCAGATGTTGAAACAGGAAGTTCGCACTTAACACAGACAAAGCCTATACCAAGATCAACGGACGTAAGAGTCGGAGGATGGCTTTGGTGGTGGAAGATGGCTATGTCATTCGGTTAAAAAAGCAGTACCACATTTTGACACATTTTGAACAAGTGTCACGCCACTGCGTGATCTATTACATTTTTGACACTTTATTTGATATTCTTTAATTGCTCTCTCCTTATGTTTTTGCCTAATTTTTGTACGCTCACAGAGTAGCCTCGCAGTGAACTTTAAACGAAACGCAAGCGCAGCGTAATATATGAATTGTTATTACTGTTTCTTATTAAATAAATATTGTTAATACTTTGAATAAACATAAATCGAAGGAAAGTATTAGGACATAAATTCAGATGTGGAATAAGTAACTCATGCGCAGTAAAAAAGAAAACAAAACTCGTGGGTGTACATTCCGTTCGGTACATTTTGGCTAACGCAATAGCCTTGAATTGCAAAAAAGACGCCGCCGTTAAATTTAGAAAATTCAAAACGCACGAAGAAAAGCGAAAGATAAAGACAAATATGGAAAAGTTGAGCGAGTTTAAAGTGGAGCGAAGACTGCGAACGTTAGAAAAGGCAATTGAAAGTATACATTGCAATACTGTCGCTGACGTCCCTTTGAGCCGAGCGGCACCAACATCGCGCGAAACGAATAGTCAAATTGAAAATATCGATTTTGCGGCACATGCAATGCGACGGAATGCATGCCTCTTACTTGTTATTCATACATACCTAAAGTGTGTAAAACTTGTAGACACATTTTACATACAACATTGCGTGTATAAACACTGTTATACACGCAAATATGGAATTTTCCAGACCCTTTTATGTAGATTATTTATGTATATTGTAATTCGCTGACTCCACTATGGATGAATTAAAAGCTAAAGTGGAGTACCGTTATATAGTATAGTAGGGTATTAACTAGCACATAAGAGTGCAAAGCTGGGCATTAACTAGTTAATTAGTTAATAGTTAATTAACGAAGTTAAATTTTTGGTTAACTTTTAACGTTTCAGTTAATTTCGAAAACCATTAACTTTTTCATTTAGTTAGGTTAAATTTCTTCGATTAACTATCATTAGTTAGCTTTAAAATAAAAAAAAAATTTTTATTATTAAATGTAAAAAAAAACTTAAAATTAAGAATTTATACTATTTTTATAACCCTTATATTAACTTGCTTTGGGTGGACTATATAGATATATATATATATATCCTCAAATCTGCGGCGAACTTTTTCATACACTTCCACATGAGCTAGAGAGCTGAAATTTGGAACACTGATAGAACTCCGGTGACAATGCATTCTATTTTGGGGTCCATCAGAGGCGTAGGGGGCCGTGGGGGAACTCAAACCCCTTTTTTTAAACATGGCATAACTTCCGATTTCTTCAAGCTACAATGATGAAATTTGGTAGGTGGGTTCTTATTGACAAAATCTAATGTTATACCCTTTGGAAAGGGGGGGGGGGTGGGGTCAAAGGGGTGCGGGATGGAGCCAATTTAAAGTTCTAACTTT
This sequence comes from Heteromyza rotundicornis, assembly GCA_951394025.1. Taxonomy (NCBI): domain Eukaryota; kingdom Metazoa; phylum Arthropoda; class Insecta; order Diptera; family Heleomyzidae; genus Heteromyza; species Heteromyza rotundicornis. The sequence continues at coordinate 37,024,104 of OX596012.1, forward strand.
CGTATTTTGTAAGCTACAAGGCTGAAATTTTTTACTTAGGTTCGCATTCGGGAAAAAAAGGGGAAAAAATGGGGGAGAAAAAAAAGAGTAAAAAACAATTTTTTTTTAAATATAACCCTTAAACCGACTAAAAAGCAGAAAATAAATTTCCTTTAAATTAATTTCCGCAATTTCGATTTAAAATTAAGGGTTTTTGGCGACTTTTTTTAAAAAATGGGAAAATAAAAAAAGAGTAAAAAACAAGTTTTTTAAAATATAACCCTTTAACCGACTAAAAAGCAGAAAATAAATTTCCTTTAAATTAATTTCCGCAATTTCGATTTAAAATTAAGGGTTTTTGGCGACTTCAAAATTTGCAATGATATCAGGAACAAAGTAGCCAAAAACCCGTAATTTTAAATCGAAAATGCGGAAATTAATTTAAAGGAAATTTATTTTCTGCTTTTTAGTCGGTTAAAATGTTATATTTTAAAAAACTTGTTTTTTACTCTTTTTTTATTAACTGACTAATTTAAAAATTATTTCACAAAAAGATTAAATACACTTGCCGATATATTTCGAAGTATTTTATATTCCATTTTTATGTATGAATGGACCATTCTGAACACAATTGCGTTCTCAGCCATCGTCAGGATGTTTACATACATCGTATTTTCCATTTCTCAAATTTCTCAAAATGGCGAAAAACTGAGAACGCCATTGTGTTTAGAATGACTTGTGATATTTGTTCTTAACCAAACTTCATTCGTTTCATTTGTATTATTTAATATTCTAATAAAATTTGTATTCCTTTATATAAATATAAATAAACTAGTAAATTTGCCCGTGCCATGCACGGGAAAAAAACACACTAATTTTAAAAAATTAAATGTTTACTAAATATATTTTAGATGCAAAAATATTTTCTATGTTTTCAAAATTTAAATGTAATTTTTTTTTATAGAAATTTGTGAAATATGAAATTTTTTATTAAATTTTGTAAAGAATAGAAATAAATTTTGTTTGATGATGTAATTGTGTAAAGTTGAACTGTTCCATTAAAAAAGAATTAAAAAAAAAGATTAAAAAAAAAAAAAGAATATCAAGCAATGGATTCAAAAAAAAAATACGACCGGTGACGGGCTTGAACCCAAGACTGCCGCAGACAAAGCGGAAGCTCTACCCAACTGACCACAGCCAGCTATAAAATAAATTGAGCTAATGGCGATGTAGTTCATCAAGCTGTATGGTGAATGTGTATATACACACAAAAATATAGCTTTGATTTACCATTGCCACCTTTAAGGAAATAATATTACCAAAAGGCTAGCGTTGCCACCTAACAATGTTTTCACCTGTTACGGCTAAACATTATTTCCGATTGTCGATCATTTTTATTGCAAAGTGTTTTATTCATTGGATTTTTTCAATTTTTATTTTCGTATTATGTATTTTGACGTACTAAAACCGAATCTGAATCTTTTATTGTAGCAAAAATCAGCTTTCCAAGAAATAAATTTTTTTAAGTTTTGATTTACCCTTTTACAATTTCTTTAGTGACTTCTAAGAAAGGTGTTCATTTTGTAGTATTTTTTTTCGGGAATTTTAATTTATAAATGATTCACATTTTTATTTGTTTTTATGAAATTTCTCACCTTAAGCAAATATATTTTCGCATTTGCAAGAAACATTTTTGAGTAAGTTTCGCTGCGGTTGCGGTACTTCGCGTTGATGTGTGCGGACCTTAATGTTGTACTGGGAATATATGCAGTGTATAGGAAAGTGTATTATGAAAGTGTAATATGAAAATCTAATACACCACCGTAATAGGTGAAAATAGTGATAGGTGGCAAGAATAGTCTTGTGGCAGTGTTATTTTCTTAAAGGTGGCAGCTTTAGGTCGAAGCTATTTTTTTATATGTGAAATGATTTTTTTGTGTGTGTATATACATGAAAGCGTTTTGCATGCGGCTTGATGAAGTTAATCGATATTAGGTAAAGGCATTGTATGAGCATTAGTGGCTCTGGTGAGAAGGCGCTTAGTTCGCTACTTCATCTTACTTACAATCACAGCGTTGTGGGTTCGATACCTCACCAGGGCGGCTAACATTTATAAGAAAAAATATATGTGTGGATATATTTGTAAGTGGCTCTGGTTGGTTCCTTCTCACGACCGCAGCGTCGTGTGGACAAACCACCAGAATAGCTAACATTAAAAAAAAAAAAGGTTAACAACTTAAAAAAATTTTTTAAGTGGAGTTGTAAATTTTGAATCGGTTAGCGTTAGGGACAGACAGACAGACAGAAAGACAGACAGACAGACAGACCTGGACAAATATATATATTAATGGTTTCATATACGAAATTTTTGATAAAAATTTCATATTTGCATAAAAGGCTGAAACCGATCAAAAAATGGTCTGTGAGTGTGTATATAGTTAAAATGTTTTTTTTGTGTTTTTTTTTGTAAACAAAACTTTTTTTTATTTTCTATATAAAATTTAACTATTTAATTTAACTTTTAACGAAGTTAACTTTTCAACGAAATTAACTATGCCCAGCTTTGAGGAAACCCATACCATTAAAACATGTAAACTTTTAACGATAGGATGTAAAAAAATTCATAATATAGAGACAAAAACGCATGAGAGTTCAATTTTCTGATAAAAAATTTGTTCATTGTAGAAAAAAATGCACTCTATGAAATTTTTAAAATGAAAATATCGATGAAAATATTCAATGAAAAATGCAAAAATGCGATTTAAACGTTGCATTTTTTAGTGTTGAACGGTGTAATAGAAGTTAAAAGTTATTTTTGTCTTCAGTTGCATGAAAAAGACTTACATCATACGTTTTTCTTTTTATCAAAAAAAATATTTTTAATTTTCAGCCAGTTTGTGAGTTTACTGGTCAGTTTATCTGGTGAATTGACCTCAGAACTTGGCGCGTACTTTATTGTGATAATGGTGGCGTATGGTCTGATGAGAGATCTGAGAAGATTTTATAGTCAATTGGCTGCTTTTTACAGTTTTAAATTCTGCAAAGTCAATGACGTCGGGAGTTTTGTGACTGTCTGTTGGCCAATAAGTTGGAGTGCCAGAGGAGACAACGTTAAGGCCGAGTCTGTGTTGAACAGGAGCCTGCCCACCTCTAGCGTTTCCACTTGGATGCTTTGTGTCATAGAGTCTATATCCTGGTAGATTGAAAAAGTATTTTTCGGTGAAGTAAGTTTCAGAAATTAGCATAACGTCTATGCTGGACTCTTTCAAGAATTCGAGAAGTTCTAGTTTGTGAAGACACAGGCCGTTTGCATTCCAAAATGATATTTTTAAACCATTCATGGCTTAGACATGAGATGTTGTAGTAAAAGACTTTGAATTTTAATAATTTCTTGCATCATATTTTGCATACCGGACATAAATTGAGACATATTTTGTATAAACACTTGCAGAGTGGCTAGGGGAGCAGGTTGCGTGAACTCGGGGACTGAGTTTTGTACTTTTAAAGCGCTGGCGTAGGAAACGCCTTGATTTATAATGGGATTTGCATAAGTAGCTGCATTGGATTGTGAGGGATTTGTTGAGATTTTTCTTGAATCCTGTTTTAGGGGTAAAGTATCAGCTTTGGGAATAGCCTTGCTTTTGAAGGATTTGTAGATTGGACAGCCTCTATAGTTTGCTGTATGGTTGCCACGGCAATAAATGCAGCAATTGCGGTTAACATAAGCATCCTCTTTAGTTTTTTGAACAAGTTTGTGGGGTGGAGATCGCCACATATTACGCACACGCTGGGAAGTGTGCAATACGATTTTGTGTGGCCGTATTCTTGGCAATTATGGCACTGAATTGGTCCTCGGCGCTTATGAGGCTATTCCACTGTAATTTTGCGATGGAGTAGATACCGCAGTGAGTAAATTGGGTGAGATTCCCTCTTTTTTAGGGACGTTGGATCGAATTCCAGTTCCACTCGGAATAGTCGTTGGGGAATTTCATCTCGATTTTGTATGTTAAAAACGGATTTGTATTTTCGTCTCATGAATTCTTCCCTTGAGAATAGAGATTACATGAAATGTGTGCTCACCAATAATTTGAGAAAGCAAGCCGGGACACGTATTTTTTCGCGGCTCTCGCACTTTCTTGTTGTTGCAACATTTTCCCACTTTCTTCATCTGTTTCGCTTTCGTGTGAGTGAGAAGCAGAATTCGGTGTGAGAGACGCGTTCGATTTTTTTGGGGAATGTTTTATTCCCATGTTTTGCAATATTTTTTTCACGTTTATTTTTTCTTTAGTGTTTTGCAGCGGCTCCGACGATGCCGACTGCATGCAAAATAGAGATGGTCACTTTTTCGTTTTTTTCGCGGAATTTATGTTTAATTATGTGTATTTTTTCCGTGTTTATTTTTGATTTTTTGTGGAGCACCATTGCATACAATCAGCAACAACTTGGAGGAAATGGATGTGCTAACACCAGGACATTTCCTGATTGGATACCCAATACTCCATGCCGCAGAGTCATCGAATGAAGAAAAGATTAATTCACTTGATAGATGGAAGCTGATCCAGAAGATGAAAAAAGATTTTTGTAACCGATGGAAGAACGACACTTCAGAAGAGGGATAAGTGGAAAAATTCACAGAGTAATCTTAGTTGTAGTGAAGGATGAAAGTACTGCTCCTTCAAAGTGGATGCTTGGGAGAATACTTGAAGTTCACCCAGGAAAGGACGGAAGAGTCAGAGTGGTGACCATAAAGAGCCAAAGCAGGAATTTTAAAATACCAGTGCACAAAATCTGTCCATTGGAAATTCCGGCGAATCCTGTAGAACCAGATGTTGAAACAGGAAGTTCGCACTTAACACAGACAAAGCCTATACCAAGATCAACGGACGTAAGAGTCGGAGGATGGCTTTGGTGGTGGAAGATGGCTATGTCATTCGGTTAAAAAAGCAGTACCACATTTTGACACATTTTGAACAAGTGTCACGCCACTGCGTGATCTATTACATTTTTGACACTTTATTTGATATTCTTTAATTGCTCTCTCCTTATGTTTTTGCCTAATTTTTGTACGCTCACAGAGTAGCCTCGCAGTGAACTTTAAACGAAACGCAAGCGCAGCGTAATATATGAATTGTTATTACTGTTTCTTATTAAATAAATATTGTTAATACTTTGAATAAACATAAATCGAAGGAAAGTATTAGGACATAAATTCAGATGTGGAATAAGTAACTCATGCGCAGTAAAAAAGAAAACAAAACTCGTGGGTGTACATTCCGTTCGGTACATTTTGGCTAACGCAATAGCCTTGAATTGCAAAAAAGACGCCGCCGTTAAATTTAGAAAATTCAAAACGCACGAAGAAAAGCGAAAGATAAAGACAAATATGGAAAAGTTGAGCGAGTTTAAAGTGGAGCGAAGACTGCGAACGTTAGAAAAGGCAATTGAAAGTATACATTGCAATACTGTCGCTGACGTCCCTTTGAGCCGAGCGGCACCAACATCGCGCGAAACGAATAGTCAAATTGAAAATATCGATTTTGCGGCACATGCAATGCGACGGAATGCATGCCTCTTACTTGTTATTCATACATACCTAAAGTGTGTAAAACTTGTAGACACATTTTACATACAACTTTGCGTGTATAAACACTGTAAGTGTTTTTAAAAAACACGCATGCGTGGTAATAAAACATGCCAAAATCTTGAATGTGTGTTTTTTTTTATTTATCAAAATAAATATACACTTAAAAATGTGTGTTGTGTGTAAAATTACACACCAAAAGATAGGTTCACTTTGCAGTGATCGTCCAACGTAAATGGACGAAACATACGCTGGGCCGATTTTGGTACGGAGATGCCTCAGACGTTTCGAGGTTGTAGTACAGCGCCAGTGCACTGCAAAGTGAAATGTGTTATTCATACACACCTAAAGTGTGTAAAACTTGTAGACACATTTTACACACAACTTTGCGTGTATAAACACTGTAAGTGCTTTTTAAAAACACGCAAGCGTGTTAATAAAACATACCAAAATCTTAAATGTGTGTGTTTTTTATTTATCAAAATAAATAGACACTTGAAAATTTGTGTTGTGTGTAAAATTACACACCAAAAGATAGGTTCACTTTGCAGTGTGGAAATTCATTCAAAAATGCTCGCACCTTTGACAGAGCTTTTGATATGTCGTTGCCCATACGTGGCCAGACGAGCTGTATGTCGTCGCCAATAATTTGTTGAAGAACAGCTCGCTGGCATCTGTGCTGAGTGATAATTCTGCAACGGGCGCGGATGAACGAGAAGAGTGGTATTTGCAAGCTCATATTTACACATTTCAAAAAATCGTTTGGCTTCCGCGGTCCAAGATACTGTGTCATACTTTTTGTTGCCGTTGATGAGTTGCTGTGATTGTTTGTTGACGATTTTCCCAATGACTTGCCGAAGTTGCATTTCGCTGGGTTTATGGACAAGTGAAATTGTCGCAGGTGTTGTTTATGTTGCAAAACATTTTCAGAAGCTACGCAGATGTCATCAATGTAGACGAATACAAAATCAAGGCCTCTTAGTGCATTATGCATGTATCGCTGAAATGTTTGGGCGGCATTCCATAAGTCGAGGGGCATATGGGTGAATTCAAATAACCCGAAAGGTGTTGTTATCGCCGTTTTTGCGATATCTTTTTTCTCAATGGGAATTTGGTGATATGCACGATTCAAATCGATAGTGGAAAATATTTTCTTACCGTGCAAAATGTATGTGAAATCTTGCAAATGTGGATGAGGGTATCGCACTGCAAAGTGAACCTATCGTTTGGTGTGTATTTTTACATACAACACACATTTTTAAGTGTATATTTATTTTGATAAATTAAAAAAACACACATTCATGATTTTTGCATTTCCTATTAACACGCATGCGTTTTTTTTAAACGCACTTACAGTGTTTATACACGCAAAGTTGTGTGTAAAATGTGTCTACAAGTTTTACACACTTTAGGTGTGTATGAATAACACATTTCACTTTGCAGTGCGATCTGGCGTCGTCTGTGCGTTCAAATCGCGGTGGTCGCCACACGGTCACCACGATCCGTTCGCTTTCTTGACCATGTGTAGCGGTGAAGCGTAGTTGCTCTTCGATGGACGACAAATACCGATGCTCATTAGATATTCGAATTCCTCTCGCGCTGCTTTATGCTTGTCTGGAGGTAGCCTTCGTGGTTTTCCAAACACAGGCGGTCCTCTGGTCTCGATGCAGTGGGTGACAGCAATGCTGGTTGGTTTGGGCGAGCAACGATTCAACTGCGTGATGTCTTTGCACTCGCGAAGAATGTGTGCAAAAGGTCTGCTGTATCGAAAGTGGTGATTTGCGGCAGGGTGACAGCAATGCTGGGTGACAGCCATGCTGGTTGGTTTGGGTGAGCAGCGATTCAACTGCGTGATGTCTTTGCACTCGCGAAGAATATGTGCAAAAGGTCTGCTGTATCGAGAGTGGTGGATGAGGTTACTGGAATACGATTTCGAGTGTGTCCATCGACCAGGCAGCAAAATGAGTCACGTCGATGCGATGAGCAGGGCACCTGCCGATGAAATAGACGATTTCAGCGAGGCCAGAGCTATAATGATGGTTTCCTTAGACGGAGATGACTGGTTGCTAACGATGCAACTTCAAGATCCAAAATTGCGCTTGATAACACTGCGTTACAGTCGCCCAGAACTTGGGCGTCGTATTAGGTGTTGCTCTTATTTTAATGATAACTTTAGAAGGGTAGTATAGAGTGCAAATTATAGCTTGTTGAAAAGAATAGAAACAGACGCTTCAATCGGTGTATTACTTTCATTTGTATGATGAAAAACACAGAAGTTATTACTGTAAACATCGCGTAGACACAATTTTTCGACATTTTTTGTAACGGTTTTTTATGTACCACCATACAAATTTTTTTACAAAAATTAATAATACATCCAATTCCGTGTTTAACGAGCCAAAATTTGTTCAAATCCGTTCAAAATTGAAGACGAATATCGATTGGAGAAAAATCGTTTGTATAGAAACGTGAATGGTAAAAATCTCTTCGTAGTTCCGAAGTCAATACGATGGCGTATCGTTCAACAGTGCCACGACTATTCAACGAATATTACAAAGTTGTTGGTTCCCTCGCGTTTGAAAATATGTGGAGGACTATATTTCCGCATGCGTCGAATGTTGCTACAACAAAAGCAAAAGTGGAAAGTCCGATAGTACGTTGTATGTAAACGCCGCAGAGCCGATACCTGTTCAACTTCTACACGTCGAAAATTTGGGTCCATTCATCAAAAGTAAACGAGGAAATACTTACATCATTGCAGTAAGCGACGCTTTTACAAAATACTTAATTGTGAAAAGCACGAAAACGTTACGTTGTCAGTGATCGTAGTACTGCCTACACATCAAAACAGTTGGCAACTTACTTTGAACGAAATGACATCTGCCATATCGAAACCGCAGTACGCCGCGTGCAAGTCAAGTTGAGCGCGCGAACCAAATTATTCTGAATTTTCTTCGAACATCAACGGTACGAGCAAAGGAGTGGGACGATCAACTGCGAAATCTACAGTGGAGTGTTAATTCACAGAAAAACTCAACCACCGGATTCAGCCCGAATGAGTCGGTCTTCGACTTCAAAAAACGCGACATAATTCAAAACAAAATATTTTAACCTTTGAAGAACGACGATAATCAAAGTGCTGCAAGCGAAAGGAGCTCTATGATAAAAAGCATGAAACTCCGAAAGTTTACAACGTGGATGACCTGGTTGTCATTCAAAATGATCTACAGTCGACGGGTGAGTCACGAAAACTAGAACCAAGATACCGTGGGCCGTACGTTGTGTCAAAGGGGTTGGGTAAAGATCGATATTTGCTGGAAGATGTTGACGGGATGCAGGTAACCCGCCCGAATTGGATGATGACTTCAGTGACGAAGACTATGATGACAGCCTCGAGACGATGCTTGGTCAGAAAGGGCCAAACTGCCACGCCGCTGCGTGATCTATTACATTTTTGACACTTTTTTTGATATTCTTTAATTGCTCTCTCATTATGTTTTTGCCTAATTTGTGTAAGTTCACAGAGTAGCCTCGCAGTGAACTTTAAACGAAGCGCACGCGCCGCGTAATATATGAATTGTTATTCCTGTTTCTTATTAAATAAATATTGATTATACTTTCATCGGAAAGTTAAAAAGCGGGTTTTGAATAAACATAAATCGAAGGAAAGCATCAGGATACAAGCATGTGACCTGGTAACCACGTCACTAGAGAAACGGTACCAAAAACTTAAATCTAACAACGAACTATTAGCAATCGATAAAGTGAACGGAAGACAACGGCTAGCACCATTTGAGTTTGTGGGCTCTATCTATCACGTTCTCTTTGCGATGATGGATGCTGACGACAGAGAGGAAATGGAGACTGAAATGCTAAACGCATCTGAATATGATGATCGACGAATGCACTAGGATCCAAGAATCAGCAATGAATCTGCTAATCGATGTAAACCGCGGCCGAATTAATCCTGAACTTCTTAGACCTAGACTAGTGATTCAGGAAAAATTGTCGATGAAATTCAAGATGCCTGGAAAGTCTACAGGCAATGAACTGAAAGAGGTGTACAATTCTTTAATGGCTAAGGGAATTATAGTGGGACATCGCCTCGTAATCAAAGCAGAGATCCCGCTGGTATACAAGGAGACCTCTGCAGTATACAAAATAATTCCATTACCGTCAAAGGTACCTGCCAGTGTTAGAACGGTTAAAGCTAAAGTTAAGCTTATCGTTTACAGCTTTGAACTTAATACATATTTTACGATGACTCTATCAGAATTGCATAACTGCAAGAGAAGTTTGAATGGTCCCTTCCTATGATTAGAAAATAGCCCATGGATAACAGCAACCGACAATTCTTGCGAGATCTCAGGACTGAGACAGGCGAAGCATTCAAGCTGTGAATATGAACAAGTCTCCACGAATGAGAGGTGGACCAAGCTGCGCGATGGCTACAAGTGAATTTTCAAGGTATTCGAAAATTCTACAATCTATCTGGAATGCGGCACTCGAACTCAATGGATGGACATACCACCACAAGGAATACTGGCACTGGAATCTGGATGCACAGCAAGGCACAACAGCGTCACGATTGCAGTCAATCAACATTTCGAATCGCAGACTAACTAAGGCACGATCTCTCATGGGTGAAAAACGTAGATATCATAACTGTTGACCAGGTCAAGCCACTTGACGCGGTATTTATACATCGAGGGACATCGAGATTCTAAAAACGAATTGTAATTTGTTATCTCCCAATGTAAGCATACGGATACCAACACTATATTTGGTATTCTGTTGCAAGTATAACTGATAACAATTCAAAATGTATATAAGAAGACCAATCCTATATATAGCGTACTCATATCTCTGGTTTTTTTGTGCTTAGAATAGAGGATAAGGTTTCTAGATTTAGGTATTTGTATAAATAACATAATCAATTTTACACATGAATCGAATTAGAAAATCCATGCCTAAAATTCCGTCAGTTAAAATTGGAAAATCCTCTTCCACTAGATGGAATTCATGGTGCGCTCTATCTTTCCCAAAACATATAGACAAATTCACAGAACCCAACGAAGATATTTCATCCTTAGTAATGCCTGTCAGTTTACATTTGTTATTACTATCAATATTCAAATCTATCCTGTGTCTATCAAAAATGTACGTGTACAACCAAATTGAACACATTTTAATGTGACATAATTAGCCAAATTATCCGATATTTTAAAATTGTGTTTTCTACGGTTTTCCCCCGAAGGTCCTTGCTGACTGTCCCCCGGGTTGACTTCGTTTCCCTGGTTGCTTAACACTTTCACCCTTGCATTTCCTCGAATTCTGTTATCATTTTGGGTGTTTCTGTTATCATTTTGATTCCTATTTTGATTGTTATAATTTCTGGAATTTTTGCCTCTAAAATTGTTGTTATTTATGGAATTATTATTGTTATTATAATTTTTAAAATTGTTATTGTTCCCAAAATTGTTGTTATTATTGAAATTATTGTTGTCATTACAATTCCCAAAATTGTTATTGTTTCTGTAACTATTGTTATTGTTCACAAAATTGTTGTTATTATTGAAATTGTTGTTGTTTCTATTCAACATCAAAACCTGCTCAGTTTGCCTGCTTTGCTCTAATTCCAAGGATAAGTTTACAGTTTATTCAACGAATCTGGTTGTGCCGCAAAAATCGTGGTTATATAATTTTCGTCCAACCCATTTTTGAAAATAGATAGTGTGTTTATGCTGTAACTCCAACGGCTCCTGAAATTTGGGAGACTCCGGCTAACCACACACACTCCCCTATTAGACTTATCAACTGCTTCGGAACGTCTTGGACACCTTTTGAATGGGACAATAGGATAAACAAACTGTCCAGAGAAAACCTAACGCAGTTTACAACGCTTTTCGTTAAAGGCGCTCCACAACATTCGGACATACTTTGGATGAGAAATTTTTTCCAGAAGACTTTTAAAATTGCCATAATCGACTGTCAAAAGTTTTCATCCAAAAAGCACTGCAGTTTCAAACTCAAAATTCCTACTAAATACGAATGGCTATTTCGCGTCTCCTCTAATGATGTCTTCAAAAAGGATGGGATGAGTTTCACAAAATGGATTGATAAGCCAACAACATTTAAACGCAACATTCAAACAAAATCTAAGTCTACAACGCAAAGCACGTCCCAAAACTCTAATTGGAGTTTTAAAACAAATACGTTTCCAATTTTCTCCCCTCAAATAAAAAAAATTTCATCTTCAGCTCAAATGTCTTCTTTTCCCTCTACGTCATCTTCAAATTATAAAAATTTTCTTCAAAACCCCAAAAATAACAAAAAACCTACCAAAAATAATAAAAAACCTACCGAAAAAATTTCGACTTTATCCAGTACCAGTGCAGACCAAATGTCCATCTTCCCCTCTACTTCTAATACATTGCCATCCTCCTCTATCTGTAATAATTTTCTTCGAAACTATGTTACTAAAGAAAAACTAACTTCATCCAATCAGACTTCTTCCAATCCTAAACGTGGTAGAGTATCATTCAATCTTGAACCGGATCCTATTGCTCCCTCGGCTCAAGCAACTATCGCTACCACTCCCCCATGCACATCTGCATATCCAAATTTTATTCGTTCCCATGTCCTCAACCCTACACCATCCTCATCAAAGTCGAAGTCTCAAATTTCGTCTGACACACCCCCAACTTTTTTAGATCCTCTTCTCCCTCCCACTGTTAAATTAACTAAACAGCTAGTTGAGCACAGTGATGATAGCCGCTATGTATTATCTCGATTAAGGGATCGTAGAATATATAATAACGTCCGTCTATATCTTGCCTACCTACATAATAAATCAGATACCACCTGTGTTGATGGTTTTACTAAAACTAGCGTCATGGTCTCAATTCATTCAGAAGGCCTTCCCACAAATCCGCTTGAATTGAGTCAATTATTTACTCGATTTCATGAAAGTTTAAATATCTCACCCCAAGAAGTTACAAATGACCTAACAACATTCGCCTCGCATATAAGCTCCAAACGCATTTCGCATCTTCAAAAATCGCGCTCTAACTTGAAAAACTATTATTGCTCCTAACCTTCATTCTCCCTCTATAAATCTTGATAGACCTGCTCCCCAGTTTGTATCCTTATATTATCAAAATGTAAGAGGCCTTCGAACCAAAATTGCATCCGTATTTCTCAATTCACAAAAGCTTCCCTATGATATTTTTGCTCTCACTGAAACAAATCTTTCATCTGACTATAAAGATGCAGAATTATTTGCATCCGACTTTATAGTGTTTCGCGACGATGGTCGGGACAAAGATGTAAATTCACACGGTCGTGGAGTTCTTCAAGCAATAAATAATCATTATGACCCTACTTTAGTAAAATCGTCGAACACTACAGATTTTGAGTTTATTTGTGCCAAAATAGCTGTCTCAAAACGATACCTATACATTTTTTGCTGCTACATTCGTCCCTCACAACCAATTCACGGTTATCAATTGGCCATAGATGCCATCGACTCTATATCAGATAACGTAAACCCATGCGATACTATCGTAATTTTGGGCGATTTCAACCTGCCTAATCTTCAATGGGCACCATCTGATGATGATACGCATTTCCTCGCTGAAAATCCATCTTCAAGTAAAGAAATCCTCTTTACTGACTGTCTGTCTGACTCTGGATTCTTCCAACTTAACGGAACCACTAACAACCTAGGCAGATTACTCGATCTGGTTTTTTCTTCTAACGTTGACAACTGCATAGTTTCAGAAAGCAGTCACCTCCTATCTACTTTAGACCGTTATCATCCACCCCTATCTCTTGTATTTTCCTACGAAAACGATTCCGAAAAGGTACCGACCGAACTCACATTCAGTTTTAATTTTCGTAAGACTGATTTCGAATTACTGAACAATTTGCTTCGCAACATAAATTTTAACCATATTATTGATATTAGCCGCAATAATATCAGATGGTTTCCCGTCCACACTAAAACTTTCTGATATATCCTCAGCCGACCCCAAATCAATTGCAAACATGTTTGCTAAATTCTTTAGCCAGTCATTCGCCTGCCATAATTCAGTACCTGATACTGATTATTTTTCTTATATGTCCACATGTTCTCAAACTTCAATGTATTCGGCTAACATATCAATTACATCGGTAGAAGAAAAGATAGGAAAACTTAAGAATGAATGCTCTCCTGGCCCTGATGGCCTACCGTCAATTGTCTTGAAAAAATGTTCCGTTGCCCTGGCAGCTCCCCTCACCGCTCTCTTTCAATCTTCTGTCGCACAAGGAGTTTTCCCTACAATGTGGAAGAATTCTTACATTACTCCTCTTCACAAGAAAGGATGCAAGAATGACATTCTAAATTATCGACCTATAGCTAAACTCTCTTGTATACCTAAATTATTCGAAAGCATTATTTATGATACTATGTTCTTCCATTGCAAAACTATTGTCTCCCCGGCTCAGCACGGATTTCTGAAAGGAAGATCGACCACCACAAACCTAACGGAATTCGTTTCTAGAACTCTTCGTGCTTTAGAAGACGGTAAAGAAGTCGATGTAATTGCTACCGATTTCAGCAAGGCTTTCGATACCATTTCGCATGAAATTATCTATCTTAAACTTAAAGCCTATGGCTTCCAACCAAGTTTTATCATGTGGATCAAATCTTATCTCGAAGAACGAAAATATATGGTTACTTTCAGATCTTCTATATCCGATCCCTTTATCGCTACATCTGGTGTCCCCCAAGGTAGCCATCTCGGTCCTTTAATATTCGTCCTGACAATAAACGATGTGGATTATGTCATCAGAAATTCTCATTTATCAGTCTATGCTGACGACATGAAAATCTCTAGAACTATATCAACTACATCAGATTCTCCGCCATTACAATCTGATTTAAATAGGTTTTCAACTTGGTGTACGAAAAATTTCCTAATGCTTAATGTCACCAAGTGCCAAACTATAACATATTCCCGTAAACGTCTTCCTCCACCTCCCAGAACGTACCTACTTTGCAACGAGCCTGTACCACTAGTGACAGAATTGAGTGACTTGGGCGTTATCTGCGACAGAGAACTTAATTTTCCCTGGAAACTCGTCGACAAACTGCCGATATACTCTTTATCCATCAACTTCTATCAGGTACCGTTGACTGTCCCGCGTTACTCCAGTTGATCTCCCTTAATACTAACCCACGTAACCTTAGATCTGTACCTTTACTTAATATTACCTTCCACCGCACTGATTATGGCTATAATGAACCAATGTCCAGAATGCTTCACATGGTTAATAATATGTCCAATTGCTTTGATTTCCATTTAAACAAATATACCCTTAGAAATTCAATCTCTTAATCTCTCTAATCCAAATCCCAATCACCATTATATTTAATTTAGTTTTTTAAGCTTATATTAGATCACCACTGTTATATCTATAAGTAGTTATATAAGCTTGTAATAAGCGTAAATAAATAAATTAAAATTAAAATAAATTAACCCTGTCGATGTTAAGTTAGAAATTGTTAGTTTTAAGTTGAAATATCGGTGGCGCTGAGCCCATTAGGATTTTAGTACATTTTTTATCGAATGATGAGTGGATTTAAGTTCCATCAGATAACTTATATTCATAGAGAAGCGTCATAAGCTCTTCCTCTTCCTTTTTGCTAACTCGGAGCTCGTGCAATCCTGGGGAGTAAGCAGACTGCGGCATTTGGCAAACATTTTTTTTATTTTTGTAGTCTGTTAGAAATGTTTTTGTTGTTGGTTCGCTTTTGTTTTTGCTTTTCTTAACATTTGTGTTTTTGTCCCTTTTCTTATTTCGATCGTTTTCTTTGACTAGATCTTGATTCGTTTGTTTTGATTCTTTTTTTTTTTATTAATTTTGCAATTTTTTGCCATTTGGTTTTTTTACTATGATTGGCGGAGGTGGTTATTGTTGTCGATTTTCATCCCTCCTGCTGCTGTTTTCTTATATGCATGTATATTTTCTATGACTTGTTTGGATTCGCGACAAAGTATTTTGATGGTTTTGGCATTTTTGGAATCACATGATAAATTATGGAAATTATCTGCTTTGAACCTATATGTATGTTTGCTTATTTTTTGTATAACTTTTTTTTGATATATTCTACCCAATTAATAGATTTGTTACAAAAAATTCTTTCAAAAATCAGCAAAAATTTTAAATGGACAAATAATGATGAGGACTCTTAGGTTCATGTATTTTCTATAATATTGCATTAAAAAAAAAAAAATATCACCCCTATTTTTTAAAATATTAGAATATTTATAAATATTTCGAAAATACAAATATAAATCAGAACTGGTTTGGAATGTTGCGTATCCAGCCGTAGTAGGAGCATTTCAAAAAAAAATTGCATGATTTGCTCGATATTTCTCAAAAATATTAATATTCTGAACTGGAACCACAACTCACTATATGGTGGACTTAATAATTACCCCAAAATTATAAAAAATATGCATCCAATGAACGTCAATGCCAAAAAAAAATCATAATCTATTTCATAAATTTCATCGTAGTGGTATTTTTGAACGGACATGCCAGCGCATTTTTTTAGCAAAGCAACAACAGAATCCAGCTTTGCTAACGAAATGCGCTACAAAGACGGTTTCAGTCTGTTATCTTCAATTCGTTAATTTTGTTTATTCTTTATGCCTAGAAATTAACCAAAAAGAAGTAATGACAATTATTTCAAATGCATTATTGCATTTGAACAAATGCTGATTTCAGTTTTGATTATGTATTGATTTGGTTTAAAAGCACCTATACATTAAAAAATAAGTAAATTTAAAAAATCAGCATCATAAATGAAATTTGTCAACATGGCTACATGGCTGAAACATATACAGGATTTTGTTTGGCCTTCAGCCACTGACCTCGGAGTCGGGGTCCGCTATAAAGAAATTACAGCGGGATAAAAATAATTGTTTTTCCGCTTTGCAATTATATAAAATTAATGTTTAAAATTGGGATGCAATTTTCGTGTATTTATGTTCAACTTGCTTACCAGAAGTAACGCTCTCCTTATGTGAGCAAGGGATACAAAACAATACAGCAATCCCCAAATGGGTTGATTTAGACAGTTTTCTGTCTGAAAGATTTCAAAATTTAGAAACTGATTCAGACAACCAAAGGACTGGAGGCTACCAAAAGATCAACTCTCAGAATCAGAATCAGACTAGAAAAGTAAATTATTATCAAGCAAACGTTTACCAGGCGAATTGTAAACTTTATGATACGCAACAACACCCACAGTGGGACTTGGGTCCACAATTTTTAGAAATTAATGTTAGCGTAAGGAGTAAGGAGGTTGCATCTGTGTTTAAACTGTTTGGCCAGTTCTCATGAGGTGAAAGATTGTACGAGCAATTACAAGTGCCTTAGTTACAAGAGGCGTCATAACTCGCTACTTCATCGTGAAGGACTTGGGTCACCGCCTAATTCTCCTGCGCCATCAGATGGTGCAGACCGTAACCACTTTTCGGTTTCAAGTGATTTATCCACTGAACCATCCACGTCGCAAGGTCACGTCGATAGGGTTCAGACGCATTTCACGACAAGTAAGAAAGGGGTGCTGTTAGGGACAGCTTTAGTGACCATATATAATTCAGGCTCCGTTTATACGGCAAGAGCGCTAATCGATTCTGGGTCAGAGTGCACATTTATATCAGCGCGTTTGCAGAAACGGCTGAATATACCCATTCAAAGCGTGAATGCCCAAGTCGCAGGGCTAAATAATGTGGTTTCGGCACAAATTCAAAAAATGTGCAATATGGTAATAGGATCACCAATTGATCCTAGGGTAAGAATAGAGGCTAAGGGTCTCATTCTTCCTCAATTAAGCGGCAACCTTCCCACAGTTTCTATCGATAGGACCTTGGTGCAAAATTTTTTGCAATTTGCAGATCCTAATTTTCATGAAAGCGAATAAGTGGATGTGCTCATTGGAGATGACATATATCCACGAATTATTTTAGATGGAATACGAAGAGGTATTCTAGCGTCACTCATTGCTCAGGAAACAGTTTTGGGTGGATCTTAACTGGGCCTTTTCCCCCTAATGGGGTTTCAATTAAAGCGACATATTCGGTTTACTTTAATCAAATTTCACTACAGAATCAGTCGTCAAATTTGCCAGAACTTGAGGAAGGCTCAAAGAAAAGTTCTTTGAATTTAGATAAAAAAGAATAAGAAAAATTAGTGGAAAACCTCTAGTAAAAATGAGGAAGGGCGTAAACATTTAAAATGGAAAAACCACAAAAAAATGTAGAAGCAATGAGTAAAGAACAGCTATCTCCAAATCAGTGGCGGCTAGGCAGAGCTATGAAAAAATATCCCGGCCACGACGAAAAGATAGATGGACGTCCCAATACGACGAAATAATGGATGGACTTGAGCCTAGTTTGCTTGAGCCAGAAGGCTGCAGCACGGATGGACTTGGGCCTCGTACGCTTGAGCCATCAAACACAATCCCAGCGCGCCTTTGAGAAGCAACGTCGCTTTCGCCCTCCGCCAAATTTCTGGACCAGGGACAAGGTCTATATAATTAGAGGAAATTACCAAATATAATTTTTATTGTATTTTATTGAATTGAATTAATATTGCGCTAATCACAATTTTTATAAATGTACGCACTTTATTTTTTATAAATATGAAATTTTGTAATTTACTAGTAGATTTAGTTACAGTGATGCTGCAAAGCGGGCGGCAACGTTCACGCCAACCGCGTAAATATGAACGCTTCCTTATATAAATTTGTTAAATGTAGGGGGCGCTGTTGTCTGTGGCGAAATCTGCTTTGAAGTATGGCGATCTCGGTTTTGCCGACGGCTTTTTAAAACTTAATTAACGCTCTCTCTCGAATACCATGCGAAGTAGGAGCCGCCACAGCCAAGAAAAGCCGGTAAGATTTTCCGAGGAAAATATATGATAAAATAAAGAAAAGATGAAAGAAAGATTCGCAGAGGAACAAGGCCTGCGCACATTTAGTTGGGTTTAATCAGCGACTTAAATGAATTACAAATCAGGAATTTAGGGGTGAACGAAAGAACAGAAATTAACAATAATGAGTTCAAATGATGAATATGCACTAAGTTGCGTTGGGGTGGACTTCAAAAGGTGTCCATCAGAATACCGGAAGAATTTTGGTCGATAAATATATCCGCTTCAAAAATGGGGCGTTGGCTTCAAAATTCGAAAAAATAAGAAAATGCAAAAGGATTTGCAGTATCGAAAATTCAGGTTTTATTCTTTTTAAATATTACCTATTCGGCTTCCAAAATACGATTAACAATTCAAAGCGCTCAAAACGACGATGGAACCAGAGAACTTATATTCATAGAGAAGCGTCATAAGCTCTTCCTTTTTGCTAACTCGGAGCTCGTGCAATTCTGGTGAGTAAGCATACTGCGGAGTTTGGACAGTGAGTGTACAGACTGCGGCATTTGGCTAACATTTTTTAATTTTTTGTAGTCTGTTAGAAATGTTTTTGTTGTTGGTTCGCTTTTGTTTTTCTTTTCTTTACATTTGTGTTTTTGTCCCTTTTCTTATTTCGATCGTTTTCTTTGACTAGATCTTTTTTTTTGGGTTTATAGTTACTCCGTTTCCCTTTCGCGTTGGAAAGGATAGGAGGTCTCAAATGAGAATTACTTGGCCAATTTGCAAGCAATTATAAAGCCATCACCAATTATTTTCTTTTATGGAAGTTTGTGTCAAAATACTTGATTACTGCTTACAACGCATATGCAACAAAACGCATCTAACCTCACTTTTTAATTTTTAGAAAAACACAAGAATCAAGATCTAACGCGTGCAATCGCGATGTCCCAAACAGCAATCGTTGACTAGATCTTGATTCGTTTGTTTTGATTCTTATTATACCCTGCACACTAGTGTACAAGGGTGTATTGTTTTTGTCACACCGTTTGTAACGCCCATAAGGAGGTGTGTCCGGTATGGAAAAGTATATATATTCTTGATCAGCATCTCCTCCTGAGTCCATTAGTCCATGTCCGTCTGTCCGTCTGTCTGTCATTTCGCAATCTTATTTTGGCGAATGATTGGACGGTATTGAAAATGGGCAACATCGGATAAGAGCCACGCCTACCTCCCATACAAAATGGCCGCCAATTTTATATTATTTTCGTTTATCTTGAGAAATAATTAACCGATTTGGATGCGGTTTTTTGCATTGGGTTGGAAATGAGGTCGGGAACGAAAAGGGAATGAAACCGGAACGAAATGGAATTGGACCGGAACAAAATGGAATTGGAACAAAATTTTTAAATGGAACAGGAAACTATTAACTAAATACGTTGACGACATTTTTTGTATTGTGGAAACGGACGAAGTGGAAACTACAATAAGCAGCTTGAACACTTGCCATAGACACATCAAATTTACGATAGAAGAAGAAAACGATGAACAATTGCTGTACCTTGAGGCAAAAATATTAAGGAACAACAACATAATGAAAACAGATTGGTACCAAAAACCCACTGCTTCAGGATGACTCATAAACTTTCACTCAAAACACCCACAAAAAACAATCATCAACACGGCGAGAAACTTCATCAGCAGAGTACTGAACATCAGTGATGATTAGCGTGGTCCAAAATCGTATGGAGAAAATTTTTTGTTCGCTGGAAATCCATAATCCCCCTCAAATAGTTTCATTTTGTGAGAAAAAATTCACAAAAAAAATTGGTCATCCTAGGTCAACATTAACAAAATGAAACTATTTGAGGGAGATCGTGGATCTCCAGCGAAAAAAGTTAATTTTGGACCACGCTAGTGATGATATTTTACACACAGAAAATAAACCAAAAATAATACACATTAAATAAAAACGACTTTCCAAACCAACAATAATCCGACTGCTAAAAGAAAGCATACCTCGAGACAACAACAACCGAGAAAAGGAACCACTAATATACAAAAGAGTGACATACGTAGAAGGCTTTACTGAAAAATTTAAGAAAACCGACTTATACAATAAAAATAAAATTCAACTAGTACCATAAAATTCACTATGACAAATCTATAGCAAAGCTGGGCATAGTTAATCGATTCAAGGGATTTTGCTGAAATTTTGGATTTGGTGCTGGGAGGTGAATGGGCAGAGGGATGACTTGCAAAATCTATTTTGATGTCAGATACTTAAATAATACATATTGTGTTATTCTTCTTAGGTTCAGTACACGACTGTTCATTTATTGTATTATATCTTACAGGGTTGCCATATATATAACATCTTCCCTTTAAAAATATATTGATTTTAAGAAATATACAAGTTATTGATAAGATAATTCATTAATTCATAAAAAGAGAAGTTGATAATTATAAAATTCATTAATGGAAAAATTCATAAAGTATGAATTTGGAAATTGGAAAATTCAATAATTGAAAACTTTAGAAAATATGAAATTACAATCGTTTTCGCAACCATTTGAAATTCCTACGTAAGACAGTATCGTCCTCCAGTTTAATCCAGTACGACCTTGGTGCATCATGGATATCAATAATTTCTGCTTGGATCCACCCTTTGCGATTATGCTGGTACCATACCTTTTCTCCCTGTAGGAACGGATGCTTTTCTCTTGCGCTGCGATCGTAATAGTTCTTCGAGTATGCATTTTTCGCTTCGATGTTGTTTTTGATGTTCGGAACCAACCTCGGCTGAAATAATGTTGTTTTTGCAGGTAGAAGCGTTCGGGTTTTTCTGCTCATCAACAACTCCACCGGTGACGCATCGATTTCTTTTAGTGGAGTGTTTCGGTATTCAAGTAGGGCTAGCCAAAGTTCCTCATTGCTTTCGCGTGCTTTTATCATCAGACTCTTTGCTATTCCCACCGACCGTTCTGCGAATCCATTCGATTGTGAATACCCCGGGCTTATCGTAGTTATCTTCGTACCAATTTCTTCACAAAATTTTTTGAATTCGAAAGAATTGAATGGCATGTTGTCCGAAATCACTTCTATAGGTATTCCATGATTTGAAAAACATATTTTTAAATGATTAATACATTCGGCAGCGGTTTTCGATTTCATTGGGATTATGTCTAAGTACCTGGAGTAATAGTCTGAAACAACCAAATATGTTTTCGAGGCATACTCACAAATATCTACACCCAATTTACTAAATGGTAATTTCGGCACTTCGTGGGATATCATTGGCTCTTTAACATTCGCTGCACGGTTACGTTGGCACACAGTACATTTTGTAATTAAATTTTCAATTGCGTTGTCGATATTAGGCCAGTAAACCAAACCACGAGCTCGTTTTTTCGTTTTTTCAATCCCCAAGTGCGATGAATGTAATTGGGTTAGAATCGTTTCACGTAACTTAGTCGGAACTATAACTCGGTCATTCAAAAATATTATGTCATTTTCCAAAGACAAGTCGTTGCGGTGCTTCCAATAAAATTTGACTTCATCGCTTAAAATGCCTTTATTTTTAGGCCAACCATTCAATAAAACATTCTTTAACATGGACAAGCATTTATCGTTCTCTAATTATTTTCTAAAACTTTCAAGGCGGTCATTTGTGATGTTTATCGAGTGAACAAATTCGCCTAAATCCTCTATTTCTGGCGTTCTGTCGTCCTTGTCGAAATATCGTGATAAAAAATCCGCAATATATAGATATTTACCAGCAACGTGAATTAAATGTAAATCGTATTTAATAAGACACAATTTCATGCGTTGAAGCCTCGCTGAAGGAATTTTGCAAAAATCTTTCTTCATTATTTCGACCAGCGGTTTATGATCACTTCTAATTGTTACGTTGCGACCATATATGTAATAATGAAATTTGCGACAAGCAAACACTACCGCCAAGAACTCTTTTTCAATCTGCGCATAATTGATTTCTGCATCTGTGAGACTTCGTGACGCAAACGCGATAGGCTTTCCACATTGCATTAAACAACAGCCAACACCGAATTTTGATGCATCAGTCTCAATCGTAATTTCTTTCGTATCATCGAATGTTTGTAGAGTTGGTGTGTTGGCAATCACAGTCTTGATAAATTGCAAACAATTGTCGTGTGCAGGTTGCCATTCATAAACGATATCGGTTTTTAATAATTCTCTGAGTGGTTGCGAAATCTCAGACAAATTCGGTATATACTCACGGATATAGTTTATCATTCCAAATAGTTTTTGTAAATCTTTTTTGTTTTTTGGTCTTTCTATTTTCATGATTGCTTTTACTCTATCCGGATCGCACTTTATACCATCTCTTGATATAATTTTACCCAAATATTTCACTTCTGTAACTTTAAATTGTATTTTATCAATATTAAATTTTATATTTAGTTTTCTGGCACGATCTACAACTTGTTGCAAAATGCGATCATGCTCCTCTATCGTATCGGCCGCAATCAGAATATCATCAATAAATACTATTACGTTTGGAATGTCTTCAAAATTACGCTCGTTATACTTTTGAAAAACTTCCGGACCGATCTTTATACCATACGGCATACGCTTAAAGCGGTAACAACCAAAAGGCGTGTTGAACGTACACAATTCACTTGCCCCAGCGCTCAGGCCGATTTGCCAAAAGCCCTCCTTTAGATCAAGAACGGTGAAGTACTTTTTATTTGCAATACGTACCGATATCGACTCAAATGACGGAATGGTATGGTTTTCCGACAATATATCCGCATTCACATCTTGTGGGTCGATGCACAATCGAAGCTGTCCTGTTTTCTTTTCGACAATCACCAAATTTGAAGCACGTTCAATAGGACCATCCACTCGTTCAATTATTTCCCTGTCAACCATTCTTTGTAGCTCATTTTTGACTCTGGGTGCTAATGATAATGGAATTCTTCTAGCTGGTTTTACCACTGGAATAGAGTCCCGTTTTACTTTTATTTCTAAGTTTTGCACAAAACATCCCATACCTTCGAATACATCACGATTTCTTTGGATAAATGAATTTTTTGTGTTATCTCGTTCCGGCACATTACCACGCATTCAACAGTCCCTTTGTAGTCTAAATCAGATCCGCCGTAGCTTTGTGGTGGCACACCGCCTTGCTTTAATGTTAAATCTTTAATATGTTTTAAATATCTGTACGGCAATATATTCACGTCGGCGCCAGTATCCAATTTGAAGTTTATTAGGCAATTATTCACGCGTATTTTCTCATACCATCTTTTTCGTTCAACTGTCAAATCCGCAATATTATGCAAAACAATATCGTCACTCTGTGGCATCGCATCACATTCTCTTATTTCTTGAACTTGAGAGGCATAGCAAGCAACACTGAAATGATTTAAGCGACCGCAATTGTTACATTGCTTTCCGAATGCTGGGCATTTTCGATTTTCGTGTATGCCTCTGCAGAATTTGCAATTGACATGTTGCTTAATTCGTTCTCCACTTTCTGCATGCTCTCTGCTTAATCTCTTTGTGTTGATATTCATCAAATTCGACTTTCCGTTAGTCGGGTGATATTTTTTGTTTGAGTTAACGGCATGTACTGTTGAATGTCTATTTTGTTGTTGCATATCGCATGCATATTTTTCGACCATTTCAGCAGCTCGAGCGACTTCTACAGTTTTTTGAAGGGTTAGGTTTTCTGTTTCAAGCAATTTTTTCTGTAACTTGTTACTATTTGTACCGATAACTATGTTATCTCTTAACATTCTATCCGCGTCAGCATAACCACAGTTATAATAATAAATACAGTATAACTAATAAATACGATTCGAAAGGCTCCCCCTCTTGCTGTTTTCGTGAATTAAACTTAAACGCCTCATACACCTCATTCTTTTTTGGTGTGCAGTAACCTTCAATGGTTCTCAAAACTACGTCATAATTCTTCTTCTGCTCTGCTGATAGACCGAAGGTGTTAAATATCTCAATTGTTTCTGGACCACACGCATTCAACAATATGCCAACTTTTTGTGCATCTTTCCTCTCTTCCAACTCAATTGCAATGGCATAGATGTCAAAATTTTGTTTAAAAACTCGCCAGTTTTCTGCAACATTCCCATCTAATTTCAGTGGTTCTGGCCTTCGCACATCAATGTTGTTGGTCCCACTCGTGGCCATTTCAAACTCGTCACTTTCGCTTTCCGATAATACAATTGCTTCTTCCTTCAATTCTGCTTGGCTTCTCGTTATTACCATTTATTCCTATTTCGGCTGCGCCATGTGTTATTCTTCTTAGGTTCAGTACACGACTGTTCATTTATTGTATTATATCTTACAGGGTTGCCATATATATAACACATATAACATTTCTACGTTAACATGAAATTACAAAATTATTGCGAGCGAAGCTGTGGGTATAAGCTAGTTCATACATAAAACAAGTGAAGAAGAAATTTAACTTAACTAAATGAAAAAGTTAATGGTTTTCGAAATTAACTGAAACGTTAAAAGTTAACCAAAAATTTAACTTCGTTAATTAACTATTAAATTATTAACTATTTAATGCCCAGCTTTGATCTACAGCAACACGAAATCTAAAATTGAAGACATGGACAAATTGAACCTTATCTACCAATTCACATGTAAAGGAGACGGAGACAACATATGCGGAAAATTATATTTTGGCACGACAAAATCAAAATTAAAGACGAGAATATCAGTGCATAGATCGGATCTAAACAACAAGAATGACAAAAAACAGCACTTGCAGCCCACTGTATACAACGGGGCCACTCTCCCAATTTTGACGAAACGAAGATTTTGCAACAGGAGAACAATTACAAACGACGATACACGATAGAAATGCTCCATATAATCAACACATCTAGACAAAAGAGACTCAACTACAAAACGGACACCGACAATTGCGCTCATATTTACATACATTTAATTAGACAAAAAACCAGTTGACGAAAGTCACTCTGCACAACACTGTTGTTCAGTGTCACTGGTAGCTAATTTTAATATTTATATTGTGATTTTTATATTTTCATATGTAGTCCTTTTCTTTATTTTTGTTAAATATGTTAAATGTGAATTTTTATATAGATTTTTGATGTTTTAAAATAGGTCCTGATGATGATTGACAACGTCAAGCGAAAAATCGATAAAACTAATAAAAGCGAAAATTAAAACTATTTTTTAATTTTTGACACGGCCAAAGCCTACAACAACTATTAAATATTTTAAAAATATATCGAATAAAATACAAATATAAATCAGAACTGGTTTGGAATGTTGCGTTTCCTGCCATAGTATTTCAAAAATATATTGCGTAAATTATGCTCCATATTTCTCGAAAATATTAATATTCTGAACTGAACCACAACTCACTATATAGCGGACTTAATAAATTTCTCGTATATTACCCCAAAATTATAAAAAATATGTATCTAATGAAGGTCAATGCCAAAAAAAAAATCATAAATTTCATCGTAGTGGTATTTTTGAACGGACATGCCAGCGCATTTTTTTAGTAAAGCAAGAACAGAATGCTGATTTGCCAACGAAATGCGCTACAAAACGGTTTCAGTCTGTTATCTTCGTTAATTTTGTTTATTCTTTATGCCTAGAAATTAACTAAAAAGAAATAATGACAATTATTTAAATGCATTATTTTATTTGAATAAATGCTGATTTCAGTTTTGATTATGTATTTTATAGGGGAAAACATACCTTTAAAAGACATGTAAACTTTTTACAATCCTGTGTAAACTCATTACGCTAGATTAGAACCAATCTTGAAATTTCCAATTTTTTTTACAAGTAAAAAGTTTTTTAAAGGTATGTTTTTCCCCTATAAAATGCATATAAATATTTAAAATCCAATCCAAACTGTATTTTTGGAGAATTATTATGTACATGAGAAAAACGCAAAATGCATAAATGCGATTTAAATGGTTTTAAGAATTGATCTAGAAAAACTGGGAGACACGGGTACTTTTTTTTAACCCCTTCTAACAGAATCTGTCAGTCCCGATCATGTGCGTTTTTTAGTGTCGAACGGTGTAATTAGATCCAGACAAATAAATATTTCGAATTTCTTATTGACCGACTGTAGGGCACACACAAAATTCGTTAGATAAAGTCTCTCTCACCGCTGTTGTTGTTACATTTTATTGGGTTTCTTTATTTCCCGCATTGCTAACTTTGGCTTTAGTTAGTCTGTTCACTGCATACATTTTTTTACACTATTTATTGCACTGAGTTTAATTTAATTTTAAATTATTTCTTTTACTTTAATTTACTTTAAAATAAAGCTGCCAAAATAGCGAAAACTAATCAAAGCAAACAAAAGAAAATAATGCAGCAACAACATGCAGTGGAGACTTTTTCTAGTGAGAGCGGGTGGGAGTATGTGTTTGTGTGTATGTGATTTTGTTTATTTTTCATAGTTCAATATGTCAAATATTTTTCAAAGATCTTTTTATTTCTCTCACTTTGAATATGGAGTACCTACGTTTGATTGGTATTATTAGTTATAAATCTATTTTTATTTCGTTACCAAAAATATGTTTTGGTAATTATTTCACCTTTTGTTAGAAAAGTTCACAAAATTAAAAAAGTTCACAAAAAAAAAAAAGGCCAATCGGCCTTGTATGGGATTGGAAGCTTTATTTAAGTTATCTTTTTCAGATTAAAGTCGCAAAATTCTTTTGTTGGTGGAATGAAGAAAAACGAGAGTAAATGAGTGGCTTGGGCTGGCAATTGAGCGTATTGAAAATTTTATTTTCTATCACGGGTAAAATTTATAAATATTTTTTTATTTTTTATTATTTTAAAAATGCGCACATACGATCACCATTAATAAATGTAACGCAAATGATTTTGAAGCAGCAGCTTAGATGATGATTGCAAAGCTGGGCATAGTAAATCGAGAATTTAACTTCGTTAACCCGATAACAGTTAATCAAAAATTTAACTTCGTTAAATTAAAAAGGTAATTTCGTTGAAAAAATAACTTCGTTAAAAGTTAAATTAAATAGTTAAATTTCCTATA
This sequence comes from Heteromyza rotundicornis, assembly GCA_951394025.1. Lineage (NCBI taxonomy): Eukaryota > Metazoa > Arthropoda > Insecta > Diptera > Heleomyzidae > Heteromyza > Heteromyza rotundicornis. Next base: position 37,051,661 of record OX596012.1, read on the forward strand.
GAAAACGAAAAAAAATATTTTTTTACAAAAATACAAAAAAAACAGTTTAATTATATTCAATTGAATGCCTGCCTGCACTAACAGACCCTTTTTCCAATCGGGTTCAGCAATACAAATTTGCTTTAAAATAAATGATACAAATTTTTATCAAAAACAAAATATCGTCAATGAAACAATTTATTTATATTCATATGAAGGCATATAAGTTTTATTAGAATATTAAATAATAATAATGAAATTAATGAAGTTTGGTTAAGAACAAATAGCACAGGCTTTTCTAAACACAATGGCGTTCTCAGTTTTTCGCCATTTTGTGAAACTTGAGAAATGGAAAATACGATGTAAACATCCTGACGATGTAAACCTCACGTAATGGCTGAGAACGCCATTGTGTTTAGAATGTTCTATACAATATAGAACACTTCGAAATATATCGGCCTGTGTATTTAATTGTTTTGTGAACAAATTTTTAAATTAAGTGTCAATATCAGTTCAAAAATAGTATAAATTCTTAATTTTAACTTTTTTTTTATATTAATAATAAAAAAAAAATTGTTGTTTTAAAGTTAACTAATGCTGTTAATTGAAGAAATTTAACTTAACTAAATGAAAAAGTTAATGGTTTTCGAAATTAACTGAAACGTTAAAAGTTAATCAACAATTTAACTTAGTTAATTAACTATTAACTAATTAACTAGCTAATGCCCAGCTTTGGATGATTGTTGTAATGTGTGATGTGGAGGGGCTTTTCGTCTCCGTATCAATTTATTTGCTGTGGAGGTCTTTTCGTCTCCTTTGGAATGGATCCGGTTCGAAGGACCAATAAATGAGCGCAAGCCTTGTTCCTCTGTTAACTCTTCGATAGCCCTCGAAATCGATTTCAAAAAAGATAAAAAAAAGCAGAAAATTCATTTCAAATTAGTTATCTTTTCTTTATTCTATCATATATTTTCCTCACAAAATTTTACCGACTTTTCGTAGCTGTGGCTGCTGCTGCTTCGTATGGTATTCGAGAGAGAGTGTTAATAAAGTTTTAAAAAGCCAAAAAGCCGTCGGCTAAACCGAGATCGCCATACTTGAAAGCAGATTTCGCCACAGACAACAGCGCCCCCTACATTTAACAAATTTATATAAGGTAGCGTTCATATTTATGCGGTTGGCGTGAACACCAACAATTCATTTTTAAAATTAGTAATTGACAATCTTCTTTGTGTCAAGCCAGACACAGAAGTGTGCAACTGTTGTATAGTCACGAGACATTGAAACAGCCCTTGTTTCAATGTCTCGAAATCCTTTGGTATCGATACGGTGCCCAAGGTTGTCCTAACACATGAACTACATTTCACATAATACACAATAAGGGGAATACCCTTATTGTGGGATAACCCTCGAAAACACGCACTTGCTTAAGAGAACTGTCAAATTTCATATGTTTTGACTGCACATCTGCATAACTGCACCGTTTCCGAGGAGTTTCCCACTTCATATGAATCCACCTAATGTCTATCAGTTGTTCTCTTGCTGCAGTCGACAAAGTGTTATTCATGATTTCAACAATTTTCAAAAATGCCTCAAGCTCTTCCTTGCTGCCATCAAACAAAGGGATTGCCTTTATGGCAGTTTCCATATTAAATGCGGACATTTTCGAATATCTACTTGATGTACCTTGATCTAAAACTTATAATAGCTCAAAAAGTTCGTCTTTGCCTTCTTTTGGTTCCTCCCTGACGTCTTTACTCTTAGCTAATTCAAGTTGTTCAGTAATCAGTTGTTTCAAATTTGTGTGCGCAGAGTTGAATTCTATTTTTAGAGAAATTACTTTTTCCACATGTTCGTTATCGACTGCTAAAAGGTCGAATTGATTTTTTATTTCTTTTACTTCTTCTAATTTAGACAGCAATGTTGTTTCTTTTTGAACTCTTTTTAAAATTTATGAATATTCTTTCTATTTCCTGCACTAACTTCTCCATTTATATTTATAATATTACTTTAATATAATAAATTAATGAAAACAATTGTCAAATATTTTTATTGTGATCATTTTGAAATATGGAATTGTATGAAAAGTGCCACGGCCCGCTGTCCAATTCCGACCATATGTAACATTGAACTTAGAATTGAAAGCATGAAACCATGTCCTGTTGAAAAATGTTCATTGGGAGCCCAAGTGTAATATTTTTTTAAATATTGAATTGTATGGGAAGTGCCACGCTCCGCTGTCCAATTTCAATATGTTGCATTGAAGTCATACAACCATTTCCCGTTGAAGAATATTCAATGGGAGCCCAAGAATGGCACTTTGAAGTATTGAATTGTATGGGCGGTGCCACGCCCCATTGTCTAATCCCGGCCATTTGTAGCCCAGATTATGGCTGGGGTGTTATAGTATGTTCATGACAAATTTACTTTTCTTGTGATCAAAAACGTCTGAGATATAGCAGTTTTTACAAACTTGTGGGCGATAAAAGTGGGTGTGTCATATGTTACGACTCACGACCCTTAGGTTAGGTTAGGTTAGACTGGCTGGCTGGCCGAAGCCACGCATAGACCTACAAGGTCCCTAGCGATACCAGAAAGGAGTCTTTATTGTTTCAGCGAAAGTAAACATCATTTAACATGCAAGCGTTGTTTGCAAATCTTCCCAGTAGTAAATTTCGCAAGGCCTCTCCGCTAGAGGCATGCCTGCACGCCTGTTATGGGAAGAAATTGCACATTCCATCCTCGCTTCTAGTGGAGGCATAGATAGTATGCCTGAGCTAGAAGGGAGATGGGGTGGTGTCAATGGATTTTCTGCGCAATGTGCTTAAATATTTAGAAGATATTTTCTCTTTCAGATTTTCTCTTTCAGATTATGAAATAAAATGGAATACCTACGCTCTATAAGGATTTTTTTTCTAAATTCAAATATTATTAGAAATATTTAATTAATCAATCTAATTAAAATAGTTGATTTCCAGATTGATTTAAAGAAAATCTCTTGAATTTTCTAACACATTCAAATTTCCAACAATATTACATATTGATTTGGAAATATTTTAGGAAAATGATTTATTTTATTTTGCAAAATTGATTTAGTTTTCTATACAGACATTTTAGAATTCGTTTTTGGAGGCTTGAAAGAATTTTTGTGGATGCCGAAGGTTATTTAATGCAAATCCAACAACTTTACATACACATTTGTTTCTGGAATTTTGATAATTTTTCTGTATTTTTGGTTTGCGAATTGCAATATGTTTATAAGAGGTCATAAGATTCTCTACATTCTGCATCAGCCTCCCAAAAGAAATTTCAATAATTTCGGTTGCTAAAAAAATTTACACTTTTCATTATAGAACATTTGAAATTTAATCCGTTCAAAAGTTGTGGTACTAAAACCGTTAACTACCATGAAATCAGCGCATCAATAAATCAGTTATCAAATCATAAACACCAGTATTATATAAAAAATTTTTTAAAATAATTAGTAATAAATATTAATATAAATATAAAGACACTATACTAGGGACAAAGTAGTCAATATACATGGTTTTTTTCTCCCTGAAGAAAATCGATAGCTTCTGCTATAGGGCCCATAAGCTTTAGGTATTCCTCCAAGTACTCAAGCTCATCACTGAGAATGGAACTATTGCTGTTTTCGTTCGCTGTGATTGTGCATCGTTCCAGAAGGCAAAATCTCAGCGATGTAAATTTTGAAATCCTTCTTTTAAATTTTACTGGTACTGCAAAGTGCACATCTATGATAATTACTACATCCTTTTATAGAGGAGGAGAAATCAAATTGAATTAACTCTAAACGTACAATTTGCTATGCAGCCGCATTAAGGAGTCGATAATGTGTATGATTTTTTCAATTCGAATTATTACGATAAATTTCTGTAATTTATATAAAAAAAACTCAAAGTTACAAAAAATTAAATTTATGTTTGAAGTAAATAAAATGCTTAAATACCTTTCAAAACACCCATTTACAAAAAATACATAAGATCTAATATACGCAGTTAGATCATAGTAAAATAATGCCATTAGTAGACGAACGTGCTAAAAGGCCGCACACGCCTTGTCAGTAGCCAAGTGTCCCGGGTTCAATTCTCAGCTCGGCCAAAATGCAAGCAAGTAAATAAAAATTTATATGAACTAAAGAGTTCGAAAATATAATATCAGAATCATAAAATATAACATTTACATGCCACAAATCTAATTTACAATGTGTCTACGCCAAAATAATTTGAATTTATATATTGCATGTAGACAATCATAGTTTTATCTACTCGCCACTTACGGCGCTCTTGTATTAATTCGAATTAGAAAGCTTACGATCCACCTCTCAAAAATGTTACTTCCGTTCTAAGCTCTAGATATTAAGTCTCTTTCTATTATACACTACAGCCAAGGTAACACCTACTTATCTCCTAATAAAATATATTGTGTTACAAACTTATATTTTGTGTTCCATTTTCTTTTCCTTTATTCCAATAATTTCTGAATCTCAAAACTTCTACGAGTTTTGAGAGCGAGTTTCATGACGACGTTTTTCTAGATCCAAGAGTTCCTACCCCTTTGCATCACCCTACACCGATTTGGAGAATTCCCCTTCATCATACACATATTCATGGTCCAATCGAACCGGATTCCATCATCCAAGGAATAATTCCAAATCAAAATCCAGACTCCACTCATCAAAGTTGGAGAGTTTAGCAGAGAACAAACGGCGTCATCTCATTTCTGACAGGTTCGTTTGCATATTCATTTCTTTATACTCAGTAGTTAGTGCACACGCGGTCTGTCGATATATCGGTCGAGAAAAAGGTTACAAAGAAAACCTTCCGCGATTTCCCCCTAAAAGTGCTTAATTTACTGTCCAAAAGTGTAAAAATACACTAAAATTCATAAAATCCTACTTAAAAGTAAAAGTGAAAATTCTATTTAAAAGAGGTTAAAAAATTAGCTCAAAATAAAGTGTAAAAAGTCCTAAGGTAGCTAAAAATTGCCTTACTTATTAATAACCTCACAAAATCTCTTTTTATTAAAAAATTTCTACCCTAAAAAATATTTATTTTCAAAAAAAAGTGTTTATTAATTTAAATAAAATCAAAAATTCAATTTTTGAAGCCTAAAAGTGAAAAATTTCCTAAAATTAAAAAATTATTCATTTGGTTAATGATCATTAAATTCATCATTAAATTCCGCTAAGGGTACCGTTTCCCATATCCAAATCAAAGTACCATCAAAACCAAAAACAATTCCCAAGAGAGAAGCTGGTGAGTTGAGATTACTGTATTCCTTTTGTACATTTCAATTTTACAACAACAACAACTTGCAGTGTGAATCTTATTTTCACCACACTTTGTTTTAGTGTGTTCCCATACGGTTTATGTTTCAGCAACACAAAATGTGTGGCTAAATGAGTCTAAATAAATTCTTGCTTTGCAGAACTTATTTCCTATATACATTTTGTTTTCCTACTCCACAACTAACTACTTTCCAAACAACATTTAAAAATAAAAATTCGTCAAAAATATATTTATATAAATATTTTGAAAAATAATAATTTTTTGGCCCATTCTCATTTCGCATTTTCTTGGAGTAATCCGAATTGTCTAAAAAACTACATAAATAACTAAATAATAATTTATATATCAAAATTAAAACTGCATTTAATTGGGATATTGTCAACAAACTTTTAAATTTATTTTGAAACGCATTTTTTAATGAAATAAATCTATTCATTCGCTAACTTTCAACAAATACAAAAATTCTCTAGTACCTACAATTCTGATAGTTCTTTTCAGAAATCATACCACCGTTAAGCTCTTGTTATTTGTGTTATTTCTCCATTGTTTTAATTCCGACCTGTTCAAAATGACCTCATTGGAAGCTTTTATCCGAGCTACCGACATTTTAGTCGAATTTGAAGCAGATTTTAATGCAATCCCAATTGCTCAACACACCCTCTATTCATTAGAAATCCATAGAGAAGAAATAAAGTCCATTTGGTTTGAAGTTAAATTAGCTTATGATAAATGCTTGCATGATCAAGGTGATGCAGCAAATCTCGAATCCCTTAAGCAGCGATATCGCACTTCATATCAAACTCATGTCCGTTGCTCATCCAGAATTGGTGAGTTTGTACAGCTTTCAATAGAGGTTGAGCCTCCAACTCCTATTGTAGAAGACGGAGCCAGGTCCTTGAATTCAAATTTTAATCTACCGCCTTGCGACACGGAAGTGTTCAATGGCGACTATCTTTCATGGCCCTCATTCCGCGATTTATTCACGGCAATTTATATCATAAATTCAAGACTCAGTCCAGTGGAGAAATTATTTCATTTAATTCAAAAAACCAAAGGTGAAGCGCGAGACATTGTCAAAAAATGTCCATTGACAAACGAGGGTTTTCCAGTAGCGTGGAAAAATTTACAGGATCGTTTCGAAAATAAGCGCATTCTTGTTAATAGTCAACTAAGGCTCCTATTCAATCTCCAGCCTGTACTTTCCGAATCAGGTTCAGCGATCAAGCTGTTGCAGCGAGAGATAAACGGTTGTATCTCTGCGCTTCTGCTATATAATATAGATATCACCAATTGGGATGCTATATTTATATTTCAGTGCTCCTCAAGGTTACCAGACGCTACCCTAGCACTTTGGGAGCAATCTCTGGATAACAAATCCCAAATCCCATTGTGGAAGGATCTTGACTCCTTCCTCACTAGTCGATATCAAACACTCGAAACCGTGTCTGACATCAAATTCACATCTAATTCGAAAAAACCCACTCCAAAACCCCTTTCTCATCCAAATAATCGTGCAGATTATAAGAAACTCAATGCATATTCCGCTCAGATGTCTATGCCTACATGTAAGCTTTGTCCAAATGAAACTCATACCATTCGCTCTTGCACCCGTTTCCTACGAATGGATGCTGGTCAGCGAATGTCGGCAGTTAAAAAGTACGGCTTATGTCTCAATTGTCTGGGAAACACTCATTCAATCAAGGATTACAAAAGTAAGCACAACTGCTACAAATGCAATAAACGTCATAATACCCTTCTTCATTATGATACTCCAGTTCCAGCAAGTCCTGTTCAATCATCCAGTAATTCCAATTCGAATTGTAACCAGGCAAATCAATCTCCGCCACAAGACTCTCAAATACAGTCCGCTAATACCTCATCTGGTGTTCATAATGTACATTCCTGTTTTACTTCCATGACAAAAAATGTTCTTCTAGGTACCGCCGTAGTACAAATCAACCATTGTGGCGTCACGTATAAAGCTCGTGCGCTCATCGATTCCGGCTCAGAAGCGACTTTCATTACGGAAAGACTTTTCCGCCTTCTGAGAATTCCATATCAGCGAACATCAGCCAAAATATTCAATTCAGTTTCAGTTTCAGTTTCACCTAACTGAATCTCTTCCTGCAAGTCCTGTTGATTTATCGAGTTTATCAACTCTTCCTAATATTCTGCTCGCCGATCCAGAATTTTTCAAAAGCTCACACATAGATATTTTGATCGGTGCAGATTTGTTTCCACACATTCTTTTAAATGGCATCCAACGCAATATCTGTGGTTCACTGCTCGCTCAGGAAACCATTTTTGGTTGGATCCTTACAGGCACTATTTCACAAAATTCCATTTCTTCATTTTCTACACAAGTCTGTTTTTTCTCAGAAGCATCTCTAGATAAGCAGATTTCACATTTTTGGGAGGTGGAGGACCTTCCAAAAAATCGTATAATGTCTTCATCCGATAAGTTTTGTGAAGAAAATTTCATTCGTACAACCAAGAGAAACGAGGATGTTAGATATACCGTCACTTTTCCATTTAAAGAGGATTATCCTGAAACTTTAAAACTAGGGCATTCACGTTCCATTGCTAATGCTCAGTTTCTGAGAAATGAACTTCGACTTAGCAAAACTCCAGATTTTAAAATACATTACGATGCTGTTGTTCAGGAGTATATTGATTTGAATCATATGCACCCAATTCCTGCACCTCCTTTTGAAACTTTTCCAAAACATTTTTACTTGCCTACTACGACAAAGGTCCGTGTAGTATTCAACGCCTCTAGCTCATCTGCTAATGGTAAAAGTCTAAACGACATTTTGTATGCTGGTCCAGTACTACAATCAGACTTAACTTTGTTAATTTTAAAATGGCGATTCTTCCAATTCGTATTCAATGGTGACATCCAAAAGATGTATCGCCAAATACTAGTTCATCCTGATCATTCGAAATTCCAACGTATTCTATTCCGAAAAACTCCTAGCGATAATATCCAAGATTATGAACTTAAAACAGTTACTTTTGGAGTAAATTGTGGACTTCCAATTCGAAGCAGATTTTAGCTGGAATTCCTGTTGGCCATCTGTTAAATGAAGACTTCCTTTCGCTGGAAGACAGCAGTACTGCAAAAACGTTAGGTATCCGTTGGAATGCGATCACCGATTCATTTTGCTTTTCCGCTAAGCCTTTAGAGTACAAGGCTACATTCACAAAACGAGAGGTTCTTTCCCAAATTTCAAAATTATTCGACCCTGTTGGCTGGTTAGCTCCATGTATCGTCATGGCTAAAATTCTAATGCAACAGATATGGCTAGAGGGTATAGGTTGGGACGAGAACATTCCTGAAAACTGCTTACAATCCTGGCATTATTTCCTTTTAAGCTACACACACCTGAATGAGATACAAATTCCAAGGTGGCTGCACTATTCTCCAAATTCCAAAGTTGAGTTCCATGCATTCTGCGATGCATCGGAAAAAGCTTATGCAGCAGCCATATACATACGCGTAAATAATTCCAATTTGATTACAACTACTTTACTTGTGGCTAAAACAAAAGTAGCACCGGTAAAAACTGTATCCTTGCCGAGGCTCGAACTGTGCGGGGCTGCTCTTTTATCCGATATGGTCGACTCTATTTTGCCTCCACTGGGAATCCAAACTCAAAATGTGTATTTTTGGACAGATTCCACTATAGTCCTAGCCTGGCTTCGAAAACCACCGTGCCAATGGGCAACTTTTGTAGCAAACCGAGTGTCCAAAATTGCCCAAACTGTTGGCTGTTCAAACTGGTTTCATGTCGACTCGAAATCAAATCCAGCAGATCTGGCTACCCGTGGTGTTCAACCACACGAACTTTCCGAAAATTCTCTCTGGTGGCATGGGCCTAAATGGCTACAAACGCCACACTCGTTATGGCCAAAATCCACTCAAGAAAATATTTCTGATACTGATATTGAGAAAAAGTCTAAAAAATGTTTATTTTCATATTTTCAAGATTACGAAGACGTATTAGAACGCTTTTCATCGTATCCTAAAGCAATTCGCATAGTTTCGTATATATTTCGTTTCTTTTTACGAACCCATTCAACCCATCGATTAAATTTCTCCTATAATTCGGCAATTATTTCAAGTGCTGAAGTTGTAAATACTAGAAACCGACTAATTACTATATGCCAAAGATTTTCGTATCCTAACGAATGTCACAGCTTGACGTTAAAGGAACCATTAGCAAATTCTAGCTCCATTCTAAATTTAAATCCATTCATAGACGATTCTGGTATACTTAGAGTGTGTGGCAGGCTTGTCTCTTCTCCTACAATGTCGTATAACGAACGACATCCAATCATTTTACCGTACAATTGCCAGTTCTCCAGACTGCTTGTAAGGTTTACACATCAGATTTCGCTCCACGGTGGCAATCAGTTGGTGCTTCGCCTAATCCGATCGCAATTTTGGATACCAAAAGCGAAAAACCTAATTAAGTCAACAATCAATAATTGCAAAGTTTGCGTCATTCATAAGCAAAAGGTCCTAACAGAGCTAATGAGTGCTTTGCCGCCAGCACGTACCGAATTTTCTCGTCCATTTGCCCACACTGGCCTGGACTTTGCTGGGCCATTCGATATCAAAAATTACACAGGAAGAGCCTGTCTCATTACGAAAGGATATGTTTGTGTCTTTGTTTGTTTCGCCACAAGGGCCATACACCTTGAGGCTACTTCCAGCCTCTCTACTCCTGCATTTCTTGCTGCCTTCCAACGCTTTGTTTCAAGGCGTGGTTGTCCTCTCCATATGTATTCCGATAATGGAACCACTTTTGTTGGTGCATCCAAGATATTGACCAAAGAATTCCTACAGCTTACCCATTCTGCAATCATTTCCGATTACAACTATCAAGGCTTAAGCTGGCATTTCATTCCTCCGGGTGCCCCTCACATGGGTGGTCTTTGGGAAGCAGGGGTGAAAAGCTTTAAGCTCCGTTTTCGAAAAATCGCTTTTCCATTCAAGTATACGTTTGAGGAGTTTTCAACTTTACTCTCCAGAATCGAGGCCTGCCTCAACTCTCGTCCTATTTCACCCATGTCCGAGAATCCTTCCGATAATTCTGCTCTTACTCCTGGTCATTTCCTAATCGGAAATGCCATATTAACTCCTATCGATCCCGAAATATCTGATCCATCTACTTCCATAATTAATAGATGGCAGCGCTTAAAAGAGTTACATCAAAATTTTTGTTCTCGTTGGAAAACAGAATATTTAAATGAAATGCACAAACGTAATAAATGGAAACAACCCCAAATTGATATAAAAATAGATACGATGGTAGTCATCAAAGAAGACAACTTGCCACCTACTGATTGGCGTTTAGGTAGGGTAACAAAATTATACCCTGGTAACGATAATCGGGTACGCGTAGCTGACATACTAACTCAAAAAGGTCTTATTAAACGACCTGTTGTCAAACTTGTGATTTTACCTCCTCAGTAACTTATTTTTTCGTTTCTTATGTTCCTGAACCCCACAACACTTTTACAACTAGATCTATCCTTCCAGTTCAATATGGCTAGCAAAAAAATTCAGTCGAGACGTTATCTCAAAAATTCGTTCGTTCAGAAACGCTTCAAATGTCATGTGTGCAGTCGTTTTCATGCTCTTCAATCATGTTGGAAATTCCGTTCAATGAACACCGAGCAAAGAATGCGCATCGTTCTCCTCAACAAATATTGTTCCAACTGTTTAGCACACGTACATTCCAATGGGACCTGTTTCAGCAAGACTGGATGTCATTACTGCCAGGAAAAACACCACACTCTTCTTCACATGCACGAACGCCTGCGTCGCTCGAACACCAAGAATCAATTTCCAATATCACGGAAATCGCCGTCGCATGAAGAAGCTCCAACTTACTTATCCATCCTATCACATCACGTTATCACTCTTATGCCAACAGCGATAATTCAACTCGAAGTGCGTAAAAAATCACTATCAGTACGCGCTATTATTGATCCATGTACGCTAGTGAGCCGTGTATCTGATACGTTGGCTAAGAAACTGCAGTTAGCCACTACATCCATTGGCAACGAATCTTACGGCACTGTTATCATCTACAGTGACGCAAGTTCTACAACAAAAATCGACGCTACTCTACAAATTGATAACCGAATCACGATGCTGACTCCTTCGAAATCACTCGATGCATCAATTAAGGACAAATTTCCTAATTTAGTTTTAGCAGATCCGAAATTTTATAAATCAGCCCCCATTTCTGTGGTCCTGGGTGTCAATTTATACCCCAAAATTATCCAATCAGGCGTCATACCAAGCAACGGTGCTCTCCCCGTTGCACAACAAACCATATTTGGTTGGATTCTTTCCGGATCCGTCTCCCAATAAAAACTTCCGCTTTTCGACAAATTTCCAAACCGCTTTTTTTCGACCCTTAAAAAGTGCACTATCAAACTGAAGTATTGTAGAATTATGCAAACACCTATACTTTATCATATCACCTTATATAGTATATATCATATTAAGCATTATGTATATTGAATTTAGAAACAAAAATTGAATTTCTAACGTATCTAATGTATCGAAATGAAATTTATATAAGATATTGTTTGCAGCCGTACTGCAAGGTGGGCGGCATGTCTACGCCAAAATAATTTGAATTTATATATTGCATGTAGACAATCATAGTTTTATCTACTCGCCACTTACGGCGCTCTTGTATTAATTCGAATTAGAAAGCTTACGATCCACCTCTCAAAAATGTTACTTCCGTTCTAAGCTCTAGATATTAAGTCTCTTTCTATTATACACTACAGCCAAGGTAACACCTACTTATCTCCTAATAAAATATATTGTGTTACAAACTTATATTTTGTGTTCCATTTTCTTTTCCTTTATTCCAATAATTTCTGAATCTCAAAACTTCTACGAGTTTTGAGAGCGAGTTTCATGACGACGTTTTTCTAGATCCAAGAGTTCCTACCCCTTTGCATCACCCTACACCGATTTGGAGAATTCCCCTTCATCATACACATATTCATGGTCCAATCGAACCGGATTCCATCATCCAAGGAATAATTCCAAATCAAAATCCAGACTCCACTCATCAAAGTTGGAGAGTTTAGCAGAGAACAAACGGCGTCATCTCATTTCTGACAGGTTCGTTTGCATATTCATTTCTTTATACTCAGTAGTTAGTGCACACGCGGTCTGTCGATATATCGGTCGAGAAAAAGGTTACAAAGAAAACCTTCCGCGATTTCCCCCTAAAAGTGCTTAATTTACTGTCCAAAAGTGTAAAAATACACTAAAATTCATAAAATCCTACTTAAAAGTAAAAGTGAAAATTCTATTTAAAAGAGGTTAAAAAATTAGCTCAAAATAAAGTGTAAAAAGTCCTAAGGTAGCTAAAAATTGCCTTACTTATTAATAACCTCACAAAATCTCTTTTTATTAAAAAATTTCTACCCTAAAAAATATTTATTTTCAAAAAAAAGTGTTTATTAATTTAAATAAAATCAAAAATTCAATTTTTGAAGCCTAAAAGTGAAAAATTTCCTAAAATTAAAAAATTATTCATTTGGTTAATGATCATTAAATTCATCATTAAATTCCGCTAAGGGTACCGTTTCCCATATCCAAATCAAAGTACCATCAAAACCAAAAACAATTCCCAAGAGAGAAGCTGGTGAGTTGAGATTACTGTATTCCTTTTGTACATTTCAATTTTACAACAACAACAACTTGCAGTGTGAATCTTATTTTCACCACACTTTGTTTTAGTGTGTTCCCATACGGTTTATGTTTCAGCAACACAAAATGTGTGGCTAAATGAGTCTAAATAAATTCTTGCTTTGCAGAACTTATTTCCTATATACATTTTGTTTTCCTACTCCACAACTAACTACTTTCCAAACAACATTTAAAAATAAAAATTCGTCAAAAATATATTTATATAAATATTTTGAAAAATAATAATTTTTTGGCCCATTCTCATTTCGCATTTTCTTGGAGTAATCCGAATTGTCTAAAAAACTACATAAATAACTAAATAATAATTTATATATCAAAATTAAAACTGCATTTAATTGGGATATTGTCAACAAACTTTTAAATTTATTTTGAAACGCATTTTTTAATGAAATAAATCTATTCATTCGCTAACTTTCAACAAATACAAAAATTCTCTAGTACCTACAATTCTGATAGTTCTTTTCAGAAATCATACCACCGTTAAGCTCTTGTTATTTGTGTTATTTCTCCATTGTTTTAATTCCGACCTGTTCAAAATGACCTCATTGGAAGCTTTTATCCGAGCTACCGACATTTTAGTCGAATTTGAAGCAGATTTTAATGCAATCCCAATTGCTCAACACACCCTCTATTCATTAGAAATCCATAGAGAAGAAATAAAGTCCATTTGGTTTGAAGTTAAATTAGCTTATGATAAATGCTTGCATGATCAAGGTGATGCAGCAAATCTCGAATCCCTTAAGCAGCGATATCGCACTTCATATCAAACTCATGTCCGTTGCTCATCCAGAATTGGTGAGTTTGTACAGCTTTCAATAGAGGTTGAGCCTCCAACTCCTATTGTAGAAGACGGAGCCAGGTCCTTGAATTCAAATTTTAATCTACCGCCTTGCGACACGGAAGTGTTCAATGGCGACTATCTTTCATGGCCCTCATTCCGCGATTTATTCACGGCAATTTATATCATAAATTCAAGACTCAGTCCAGTGGAGAAATTATTTCATTTAATTCAAAAAACCAAAGGTGAAGCGCGAGACATTGTCAAAAAATGTCCATTGACAAACGAGGGTTTTCCAGTAGCGTGGAAAAATTTACAGGATCGTTTCGAAAATAAGCGCATTCTTGTTAATAGTCAACTAAGGCTCCTATTCAATCTCCAGCCTGTACTTTCCGAATCAGGTTCAGCGATCAAGCTGTTGCAGCGAGAGATAAACGGTTGTATCTCTGCGCTTCTGCTATATAATATAGATATCACCAATTGGGATGCTATATTTATATTTCAGTGCTCCTCAAGGTTACCAGACGCTACCCTAGCACTTTGGGAGCAATCTCTGGATAACAAATCCCAAATCCCATTGTGGAAGGATCTTGACTCCTTCCTCACTAGTCGATATCAAACACTCGAAACCGTGTCTGACATCAAATTCACATCTAATTCGAAAAAACCCACTCCAAAACCCCTTTCTCATCCAAATAATCGTGCAGATTATAAGAAACTCAATGCATATTCCGCTCAGATGTCTATGCCTACATGTAAGCTTTGTCCAAATGAAACTCATACCATTCGCTCTTGCACCCGTTTCCTACGAATGGATGCTGGTCAGCGAATGTCGGCAGTTAAAAAGTACGGCTTATGTCTCAATTGTCTGGGAAACACTCATTCAATCAAGGATTACAAAAGTAAGCACAACTGCTACAAATGCAATAAACGTCATAATACCCTTCTTCATTATGATACTCCAGTTCCAGCAAGTCCTGTTCAATCATCCAGTAATTCCAATTCGAATTGTAACCAGGCAAATCAATCTCCGCCACAAGACTCTCAAATACAGTCCGCTAATACCTCATCTGGTGTTCATAATGTACATTCCTGTTTTACTTCCATGACAAAAAATGTTCTTCTAGGTACCGCCGTAGTACAAATCAACCATTGTGGCGTCACGTATAAAGCTCGTGCGCTCATCGATTCCGGCTCAGAAGCGACTTTCATTACGGAAAGACTTTTCCGCCTTCTGAGAATTCCATATCAGCGAACATCAGCCAAAATATTCAATTCAGTTTCAGTTTCAGTTTCACCTAACTGAATCTCTTCCTGCAAGTCCTGTTGATTTATCGAGTTTATCAACTCTTCCTAATATTCTGCTCGCCGATCCAGAATTTTTCAAAAGCTCACACATAGATATTTTGATCGGTGCAGATTTGTTTCCACACATTCTTTTAAATGGCATCCAACGCAATATCTGTGGTTCACTGCTCGCTCAGGAAACCATTTTTGGTTGGATCCTTACAGGCACTATTTCACAAAATTCCATTTCTTCATTTTCTACACAAGTCTGTTTTTTCTCAGAAGCATCTCTAGATAAGCAGATTTCACATTTTTGGGAGGTGGAGGACCTTCCAAAAAATCGTATAATGTCTTCATCCGATAAGTTTTGTGAAGAAAATTTCATTCGTACAACCAAGAGAAACGAGGATGTTAGATATACCGTCACTTTTCCATTTAAAGAGGATTATCCTGAAACTTTAAAACTAGGGCATTCACGTTCCATTGCTAATGCTCAGTTTCTGAGAAATGAACTTCGACTTAGCAAAACTCCAGATTTTAAAATACATTACGATGCTGTTGTTCAGGAGTATATTGATTTGAATCATATGCACCCAATTCCTGCACCTCCTTTTGAAACTTTTCCAAAACATTTTTACTTGCCTACTACGACAAAGGTCCGTGTAGTATTCAACGCCTCTAGCTCATCTGCTAATGGTAAAAGTCTAAACGACATTTTGTATGCTGGTCCAGTACTACAATCAGACTTAACTTTGTTAATTTTAAAATGGCGATTCTTCCAATTCGTATTCAATGGTGACATCCAAAAGATGTATCGCCAAATACTAGTTCATCCTGATCATTCGAAATTCCAACGTATTCTATTCCGAAAAACTCCTAGCGATAATATCCAAGATTATGAACTTAAAACAGTTACTTTTGGAGTAAATTGTGGACTTCCAATTCGAAGCAGATTTTAGCTGGAATTCCTGTTGGCCATCTGTTAAATGAAGACTTCCTTTCGCTGGAAGACAGCAGTACTGCAAAAACGTTAGGTATCCGTTGGAATGCGATCACCGATTCATTTTGCTTTTCCGCTAAGCCTTTAGAGTACAAGGCTACATTCACAAAACGAGAGGTTCTTTCCCAAATTTCAAAATTATTCGACCCTGTTGGCTGGTTAGCTCCATGTATCGTCATGGCTAAAATTCTAATGCAACAGATATGGCTAGAGGGTATAGGTTGGGACGAGAACATTCCTGAAAACTGCTTACAATCCTGGCATTATTTCCTTTTAAGCTACACACACCTGAATGAGATACAAATTCCAAGGTGGCTGCACTATTCTCCAAATTCCAAAGTTGAGTTCCATGCATTCTGCGATGCATCGGAAAAAGCTTATGCAGCAGCCATATACATACGCGTAAATAATTCCAATTTGATTACAACTACTTTACTTGTGGCTAAAACAAAAGTAGCACCGGTAAAAACTGTATCCTTGCCGAGGCTCGAACTGTGCGGGGCTGCTCTTTTATCCGATATGGTCGACTCTATTTTGCCTCCACTGGGAATCCAAACTCAAAATGTGTATTTTTGGACAGATTCCACTATAGTCCTAGCCTGGCTTCGAAAACCACCGTGCCAATGGGCAACTTTTGTAGCAAACCGAGTGTCCAAAATTGCCCAAACTGTTGGCTGTTCAAACTGGTTTCATGTCGACTCGAAATCAAATCCAGCAGATCTGGCTACCCGTGGTGTTCAACCACACGAACTTTCCGAAAATTCTCTCTGGTGGCATGGGCCTAAATGGCTACAAACGCCACACTCGTTATGGCCAAAATCCACTCAAGAAAATATTTCTGATACTGATATTGAGAAAAAGTCTAAAAAATGTTTATTTTCATATTTTCAAGATTACGAAGACGTATTAGAACGCTTTTCATCGTATCCTAAAGCAATTCGCATAGTTTCGTATATATTTCGTTTCTTTTTACGAACCCATTCAACCCATCGATTAAATTTCTCCTATAATTCGGCAATTATTTCAAGTGCTGAAGTTGTAAATACTAGAAACCGACTAATTACTATATGCCAAAGATTTTCGTATCCTAACGAATGTCACAGCTTGACGTTAAAGGAACCATTAGCAAATTCTAGCTCCATTCTAAATTTAAATCCATTCATAGACGATTCTGGTATACTTAGAGTGTGTGGCAGGCTTGTCTCTTCTCCTACAATGTCGTATAACGAACGACATCCAATCATTTTACCGTACAATTGCCAGTTCTCCAGACTGCTTGTAAGGTTTACACATCAGATTTCGCTCCACGGTGGCAATCAGTTGGTGCTTCGCCTAATCCGATCGCAATTTTGGATACCAAAAGCGAAAAACCTAATTAAGTCAACAATCAATAATTGCAAAGTTTGCGTCATTCATAAGCAAAAGGTCCTAACAGAGCTAATGAGTGCTTTGCCGCCAGCACGTACCGAATTTTCTCGTCCATTTGCCCACACTGGCCTGGACTTTGCTGGGCCATTCGATATCAAAAATTACACAGGAAGAGCCTGTCTCATTACGAAAGGATATGTTTGTGTCTTTGTTTGTTTCGCCACAAGGGCCATACACCTTGAGGCTACTTCCAGCCTCTCTACTCCTGCATTTCTTGCTGCCTTCCAACGCTTTGTTTCAAGGCGTGGTTGTCCTCTCCATATGTATTCCGATAATGGAACCACTTTTGTTGGTGCATCCAAGATATTGACCAAAGAATTCCTACAGCTTACCCATTCTGCAATCATTTCCGATTACAACTATCAAGGCTTAAGCTGGCATTTCATTCCTCCGGGTGCCCCTCACATGGGTGGTCTTTGGGAAGCAGGGGTGAAAAGCTTTAAGCTCCGTTTTCGAAAAATCGCTTTTCCATTCAAGTATACGTTTGAGGAGTTTTCAACTTTACTCTCCAGAATCGAGGCCTGCCTCAACTCTCGTCCTATTTCACCCATGTCCGAGAATCCTTCCGATAATTCTGCTCTTACTCCTGGTCATTTCCTAATCGGAAATGCCATATTAACTCCTATCGATCCCGAAATATCTGATCCATCTACTTCCATAATTAATAGATGGCAGCGCTTAAAAGAGTTACATCAAAATTTTTGTTCTCGTTGGAAAACAGAATATTTAAATGAAATGCACAAACGTAATAAATGGAAACAACCCCAAATTGATATAAAAATAGATACGATGGTAGTCATCAAAGAAGACAACTTGCCACCTACTGATTGGCGTTTAGGTAGGGTAACAAAATTATACCCTGGTAACGATAATCGGGTACGCGTAGCTGACATACTAACTCAAAAAGGTCTTATTAAACGACCTGTTGTCAAACTTGTGATTTTACCTCCTCAGTAACTTATTTTTTCGTTTCTTATGTTCCTGAACCCCACAACACTTTTACAACTAGATCTATCCTTCCAGTTCAATATGGCTAGCAAAAAAATTCAGTCGAGACGTTATCTCAAAAATTCGTTCGTTCAGAAACGCTTCAAATGTCATGTGTGCAGTCGTTTTCATGCTCTTCAATCATGTTGGAAATTCCGTTCAATGAACACCGAGCAAAGAATGCGCATCGTTCTCCTCAACAAATATTGTTCCAACTGTTTAGCACACGTACATTCCAATGGGACCTGTTTCAGCAAGACTGGATGTCATTACTGCCAGGAAAAACACCACACTCTTCTTCACATGCACGAACGCCTGCGTCGCTCGAACACCAAGAATCAATTTCCAATATCACGGAAATCGCCGTCGCATGAAGAAGCTCCAACTTACTTATCCATCCTATCACATCACGTTATCACTCTTATGCCAACAGCGATAATTCAACTCGAAGTGCGTAAAAAATCACTATCAGTACGCGCTATTATTGATCCATGTACGCTAGTGAGCCGTCTTTGCCTTCTTTTGGTTCCTCCCTGACGTCTTTACTCTTAGCTAATTCAAGTTGTTCAGTAATCAGTTGTTTCAAATTTGTGTGCGCAGAGTTGAATTCTATTTTTAGAGAAATTACTTTTTCCACATGTTCGTCAACAATTTTCAAAAATGCCTCAAGCTCTTCCTTGCTGCCATCAAACAAAGGGATTGCCTTTATGGCAGTTTCCATATTAAATGCGGACATTTTCGAATATCTACTTGATGTACCTTGATCTAAAACTTATAATAGCTCAAAAAGTTCGTCTTTGCCTTCTTTTGGTTCCTCCCTGACGTCTTTACTCTTAGCTAATTCAAGTTGTTCAGTAATCAGTTGTTTCAAATTTGTGTGCGCAGAGTTGAATTCTATTTTTAGAGAAATTACTTTTTCCACATGTTCGTTATCGACTGCTAAAAGGTCGAATTGATTTTTTCTTTCTTTTACTTCTTCTAATTTAGACAGCAATGTTGTTTCTTTTTGAACTCCTTTTAAAATTTATGAATATTCTTTCTATTTCCTGCACTAACTTCTCCATTTATATTTATAATATTACTTTAAGGTCATAATAAATTAATGAAAACAATTGTCAAATATTTTTATTGTGTATCATTTTGAAATATTGAATTGTATGAAAAGTTCCACGACCCGCTGTCCAATTCCGACCATATGTAACATTGAACTTAGAATTGAAAGCATGAAACCATTTCCTGTTGAAAAATGTTCATTGGGAGCCCAAGTGTAATATTTTTTTAAATATTGAATTGTATGGGAAGTGCCACGCTCCGCTGTCCAATTTCAATATGTTGCATTGAAGTCATACAACCATTTCCCGTTGAAGAATATTCAATGGGAGCCCAAGAATGGCACTTTGAAGTATTGAATTGTATGGGCGGTGCCACGCCCCATTGTCTAATCCCGGCCATTTGTAGCCCAGATTATGGCTGGGGTGTTATAGTATGTTCATGACAAATTTACTTTTCTTGTGATCAAAAACGTCTGAGATATAGCAGTTTTTACAAACTTGTGGGCGATAAAAGTGGGTGTGTCATATGTTACGACTCACGACCCTTAGGTTAGGTTAGGTTAGACTGGCTGGCTGGCCGAAGCCACGCATAGACCTACAAGGTCCCTAGCGATACCAGAAAGGAGTCTTTATTGTTTCAGCGAAAGTAAACATCATTTAACATGCAAGCGTTGTTTGCAAATCTTCCCAGTAGTAAATTTCGCAAGGCCTCTCCGCTAGAGGCATGCCTGCACGCCTGTTATGGGAAGAAATTGCACATTCCATCCTCGCTTCTAGTGGAGGCATAGATAGTATGCCTGAGCTAGAAGGGAGATGGGGTGGTGTCAATGGATTTTCTGCGCAATGTGCTTAAATATTTAGAAGATATTTTCTCTTTCAGATTTTCTCTTTCAGATTATGAAATAAAATGGAATACCTACGCTCTATAAGGATTTTTTTTCTAAATTCAAATATTATTAGAAATATTTAATTAATATAGTTGATTTCCAGATTGATTTAAAGAAAATCTCTTGAATTTTCTAACACATTCAAATTTCCAACAATATTACATATTGATTTGGAAATATTTTAGGAAAATGATTTATTTTATTTTGCAAAATTGATTTAGTTTTCTATACAGACATTTTAGAATTCGTTTTTGGAGGCTTGAAAGAATTTTTGTGGATGCCGAAGGTTATTTAATGCAAATCCAACCACTTTACATACACATTTGTTTCTGGAATTTTGATAATTTTTCTGTATTTTTGGTTTGCGAATTGCAATATGTTTATAAGAGGTCATAAGATTCTCTACATTCTGCATCAGCCTCCCAAAAGAAATTTCAATAATTTCGGTTGCTAAAAAAATTTACACTTTTCATTATAGAACATTTGAAATTTAATCCGTTCAAAAGTTGTGGTACTAAAACCGTTAACTACCATGAAATCAGCGCATCAATAAATCAGTTATCAAATCACAAAAACCAGTATTAGGTATTCCTCCAAGTACTCAAGCTCATCACTGAGAATGGAACTGTTGCTGTTTTCGTTCGCTGTGATTGTGCATCGTTCCAGAAGGCAAAATCTCAGCGATGTAAATTTTGAAATCCTTCTTTTAAATTTTACTGGTACTGCAAAGTGCACATCTATGATAATTACTACATCCTTTTATAGAGGAGGAGAAATCAAATTGAATTAACTCTAAACATACAATTTGCTATGCAGCCGCATTAAGGAGTCGATAATGTGTATGATTTTTTCAATTCGAATTATTACGATAAATTTCTGTAATTTATATAAAAAAAAAACTCAAAGTTACAAAAAATTAAATTTATGTTTGAAGTAAATAAAATGCTTAAATACCTTTCAAAACACACATTTACAAAAAATACATAAGATCTAATATACGCAGTTAGATCATAGTAAAATAATGCCATTAGTAGACGAACGTGCTAAAAGGCCGCACACGCCTTGTCAGTAGCCAAGTGTCCCGGGTTCAATTCTCAGCTCGGCCAAAATGCAAGTAAGTAAATAAAAATTTATATGAACTAAAGAGTTCGAAAATATAATATCAGAATCATAAAATATAACATTTACATGCAACAAATCTAATTTACAATGAGTGAAAAATATAACTTTAATTTAAAATGAACTAAAAAGGGAAATTCTAAAAATAGATGTTCCCAATATATTTTTTTGGGCTATTTTTAGCTCAGCCAATCAAAGGCGTCAATATAGCGTCAGAACGAGGAAACGGGAAATTAAAAAGACACCATCCAACTCCGCTTCTACGACCATGACTGCCAGCAGGCATACGCATGGAAGCGACAGACAAAAAAAGAAGTAAAGGTTGGAAGCGGGGAGGGAAGGCATCCGAACTCCTAAAGAGGCATACTGGCATGCCTGCAGACACCTTCTTTTGACCACTGGGTTATAAGAGAATTCACACTAAGTCCGGCAACTTCTTCTTTTGTGTGTCCCTCATTGTATGGTTTGCACATGATTTTGGCGATTCTGCATGTAGTTAAATTTGTCCACCTTGCATTCGCCCTTCTCCACATGCTTTCTTCCAGATATCTATTGATTTCCTGCAGGGGCATCAGTGCTTCGCTGATTTGATCCCCTGGCAGACTGTTTCGTTTCCCTCTATGCCCTTGTGACTCGGTACCCAATAGATACATAGCTTACGCTTGGTAGCCAGTTTGTCCATCGCTACTCTACACTGAAGGACATTCTTGGATGATGACCAGTGCGATGTTAGTGCTTTTATGGCCGCTTGGCTGTCTATATATATGTTTATTAGTCAGTGTTTCATCTACGCAAGCTAGCTCCGCTGCCTTACGGGCAGCAAACACTTCTGCTTGGAATATGCTACAGTAATCGGGAAGTTTAAAAGACTTGCTGATGTTGAGTTCAGCACAGTAAACACCAGCCCCAACACCACCTGACATTTTCGAGCCATCTGTGTATATATTGAAAGTTTTGCGCATTGGTTTCATGCCCTCGCGCCAGCCTTCTTTTCTTAAACACAATAGCGTTCTCAGTTTTTCGCCATTTTGAGAAACTTGAGAAATGGAAAATACGATGTAAACATCCTGACGATGTAAACCTCACGTAATGGCTGAGAACGCCATTGTGTTTAGAATGTTCTATACAATAAAGAACACTTCGAAATATATCGGCCTGTGTATTTAATTGTTTTGTGAACAAATTTTTAAATTAAGTGTCAATATCAGTTCAAAAATAGTATAAATTCTTAATTTTAGCTTTTTTTTATATTAATAATAAAAAAAAAATTGTTGTTTTAAAGTTAACTAATGCTGTTAATTGAAGAAATTTAACTTAACTAAATGAAAAAGTTAATGGTTTTCGAAATTAACTGAAACGTTAAAAGTTAATCAACAATTTAACTTCGTTAATTAACTATTAACTAATTAACTAGCTAATGCCCAGCTTTGGATGATTGTTTATTTAGTTGATTGTTGTAATGTGTGATGTGGAGGGGCTTTTCGTCTCCGTATCAATTTATTTGCTGTGGAGGTCTTTTCGTCTCCTTTGGAATGGATCCGGTTCGAAGGACCAATAAATGAGCGCAAGCCTTGTTCCTCTGTTATTTCTTCGATAGCTCTCGAAATCGATTTCAAAAAAGATAAAAAGAAGCAGAAAATTCATTTCAAATTAGTTATCTTTTCTTTATTTTATCATATATTTTCCTCACAAAATTTTACCGACTTTTCGTAGCTGTGGCGGCTGCTGCTTCGTATGGTATTCGAGAGAGAGTGTTAATAAAGTTTTAAAAAACCAAAAAGCCGTCGGCTAAACCGAGATCGCCATACTTGAAAGCAGATTTCGCCACAGACAACAGCGCCCCCTACATTTAACAAATTTATATAAGGTAGCGTTCATATTTATGCGGTTGGCGTGAACACCAACAACTCATTTTTAAAATTAGTAATTGACAATCTTCTTTGTGTCAAGCCAGACACAGAAGTGTGCAACTGTTGTATAGTCACGAGACATTGAAACAGCCCTTGTTTCAATGTCTCGAAATCCTTTGGTATCGATACGGTGCCCAAGGTTGTCCTAACACATGAACTACATTTCACATAATACACAATAAGGGGAATACCCTTATTGTGGGATAACCCTCGAAAACACGCACTTGCTTAAGAGAACTGTCAAATTTCATATGTTTTGACTGCACATCTGCATAACTGCACCGTTTCCGAGGGGTTTCCCACTTCATATGAATCCACCTAATGTCTATCAGTTGTTCTCTTGCTGCAGTCGACAAAGTGTTATTCATGATTTCAACAATTTTCAAAAATGCCACAAGCTCTTCCTTGCTGCCATCAAACAAAGGGATTGCCTTTATGGCAGTTTCCATATTAAATGCGGACATTTTCGAATATCTACTTGATGTACCTTGATCTAAAACTTATAATAGCTCAAAAAGTTCGTCTTTGCCTTCTTTTGGTTCCTCCCTGACGTCTTTACTCTTAGCTAATTCAAGTTGTTCAGTAATCAGTTGTTTCAAATTTGTGTGCGCAGAGTTGAATTCTATTTTTAGAGAAATTACTTTTTCCACATGTTCGTTATCGACTGCTAAAAGGTCGAATTGATTTTTTATTTCTTTTACTTCTTCTAATTTAGACAGCAATGTTGTTTCTTTTTGAACTCTTTTTAAAATTTATGAATATTCTTTCTATTTCCTGCACTAACTTCTCCATTTATATTTATAATATTACTTTAAGGTCATAATAAATTAATGAAAACAATTGTCAAATATTTTTATTGTGTATCATTTTGAAATATTGAATTGTATGAAAAGTTCCACGACCCGCTGTCCAATTCCGACCATATGTAACATTGAACTTAGAATTGAAAGCATGAAACCATTTCCTGGTGAAAAATGTTCATTGGGAGCCCAAGTGTAATATTTTTTTAAATATTGAATTGTATGGGCGGTGCCACGCCCCATTGTCTAATCCCTGCCATTTGTAGCCCAGATTGTGGCTGGGGTGTCATGACAAATTTACTTTTCTTGTGATCAAAAACGTCTGAGATATAGCAGTTTTTACAAACTTGTGGGCGATAAAAGTGGGTGTGTCATATGTTACGACTCACGACCCTTAGGTTAGGTTAGGTTAGACTGGCTGGCTGGCCGAAGCCACGCATAGACCTACAAGGTCCCTAGCGATACCAGAAAGGAGTCTTTATTGTTTCAGCGAAAGTAAACATCATTTAACATGCAAGCGTTGTTTGCAAATCTTCCCAGTAGTAAATTTCGCAAGGCCTCTCCGCTAGAGGCATGCCTGCACGCCTGTTATGGGAAGAAATTGCACATTCCATCCTCGCTTCTAGTGGAGGCATAGATAGTATGCCTGAGCTAGAAGGGAGATGGGGTGGTGTCAATGGATTTTCTGCGCAATGTGCTTAAATATTTAGAAGATATTTTCTCTTTCAGATTTTCTCTTTCAGATTATGAAATAAAATGGAATACCTACGCTCTATAAGGATTTTTTTTCTAAATTCAAATATTATTAGAAATATTTAATTAATCAATCTAATTAAAATAGTTGATTTCCAGATTGATTTAAAGAAAATCTCTTGAATTTTCTAACACATTCAAATTTCCAACAATATTACATATTGATTTGGAAATATTTTAGGAAAATGATTTATTTTATTTTGCAAAATTGATTTAGTTTTCTATACAGACATTTTAGAATTCGTTTTTGGAGGCTTGAAAGAATTTTTGTGGATGCCGAAGGTTATTTAATGCAAATCCAACCACTTTACATACACATTTGTTTCTGGAATTTTGATAATTTTTCTGTATTTTTGGTTTGCGAATTGCAATATGTTTATAAGAGGTCATAAGATTCTCTACATTCTGCATCAGCCTCCCAAAAGAAATTTCAATAATTTCGGTTGCTAAAAAAATTTACACTTTTCATTATAGAACATTTGAAATTTAATCCGTTCAAAAGTTGTGGTACTAAAACCGTTAACTACCATGAAATCAGCGCATCAATAAATCAGTTATCAAATCATAAACACCAGTATTATATAAAAAATTTTTTGAAATAATTAGTAATAAATATTAATATAAATATAAAGACACTATACTAGGGACAAAGTAGTCAATATACATGGTTTTTTTCTCCCTGAAGAAAATTCGAATTATTACGATAAATTTCTGTAATTTATATAAAAAAAAACTCAAAGTTACAAAAAATTAAATTTATGTTTGAAGTAAATAAAATGCTTAAATACCTTTCAAAACACCCATTTACAAAAAATACATAAGATCTAATATACGGAGTTAGATCATAGTAAAATAATGCCATTAGTAGACGAACGTGCTAAAAGGCCGCACACGCCTTGTCAGTAGCCAAGTGTCCCGGGTTCAATTCTCAGCTCGGCCAAAATGCAAGCAAGTAAATAAAAATTTATATGAACTAAAGAGTTCGAAAATATAATATCAGAATCATAAAATATAACATTTACATGCCACAAATCTAATTTACAATGAGTGAAAAATATAACTTTAATTTAAAATGAACTAAAAAGGGAAATTCTAAAAATAGATGTTCCCAATATATTTTTTTGGGCTATTTTTAGCTCAGCCAATCAAAGGCGTCAATATAGCGTCAGAACGAGGAAACGGAGGGAAATTAAAAAGACACCATCCAACTCCGCTTCTACGACCATGACTGCCAGCAGGCATACGCATGGAAGCGACAGACAAAAAAAGAAGTAAAGGTTGGAAGCGGGGAGGGAAGGCATCCGAACTCCTAAAGAGGCATACTGGCATGCCTGCAGACACCTTCTTTTGACCACTGGGTTATAAGAGAATTCACACTAAGTCCGGCAACTTCTTCTAGTCCCTCAAACGTCGAAGCTCCTAAGTTCTTCAAACGAGTTCCCGAGAGAGCGGGACAGAACGATATAACATTTTTTGTGTGTCCCTCATTGTATGGTTTGCACATGATTTTGGCGATTCTGCATGTAGTTAAATTTGTCCACCTTGCATTCGCCCTTCTCCACATGCTTTCTTCCAGATATCTATTGATTTCCTGCAGAGGCATCAGTGCTTCGCTGATTTGATCCCCTGGCAGACTGTTTCGTTTCCCTCTATGCCCTTGTGACTCGGTACCCAATAGATACATAGCTTACGCTTGGTAGCCAGTTAGTTCATCGGTACTCTACACTGAAGGACATTCTTGGATGATGACCAGTGCGATGTTAGTGCTTTTATGGCCGCTTGGCTGTCTATATATATGTTTATTAGTCAGTGTTTCATCTACGCAAGCAAGCTCCGCTGCCTTACGGGCAGCAAACACTTCTGCTTGGAATATGCTACAGTAATCGGGAAGTTTAAAAGACTTGCTGATGTTGAGTTCAGCACAGTAAACACCAGCCCCAACACCACCTGACATTTTCGAGCCATCTGTGTATATATTGAAAGTTTTGCGCATTGGTTTCATGCCCTCGCGCCAGCCTTCTTTTCTTAAACACAATAGCGTTCTCAGTTTTTCGCCATTTTGAGAAACTTGAGAAATGGAAAATACGATGTAAACATCCTGACGATGTAAACCTCACGTAATGGCTGAGAACGCCATTGTGTTTAGAATGTTCTATACAATATAGAACACTTCGAAATATATCGGCCTGTGTATTTAATTGTTTTGTGAACAAATTTTTAAATTAAGTGTCAATATCAGTTCAAAAATAGTATAAATTCTTAATTTTAGCTTTTTTTGTATATTAATAATAAAAAAAAATTGTTGTTTTAAAGTTAACTAATGCTGTTAATTGCCTTACGGGCAGCAAACACTTCTGCTTGGATTATGCTACAGTAATCGGGAAGTTTAAAAGACTTGCTGATGTTGAGTTCAGCACAGTAAACACCAGCCCCAACACCACCTGACATTTTCGAGCCATCTGTGTATATATTGAAAGTTTTGCGCATTGGTTTCATGCCCTCGCGCCAGCCTTCTTTTCTTAAACACAATAGCGTTCTCAGTTTTTCGCCATTTTGAGAAACTTGAGAAATGGAAAATACGATGTAAACATCCTGACGATGTAAACCTCACGTAATGGCTGAGAACGCCATTGTGTTTAGAATGTTCTATACAATAAAGAACACTTCGAAATATATCGGCCTGTGTATTTAATTGTTTTGTGAACAAATTTTTAAATTAAGTGTCAATATCAGTTCAAAAATAGTATAAATTCTTAATTTTAGCTTTTTTTTATATTAATAATAAAAAAAAAATTGTTGTTTTAAAGTTAACTAATGCTGTTAATTGAAGAAATTTAACTTAACTAAATGAAAAAGTTAATGGTTTTCGAAATTAACTGAAACGTTAAAAGTTAATCAACAATTTAACTTCGTTAATTAACTATTAACTAATTAACTAGCTAATGCCCAGCTTTGGATGATTGTTTATTTAGTTGATTGTTGTAATGTGTGATGTGGAGGGGCTTTTCGTCTCCGTATCAATTTATTTGCTGTGGAGGTCTTTTCGTCTCCTTTGGAATGGATCCGGTTCGAAGGACCAATAAATGAGCGCAAGCCTTGTTCCTCTGTTATTTCTTCGATAGCTCTCGAAATCGATTTCAAAAAAGATAAAAAGAAGCAGAAAATTCATTTCAAATTAGTTATCTTTTCTTTATTTTATCATATATTTTCCTCACAAAATTTTACCGACTTTTCGTAGCTGTGGCGGCTGCTGCTTCGTATGGTATTCGAGAGAGAGTGTTAATAAAGTTTTAAAAAACCAAAAAGCCGTCGGCTAAACCGAGATCGCCATACTTGAAAGCAGATTTCGCCACAGACAACAGCGCCCCCTACATTTAACAAATTTATATAAGGTAGCGTTCATATTTATGCGGTTGGCGTGAACACCAACAACTCATTTTTAAAATTAGTAATTGACAATCTTCTTTGTGTCAAGCCAGACACAGAAGTGTGCAACTGTTGTATAGTCACGAGACATTGAAACAGCCCTTGTTTCAATGTCTCGAAATCCTTTGGTATCGATACGGTGCCCAAGGTTGTCCTAACACATGAACTACATTTCACATAATACACAATAAGGGGAATACCC
Organism: Heteromyza rotundicornis; assembly: GCA_951394025.1. Lineage (NCBI taxonomy): Eukaryota > Metazoa > Arthropoda > Insecta > Diptera > Heleomyzidae > Heteromyza > Heteromyza rotundicornis. Next base: position 37,080,334 of record OX596012.1, read on the forward strand.
TTATTGTGGGATAACCCTCGAAAACACGCACTTGCTTAAGAGAACTGTCAAATTTCATATGTTTTGACTGCACATCTGCATAGCTGCACCGTTTCCGAGGGGTTTCCCACTTCATATGAATCCACCTAATGTCTATCAGTTGTTCTCTTGCTGCAGTCGACAAAGTGTTATTCATGATTTCAACAATTTTCAAAAATGCCTCAAGCTCTTCCTTGCTGCCATCAAACAAAGGGATTGCCTTTATGGCAGTTTCCATATTAAATGCGGACATTTTCGAATATCTACTTGATGTACCTTGATCTAAAACTTATAATAGCTCAAAAAGTTCGTCTTTGCCTTCTTTTGGTTCCTCCCTGACGTCTTTACTCTTAGCTAATTCAAGTTGTTCAGTAATCAGTTGTTTCAAATTTGTGTGCGCAGAGTTGAATTCTATTTTTAGAGAAATTACTTTTTCCACATGTTCGTCAACAATTTTCAAAAATGCCTCAAGCTCTTCCTTGCTGCCATCAAACAAAGGGATTGCCTTTATGGCAGTTTCCATATTAAATGCGGACATTTTCGAATATCTACTTGATGTACCTTGATCTAAAACTTATAATAGCTCAAAAAGTTCGTCTTTGCCTTCTTTTGGTTCCTCCCTGACGTCTTTACTCTTAGCTAATTCAAGTTGTTCAGTAATCAGTTGTTTCAAATTTGTGTGCGCAGAGTTGAATTCTATTTTTAGAGAAATTACTTTTTCCACATGTTCGTTATCGACTGCTAAAAGGTCGAATTGATTTTTTCTTTCTTTTACTTCTTCTAATTTAGACAGCAATGTTGTTTCTTTTTGAACTCCTTTTAAAATTTATGAATATTCTTTCTATTTCCTGCACTAACTTCTCCATTTATATTTATAATATTACTTTAAGGTCATAATAAATTAATGAAAACAATTGTCAAATATTTTTATTGTGTATCATTTTGAAATATTGAATTGTATGAAAAGTTCCACGACCCGCTGTCCAATTCCGACCATATGTAACATTGAACTTAGAATTGAAAGCATGAAACCATTTCCTGTTGAAAAATGTTCATTGGGAGCCCAAGTGTAATATTTTTTTAAATATTGAATTGTATGGGAAGTGCCACGCTCCGCTGTCCAATTTCAATATGTTGCATTGAAGTCATACAACCATTTCCCGTTGAAGAATATTCAATGGGAGCCCAAGAATGGCACTTTGAAGTATTGAATTGTATGGGCGGTGCCACGCCCCATTGTCTAATCCCGGCCATTTGTAGCCCAGATTATGGCTGGGGTGTTATAGTATGTTCATGACAAATTTACTTTTCTTGTGATCAAAAACGTCTGAGATATAGCAGTTTTTACAAACTTGTGGGCGATAAAAGTGGGTGTGTCATATGTTACGACTCACGACCCTTAGGTTAGGTTAGGTTAGACTGGCTGGCTGGCCGAAGCCACGCATAGACCTACAAGGTCCCTAGCGATACCAGAAAGGAGTCTTTATTGTTTCAGCGAAAGTAAACATCATTTAACATGCAAGCGTTGTTTGCAAATCTTCCCAGTAGTAAATTTCGCAAGGCCTCTCCGCTAGAGGCATGCCTGCACGCCTGTTATGGGAAGAAATTGCACATTCCATCCTCGCTTCTAGTGGAGGCATAGATAGTATGCCTGAGCTAGAAGGGAGATGGGGTGGTGTCAATGGATTTTCTGCGCAATGTGCTTAAATATTTAGAAGATATTTTCTCTTTCAGATTTTCTCTTTCAGATTATGAAATAAAATGGAATACCTACGCTCTATAAGGATTTTTTTTCTAAATTCAAATATTATTAGAAATATTTAATTAATATAGTTGATTTCCAGATTGATTTAAAGAAAATCTCTTGAATTTTCTAACACATTCAAATTTCCAACAATATTACATATTGATTTGGAAATATTTTAGGAAAATGATTTATTTTATTTTGCAAAATTGATTTAGTTTTCTATACAGACATTTTAGAATTCGTTTTTGGAGGCTTGAAAGAATTTTTGTGGATGCCGAAGGTTATTTAATGCAAATCCAACCACTTTACATACACATTTGTTTCTGGAATTTTGATAATTTTTCTGTATTTTTGGTTTGCGAATTGCAATATGTTTATAAGAGGTCATAAGATTCTCTACATTCTGCATCAGCCTCCCAAAAGAAATTTCAATAATTTCGGTTGCTAAAAAAATTTACACTTTTCATTATAGAACATTTGAAATTTAATCCGTTCAAAAGTTGTGGTACTAAAACCGTTAACTACCATGAAATCAGCGCATCAATAAATCAGTTATCAAATCACAAAAACCAGTATTAGGTATTCCTCCAAGTACTCAAGCTCATCACTGAGAATGGAACTGTTGCTGTTTTCGTTCGCTGTGATTGTGCATCGTTCCAGAAGGCAAAATCTCAGCGATGTAAATTTTGAAATCCTTCTTTTAAATTTTACTGGTACTGCAAAGTGCACATCTATGATAATTACTACATCCTTTTATAGAGGAGGAGAAATCAAATTGAATTAACTCTAAACATACAATTTGCTATGCAGCCGCATTAAGGAGTCGATAATGTGTATGATTTTTTCAATTCGAATTATTACGATAAATTTCTGTAATTTATATAAAAAAAAAACTCAAAGTTACAAAAAATTAAATTTATGTTTGAAGTAAATAAAATGCTTAAATACCTTTCAAAACACACATTTACAAAAAATACATAAGATCTAATATACGCAGTTAGATCATAGTAAAATAATGCCATTAGTAGACGAACGTGCTAAAAGGCCGCACACGCCTTGTCAGTAGCCAAGTGTCCCGGGTTCAATTCTCAGCTCGGCCAAAATGCAAGTAAGTAAATAAAAATTTATATGAACTAAAGAGTTCGAAAATATAATATCAGAATCATAAAATATAACATTTACATGCAACAAATCTAATTTACAATGAGTGAAAAATATAACTTTAATTTAAAATGAACTAAAAAGGGAAATTCTAAAAATAGATGTTCCCAATATATTTTTTTGGGCTATTTTTAGCTCAGCCAATCAAAGGCGTCAATATAGCGTCAGAACGAGGAAACGGGAAATTAAAAAGACACCATCCAACTCCGCTTCTACGACCATGACTGCCAGCAGGCATACGCATGGAAGCGACAGACAAAAAAAGAAGTAAAGGTTGGAAGCGGGGAGGGAAGGCATCCGAACTCCTAAAGAGGCATACTGGCATGCCTGCAGACACCTTCTTTTGACCACTGGGTTATAAGAGAATTCACACTAAGTCCGGCAACTTCTTCTTTTGTGTGTCCCTCATTGTATGGTTTGCACATGATTTTGGCGATTCTGCATGTAGTTAAATTTGTCCACCTTGCATTCGCCCTTCTCCACATGCTTTCTTCCAGATATCTATTGATTTCCTGCAGGGGCATCAGTGCTTCGCTGATTTGATCCCCTGGCAGACTGTTTCGTTTCCCTCTATGCCCTTGTGACTCGGTACCCAATAGATACATAGCTTACGCTTGGTAGCCAGTTTGTCCATCGCTACTCTACACTGAAGGACATTCTTGGATGATGACCAGTGCGATGTTAGTGCTTTTATGGCCGCTTGGCTGTCTATATATATGTTTATTAGTCAGTGTTTCATCTACGCAAGCTAGCTCCGCTGCCTTACGGGCAGCAAACACTTCTGCTTGGAATATGCTACAGTAATCGGGAAGTTTAAAAGACTTGCTGATGTTGAGTTCAGCACAGTAAACACCAGCCCCAACACCACCTGACATTTTCGAGCCATCTGTGTATATATTGAAAGTTTTGCGCATTGGTTTCATGCCCTCGCGCCAGCCTTCTTTTCTTAAACACAATAGCGTTCTCAGTTTTTCGCCATTTTGAGAAACTTGAGAAATGGAAAATACGATGTAAACATCCTGACGATGTAAACCTCACGTAATGGCTGAGAACGCCATTGTGTTTAGAATGTTCTATACAATATAGAACACTTCGAAATATATCGGCCTGTGTATTTAATTGTTTTGTGAACAAATTTTTAAATTAAGTGTCAATATCAGTTCAAAAATAGTATAAATTCTTAATTTTAGCTTTTTTTGTATATTAATAATAAAAAAAAATTGTTGTTTTAAAGTTAACTAATGCTGTTAATTGCCTTACGGGCAGCAAACACTTCTGCTTGGATTATGCTACAGTAATCGGGAAGTTTAAAAGACTTGCTGATGTTGAGTTCAGCACAGTAAACACCAGCCCCAACACCACCTGACATTTTCGAGCCATCTGTGTATATATTGAAAGTTTTGCGCATTGGTTTCATGCCCTCGCGCCAGCCTTCTTTTCTTAAACACAATAGCGTTCTCAGTTTTTCGCCATTTTGAGAAACTTGAGAAATGGAAAATACGATGTAAACATCCTGACGATGTAAACCTCACGTAATGGCTGAGAACGCCATTGTGTTTAGAATGTTCTATACAATAAAGAACACTTCGAAATATATCGGCCTGTGTATTTAATTGTTTTGTGAACAAATTTTTAAATTAAGTGTCAATATCAGTTCAAAAATAGTATAAATTCTTAATTTTAGCTTTTTTTTATATTAATAATAAAAAAAAAATTGTTGTTTTAAAGTTAACTAATGCTGTTAATTGAAGAAATTTAACTTAACTAAATGAAAAAGTTAATGGTTTTCGAAATTAACTGAAACGTTAAAAGTTAATCAACAATTTAACTTCGTTAATTAACTATTAACTAATTAACTAGCTAATGCCCAGCTTTGGAGGATTGTTTATTTAGTTGATTGTTGTAATGTGTGATGTGGAGGGGCTTTTCGTCTCCGTATCAATTTATTTGCTGTGGAGGTCTTTTCGTCTCCTTTGGAATGGATCCGGTTCGAAGGACCAATAAATGAGCGCAAGCCTTGTTCCTCTGTTAACTCTTCGATAGCTCTCGAAATCGATTTCAAAAAAGATAAAAAAAAGCAGAAAATTCATTTCAAATTAGTTATCTTTTCTTTATTTTATCATATATTTTCCTCACAAAATTTTACCGACTTTTCGTAGCTGTGGCGGCTGCTGCTTCGTATGGTATTCGAGAGAGAGTGTTAATAAAGTTTTAAAAAGCCAAAAAGCCGTCGGCTAAACCGACATCGCCATACTTGAAAGCAGATTTCGCCACAGACAACAGCGCCCCCTACATTTAACAAATTTATATAAGGTAGCGTTCATATTTATGCGGTTGGCGTGAACACCAACAATTCATTTTTAAAATTAGTAATTGACAATCTTCTTTGTGTCAAGCCAGACACAGAAGTGTGCAACAGTTGTATAGTCACGAGACATTGAAACAGCCCTTGTTTCAATGTCTCGAAATCCTTTGGTATCGATACGGTGCCCAAGGTTGTTCTAACACATGAACTACATTTCACATAATACACAATAAGGGGAATACCCTTATTGTGGGATAACCCTCGAAAACACGCACTTGCTTAAGAGAACTGTCAAATTTCATATGTTTTGACTGCACATCTGCATAGCTGCACCGTTTCCGAGGGGTTTCCCACTTCATATGAATCCACCTAATGTCTATCAGTTGTTCTCTTGCTGCAGTCGACAAAGTGTTATTCATGATTTCAACAATTTTCAAAAATGCCTCAAGCTCTTCCTTGCTGCCATCAAACAAAGGGATTGCCTTTATGGCAGTTTCCATATTAAATGCGGACATTTTCGAATATCTACTTGATGTACCTTGATCTAAAACTTATAATAGCTCAAAAAGTTCGTCTTTGCCTACTTTTGGTTCCTCCCTGACGTCTTTACTCTTAGCTAATTCAAGTTGTTCAGTAATCAGTTGTTTCAAATTTGTGTGCGCAGAGTTGAATTCTATTTTTAGAGAAATTACTTTTTCCACATGTTCGTTATCGACTGCTAAAAGGTCGAATTGATTTTTTATTTCTTTTACTTCTTCTAATTTAGACAGCAATGTTGTTTCTTTTTGAACTCTTTTTAAAATTTATGAATATTCTTTCTATTTCCTGCACTAACTTCTCCATTTATATTTATAATATTACTTTAATATAATAAATTAATGAAAACAATTGTCAAATATTTTTATTGTGATCATTTTGAAATATGGAATTGTATGAAAAGTGCCACGGCCCGCTGTCCAATTCCGACCATATGTAACATTGAACTTAGAATTGAAAGCATGAAACCATGTCCTGTTGAAAAATGTTCATTGGGAGCCCAAGTGTAATATTTTTTTAAATATTGAATTGTATGGGAAGTGCCACGCTCCGCTGTCCAATTTCAATATGTTGCATTGAAGTCATACAACCATTTCCCGTTGAAGAATATTCAATGGGAGCCCAAGAATGGCACTTTGAAGTATTGAATTGTATGGGCGGTGCCACGCCCCATTGTCTAATCCTGGCCATTTGTAGCCCAGATTATGGCTGGGGTGTTATAGTATGTTCATGGCAAATTTACTCTTCTTGTGATCAAAAACGTCTGAGATATAGCAGTTTTTACAAACTTGTGGGCGATAAAAGTGGGTGTGTCATATATACGACTCACGACCCTTAGGTTAGGTTAGGTTAGACTGGCTGGCTGGCCGAAGCCACGCATAGACCTACAAGGTCCCTAGCGATACCAGATAGGAGTCTTTATTGTTTCAGCGAAAGTAAACATCATTTAACATGCAAGCGTTGTTTGCAAATCTTCCCAGTAGTAAATTTCGCAAGGCCTCACCGCTAGAGGCATGCCTGCACGCCTGTTATGGGAAGAAATTGCACATTCCATCCTCGCTTCTAGTGGAGGCATAGATAGTATGCCTGAGCTAGAAGGGAGATGGGGTGGTGTCAATGGATTTTCTGCGCAATGTGCTTAAATATTTAGAAGATATTTTCTCTTTCAGATTTTCTCTTTCAGATTATGAAATAAAATGGAATACCTACGCTCTATAAGGATTTTTTTTCTAAATTCAAATATTATTAGAAATATTTAATTAATATAGTTGATTTCCAGATTGATTTAAAGAAAATCTCTTGAATTTTCTAACACATTCAAATTTCCAACAATATTACATATTGATTTGGAAATATTTTAGGAAAATGATTTATTTTATTTTGCAAAATTGATTTAGTTTTCTATACAGACATTTTAGAATTCGTTTTTGGAGGCTTGAAAGAATTTTTGTGGATGCCGAAGGTTATTTAATGCAAATCCAACCACTTTACATACACATTTGTTTCTGGAATTTTGATAATTTTTCTGTATTTTTGGTTTGCGAATTGCAATATGTTTATAAGAGGTCATAAGATTCTCTACATTCTGCATCAGCCTCCCAAAAGAAATTTCAATAATTTCGGTTGCTAAAAAAATTTACACTTTTCATTATAGAACATTTGAAATTTAATCCGTTCAAAAGTTGTGGTACTAAAACCGTTAACTACCATGAAATCAGCGCATCAATAAATCAGTTATCAAATCACAAACACCAGTATTATATAAAAAATTTTTTAAAATAATTAGTAATAAATGTTAATATAAATATAAAGACACTATACTAGGGACAAAGTAGTCAATATACATGGTTTTTTTCTCCCTGAAGAAAATCGATAGCTTCTGCTATAGGGCCCATAAGCTTTAGGTATTCCTCCAAGTACTCAAGCTCATCACTGAGAATGGAACTGTTGCTGTTTTCGTTCGCTGTGATTGTGCATCGTTCCAGAAGACAAAATCTCAGCGATGTAAATTTTGAAATCCTTCTTTTAAATTTTACTGGTACTGCAAAGTGCACATCTATGATAATTACTACATCCTTTTATAGAGGAGGAGAAATCAAATTGAATTAACTCTAAACATACAATTTGCTATGCAGCCGCATTAAGGAGTCGATAATGTGTATGATTTTTTCAATTCGAATTATTACGATAAATTTCTGTAATTTATATAAAAAAAAAACTCAAAGTTACAAAAAATTAAATTTATGTTTGAAGTAAATAAAATGCTCAAATACCTTTCAAAACACACATTTACAAAAAATACATAAGATCTAATAAACGCCGTTAGATCATAGTAAAATAATGCCATTAGTAGACGAACGTGCTAAAAGGCCGCACACGCCTTGTCAGTAGCCAAGTGTCCCGGGTTCAATTCTCAGCTCGGCCAAAATGCAAGCAAGTAAATAAAAATTTATATGAACTAAAGAGTTCGAAAATATAATATCAGAATCATAAAATATAACATTTACATGCCACAAATCTAATTTACAATGAGTGAAAAATATAACTTTAATTTAAAATGAACTAAATAGGGAAATTCTAAAAATAGATGTTCCCAATATGTTTTTTTGGGCTATTTTTAGCTCAGCCAATCAAAGGCGTCAATATAGCGTCAGAACGAGGAAACGGAGGGAAATTAAAAAGACCATCCAACTCCGCTTCTACGACCATGACTGCCAGCAGGCATACGCATGGAAGCGACAGACAAAAAAAGAAGTAAAGGTTGGAAGCGGGGAGGGAAGGCATCCGAACTCCTAAAGAGGCATACTGGCATGCCTGCAGACACCTTCTTTTGACCACTGGGTTATAAGAGAATTCACACTAAGTCCGGCAACTTCTTCTAGTCCCCCAAACGTCGAAGCTCCTAAGTTCTTCAAACGAGTTCCCGAGAGAGCGGGACAGAAGCAGAGGAGATGTTCCAGAGTCTCCTTTTCCTCTTCTAGACATTTCCTGCATTCATCACTGTCAGTTTTAGCTTAAACGCGTGAGCTGCCACCATAAAGTGACCAGGTAGGTTGAGGATAGCTTCAAGAGCTGCCGTAGGAGTGGTTCTAATTGCCCCCGTCGTACATAGAGCTGCGAGTCTCTGAACTTTCTCCATGGGCTTAACGTATGTTTTCTTATTGATGACGGTCCACCATACCAGGATATCATACATTAGTATGGGCCTAACTATGGCTGTGTAGCACCATTGCATTAGTGAAGGTGATATGCCCCATGTGCTTCCAAGCATCCTTTAACATGCATATAAAGCGTTAGTGGCCTTCTTCACCCTCTCTTCAACATTGAGCTTCCAGTGCAGCTTGTTGTCCACAACTACTCCTAGATATTTGGTATATGATTTGAGTATTAGGTTGGTACCATTTAAGATGGGTGGTGCCCATTCCGGGACCTTATACTTTCTAGTGAATATTATCATGTCCGTTTTCTCCGCATTTACACTCAGACCTGCTTCTGTCGCCCACTTGAGTATAGTGTAGAGAGTGTCCGTCGTGAGTGCACTTAATGTTGATGGGCATCTCCCCGTTATAATTACAGCAATGTCATCAGCATAGGCTATTAATCTCGTGGCCTTACCATCGAAGTATGTGAGGATTTTGTTGACTACCAGTATCCAAAGCAGTGGAGATAGAACGCCTCCTTGCGGTGTTCCTCTGCACGTTTCCTTTGTCACTACAGCCCCGTTCCATTCTGCTTTTATCTGTCTGCAGCTCAATAGGCTTTTTATCCACAGATAGATAGCATTGTCCTATATTATATAAACCCTGCAGTATGGCTTCCGTCGATACATTGTTGAAGGCCCCTGCAACATCCAGAAAAACCCCTAGAGGGAATTCACCATGTTCCAGTGCCTTCTCTATACCAAGTACTAACGAATGGAGCGCAGTCTCGGTGGATCTGCCTTTTGTATATGTGTGTTGTGCTTTTGACAGACATCCAGGGTCTATTGTGTCACCTATATATGCTGCCAAAATTTTCCCAAAGGTTTTTAGGAGGTAAGACGTAAGACTGGTCGGTCTGTAGTCTTTCGAGTAGAGGTGACTGCTTTTCCCTGCTTTCAGTATAAAGACAACCCTCGCTACTCTCCAGGCTGCAGGCACATAGTTGTACTTGAGACATTCTATAAATATAGCTCCAAGCCATGGTATTATAAGGTATGTTGCCTTTTGTAACATGGCCGGAAATATTCCATCAAGTCCCGGTGATTTGAATGATGCAAAAGAGTTTATTGCCCACTCTAATCTGGTTAGTGTAATTATATTATGCGGTACAGTGTCAATCATGCTTCTGACTGGCTCCCTGTTATACGCGTTGGTGCATCCTGGGAAGTGCACCCTAGCAAGCTCTTCTAGTGAATCGTTACAGTTGTTCGTAACGATTTGTTCTTATTTGGGTTGGGTAGAAACTAACATTGAAGCTTAAATACTTGTGATCTGAGAACGACGGTGTTTCCAGCACCTCCCATTTTGCGATCGAGGTATTTTCTCCGGTGAATAGATTGATATCAAGAACGTTTCTTGAGGTGGGTCCAATATACGTTGGTTCCTCATCTCGATTAGCGATTATAAGTTCAGTTGGCAAGATGTAGTTCAGTAAAGACTCACCTCTGTCATTGATGTCTGCGCTACCCCATACCGTGTGATGTGCGTTTGCATCAGAGCCGATGACACGGGGCTGCTTCCTCTCGCTGGCTGTTTCCACCAGTCTATGAAGCTCCAGCGGCGGAGCGTTACCATCGTGTGGCATGTAGCATGACGCAAGGAGTAGAGGATCATCGCTGCCGCCATCTATTGCCACTACTGTCAGGTCGTCTGTGGAGAAGTAAGCTGAAATATAAGAGTGTATACTTTTCTTAACCAGTATAGCCGTTCTTACCTTGTTGCTTACATTCGGGATGTATGTATTGAAGTTTCGTGACCTTAGCCCAGATACCAAGTTACCCGAAGCTATCCAGGGTTCCTGGACTAAAGCCACATCGTAGCCGCCTTCTTCTAGGTTCAGAAGAAGCTCGACTGAGGCCATCTTACTGCGATGGAGGTTTTTTTGAAGGACCTTTAGCATCTGCTACCAGCTCCATTTCACCTTTTTCCTCGATATCGCGTAGATTGAGAGAGGAGCTAAGGATTTCGTCGAGGTCTTTCTCAACTTCTCCTGCCCCTAGCGTGTTTTCGTTGTTGTCGGCTGGATGGCGTTTTTTCAGGCGTAGGTACACGCTGCCAACTCCCCATGAGATTTTCCCCAACCGTGCGTACAGAGTATCCTCGGTCACCTTGTTGATCTGCAAGATGTAGCTCTGCCCCATACCGTTAGCGACAGGCTTGGCGACATGCAACACCTTCCAGTCACTCGTTTGGACGTCTGGATTTTGCCGTTGCAGAAGACGCAGTGCATTTTGCGGTTCTACCACTCGAGGTATGAAGACCTTCGCTTTGGGCAGGGACGGAATGTTACTGCGTTCCACTACTTCGAGTGACGCTCCAACCCATAGGTCCTGGAATGTCTTCACAATTCCCTTCACCCATTTCAGCGTCGGATCGTCGAGACACTTGAGTATTTTAACTCCTTGGAACCATCCGGCACCATCAAAGGATGGCATAGGCGCGTTTGGCTCCGCGCTAATTTTTTCGAACATGGCCTCTAGCAGCTTTAGCTCGACTGCTCTCCACCGTTCTTCCGACATCTGGCCAAGCAAATCGCTTCGGTCGATGAGCGCCACTATTAGGTGTTGTTTAACCACTACATTCGCCACCGCTGCCGCTTCCGACGTCGATGGGCCCTCCCGCGCATCTACGTTAGCCGCAGCAGCCGCTTTGGATGTTGATGGCCTCTCGCGTGTGGCAGCTCCCTCCGTTTGCTTTGGCCTCGCTTTCGGTGGAACGCTGACGTTTGGACGCAATGCCTGCCTCGATGTAGAAACTACATGTCATGTCTTCACTCACTCACGACCCTTAGAACACATACATAAATTTTGGTGAGAATCGGTGCTGTAGTTTTCGCGTCTACTCGTAACAAACATACACGTCTCTTTTATATATATAGAAGATTGTTTATTAAAGAACAAATTTTTTTTTACTTATACGTTAGTGACATATGGCCGACTAACATTGTGCTTTAGCACGTATGTTTTAAAATATTTCTTAATTTTGTAAGCTACTATCAGAATGATTATAATAACTATTAAGGTTATCGCGGACTCCGGGATCGCTGCCGTCGTCATTGTCTCCTTGTTGTTATTGTTTATTATGGTCTCTTGTAGCTGTGGTTTCCTTTGCTGCTTTCCCATCATAAAATTTCAATTTATTTTTCAATTTATTTAGGTGATCATTGGCAATTAAGATACAATCTTTTTTAGCCTACATTGTAGAATAACAACTTATAAGTATAAACAACAAGGCCTTAAAACTAAATTATCAAATAAAAATAATAGAATAAATATAAATGAGAATAAAAAATAAAATAAGAAGAAGAAGAAGAAGAGAGAAAGACAGAAAAGTGAGATGTGTGAGGGCATTAAGAGAAAGGCTGAAAGATTAAACGCCTAAAACCAGCTGTATTGGTTATTAATTTTAAATGACTAGGCAAAGAATTCCATGATCTCGCCGCGCTAACGAAAAAAAAACCTACTAGAACTTTTGAAATTGAAATTCGGTATTATAAGATTTTTGCTTCTATCAGATCTACAGAATTTAAGTTTTTCGAACTGGACATTATTGGACATTATTTTGTGAAGAAAGATGCAATTACGTGCTTCCAAGTAGCTCAAAATATCATGACCAAGTATACTCCTACTGTAAGCAGAAATATGATGATACTTCCTTAGACCATAGACATAGCGCGCCGCATATTGTATGCTACAAGTATCTTATGCGCAGACCTCGAGTCTAGCTTACTATACACTACTTCCGAATAAGATATTATACGAACAATCAATTGTACAACCAACTGGCGCCTGGTTTCAACGGGTACGAACGCTGCTGTCATTCTTAGGTTACGCAAAGTATATTTTACTCACGACAGAATTGATGTGATCCTCACAAGATAATTTTGAATTGATGTGGAAACCAAGGTTAACAGCTGTGTTGACAAATTTTAACTCAGTGTCGTTGAGAAGAACAGTGGGTAAATCAGTAGAAGGGTATATGGATTTCGATATTGGCAGGACATAAGATTTGACTGGGTTTAGTTTTAGTTGATTATCACTGGCCCATTTACTAATCCCTATCCCTATCCCTATATATATTATAAAACTGAGTGTGTGTCTGTCTGTCTGTTTGTCCCTCAATCACGGCTAAACGTATCTATAGGTATCGACATGTAACATAGGCTATATGAGGTTGGGATTGGACAAAGGGGCGTGGCACCTCCCATACAACACATAACTTAAATACCAGCTAATTAAGCAACTATTGGATATATTTTAGTGAAATTTGGAATGGAGTTGTACTGCTATATGTCGAATATGGGACTAATTGGACAAGGGGCGTGGCACCGCCCATACAACACATAACTTAAATACCAGCTAATTAAGCAACGATTGAATATTTTCTAATGAAATTCAGCAAGGAGTTGTACGGTATGTTTTCCCAGCTATGTGTCGAATATGGGAATAATTGGACAAAGGGGCGTGGCACCTCCCACACAACACATAACTTAAATACCAGCTAATTAAGCAACTATTGGATATATTTTAGTGAAATTTGGAATGGAGTTGTACTGCTATGTGTCGAATATGGGAATAATTAGACAAGGGGCGTGGCACCGCCCATACAATTTTCTACCCCATATCGGCTTTACTAATTTTATTGAAATTTTAAGGTAAAATTGTGTTAGTAATGGAATTTGCAATAGGACATAACAGGTTGGATTTTGACAACGGGGCGTGGCACCTCTCATACAACAAAAAATATTATTAAAATGTAACATAGTAACTATCGAATATTAAGTGGTTCATGCCACCAACTGCGCCCTTGCACATTTTTTGGGTGAATCATACCGGGTGGGATTACAACTGCCACCAAGTGCTTTCTTGGACTTTTTTTTTGGCTGAATCATGCCGGGTGTGATTACAGCTGCCAACAAGTGCGTCCTTGGAGATTTTTTGGGTGAATCATACTGGGTGGGATTACAACTGCCACCAAGTGCGTCCTTGGACTTTTTTTGGCTGAATCATGCCGGGTGGGATTACAGCCGCCACCAAGTGCGTCCTTGGACATTTTTTGGGTGAATCATACCGGGTGGGATTACAACTGCCACCAAGTGCGTCCTTGGACTTTTTTTGGCTGAATCATTGGTATTACAGCCGCCACCAAGTGCGTCCTTGGAGATTTTTTGGGTGAATCATACCGGGTGGGATTACAACTGTCACCAAGTGCGTCCTTGTACTTTTTTTGGCTGAATCATGCCGGGTGGGATTACAGCCGCCACCAAGTGCTTCCTTGGACATTTTTTGGGTGGATCATGCCGGGTTGGATTACAACTGCCACCAAGTGCTTCCTTGGAAATTTTTTGGGTGGATCATGCCGGGTTGGATTACAACTGCCACCAAGTGCGACCTTGGACTTTTTTTGGCTGAATCATTCCGGGTGCGATTACAACTGGAACCAAGAGCGTCCTTGGACATTTTTCGGGTGGATCATACCGGGTGGGATTACAGCTGCCACCAAGTGCTTCGGGTGGGATTACAACTGGCACCAAGTTTCACGGGGGGAATAAACCATCCATAACAGCGCCACTGAAGTTTTCGCAAATTCCTATATATATTTATTTTAAAATTTTATACAACCCGTGCAACGCCGGGTAGAAACAGGTAGTAATAAATAAGTCTTCATTAATTCTACAACAAAGATCTTCAACTAGGCCAATAGGCCTGGACAGATATAATTGGAGATCGTCAGCATAGGCATGTATGGTAACACGATAACACATGTCGCGGTATAAATTCGCGGTACAGTTGTTGTTGTTTTGTTGTTTTGTTTGTTATGTTTTTTTATGTTTCCCTTTTGTTCGGGGCGACGGGCGAACAAAATCGAAGGAACAAAATCTCACACGCACTAACCGAAAGAACGCACTGGACAATTTTGTTAATTGTTATTATTTTTTTTAAATATATTTGTTTTGCTTAATTCGCTAAGCAAAACAAATTCGCCACTCGCGGGTGAAATGCGACCGGCGCGCGGAAGAAGAAAGCTGAATATTTTGTTTGAGCTGTCAAAGTGCTCTTGCTTTCTTCTCCTTTCTTTCGCTTTTGCTTTCGTTAAGTTAGCTCAGTGAGCGGCGGCGATCCGATGAGGGTATTGCCAACCTCGCCATTACAATAGTAAAATGTCAAAGCCTGGACTAAAGCTTTTTTACTCTTTGAACCTGTTTGAGGGAGGGGAATTTGAGAACATTTATGCTTTCGCCTATACGTACATGAGTGCCGCCAAAATGTATATTTCATTTTGGTGGGTGCAGGGGGGTATATGTAAATTTGCCAAACACACCTAGAAAAATCTGAAGAGATTTTTCGCATATAGGTATGGGTAAAGCCCCGACTGCGGACACTGGTTTCTGCGTAAGCCGCACTCTATGTATGTGGGAAGATAAATGGAAAGTGAGCGTCATAGGCGCTCATATATTCTGATTCTTTTAGTTCTTTTTGAGCAGGGAAGAAGGAGAGTGTTAAAGCTTTGGTTTTCTAATTGAATTGAATCTTAAATTATTTGTTTCCAAAATTTAGATAATTTTCTTTCCTTTTTTAAAAAATTGTATTTTTTGGAGTGGTGAAGTGGAGCTGTTGCCATCGTCGGACTGTGGCTGGAGGACAAGTGTTCCAAAGGGAGCATTTTTGCGCGCTGGTTTAGTTTTGCCAGCTAGTGTTTATTTTGCTTTATTTTATTTGTGGCAGTCGGCCATTTAGTGTTTTGAATTTGAGGAATTGAATAGAGTTGGACAGGTTGTGTTCGGTCGTGATTTGTTTTGGTGAAGTGTTTCCGTCCTGGGAATTTCAAGTAGTTTGCTTGGGATTTGTTTGGCCGTTTCCCCCCTCTTCCTTATTCCTTTTTTTTTTGTTTGTGTCGTCCCGCATCAGAGCCAAGTTGTTGCTGGACATCGAATTTTATCGAAGTCCAGCTGGTGAATAGATTCTGCAAAGAATCGTGCGAGGGATTTCAGACAGGTTGGTCTGGTCCCGCAAATCAATTGCGTTTAAAGAAATATAATTTTTGGTGTATGAATAATTTCTTTTGGGTGATTGTCGGTTTGTGTTGATTTTGAAAAAGGGTTTGTGTTCGGTATTATTTTCCTTGTGTCGGGAAAATTTCCGTTTCTTTTATATATAGTTATATATATACCTATATATATATCTATTGCGGCAGTTTCGGTGTAGTTTTTAAAAGAAGTTTATTTATCACGTTTTCGTGTGTTCGTGTTGTTCGTTCGTCCGGGGATACCATACCGCGAGGGTCGTCTTAAATCCCACGCTTCGCGACTGTGCTATTCGGGCAATTAGGGATTTTAATTATCGCGTGGGAATTTCTGATTTTAGTTTAAATAAAGTTTTAGATAAAAAGAGCGCGATAAGCTGGCGCTCAACGTGGGCCTATTTTGTTTAAAGTTTTTTTAAATATTAACTTTTTTTTAAATTTTTTTAATAAGTTTAAAATTTTTTTTTTTGTTGTATAATTTTTTTTGGAAAATTTATTTTTTTTGTAGTATTTCTTTTTATTATTTTTCGGTTTTTTTTTTAAATTTTTTTTTCTGTGTGTTGTTTTTGTTTATATTATTTCAGTTTTTTTATAATTTACTAATTTGTCTTTTTATTTTTTTAGCTTTTTTTAATTTCGCGGAGTTTTACCGGCGGCAGAACTAGCGGCAGAGCTCGGGTCATCTCCTTCGGTGAGTTCGTTCCTTTTTATTTGTACAACAAAGCAAGGGCGGTTCGTTTTTTTTTATTAATTTTTTTGAAATTTTCTTAAAATTTAATTTTTTCAAATTGTTTTTAATCAATTTTGAATTTTTAAAAAAAAAATTAGTTTTTGAATTTTTTTTGGTTTTGTTCGGTGGCCGTGCTGTCCGCTTTTAAAGTTTTTATGGGTTTTTTTTTATAATTCGCGTTCGTTTTACGGAATATATTTTTATTCGACTAGGCATATTTTTTTTATATTTTTATTATAATACTTATTTTATATATTTATTTTATTATTATATATTGAAAGTTTTCTTTTAAATTTCTTTACCTTTTTTTTGGAAAATTCTGTGAGCGTATTGAACGCTGGTTTCATTTTCTTTGGGGTTTCTTTTTGAGTTTTTTTAAGTTTTTGGTTTTTTTTGTCCGTCTTATTCATTATGGAGATTAACCGATTAAACCAAGAGGAACTGACATACGAGATGGAGGCTCGTGGCCAGTTACTCTGGGTGAATCTATGAGGAAGTCCTTGAGGGCATCAAGGCAAATAGAGCGTAGGGGGTCGGTGGATGTCTTTGCAGGATATTCATTCACGTTTGAGGAGGATAGGTTAGGTGTGGAGGGGAAAATTTCCGAGGTTAAAAAACTTATGGAAACCCCTCCACAGGATGCGAAGTCGTCGGAATATTTAAAGATAATAGCCAAATTAGAATGGGCGTTAGGTCGCCTTACTCGATCGAAGCCGACGAGTAAGGAGGAAGAAGATGAGCAAAGGGAGCCCAAAAATAGGGTTTTGTTATTGTTGGGGGAGCTTAATGAGGCGGTGGGGGATGTTGGTGGCGGAGATGATGCCTTCGATGACAATCCAAGGCCATCCCGACCATCCAAGGGACTCAGTAGGGAAAAAGTAGAAAATTTGTCCAAGTGGGGTATTCAATTTACCGGGGAAAAGACAGACATGTCCCTACATGCCTTTCTACAGAGGGTAGACGAGCTATGCGAGGCTCGGGGCGTTAGTGAAGCCCAGTTGTTTAGGGGAGCAGTGGAGCTTTTTTCTGGAAAAGCCCTGCTCTGGTTTAGGGATGTCCGCAGGACAGTTTCAGGCTGGCGAGAGTTGGTCGCCGAGCTGAAACTGGAATTCCTGCCCCCCAACTATGACGACATTTTGATGTCGGAGATTAGGAGACGGACTCAGGGTGGGACTGAGTCCATAGGCATTTATGTAGCGGCGATGAGGGGGCTGTTTGGTCGTCTGTCTGAGACGTTGTCAGAGAGGCGTATGCTGGGTTTGGTGATCGCAAACCTGTCCCCGTTTTACCAGACTCAGCTGGGCTTGGCTGAGCCTAAGTCTTTATCGGAGTTGGTTTCCTTGGGTCGGAAGCTGGAGGCTGTGCGGACGAATGTGGAAGCATTCGTACCGCCGCCCAGCAGCCGATCCAAGAATTTGTTGGAGCCAGACTTGGCCTACGTCTCGGCTGAGCCCGAGGTGTCCGTAGTTAGGGCCCCATTGCGTGATGCTAGGCTGGAGAGGAAGATTCAGGCTCCTCCCCAGAATTCTTTTAGGTGTTTTAATTGTAGGCGGTTTGGACATGTTATGTCCAACTGCCCTAGGGAAATTTATTGTTATGGGTGTAGGAGGCCTGGTTTTTTAAAGCGTGATTGCCCCCGATGCTCTCAGAGAGCAGGGCAATCGCAGGAGCGCTCGGACAGGGAGGAGGCCCCGAGAGCGGCTCCGAGGGCCCGCGAAGAGTCGGGAAATGGGGAGCGAGCTCTTGTGGAAGCAGGGCAAGAAGTTCGCGAGGTTTAGGTAGGTTGCCTGCGGGCAACCAGCTGGCTAGGGAAAACAGTGATAGGCCTCAGAGGCAACGTTCGTCCGAAATTTGTTTGAGTTTTTCTCTTTCAGGTAGAGAATTAGATAATAGGCCATATGTAGGCGTTAGGATTTTTGGAGTGCGTATGTTAGGGCTTTTAGATTCGGGGGCCACCAGGACGATTCTTGGTAGGCCAGGCTGGGACACGTTAAAGTCGTGGGGTATAAGTCTATTGGCGTCTGCGGTCAGCAAGGTTGCGCTTGCTGATGGTGAAGAAGTTCCGGTTAGGGGGGTAGTTTCGGTCCCTTTCGAGGTAGAGGGCAAGTCGGTCCTCGTTGAATGCCTCGTAATACCGGATTTACCCCAATCATTGATTCTTGGAGTAGACTTTTGGTCTAAGGCCGGTGTAGTGCCAGATTTGGGCAAGAATCAGTGGAGGTTTTCCGACCAAGTCGAGGTCCCATCATCAGCGGCGATAGTTGATAGGTCTTCGTTGTCAACTAGGGAAAAATCGGTTCTTGAGGAGTTTGTTGCAGATGTGTTTAGGTCTATGCCTGAGGGACTTGGTTGTACACATTTGGTCGAACATCGGATTCGTACAAAGCCAAATGTGGAACCAGTCAATCAGCGATACTATCCGGTATCGCCCGCTATTCAGAGGCGCATAGATGAGGAAATAGAGGATATATTAGAAAAGGGTGTGATTGAGATTTCTCACAGCCCTTTGGCATCACCGGTTGTGATGATTAGGAAAGAGGATGGGAGTTATAGGTTTTGTGTCGACTATAGGACACTGAATAAAAATACGGATCGAGATAGTTACCCCCTCCCTTATATTTCGGCTACTTTAGATAAGCTAAAGGACGCCAAATATCTCTCTAGTTTGGATATAAAATCCGCTTATTGGCAGATCCCAGTAGAGAAGGAGTCTAGGGCCTGCACGGCATTTACAGTTCCGGGTAGGGGGCTCTACCAGTTCAAGCGCATGCCTTATGGCCTGCACAATGCGCCTGCAACTTGGCAGAGATTTATAGATGAGGTCCTTGGGGCTGACTTGGAACCTCATGTTTTCGTGTATTTGGACGATATTATTATCGTTACAAATACATTTGATAAGCATACTGAGGTTCTAAAGGAGGTCCTTAGGAGGATTTGTTCGGCAAGGCTTAGATTAAATAGAGAAAAATGTAATTTTTGTCTTTCTTCGCTACGGTACTTAGGTTATGTTGTTGATCTACAGGGATTGCACGTTGACCCCGAGAAAGTTGAGCAAATGCTGAAAATTCCAGCTCCCAAAAATGTAAGGGAAGTCAGGTCGTTTGTTGGCACCATTTCTTGGTATCGTAGGTTTGTATCGAATTTCGCTGATTTGGTTAAACCTCTAACTGATCTTCTAAGGAAGAAGAACAGGTTTAGATGGTCGCCGGAGTGCGAGGACAGCTTTTTGAAGGCCAAGGAGCGCCTGGTGACGGCGCCGGTCCTGAGCTGTCCTGATTTCGAACGACCCTTCGTAGTTCAAACTGATGCTTCCGATTTTGGAATAGGTGCCGTTTTGACACAGCAGTTTGATGAAGGGGAGAAGGTCATTTCGTATTTGAGTAGGTCGTTGAGTAGATGCGAGAGGAATTATTCCACTACCGAGAAGGAGTGTTTGGCTGTTTTGTGGGCAGTTGAGAAGTTGAGGCCATACATCGAAGGGGTCAGGTTCACAGCGGTGACCGACCAGTATTCGTTGGTATGGCTCAACAATTTGAAAGATCATTGCGGTAGGTTGGCTAGGTGGGCTTTAAAGCTCCAGCAATACGATTATGAAATCATACATCGTATGGGGAAAGATCATGTTGTGCCCGACATTCTTTCTAGAGGTGTCCCAGTCGTAGAGGAGGTAGATGGGCGTGTTAGAGATCCATGGGTGGATTCCATGGTTAGGAAAGTGGAGGATAAACCACTCGATTACCCAGCTTGGAGAATTGAAAATGGGGTGTTATATAAACACATAAAGGCAGGGACAAATAGTTTGTTTAGCGCTGGGTACGAGTGGAAGAGAGTTGTGGGCAGGAGTGATAGGCGCAGTATTTTATTCGAGTGTCACGATAATCCATTATCGGGGCACATGGGCGTTAGGAAAACATACGCTAGGGTAATTCCAAAAAAGAAGGCAGAGATAGCTAGATATATTAAAGGTTGTCAGGTTTGCCAGAGGGTGAAACCAGACAACAATAAGCCAGCTGGTTGTATGGTAGAGAGGGCAACGAAGTTAGAACCTTGGAAAATGATCTGCGTAGATCTGGTGGGACCCTTGGTGAAGTCTAGTCGGGGATTTTGTTATATTTTAACGGTGGTTGACTACTTCACCAAATTCCCATTGTTGTTTCCGTTGCGAAATGCAACGGCAAAGAGTGTTTGCAAGTAGTTGGAAGATAATGTCTTCCTGCTCTTTGGAGTACCGAGGTCCATTGTATGCGACAATGGGCCACAGTTTCGCAGCAAGGAGCTGCAGAGTTTATGCGCGTCGTATGGTGTGCAGATGCGGTACACTGCACACTATAATCCGCAGGCTAATCCGGCCGAGCGGATTAACCAAATAATTAAGACCACTTTGAGAGGTGAGTATCCCACCACGTGGGATACTCACCTCTCAAGGGTGGCGTGCTGCATTCGAACAGCGCAGCATGAGGTGTTGGGGGCGTCTCCATACTTCTTGAATTTTGGCCGAAATATGGCGGTCAGGGGTGATGGAGATTATAGACGAGTGGGAGACTCAGATCAACCGGACAGTAGTAGTGAGGACCGGGCCAAGAAAATGGCAGACTTGAGGGAAGACATACGGAAAAAGTTAGAAATGGCAAGTGCCAAGACAGCGAAAACGTACAATCTCAGACATAGAGATGTGCAGTATTTACCGCACGAGTTAGTATGGAGACGTAATATTGTTTTGTCCGATGCTGCAAACTATTTTGCAGCGAAGTTAGCTCCGAAATTTGTTGGACCGTTTAGGGTTAAAAAGAGAGTGTCTCCGTGGACATATGTTTTGGAAGACGGACGAGAAAAGGGGACATGGCATGTGCAGGACCTTAGGCCGCACATTGACTCAGGGTGATTTTCTCCGGTTAGATTCGAAAGTTGGCTGGTCTCAGGAGACCAAGCAACTTTCGCGGAGGTGGAGGTGGGGTTGTCGCGGTATAAATTCGCGGCACAGTTGTTGTTCTTTTGTTTGTTATGTTTTTTTATGTTTCCCTTTTGTTCGGGGCGACGGGCGAACAAAATCGAAGGAACAAAATCTCACACGCACTAACCGAAAGAACGCACTGGACAATTTTGTTAATTGTTATTATTTTTTTTTAATATATTTGTTTTGTTAAGAAATGCGACCGGCGCGCGGAAGAAGAAAACTGAATATTTGGTTGGAGCTGTCAAAGTTATCTTGCTTTCTTCTCCTTTCAATCGCTTTTGCTATCGTTAAGTTAGCTCAGTGAGCGGCGGTGATCCGATGAAGGTATTGCCAGCCTCGCCATTACAATAGTAAAATGTCAGAGCCTGGACTAGAGCTTTTGTACTCTTTGAACCTGTTTGAGGGAGGGGAATTTGAGAACATTTATGCTTTCGCCTATACGTACATGAGTGCCGCCAAAATGTATATTTCATTTTGGTGGGTACACCTAGAAAAATCTGAAGAGATTTTTCGCATATAGGTATGGGTAAAGCTTCGACTGCGGACACTGGTTTCTGCGTAAGCCGCACTCTATGTATGTGGGAAAATAAATGGAAAGTGAGCGTCATAGGCGCTCATATATTCTAATTCTTTTAGTTCTTTTTGAGCAGGGAAGAAGAAAAGTAAAAAGTGAAGTTTTAGATTTTGAATTTAATTTGGTATTAAATAATTGGTTTAGGAAATTTTGATAATTTTCTTTCCTGTGTTCTAAATTGTGTTTTTGGAGTGGTGAGGTGGAGCGGTTGCCAACGTCGGATTGTGGCTGGAGGACAAGTGTTCCAAAGGGAGTATTTTAGCGCGCTGGTTTAGGTTCACAGTGGTGACCGACCATTATTCGTTGGTATGCCTCAACAATTTGAAAGATTCTTGCGGTAGGTTGGCTCGGTGGGCTTTAAAGCTCCAGCAGTATGATTATGAAATCATTCATCGGAAAGGGAAAGATCATGTTGTGCCCGACATGCTTTCCAGAAGTGTCCCAGTCGTAGGGGAGGTAGATGGGCGTGTATGGTTCGGAAAGTGGAGGATAAACCACTCGATTACCCAGCTTGGAGAATTGAAAATGGGGTGTTATATAAACGCATAAAGGCAGGGACAAATAGTTTGTTTAGCGCTGGGTACGAGTGGAAGAGAGTTGTGGGCAGGAGTGATAGGCGCAGTATTTCATTCGAGTGTCACGATAATCCATTATCGGGGCACATGGGGTTGTTAGGAAAACATACGCAAAAATGAAGGCAGAGATAGCTAGATATATTAAAGGTTGTCAGGTTTGCCAGAGGGTGAAACCAGACAACAATAAGCCAGCTGGTTGTATGGTAGAGAGGACGAAGAAGTTAGAACCTTGGGAAATGATCTGCGTAGATCTGGTGGGACCCTTGCTGAAGTCTAGTCGGGGATTTTGTTATATTTTAACGGTGGTTGATTACTTCACCAAATTCCCATTGTTGTTTCCGTTGCCAAATGCAACGGCAAAGAGTGTTTGCAAGCAGTTGGAAGATAATGTCTTCCTACTCTTTGGAGTTCCGAGGTCCATTGTATGCGACAATGCAGCATGAGGTGTTGGGGGCGTCTCCATACTTCGTGAATTTTGGCCGAAATATGTCGGTCAGGGGTGATAGAGATTATAGACAAGTGGGAGACTCAGACCAACCGGGACAGTAGTAGTGAGGACCGGGCGAAGAAAATGGCAGACTTGAGGGAAGACATACGGAAATGGGAGGTAGGCGTGCCTCTTATCCGATGTTGCCCATTTTCAATACCATCCAATCATTCGCAAAAATAAGAGGAACCCCAAAATTTAAGGGCGATAGCTCAAAAGCTACGACAGTTATCGTGCGAAATGACATACAGACGGACAGACGGACATGGTCTAATCGACTCAGGAGGTGATGCTGATCAAGAATATGTATACTTTTCCATACCGGACACGCCTCCTTATGGGCGTTACAAACGGTGTGACAAAATCAATATACCCTTGGACACTAGTGTGCAGGGTTTAAAAATAAATAACTTAAAAAATGTGCAAATAAATAAAAAAGAAAAACATTTTTTTTCGCAATTTAAATAAATAAAAAAATGTAATATTTCCATATTTAATACAATTTTAAATACGCGCATATTTGATTTAAATAAAAACAGCATAGGAGAATATAAATACGTTTTCATTTGATTTCACTATTTTTTTCCCTCAGTGTAGGTGACTTGCAAAAGCAGTACCTTTTTCGGCATCACTTCTCGCCCAGTAAACGAATTGGCGATTCTGCAATAATGGGTCGTTTTACAATTTTTTGTGGCACGCCAAAGTAATTATTTTTTTGAGCTCGTCGGTGTAAGCATTTCCATGAAATGATGCAGATCATTCTCATTTTTTGCCTTCAGTTCATTTTGGAGTTTTCGTGTAATAAGGGTAAGTTTTTTTTTTAAATAGGGTGATCTGAAGTTTTGCCAATAGCATCTCTTTTCGGTTAAAAGCGCAGATATATGTTGTGGCACAAATTCCTTTTTTTTTTGGTAGTGTTTTGAATTTTTGGGGTTGCTGCCAATGCGGCGTTTGTAAGCAGAAGGGTAAAGTTACGCACTGCCGCATTCAGTTACTAATCAGTTTTCAGCCATTGAGTGGGATTTTAAGTGGCTGCCATCTATTTGCCATAAGACGTCAGGTTCTTGCTAATCCGATATTCCCGTCCGTCCGTCCTCTTTTCTTGTAAACACGATTGCAGGAGTTAGAATGTCGCGGCACAGTTGTTGTTGTTTTGTTGAATTGTTTGTTTTGTTATGTTTTTTTTGTTTCCCTTTTGTTCGGGGCGACGGGCGAACAAGATCGGAGGAAATCACACACGCACTGACCGCACTGAACGCACTGAACAATTTTATTAATTGTTACTAATTTTTATTTATTATTTGTTTTGCTTAAATTGAAAGCAAAACAAATTCGCCACTCGCGGGTGAAATGCGACCGGCGCGCGGAAGAAGAAAGCTGAATATTTTGTTTGAGCTGTCAAAGTTCTCTTGCTTTCTTCTCCTTTCTTTCGCCTTTGCTTTCGTTAAGTTAGCTCAGTGAGCGGCGGCGATCCGATGAGGGCATTGCCAGCCTCGCCATTACAATAGTAAAATGTCAAAGCCTGGACTAAAGCTTTTGTACTCTTTGAACCTGTTTGAGGGAGGGGAATTTGAGAACATTTATGCTTTCGCCTATACGTACATGAGTGCCGCCAAAATGTATATTTCATTTTGGTGGCTGCAGGGGGGTATATGTAAATTTGCCAAACACACCTAGAAAAATCTGAAGAGATTTTTCGCATATAGGTATGGGTAAAGCCCCGACTGCGGACACTGGTTTCTGCGTAAGCCGCACTCTATGTATGTGGGAAGATAAATGGAAAGTGAGCGTCATAGGCGCTCATATATTCTGATTCTTTTAGTTCTTTTTGAGCAGGGAAGAAGGAGAGTGTTAAAGCTTTGGTTTTCTAATTGAATTGAATCTTAAATTATTTGTTTCCAAAATTTGGATAATTTTCTTTCTTTTTTTAAAAAATTGTATTTTTTTTGGAGTGGTGAAGTGGAGCTGTTGCCATCGTCGGACTGTGGCTGGAGGACAAGTGTTCCAAAGGGAGTATTTTTGCGCGCTGGTTTAGTTTTGCCAGCTAGTGTTTATTTTGCTTTATTTTATTTGTGACAGTCGGCCATTTAGTGTTTTGAATTTGAGGAATTGAATAGAGTTGGACAGGTTGTGTTCGGTCGTGATTTGTTTTGGTGAAGTGTTTCCGTCCTGGGAATTTCAAGGAGTTTGCTTGGGATTTGTTTGGCCATTTCCCCCCTCTTCCTTATTCCTTTTTTTATTGTTTGTGTCGTCCCGCATCAGAGCCAAGTTGTTGCTGGACATCGAATTTTATCGAAGTCCAGCTGGTGAATAGATTCTGCAAAGAATCGTGCGAGGGATTTCAGACAGGTTGGTCTGGTCCCGCAAAACAATTGCGTTTAAAGAAATATAATTTTTGGTGTATGAATAATTTAATTATCGCGTGGGGATTTTTGATTTTAGTTTGTTTTAAAAAGTTTTAGTTCAAAATAGCGCGATAAGCTGGCGCCCAACGTGGGGCTATTTTGTTTAAAATTTTTTTTTAATATTAACTTTTTTAAATTTTTTTTAATAAGTTTACACTTTTTTTTGATGTATAATTTTTTTTTTGAAAATTGTTTTTTTTTGTAATATATTTTTCCATTTTTTGGGTCTTTTTTTAAATCCAATTTTTTTTTTTTGATTTAAATAAATAATTTTTTTTGTGGTGTTTTTAGTGTTTTGTATATTTATTTATATTTTGACTAATTAATTTTTATTATTTATTTAGCAGCAGAGTTCGCGATAGTTCGGTGAGTCCGTTCCATTTTATTTTTTTTAAATTTTTTTTGTAATTTTTGGTGTTTGGTGGTGTTGTCCGCCTTTTTGCCAATTACTGTTTTGTTTTTTTTAGTTTTTTTCAATTTGATTTTATTTATTAAAATTTTTTTTTAATTCTGTGAGCGTGTAACGCTGGTTTATTTTTTTATATATTTTTTTTTTTGGATTAATGTTTTTAAATTTTAAGGTAATTTTTTTTTTGAGTTTTTTTAATAATTTTTTTTTAATGACCAGTTTTAGGCTCTGTTGCTTGAGGGCATGTTAGGGTTTGAGGGAGTTGTAAATTTGTCCAAGTGGGATTTAAAGTTTACCGGTCAGAGAAGGGATATATCTCTGCATGCCTTCCTGGAGCGAGTAGACGAGCTTTGTGGCGCTCGTGGGGTCAGTGAGGACCAGTTGTTTAGAGGGGCGGTAGATTTATTTTCGGATAGGGCTTTGATTTGGTTCCGTGATGCCCGAAGGTATGTTTCCAGCTGGCGAGAATTGGTTGTTCAGCTGAAGTTAGAGTTTCTGCCCCATAATTATGATGACCTCTTGTTAGACGAAATTAGGAAAAGGACTCAAGGTGGGGCTGAGTCCATAGGCATTTATGTAGCGGTTATGAGGGGTCTGTTCCGTCGTCTGTCCGAGTCCTTGCCGGAGAAGCGTATGTTGGGTCTGGTCAGGGCTAATTTGTGTCCTTTTTATCAGACTCAGCTGGGCTTGGCTGAGCCTGAGAGTCTTTCGGAGTTGGTTTCCTTTGGTCGGAAACTGGAGGCTGTGCGGGCGAATGTGGAAGCATTCGTGCCGCCGCCCAGCAGCCGGTCCAAGGACTTGCTGGAGCCAGACTTGGCATATGTTTCGGCCGAGCCGGAAGTGGTTGCAGTCAGGGCTCCGCTGCGCAATCTTAGATTGGAGCGGAGAATTAGGGCACCTCAACGGGCTAGACGTCCGTTCAGGTGCTTTAACTGCAAGAAGTTTGGGCATGTTTCGGTAAACTGCCGAAAGGCGGTTATTTGCCGCGGCTGCGAGCGGCCTGGTTTTTTAAAGCGTGATTGCCCCCGATGCTCTCAGAGAGCAGGGCAATCGCAGGAGCGCTCGGACAGGGAGGCGGCCCCGAGAGCGGCTCCGAGGGCCCGCGAAGATTCGGGAAATGGGGAGCGAGCTCTTGTGGAAGCAGGGCAAGAAGTTCGCGAGGTTTAGGTAGGTTGCCTGCGGGCAACCAGCTGGCTAGGGAAAACAGTGATAGGCCTCAGAGGCGTCCGTCCGGAGTATATTTGAGTTTCACTTTGTCGGGAAAAGATTTAGATAATAGGCCATATTTAGGCGTTAGGATTTTTGGAGTGCGTATGTTAGGGCTTTTAGATTCGGGGGCCACCAGGACGATTCTTGGTAGGCCAGGCTGGGACACGTTAAAGTCGTGGGGGATAAGTTTATTGTCGTCTGCGGTCAGCAAGGTTGCGCTTGCTGATGGTGAAGAAGTTCCGGTTAGGAGGGTAGTTTCGGTCCCTTTCGAGGTAGAGGGCAAGTCGGTCCTCGTTGAATGCCTCGTAATACCGGATTTACCCCAATCATTGATTCTTGGAGTAGACTTTTGGTCTAAGGCCGGTGTAGTGCCAGATTTGGGCAAGAATCAGTGGAGGTTTTCCGACCAAGTCGAGGTCTCGTCATCAGCGGCGATAGTTGATAGGTCTTCGTTGTCAACTAGGGAAAAATCGGTTCTTGAGGAGTTTGTTGCAGATGTGTTTAGGTCTATGCCTGAAGGACTTGGTTGTACACATTTGGTCGAACATCGGATTCGTACAAAGCCAAATGTGGAACCAGTCAAGCAGCGATACTATCCGGTATCGCCCGCTATTCAGAGGCGCATAGATGAGGAAATAGAGGATATATTAGAAAAGGGTGTGATTGAGATTTCTCACAGCCCTTTGGCATCACCGGTTGTGATGATTAGGAAAGAGGATGGGAGTTATAGGTTTTGTGTCGACTATAGGACACTGAATAAAAATACGGATCGAGATAGTTACCCCCTCCCTTATATTTCGGCTACTTTAGATAAGCTAAAGGACGCCAAATATCTCTCTAGTTTGGATATAAAATCCGCTTATTGGCAGATCCCAGTAGAGAAGGAGTCTAGGGCCTGAACGGCATTTACAGTTCCGGGTAGGGGGCTCTACCAGTTCAAGCGCATGCCTTATGGCCTGCAACTTGGCAGAGATTTATAGATGAGGTCCTTGGGGCTGACTTGGAACCCCATGTTTTCGTGTATTTGGACGATATTATTATTGTTACAAATACATTTGATAAGCATGTTGAGGTTCTGAAGGAGGTCCTGAGGAGGATTTGTTCGGCAGGGCTTAGATTGAATAGGGAAAAATGTAATTTTTGTCTTTCTTCGCTACGGTACTTAGGTTATGTTGTTGATCGACAGGGCTTGCACGTTGACCCCGAGAAAGTTGAGGCAATGCTGAAAATTCCAGCGCCCAAAAATGTAAGGGAAGTCAGGTCGTTTGTTGGCACCATTTCTTGGTATCGTAGGTTTGTTTCGAATTTCGCAGAATTGGTTAAACCTCTGAAAAAGAGGGTGTCTCCGTGGACATATGTTTTAGAAGACGAAGACGGACGAGAAAAGGGGACATGGCATGTGCAGGACCTTAGGCCGCACATCGACTCAGGGTGATTTTTCTCCGGTTAGATTCGAAAGTTGGCTGGTCTCAGGAGACCAAGCAACTTTCGCGGAGGTGGAGGTGGGGTTGTCGCGGTATGGATTCGCGGCACAGTTGTTGTTGTTTTGTGGGAAGATAAATGGAAAGTGAGCGTCATAGGCGCTCATATATTCTGATTCTTTTAGTTCTTTTTGAGCAGGGAAGAAGGAGAGTGTTAAAGCTTTGGTTTTCTAATTGAATTGAATCTTAAATTATTTGTTTCCAAAATTTGGATAATTTTCTTTCTTTTTTTAAAAAATTGTATTTTTTTGGAGTGGTGAAGTGGAGCTGTTGCCATCGTCGGACTGTGGCTGGAGGACAAGTGTTCCAAAGGGAGTATTTTTGCGCGCTGGTTTAGTTTTGCCAGCTAGTGTTTATTTTGCTTTATTTTATTTGTGGCAGTCGGCCATTTAGTGTTTTGAATTTGAGGAATTGAATAGAGTTGGACAGGTTGTGTTCGGTCGTGATTTGTTTTGGTGAAGTGTTTCCGTCCTGGGAATTTCAAGTAGTTTGCTTGGGATTTGTTTGGCCATTTCCCCCCTCTTCCTTATTCCTTTTTTTTTTTGTTTGTGTCGTCCCGCATCAGAGCCAAGTTGTTGCTGGACATCGAATTTTATCGAAGTCCAGCTGGTGAATAGATTCTGCAAAGAATCGTGCGAGGGATTTCAGACAGTGTATGAATAATTTCTTTTGGGTGATTGTCGCTTTGTGTTGATTTTGAAAAAGGGTTTGTGTTCGGTATTATTTTCCTTGTGTCGGGAAAATTTCCGTTTCTTTTATATATAGTAATATATATACCTATATATATATCTATTGCGGCAGTTTCGGTTTTTAAAAGAAGTTTATTTATCAGATTTTCGTGTGTTCGTGTTGTTCGTTCGTCCGGGGATACCATACCGCGAGGGTCGTCTTAAATCCCACGCTTCGCGACTGTGCTATTCGGGCAAATAGGGAATTTAATTATCGCGTGGGGATTTTTGATTTTAGTTTGTTTTAAAAAGTTTTAGTTCAAAATAGCGCGATAAGAAGAAAGCTAGTGATCCCTAGAAGGAGTTGGTATTGAAAATTTGCAGAATCGGTGGACTGCCACGCCTCCCTCCCATACAAGTAAAAATCGTGTTTTCACTTATATTCCGCTTAAATAGTTCCAAACTTGGTATCTAGGTGTTTTTGGGGTCGCTGATTTCGAATTTGATGTCGGAATTTCAAAATTCATGATGGTGGAACCAATATGGCCCAGTTGGTGTAGGGTATATATAAGTCGTCTCGCCCGACAGAAACTTACTCACTTGTTCTGATTGTAAAACTCATTTTTGTAATGGGGCGGTCAACATTTTAGCTGGGCGACTCAATGCAAAATCGTAAAAAAAACGTCTGGGCTACCTTTGTTTTTGGTCTGCCAGGATGACCCAACATATTCGATAACCACAAAGGAAGGACTGGATAACTACGAAAGACGGTCTATGTGAGGCAAATCTACAACACCTTTGCATAACTGAACTAGGGCTGTTACTTTCCTTCGAAACTTCGAATACTTCGAAGTTCGAAGCTGACATGAATCATTCAAAAAATGACCAATGACGCACCTGGTGGCAGCTGCAGTCCCACCTGTCATGATTTACATATAAAAGTTCCAAATACGCACCTGGTGATATCTGTAATCTAACCTGACATGAATCACCCAAAAAAGTTCTAATGACGCACCTGGTGGCAGCTGTAATCCCACCTGACATGAATCAACTTGGCCTGATTCGCCCAAAAAAGACTAGTCGTACATTTATATTATTCCAAAGAAAAAAATTGAAGACTTCGAAACTTCGAAGTTTTTTAACCTTCGAAGCTTCGATATGTTCGAGGCACGTTATAACTTCGAAGCTTCGAAATCTTCGAAGAAAACTTCGAAGCTTCGTAGGCTTCGAAGTGTGGAAAATCACCATCCCTAAACTGAACCCTTGGTCCATACAACACCTTAACACCTTGTACGCCTTCAGAAATATGTTCATTTTTTTTCGACACCATTGAGTCATAGTCAAATTAAATTATAGTGCACACAGAACATCTATAATTTCAAAAATGTATGGGATATATTCATGATGCAATAACCAGAGATTCATGTTAAAATAACATGAAGTATTTTTGGTATATCTAAATGACAAATTTCGATATGATAATTTTGGAATTTTACGATAGAATGGTGGGAAAAATACTCAAAAAATGAACGTAAACATATTTTCGTAGGTCTAACTAAAAAAAAAATTTTGTTTTTCGAATCTCCTGGTCTGAACAAATATAAATAATGCAAAAATTAAATCGACATTAGGAATACTAGGACAATCTAAGGGAAATATTATCCAAATACGTATTCTGCAAAAGCAAGCAGATTTATTGTAAAACAGATCATGCTAGCCCCTATAATTATAATGCTCAGCTTAAAATATATATATTTACAATTTTTTTTATACAATTGCATTTTTTAATTTTCACATATTAGCCTTACAGCTGATGGCTGTTTCCAGCTAAATTGCAGCTTATCTCCAGAAGCATAATCACTATTCATTGGTCTTAAATTTACCTTTTTGTTGTTTTTTTGTATGCAAAAGAAAATTGTAAATTAAATAACCTCAATTTTTGCGTTAATATTCTACAAAAAATTGACCGCCGACCGGGTACAGGTAACCCTCTCAGAATTGCCTTTGTTACATTGAGAACTTTTGAGATATTAAAATTAAAAAGAAAGATTCTGCAAAATTTTTACCCTATCAAGTAAGACAAATTGAAAATTACCAAATATTGCATTTTTTCAGTAAACTATTTTTTTGAAATTTTATACTTTTTTGCTGTTTGTATAAAAACTATAGAAAAATATGTTTTTTTTATCAAAATATTGACACTTCGTAA
The DNA here is from genome assembly GCA_951394025.1 of Heteromyza rotundicornis. Lineage (NCBI taxonomy): Eukaryota > Metazoa > Arthropoda > Insecta > Diptera > Heleomyzidae > Heteromyza > Heteromyza rotundicornis. Next base: position 37,112,026 of record OX596012.1, read on the forward strand.
AAAGTATGTCACTTCTCCAAAACAGTCTTAAATTAGAACTTTTTAAATTCTCTACAAAATCTCTTCATCGTATTTTTTTCATTGATATAATAGATTAATATAAATTTTATTGTGCACCAACTCGTTTAAACAAGGAGACCTGTACTTTTAATCGAAATATTATTGAAATATGTGCCAATGTCCAGACGGAATGTTACGCCACTGCGACTTAACTGCCAGAAACCTCATTTGCGGACGGATTGTAAAATAAGGAATTTTAAATATGAAATCGATAAATTTATCAACGATCTTCTTATTTGAGTGTTGCACACAAATTATATATTAAATTTTAAAACAAAATATTACCGTAACAATAAGTACAAACTGAAAATATAATAATGCTCAGCCGTATCTTCAACGGTAGGAAGCGGTTGCGTCTCAACGCCGTCAGTTCGCCGCTGCCAATTGGCTTATTTATTTATTTATTTTACGCTTATTACAAGCTTATATAACTACTTATAGATATAACAGTGGTGATCTAATATAAACTTAAAAAACTAAATTAAATATAATGGTGATTGGGATTTGGATTAGAGAGATTAAGAGATTGAATTTCTAAGGGTATGGAAATCAAAGCAATTGGACATATTATTAATCATGTGAAGCATTCTGGACATTGGTTCATTATAGCCATAATCAGTGCGGTGGAAGGTAATATTAAATAAAGGTACAGATCTAAGGTTACGTGGGTTAGTATTAAGGGAGATCAACTGGAGTAACGCGGGACAGTCTACGGTACCTGATAGAAGTTGATGGATAAAGAGTATATCGGCAGTTTGTCGACGAGTTTCCAGGGCTGGTAAATTTATTAATTTTAAGCGGTCAACATAAGGGGGCAAGTGGAAACGGTCGTCCCAGGGAAGACCGCGTAGGGCAAAACGAATGAATCTGCGCTGTATAGCCTCAATTCTCATGGAGTGAGTAGGTCTAAAAGGAGACCAAACTTGACTAGCGTATTCAAGTATTGGTCTAACAAAGGTAAAGTAAAGTGATTTCGTAACATATGGATTAGTGAATTCCTTGGACCAATGCTTAACAAAACCCAAGGCAGAATTTGCTCTTTTTACTATATTATCAATATGGGAGCGAAAATTAAGTTCTCTGTCACAGATAACGCCCAAGTTACTCAATTCTGTCACTAGTGGTACAGGCTCGTTGCAAGGTTAGGTTAGGTTATAAGGGTGTGTGTGGTACAAAAGAGTACCATTTCCACTCGGAGGCCATCTGTGGCCCATTGTGAATCCCTTTTAATTTTTAACATTTTGTGTGCGTATATGTGAGACCCTTTCTCAATTTCCCTCCTATAGTGTCAGCGCACGTTTGGTCCATCAAATATCCATTTTGTGCTTCGAATGAGCTTTAGAAGGTCCGATACTGTATGCTCTGACAGCTCTGTTGTGCTCTCAAAGAACCGGGAGCCCAATGCTCGTTGGCGCTTTGTTTGTAGAGCGGGACAGTGGCAGAGGAAATGTTGTATGGTTTCTAGTTCATACTCATCTCCGCAGCTCCTACATATATCTGTGGTTACTATGTGCCATTTCCCCAGCATGGATCCTATGGCACAGTGTCCGGTGATAACCCCCGTCAGTATGCTAAGAGATTTCCTATCCAGGGATAGCAGTTCCTCTGTTCTTTTCGAGTTCAATTTAGGCCATAGAAGTCGAGACGTTTTGCAGTCTTGTCTATTGGCCCATTTATCGTTTATTTCCCTATTTACCATACTGTCAATTATTCCGTATTGGTTGCGTATCGGTTGCAGAATTGAGTTGTCGGCCGCACTGATCTCCATAGCAGAGCCTCCCCTGGCCATCTCGTCCGCCTTGTCATTCCCTTCTATATCGCTATGTCCGGGAACCCAGCAGAGAGTAACCCGATGGTGGCCTTGCACGATTCGCAGTGCTTCCCTACACCTCTTTACTGCTTTCGAGTTGACTGTGTACGACGTGATTGCTTGTATGGCCGCCCTATTGTCTATGCAGATCATTACATTTTGTGTGCGTATGTTTTGATCGGCTAAGGCTCTAGCAGCTTTCTCTATCACGTAGATTTCAGCTTGGAAGACGCTGCTAGCGTCCGGCAGTCTGAAGGACTTTTGGAGGCCAAGCGCTTCACAGTAAAAACCCGCACCTGTTCCTATATCCATTTTGGATCCATCCGTAAAAACGACAGTGTCGTCAACGTTCGTCACCGTTCTGTTGCCCCAATCTTCCCTTTCCGGGAATAATTTTTGGAACCTATCAAATGCATAACTAGGGCAGATGTAGTCTGTCGGTGCCCTTAGGCTTTCAGATTCGTGTCTTGTTCCTAGCTTACAGATTTCGTTAATTATCGAGGCATGTCCATACGATGCTTGTCTCCACATGCCGGCCTCCCTCAGTCGGAGGGCGCCTTTTGCGGCGCAGCTTTGTATGTACAGGTCTACCGATGGCAGGCCTAGCATTATATCTATTCCCGCCCTTGGTGTGCTTCTTGCGGCTCCCGCAATCGATCTACCGGCTAGCGATTGCACTTTCGTGAGGAGTCCGAGGCGGCTTCCAACATTAGTAGTGGTCCACCACACCAACGACCCATAGGTGAGGATAGGGCGTATTATTGCAGCATACATCCAGTGAAGGATTCGTGGTTGCAACCCCCATCTTTTCCCAAAGGTCCTTTTACAAATGTAGAACGCGTTGAGTTCTTTTCTCATTCTCTCCTCTGTGTTTCTTTTCCACGTAAGTTTGTGGTCCAGAATTAAGCAGAGGTATTTAGCTTCATTAGATAGTTTCAGTTCAATTCCCTCTAGTTGTGGTAACCTGAAGTAGGGAATTTTCGTCTTTCTCGTAAACAGTACTAATTCTGTCTTAGAGGGATTAACTCCAAGTCCGTTTAGTTTCGTCCAGTCTGAAATCTCTTTTAAGGCCGATTGCATGAGTTCTGATATTGTGGGCAAAAATTTGCCTGAAATCAGTATGCACACGTCATCAGCGTAAGCAGTAATTCTAATACCCTTTGAGTTAAATGATTTTAGGATTTCATTTACTACAAGAACCCACAGGATAGGGGAATTACTCCTCCCTGTGGGGTCCCTCTAGTTACGGATTTTCTGGCGGTGCCCGCACCCCACATTGAGTTGATAACTCTAGTCTCTAGCATGTTGTGAACCCAATGTTGGATAGGACGTGGCATCTATAGTTTTTAATGTTGATGATTCGAATAACACCTGTTGCTTCCGATTTGTCAGATAAGATTCTACCCATTTTAAAAGAAGATCTGGGAATCCGTATCTTTTAAGCTTTTCAATCAACAAATAATGATTAACTTGATCAAAAGCTTTACTAAAATCAGTATATATGACATCTGTTTGAAGATTCTTTGAAAATCCCTTTATTGTTAATGAAGAAAATTCCAATAAATTTGTAGATGTTGATCTACCTCTCATAAAACCATGCTGTGAAGGAGATATTAAAGTTGTGACCGAGTGAACCAATTGCTTTGTGACAACTTGTTCAAATAACTTTGGTATTGTGCTAAGTTTAGCAATACCTCTATAGTTAGATACGAATGATTTGGTTAGTCTTTTATAAAGAGGAATAATGTATGACTCTTTCCATGAATTCGGAAAATAACCTCTTTCAATAGAGGCATTAAATATATTTGAAAGTGGAATGTATACATTTTCTGCACAAACTTTCAAAATACAGCTAGGAATATTATCTGGACCAGTACTATATGAATATTTCAACGATTTTAGGTGTTGTAAGGCATCTTCAGATTCTATAACAGGATTGAAAATGGAATTATAAGTGGGATGTTATATGGATATGATGTGTTGCCATAAGTATTATCAGAATATGTCGTTTTGAAGAAGTCAGCAAACATATTTGAAATCTCAGTAGGATTGTTGGACTCACGATCATTCCATTTCATTGTAGTTGGAAAACCAGTTTTAGAATCGTATTTCATTTTGGATTTCAAATCGTTCAAATATTCATCATAGCATTTTTTATTAACTACTTGATATTTATGTCTCAGAAGCGAATATTTAGAATAATCTTGAAGGTTTAAAGTTCTTTTATATGTTTTAAATGCCAGAGTTTTCGAAGTTTTTAGTTTCCTCAATTCTATTGTAAACCATACAGCACCAAGTTCATTAGAATTCTTTTTAATGTTCTTTGGAACACATATCTCGAAGACTTTGCTGAGCGTTCAATTGAAAATTTCTACACAGTCGTCAACATCTTCAAAGTTCATGTCCCAACTAGTTTCAGATAAGAGTTGGTTCATTTTAACAAAATTTGTATTCTTGAAGCAAAAAAATGACTTCAACGGTGTAGAAACTGGTTCTAAGTTGTTTTGAACAAATTCGAAAGATAATTCAAGTGTTGGGTGATGGTTATCTTCTGGACATGCAAAAGCATCACAGCGTTGCACTGAAAACTTCGAAGAGTCGTCAACATAAATTAAATCCAAAATTCTACTATTCTTATTTTCAATCTCGTTTACTTGTTGTAAACTCATATCTGAAAATGAATCCAGAAAGTCATTTAAACAGTCACGAGAAGAATACGGAAGAAACTGGTTTCAAAAATTCCAAGATATATTCGGTAAATTAAAGTCTCCAAAAACAACAATGGAATCGGCAGGTTTAACATTTGAGTAAACCAATGATATAATCGACACATGTCTTAGATAAACGGTAATATCGGAATTCGGTGGGATATACGAGCAAGTAACGAAAATATCGATACTAAAAACTCGAATTCGTACACAAATAAATTCCAAGTCAGAGACATCTGAAAGTATGATTTCCTCAGATGAAAAAAGGTTTTTAACTGCAATGAGGACTCCACCACCAGTCCTGCATTTACGATCCCTCCGAAAAATTTGATACCCAGCACACAGAATTTCTGAATCAAAAATATTTGGTTTAAGCCAAGTTCCGGTAAATACCAAGACATTATGACTACAATCGAAACTTTTAATATAAATATCGTTCAACTTTGTATTTAGCCCTCGAACATTTTGGTACAGAAGACAAACAACATTATTCGGGATTTTATTTAGTTTTTTTGATTAGAATTTAATTTTCTTTGAGGAAGTTGAACTGGATTTACTAGATTTGATTTTTCTTTATAAACAAATTCACGAACTAAAGTTTTATCCGGCCAAAAATTTTTATTAACAATCATCAAACAATTCTGCAGGAACAGATAATTTGAAAGATGAAATGTTTCTAGCGTATGAAAAGTTGAATTTAAAAGCATTTATATTATTACCGGTTTTATTGAGTTTAAATCAATATAAAATATAATATCTTCAGTTAATGTGTCCGGTGCAAATCTGGACATGAAAATAGATTTTTTTAGGTTGCACAACAACAAGCCTTTTTGGGGTTCTCGTTTCTTGTACTTCCCGCAAACAATCCTTTGGAGAAATAATATTTATGGAAGGACAAACATTTTTATCAATATTTGAGATTCTATTCATATTTTTCTCAGGAGCGTCATCTACCCTCGTTTCCAAAACCGCAGGATCAGGAGCATAAAATGTAACTGGTGAAGCAAACATATCGGAAAGGATGTCGGAGTTGAAATTGGCTTTGGGGCAGGTGATAAAAGCCCAACAGAAGTATTTTGTTTCGGAGCTGTTTCATCCAAACAATTATACTTCTGAAAGTTAATTTCGTACTCCTTCAGTTTAGACTGGACAGCTGCTAAGTCCTTTGATACATCATTAAATCCCTTTCGGGCTTGACGTACCAATTTACAGATGTCCAGCTCTGTATCGCGGCAATCTTCGCAGGACCAACGAAGACCTTTTTTACCCTCGATCAGATCAACTACTCTACCAGTAAGGGATGCACATTTGACGTGATAAAAGCTATCGCATAGCCAACAAGAGACCATGCGTTCGTTATCGACTTTAATGGCACACTTACGGAAAGAGCAAGTCATATTTAAATGCACTTTCAAATTATATTAAAACAAGTGCCTGAAAGTATGTTCTGAAAATATGATCAGTCTGAGAATGTGGAATCTATATAAAGCTTGTGACACAAGAAATGTCAAAGTGGACAATATAAGCAAAAACAAAAAAAAATTTGCAATTTTTGTTGTTGTGATGCTTAGCTGACAGGAATTCACGGAAATATAGCACAAAACTTTGTTATTTGCACAAAACTTATTGCACTTAGCCAGACTTTAATTTATTTAATTTATTTAAAAGGTTTTCAAAATAATTAACACGGTGTAAATATTTAAAAATATTTATTCAAATCGCAGCAAAAAATTCACTTATGAACAAATTGAACACGGTTGCCAAACTTCTCGTACTTGTCGCGGTATAAATTCGCGGCACAGTTGTTGTTGTTTTGTTTGTTATGTTTTTTTATGTTTCCCTTTTGTTCGGGGCGACGGACGAACAAAATCGGAGGAACAAATTCTCACAAGCACTAACCGAAAGAACGCACTGCACAATTTTATTGATTCTTAATTTTTTTATATAAATATATTTGTTTTGCTTAATTTGTTAAGCAAAACAAATTCGCCACTCGCGGGTGAAATGCGACCGGCGCGCGGAAGAAGAAAACTGAATATTTTGTTTGAGTTGTCAAAGTTCTCTTGCTTTCTTTTCCTTTCTTTCGCTTTTGCTTTCGTTAAGTTAGCTAAGTGAGCGGCGGCGATCCGATGAAGGTATTGCCAGCCTCGCCATTACAATAGTAAAATGACAAAACCTAGAGCTTTTGTACTCTTTGAACCTGTTTGAGGGAGGGGAACCTGTCGACATTTATGCTTTCACCTATACAGACATGAGTGCCGCCAAAGTGAGTATTTTCATTTTGGTGGGTGCGGGGGTGTAAATGTAAATTTGCCAAACACACTCTAGAAAATCTGAGAAGATCTTTCACATATAGGTGTGGGTAAAGCCCCGACTGCGAATACTGGCTTCTGCGTAGGTCGCGCTCATGTGTGGGGGGGGGGGGGAGATGTTGGAGAAATGGAAAGTGAGCGCCATATATGCGTCCATATATACAGGTTCTTTAGTTCTTTTTGAGCAGGGAAGAAGAAAAGTGAAAAGTGAAGTTTTAGATTTTGAATTTAATTTGGTCTTAAATAATTTGTTTGGAAAATTTTGATAATTTTCTTTCTTGTTTTCTAAATTGTGTTTTTGGAGTGGTGAGGTGGAGCGGTTGCCAGCGTCGGATTGTGGCTGGAGGACAAGTGTTCCAAAGGGAGTATTTTTGCGCGCTGGTTTAGTTTTGCCAGCTAGTGTTTTTTTCATTATTTTATTTGTGGCAGTCGGCCATTTAGTGTTTTGAATTTGTGTTCGGTCGTGATTTGTTTTGGTGAAGTGTTTCCGTCCTGGAAATTTCAAGTAGTTTGCTTGGAATTTGTTTGGCCGTTTCCCCCCTCTTCCTTATTCCTTTTTTTTTTGTTGTGTCGTCCCGCATCAGAGCCAAGTTGTTGCTGGACATCGAATTTTATCGAAGTCCAGCTGGTGAATAGATTCTGCAAAGAATCGTGCGAGGGATTTCAGACAGGTTGGTCTGGTCCCACAAATCAATTGCGTTTTAAAAAAATATAATTTTTTTTGGTATATAAATAATTTTTTTTGGGAATTTGTCGTTTTGTGTCAACTTTGAAAAGGGTTTGTGTTCGGTATTATTTTCTTTGTGTCGGGGAAAATTTCCGTTTCTTTTTTATATATACATATATATATTTATATATATATATATTGCGGCAGTTTCGGTCTAGGGTTTTAAAAGTTTAGTTATCAGGTTTTCGCGTGTTCGTGTTGTTCGTTCGGACGGGGATACCATACCGCGAGGGTCGGCTTAAATCCCACGCTTCGCGACTGTACTATTCGGGCAATTAGGGATTTTAATTATAGCGTGGGAATTTTTGATTTTAGTTTAAATAAAGTTTTAGATACAAATAGCGCGATACATACACTAAAAATATCATTAATAAACATTGTAAATAGTAAAGGACCTAGTACTGAACCCTGGGGCACCCCAACAGTGATCGCTTTATATCTTGAGAAGCTGTTACCAATCTTGACCCTTTGCGATCTTCCTTCTGTCAGGAATTATGTAGTTATGTAGGCGAACGTGATTCTTTTGTTTAGGATGTGTTTATTGAAAATTGTAGATAAAATAAGATAAATGAAATACATATTTTACGAAATAATTTAGATTACGAGGAACCCGACCGTACGCGCCAACCGAACTTCGCAACTGCAGTTATTGGTGCAGGGTTGCACCAATATCATATTAGGCATTGATTAGACGGTGCATGTCGTATCGTTCGTGACAGTTCGGCCAATTCTGACATCCAAATCGCCCTCGATTTGTGGCGGCTGAGGATCGAGATCTTCATCGGAATCATCAGAAGTGTTGTCTTCAGGTTCGATAAAACTTCATTTTATCAGAAGCGTAAACGGAACAGAATTTGCGTGACGTTATCTGCATTCCTGGTGGATCTTTCCCAATATCGCGCGTGATGATGTATGGGCCTCAAAACTTCGGTTCAAGCTTACGCGATTCACCAGTAGCAGACGGCTCGTTCTGTATCACTACCAGGTCATTTTCGTGATAGCGCACAGGCTCGGAGTGCTTACTGTCGAATCGTGTTTTCCATTTTTCTCGTTCATTGCCTATGTTTTCTGCAGCTTGGGTGCGTTTCTGGCTAGATTTCGGTGTTATAGTCGGTTCATCGTGTATGGCGGCGACAAGTCGATTTTGTATTACATTTTTGAGTTGAAAATCGAAAACAAGCTCATTCGGTGTAAAACCAGACGTTGAATTGATTTGTGAATTGACGGTGAATTGCAGATCCCAATCTTTCGGATTTTCAGCGGTTGTTCGGATATAAGACAGTATAATTTCGTTGGCTCTCTCGACTTGCCCGTTGGCTCTTGGGGTACGGACAGCTGTTTTTATATGATGGATGTTATTGTCGCTACAATAGTTTTCACACATTTTCGAGGTAAAAGCGGTACCACGATCGGTGACTACTCGAGTTGGCAAGCCGAAATAACTGGTAATTTCATTTAAAACGTTTATTACGGGAGCGGTTTTCGTACTTTTAACTGCTTTAACAATGAGCATTTTGCTAAAAGAGTCTGATATGGCTAAAATATGGGTATTGCCCTTTTTAGATCGAATGAACGGTCCAAGATGATCAAGATGAATTAGGCGGAATGGAATCGGTTCCGCGTCGTCATAGTGCTATCGACCTTCGGGTTTACCCGAACGTGATTTGTTGTAGCAACACGGAATACATGCAGAGATATAGTCTTTAACGTACTTACGCATTTTCGGGAACCAGAATGTTTCTTGGATGCGCTGTAGAGTTTTCTCGAGACTAAAATGACCCATGTTGTCATGGCAGTGCTGGACGATTCTCCATCGGATTGCTTTTGGTACGACGAATTTCGGTATAATCGGTGGTTTTGTAGTTGATAGTCGGTTTTCAGCTACGCCTCCTGAGGTGATTTCAGCTCCCCCTTCAGGACTGATATGATTTCGCAGATGCTCGCATCTTGAAGCTGCATCGTGAGTACCCAGTCGTTGATATCGGCGGCTATGTTGAAAATTAAACCAGCAGGCTCAACCTCAGTTGCTGGCTCATTGGGCGAACGGCTTAAGGCATCTACTTGTGCCAGACGGCTACCTTGTCGGTGAACTGCTTCAAAATCGAATTCTAGGAGTCGTATCCGATGGCGATGGCGGAGCAATCGGTGATTAATCGGAAATGTTTACCCAAAAGGTAAATTTGGAAACGCTCCAATGATTCAACCACGGCGAGGACTTCGAGTTCATAGCTATGGTACTTACTTTCGGCTTCGGTACAATGGTGACTAAAATAGAAGACAGGCTTCCAGTTTTTCCCATCTACAGATTGCAACATGACACCGGCGAGCCCTATACTACTGGCGTCGGTGTGAACTTCGTGTTGTGCAAATGTATCACACAGAGTGAGTAACGGCGTACTAGTTAACATATCGACAAGTTTTTTAAAGGTGTTTTCTTGTTCGATACGCCAACTAAATGGCACGTCTTGGTGAAGCAATTTCGTCAGCGGCTTCGAGATAAATGAGTACTGTGGCACGAATTTTGGGAAGAATCCTGTTAAACCCAGGAAACGTCGTACTTCGGTAACGTTGGTAGGTTGTTGGAAATTAGTTATAGCTCTCACCTTCCCTTTTCCAGGCGTTATGCCTTCTGCGTCTATGATGTGGCCCAAATGTGAAATCTCTGTTGATAAAAATTCACATTTGTCCAGTCGAAGCGTTAGGCCATATTTACCCAAAATCGTTAAAAATCGGTCAAGACGAGTTAGACCTTCGGCAACAGTTTTGCTGGGAATGATTACGTCATCCAGGTGAACTAAAATTTCGCCAGGCTTCATTTCGGAGGCGAGTTGATTCATAATTGTCTGGAACACGGCGGGTGCGTTGACAAGTCCAAACGGCATGCGATTATACTCGAAGTAACCATCGGTGGTGATAAACGCTGTAAATTGTTTTGACGATTCGTCGATTTCGATTGGATGATACCCCATACGTAGATCGAGAGTGGAGAAGTCATCGGCATAGGAAACGGCGTTTTGATAGTTTGGCGATTCAGGACACGATAGTCCACGCAGAGTCGAGGTTCGCCATTTTACTTTTCTACTAAGACAATAGGCGATACATACGGTGAGTTTGAGCGACGGATAATACCATTTTCTAAAAGTTCGACGATTATATCGGCTACGATTGGACGTTTGGCGAAAGCTATGCGATATGGCTATATATTTACGGGTTCATCGGTTTTGAGTTTAATGTTCATTTTCGATATGGTACATTTACCCAATTCAGCAATATTTTTGGCAAAGCAACGGCGATGTGTCGATAAAAGATTAGTCAGGTCGTTTGTTTCTTCTTGTGTGAGGTTCGACGAGATTTGCAATTTGCCAACGGTTTCAATGCGGCAGTCATCACCTTCAATGATGAGATCCTCACGACAAAGAATATCACGACCCAATAAAATATTTTCTGTAAATCTGTTTTGTATTTGTTGTCATCAATTTCGAGTTCCACTGAGATTTTGTTGGTGCAGACAAATTTTCCACCAGCAAACCCAGTGAGCGATTTCGTACAATTTTCGATAGAACCAATAGTACGTGCAAAGGACTTACGTACAAGAGTGTGATCGACGAACGCGACAATGTCAAATCCCATGATTTTTATGCGTTCTTGATAATATCACCGCTCGATTTTGAATGTTCAATATTGTTCACGTTCCATTTCGGTTTTTGCGGACTCGAATCACTTGTGTGCAATGTACGTTGGCAATGTGTACAACGCTATTTTAGTTGTGGCTCTGCGTAATGTCCCAGTTGGAAACAATTGTAACATTTTACGGCACGATTTTGTTCATAGTTTTTTTCGTGACACTCACATTCGTATTTTGGTTTATCGATTTATTGGTTATCGGTTTATTAACAGAAAAATTGGCTTTACTGTACGGCGCATTTCGGTTCGATTCAGACTTAAGTTCGTTATACTCGCAATAGTTATTTATATCACGTAACAGTTGATTACACGACACGTATTCATTTGAGATTTTTTTCTTTAAATCTATTTCATTGATACCGTTTATGATATGTCGAACAATAGCGACATCCGGTAGTGCACCTTTGTTTCCGATTGAAACCATTTTATAAAAATACTCTTGTGGCGTTTCAATTTGGCTGCGTTTCGTATTAGCCATCTTTATGTGTACGTCAGCCACATTTTCGTTACACGGAAAGTCGGATAGAAATTTATTTACAAATTGCGGCCTCTTGAGAAACACTTGCTGCGAATCGACCCAATATTTTGCTGGTTCTTGCAATTTTTGTTGTACTGCGAAAAGCACTGACGCGTCGTCCCATCGGTATGCATTTTTAAGCATTTCGATTCGATTTAGAAATTGCGTTGCGTTAAGCGATTTCGGTGACATGGGATTAAACTCGGGTAACAATGCGATTATATCGCGCACATTTTCAATACGGATTGAAAACGTTTACATTTTGATTTGTACGCGGCACACTGAACGATTGTGTATACATATCATTTTGTCCACCACTAAACGGCTGTGGCATATTCATATTTTGTCCATCACTAAACGGCTGTGATGTGTACTGCTACGCAATATTGTTATGCGCAGACGTTACATTTGTACGTGTAAACGATGTTTGAACTTCACCGAACGGCTGTGAAGCAAACGAAACACTCGGATGTGCAAACAGCTGCGAAGCAAATGAAGCACTCGTATGTGCAAACGGCTGCGCATACGGCGGGCAACAACATTTCGGATACCACTATACGGCTGTGGTGTATTCACAATATCGTTTCGAACATCACTATACGGCTGTGATATATACGTCGTAGTAACATTGTTATACGTGCACGTTGGATTTGTATGTGTAAGCGATGTTTGGACTTCACCGAACGGCTGTGAAGCAAACGAAACACTCGAAACAATCCTCGACTGTGCATACGCGAAACTACGTTCGTTACTAACACGATTTTCCCCTCCACTATACGGCTGTGGAGCGAACGAGACAATTGGATTAACCAAAGAATATGAATCATATAAAAGGCGCATCACTCAATTCTTTTTGAAAATTACTCGTTTTCGTTTCTGACGCGCGCGGTCGCGGAAAGGGGTACAACAAATGCAATCGAACAAGTGCGAACGCACGAGTTCGAAAGAACCAACATATGCGAAATGCGTAGTTTGGAAATTGACTTCACTTTTTTATAACCCTTATATTAACTTGCTTTGGGCGGACTATATATATATATCCTCAAATCTGCGGCGAGCTTTTTCATACACTTACACATGAGCTAAAGCGCTGAAATTTGGAACACTGATAGAACTCCGGTGACAATGCATTCTATTAAATTTTGGGGTCCATCAGAGGCGTAGGGGCCGTGGGGAGACTCAAACATTTTTTTTTTAAACATGGCATAACTTCCAATTCCTTCAAGCTACAATGTTGATTGGTAGGTGAGTTCTTATTGACAAAATGAAATTTTTTACCCTTTGGAAAGGGGGGCGTGGGGGCAAAGGGGAGCGGGATGGAGCCAATTTAAAGACCTAACTTTCGTATTTTGTAAGCTACAAGGCTGAAATTTTTTACTTAGGTTCGCATTCGGGAAATTAGTAAAAAAGGGGAAAAAAGGGGGAAAAAGGGGGGAGAAAAAAATTTTTTTTTTTTAAAAAAACAAAAAAGAGGAAAGTAAAAACAGAGTAAAAAACATGTTTTTTAAAATATAACCCTTTAACCGACTAAAAAGCAGAAAATAAATTTTCTTTAAATTAATTTCAGCAATTTCGATTCAAAATTAAGGGTTTTTGGCGACTATAAAACCTGCAATGATATTCGGAGGAAAACCCTTAATTTTAAATCGAAATTGCTGAAATTAATTTAAAGAAAATTTATTTTCTGCTTTTTAGTCGGTTAAAGGGTTATATTTTGAAAAACTTGTTTTTTACTCTGTTTTTATTATTTTTTGTTTTTTGATTTTTTTATTAAATTTTGTAAATTTATTTAAATTTTTTTTAAGAAATTCATTTTTATTTTATTTGCTTTTTTTTTAATTTTATCTTTTTTTAATTTAATTTAATTTTTTTTATTTAATTAATTTTATTTCATTTTATTTTATTTTATTTATCTTTTACTTTTTTTTTTGTTCACGCCTACCGTGTAAATCTGAACTGAACTTTATATAGATTGACAAAATAGTTTTTTTATAGATATGATGTAGTGTTCCTTACAGTCGAACATGCATGTTTTTTTGTTTTTGTTTTTTGCAGAAATTGTGCTACAATATAGTTTCGGTACTTTCGAAAAATCCATGAAGAATGGTCAAGCAAGTGCTCAAAATTGTGGAGTTTGAAAATTATAAATTCGGTAGTCGTCATGCACATTTTCATATCAAATATGTGTCGAACTCGAACTCTCTCATGCAGCTAGAAAAAGCTAAAACATGTATGAGAATAGGATTTATCGTTGAATCCTCCTAACAAAATATTTCCAAAACAGAATTTGTTCGACATGCACCTTCTATATGATTCATATTCTTTGGATTAACATTGCGAATATGCGTATTGCAATGTGTAGGATAAATTTGTGGCGACATCATGTACGCTTGCGTTGGTGACGTATTCAAACCAAACACCGGCTGTACATTGTGAGGGGTAGCGGCTGTCGTATAATTCGACGGTACGGTACGGACTGGAACGTTGGTGTCAAGCGTAGACACACACGGATGTGATGACGTAGCAAGAGTGTCATGCGTTGGCACAACCATTTGCGTAGACGGAGCGAGTTGCAAGAGCGGCGGTGCGAGTTGCGTATGCGGTGGTGAGCTTGATTTGGCAATGACATTGAAATTGGTGGTTGCAACTACCCTGTATAGCAACCGGCTCAATGTTGCGCTTCGAATTGAGTTGCGTAATAGATTTTTCGAGATTATTCAATCGACTTAAAACACTTTGCGAAACGTTAAAACTATTAAATTCGTCGTCACTACACTCCTCGAGACGCTGTATAAGCTCTGCCCTGGTGCCCAATGTTGAGAGCCCGGCCTCCTTACACTTTTTCTGCAAACTATTTTTTTTCATGCTGCGCAAATTCAACATGGTTGTTCGTGTTTCGATTTCGTTTTTCGTTTTTCAATACAATTTGTGCTTTTTCCGCGCACAAATGAATTTCACCACATATATATATTTTAGGCGTATCGTTTTTGTACATTTTCCACGATCCCGCTTTCTGAATTTGTCAGGAGATCCAGAGTAATTATGTAGGCGAACGTGATTCTTTTGTTTAGGATGTGTTTATTGAAAATTGTAGATAAAGTAAGATAAATGAAATACATATATTACGAAATAATTTAGATTACGAGGAACACAACCGTACGCGCCAACCGAAATTCGCAACTGCAGTTATTGGTGCAGGGTTGCACCAATATCGTATATTAGGAATTGATTAGACGATGCATGTCGTATCGTTCGTGACACTTCTAAGTATCTACATATCAGATCAACCGAATTATTCCCAAAACCAAAATATTGAACAAACTTTCTGCATAACAGAGCATGATTCACACTATCAAAGGCTTTGGAGAAGTCTAGTAAAAATAGCAAAGTTAGATCGTTAATGTCATAAGATACTCGAATATCATCCAAGATTTTAACAACAGCAGTTGAGCAACTGTGCCCTGGGTGAAAGCCAGATTGGAGAGGTGACATAAGCTCAAATTCGCTTAGGTTTCTGAAGATCTGCTCTGCCATTAAAGACTCACAGACCTTGGAAATTGATGATAATAAACTAATGGGACGGAAGTCACCAGGCACACTCGCTGTTGATTTTTTCGCTATTGGAATAATCGTCGCCACCTTCCACACTGTAGGAAAGCTAGAAGTAGTAAAGTAGTGATTGATGGTATGAGTAAGTGGGCTAATCACAAAGGGTAGAATGATTTTTACGAATTTAATGGGGATTTTATCTTCTCCAATTGCATTCGAATGAATTTTATTTATATTGCGAACAACGTCCAACTCTCTCACCGCCGTAAACTCAAACTTGGCAGAACTAGTAGGGGTATATGTTTTCTCAGTATCAAATGCTGGGCTAGAGACATAGTGGTCATTGAGTACGTCCACATCAATGTTACATGTTGCAGAACTGTATTTGTACAGAGCGGCACATGAGTATCAAAAATTTTATAAATATTGTCCAGTAGAAAATTCAGTTTATCATCAACAGTACACACAAAAAAAAAAGTAGGTAATTCTAACCAAAAAAGACGATTAAAAATGCAGCAACCAAGAAACGTTGTAAATGGAACCGACTCAAAGTTGTTGGCGTACAATCAAATTTTGTTGGCGTACAATTAAAAATTGTTCGTATATTACTTTATGGAAGACAGAGAAAGCAATTATCCAATTGAGCGAAAAAATAAATAGATACATATTAGAAAAAGAATGCAAAAAAAAGATAGCTGATGTGTTTGGTATTTCTGTAGATGTGTTGTATTGAAATATATTTATGAAGCTTAAATTAATTTAATGTAAGCCCAAGACTTTAAAAACGAGATAATTTACATTTCGTACACAAATTTGTCGGGCAACATCATTTCTACTGCGAATATATATAATATTCATTACTTAGAACTAACGCGCTTCCACAAAACGCAATATTTTAATATTTCATTAAGTTTACAATAATATTGTAATATTGAAATTAATGTTTTCCCTGGAAAAAACGAGCTGAAAAACATTCTGCACAATTTTTAAAATCGTAAAATCACAATATTTGTTAATAATTAATTATAACATAGTCATAATTTGATTTTAAAAATTGTTTTCGAAATATCAAAAATGTAAAATGTAAACAAATTGGACGCCATCTTCTAGTGCTGCGAAAATTCGATTTTTTTGTATTCGATACAACCGGATACTTTCTTGTGAATACTTTTTACGATAATTTTCATTCAATTTTGATTTGAAGTAAAATCTCTGAGTAAAGTAAATGCACGTAGCAATTGCTCTAAGACGTTTTTATTATTACGACCCAACAATTTTCATACAAACTTCCCTAAAATACCAATAATAGTATCGCATACTAATGGAACCAAGTACTTCATGAGTCAAGTGTCGAATATAAATTATTCATATATTATGCAGCACTTGTTGCTTTGAGAGCGAAAACGAGACAGCCATATATAATAATTTTTCTCTCTTGTATTAAATGTCATGCTGTTTCAGAATTATGAAATATATGCGGCATGGTTGCATTTCTGCATCGAGCGATGACATTGCGAATCATATGCCGAAATACGACCATGCTGGCAAATCATTTAACAATTTTTTGACGATTAGATTAACCACAACAATTGTAATTGTTGTTTGTGTTTTCCATATAAAATAAAAAATTGTTTTTTTACAACGTTTTTTGGTTAGATTAACCTATCTTTTTTTTTTCTGTGTACAAAGAGACCAACAAAGGGACCAATTTATTAAAAACAAGTCATTACACATGGAGACATAATCAATTGATTTGTAGTTGCGATATGGTGAAGAGTTTACAGTCTCGACTTGGTCAAAATTAATATTCAAGGTGCAAAAAATAATATCATGGTCAGAGACAAACGATAACTGATCAAAGAGCAATACAGAAGTATAATCGGAGACAATGAAAATGTCAAGCAAACATGGACAAGCATTATTTGCAAATCGAGTAGGTGGTGATCTATTGACTACCTTGAGCCCAAATTCAGCAATGTTACCAAAAAGTTTATTCGTTAAACAGTCACTGTTAAGAATGTTAATGTTAAAATCACCACATAGCACAAAATGATTGTAACCAATAGCACAATTGGCCAAAGAAGTAAACAAAGGATCCAAACTACAATTGCGATTCGGATTATATACGCAAGATAGAAAAACTTTAGTTGTTTTGTTGTATATCTCAAGATTCAAAAACTCGACCTCTGAGTCATTAGATTGGCCCAAAATCTTTCCATTAAGATTAGATTTGCAATATATGGCAACACCCGCCTTTTTTATCCGATCTGTCATTACGAAAGATTGTAAAACCTTTCAAATTTAGATAAACATCATTCACATTACGATGAAACCACGTTTCAGAAACACAGATAATATCAACAGAGGAGCCTTCAACGACAGATTTTGCATAATCAAGCTTAGAATCGTTTAGACTTCTTGCATTGAAGTGGACAATGTTAAGCCCCGAGTGTTGCTTACACAAAATCTCGATCATAGTTTTATGATTCTCGCTAGCATGTAGATTACTTTTATGCATTGCTACCATAGAATTCTACATTCATGAAGCTGGCTATAAGCAATTTCATAAAAATAAAGATTATAAAAAGAGAATAGGAATAATAGAATATTAGGCTGTTAAAGCAGAGAAAAAAGGGATGAAGTAAATAGAGAATAAGTAAAAATAGTAAAATATAAAATAAGTAAAAATAAAAAATGTAAGTGGAGAGTTCTTTTTAATCAACGATCTCTTCGCATAGCTCAGGCTCTGCAGCACAGATAGTACTCTCCAATTCATCGGCATTGTTGATGCGAATACCGTCAGAATCGTTATGTACTCTGATATGCACAGAGCCGCGTATAGTGAACGCATTATAGATGCGTTTGCTATGCTTAAGAGCAATCGCAGCTTGCATGAGTTTGCTAGTTTCGGCAGAGAGGCTCTCATGAATGAATATGTTATTATCCAAGTCGATTCCAGCTTCCCTCAAATTCACGGATTTCCTAGTACGCCTACGATAATCGCCAAACGCCTTCAGCACTCTGTTGCGATCATACGGTGTATAGAACTTCACGATGACGACGGAATTAGGACGACTCGAACTTGGCTTGACACGAAATATATCTTTTATTTGCTGCGATTGGAATTCGATGGATCGGCTGACAAGATTTAAGATGCTCTTTAAATTTTCATCTTTGCAGAAAGGCACTCCAAACAAAATAGCATCTGAGGAGTAATTGGTGTTGTTGTTGCTATTTTGATTGTTGCAATCGGCCGAGTCACTCTAGGAGACGGTATCATCACAGCAGATGCAACGAAGGAGTAGAGAATTTAGTCGAGTATTGAGAAGAGCCAGAGATCACTACAGCAGAGTTGTCGACAGATACACACAGCAAGAGTGTTTATCAGTTGCTGTCGATGATTACAGCGGGGGTGGTGGAGCCCCGACAAACAGAAGTAGCAGCTGAAGGCAGAATATGGTGTGGAGAGAAAGTAGTTAACAGATGTGGTTGCAGTTACAGCGGGGGCGGTGGAGCACAGGCACTGACGAAGTAATGATGAGAAAGAAGAATAGTTCGTGCTTTCTATTTGTTATAGTTCGGGTCTTCTTTTGATGTTTTGGCGCAAGTAAATTACACAAATTTATTTTTGCAGTTTGGAACAAGTGTTTTATAATTGACACTCATTCGGTGTATCAAAATTGTGCGCGATGCACTTTAGTGTTTCTGTTTAGAATTAGTTCTCATAAAGCTGTTTAATTAGCGCTTAATTAATATCTTACGCGGACACTATTTTTGATACGTCTATTCACTCTAAATTTGTCGATAAATTAAAAGTTTAAAAACCAAAAGCTAAAATAGAATTTTTCCAAATCCAATTAATCCGCATCCAAAACTCGCACTCTTCTCTCCTGTCCAAAAAGAACTAAAAGAATCAGAATATGTAAGCGCCTATGGCTCTCACTTTCCATTTTCTGCTATCCCCCCACACATAAGCGCGACCTAACGCAGAAGCCAGTATTCGCGGTTGGGGCTTTACCCACACCTATATGTGAAAAATCTCTTCGGATTTTTCTAGAGTGTGTTTGGTAAATTTACATATATCCCCCCGCACCCACCAAAATGAATATACAAATTTGGCGGCTCTCATGTGTGCTGTAGAGTAAAGTGTTGTGTATTTGAAGATTTTAAGCTTCTTCAAGCATACAAGGGATTGGCGCTAGGCACCACAATTAGATGAGAAAGTAAAAGAACAGAGTTCCAATTCAGTCTGGTTTTATTAGTGGCCAACGCGGCTCTTTTATATCTTTACTTAAAACTGTTATACATTAGTTCTTAATCTATCCTACTTACTTACACTACAATAATATAATTATACTTATGTTCTGCATTTCATTTGCACCCGTTGCCCTGAGTACGCTAATTTGGTTTTGACGAATGGTGTCGAAGGACGGTCACCGAAATTGAGTGCATTTCAATATACACTCAATTGTTGTTGACAACGTCCAGAACCATTTGTGTATATTGGGTCAGCGTACTCAAAAGTGCAGCGTTAGCATGTCGATACATTGTCGGTGCATTTGTACTAATGAAATGCAGGGGTAGGTAATGTAGACTTGTATGTATACACTACACCCTTACCCTTAAGATGAAAATTATTTGAAGAATAATGATTTTTAAAAGAATTTTCAGAGAAGATTGTAGTTATTAAATTGTTAGGTGATATGATTAAAAATATTATTTTTATAGAATATTGATTTATATTATGAAATTCTTAAATAAGCAAATATGTGATTATAATTAATAATTTATAGTAAAATACATTTTTTTTTTTTAAATTTGTTTTTAAGTGTAAAATTATAAGTAAAATTATTTTTATGAAATAAACTAGTATGATTTATAATAACATATATGTAAAAAAAGTTTTTAAATTTAATAGTTATTTTCTTATTGCTATATTGCTGCCTTGTAAGGTATCAGCTGATTGTTATGAATAATTTTTGGTTTCCCATTATATTCTATTTTTGTATTAACTCCTAATTTATCTAGTACTATAAATGGACCTTTATATGGATGTTCATATTTCTTTCTATTTTCTACTTTTAATAACACTAGGTCTCCTATTTCTATATTCAATTTTTGTATATTATTTAAATTTTTATCAGTTCTTTTTTCTTTAGCCTTCATTAACATCTCTTTGGCTTTATTTAATGAAAAATTTAGTCTCGTACGCATTTCGCTTCGATAGCTGTCGAGATCATAAGTTTTAGATTCTTTCTCAAAAATTTGATTTGGTAAACATGGTAGTTTTCCATATACAAGTTCAAAGGGTGTGTATCCAGTGTCTATATGTGGAGTGGTGTTATAGGCGAACGTGAAGTACGGTATCCACTTGTCCCATTCATGGTCATTTGATGATGTTAATAGAAATTCATTAAGTACCCTGTGGTTCCTTTCAAGTGACCCTATCGTTTGATGATGATATGGTGTGGAGAATGATTGTTTTATTTTTAATAGTTCACATATGTTGTGCATTAACTCATTTTTGAATTCCGTACCATTATCAGATTTTAGTACTTGAAAATGTCCATACTTTAAAATAATTTGTTCTACTAGTGTTCTTGCGACAGTGTCGGCGTCTTTGGTTGACATGGGGTATGATATTACGAATTTTGTGAGTTCACATTGCATTGTTAGTATGTACCGAAATCCATTGGATATACGTAACGGTCCTACGGTGTCGATGGACAATGTTTGGAAACTATTACTAGGCGTGTCTGTTATCGTTAGTGGTTCAATAGTGTGGCGTGTTTGTTTACTTTTCGCGCATATGGCACATTGCGATACAAATTTCTTTACCATTTTGTACATGTTTTTCCACACGTACCTTTGTTTTAGTTTTATCACTGTCCTTCTAACTCCTAAGTGTCCTGTTGTGTGGTATTCGTCAATGAGTTTAAATTTCGTAATGTCATCTTGTATTCTTTTTGGTGGGTCATAAATTAAAATTTTGAGTTGAGGACTTTTTCTATTTTGAGGGCTTTGTTGTATGTTTATAAATATGTTTTTGAATTCTTCTTTTGAGATTCTTTGGAATATTTTATCATTGTTGGCTAGCGCTAGCTCTACTATATTCTCATTTTTCATTTTGGATATCAGTTTCTTCATAATCGAATCTAGATTCGTTGAATTATCACTGTATCTTGCATGCGTATTAAAATTATTTTGTTGGGTTAGCTTCTTCGAATACGAAACTGGTTTCGTGAATTATCGCTAAATCCCACGTGCACAATATTATTTTCGATATATATTTTATTTTCTTTGGCCATATAAAATTTTAAATTCTTCATATTCCTGACGTCACTAACGGATGTGCAATCCCATATCGGAAGTTGATCAGACTTCTGGGTTTTGTTACTATCCACAATGATTTCTTCATCATTGTTTGCCTCTTTATTTTTAATGGCTTCTTTATTTGCCATGCCTCTTGTAATTATAAGTGTTTTCTTCGCATTTTTATCATCTTCTTGCGGTATCATATTTTTTAAAATTTCTGAATTAATTTGTATTCTGGATAATGCATCGGCATTAGTGTTCATACTACCCATTTTGTAAATTATGTCATAGTCGTAATCACTCAAATCTAGACGAATTCTAGTCATTTTTGATGACGGATTTTTGTGCGAAAATAATGAGACTAGTGGTCTGTGGTCAGTTACCACTGTAAATTTTCTACCGTATAGGTATGGTTTGAAAAAATGTATCCCCCAGTGAATAGCTAACAGTTCCTTTTCTATTACTGGTTTATTCAAATCATGCTTTTGCAGCGATTTATTTGCATATGATATAGGTAAGTCATTGCCTATGTCGCCTTGTGACAGTACTGCGCCTAAAGCATAATTTGAAGCATCAGTCGTTAAAATGAAAGGTTTGCTAAGATCTGGATATTGTAGCAAAGGCGGAGTAATTAATTTTTCTTTCAGTGTATCAAAAGCATGTTGACATTCTTCTGTCCAAACAAATTTACAAGATTTCTTCAAAAGTGCATTTAAATTTTTCGCAATATCTGCAAAATTTGGAATAAATTTTCTATAGTAATTACAAAATGCAACAAATCTTCTAACTTCGTCCGCATTTTTCGGGATGGGTAATTTTTTATAGTGTCATATTTGGCAGGGTCAGTTTTAACACCATCGCCAGTAATTAGGTGTCCCAAATATACTACTTCTGGACGCAAAAAACAACATTTGGCAGCATTTAATTTTAAATTATACCGTTGCAGCCTGTCTAATACTTTAATCAAATTTTCATCATGGTGATTTATGCTACAACCATGGATGATTATGTCATCCACGTAAAGAAATGCATTTGAATCTAAACCTGCAAGTGCAAGTGTCAGCATACGTTGGAAACTATTTGATGAGATTTTAAGTCCGAAAGGTAATCGTTTGAAGTGAAAATGTCCGTTCGGTGTAGAGAAAGCTGTCAAATTTCGTGACTTTTTGTCAAGTTTAATTTGATGAAATGAACTGGTCATATCAAGTGTTGAGAACCATTTTGCTCTTCCCAACTTGTCTAGAATGTCTTCTAGTCGAGTTAGAGGAAATTTATCATTAACAATTTTATCATTCAGTTTTCTGTAATCCACTACAAGTCTCCATTTTCTTTTATCATCAATGTTCTTTTTAGGAACCAAAAGGAGTGGAGCATTGTAAGGACTAACTGATGGTTCAATAATATCATCCTCGAGCATTTTCTTGACTTGTTCATTCATTACGTCAGTGTGTGTGTAGTCTATAGTTTTTAATGTAAACTGGTGTGTTGTCTGTTGTCGTTATGTTTTGAGTGTACAAATTATTTGTTGTCAAGGGTTCGTTATCCAAGTGGAATACGTCCTGGTATTTTTGGAAAATGTTTGTCAAGTCGTTTTTAATTTTTCTGTCATTACACTGTATGTTTAATGTTTCTAAAATCTTATTCAATCGTTTTTGCGAGTGTTTTGGTTTTGTATTGTCGTAGGTCAAAATGTCGTAATTGTTCAAAGAATCAGTTTCCAATTGAATACCATTTAAAATTATTTCCTTATCCGTTGAGTTTAAAATTTTTATATGTGTCATGCCGTTTTTTGGTGCTATTGAATTACTCAAAAAAATGCCTTCTTGTATTTCTTTATTTAGAATAACTGTATCTTCTGTTAGTTTGATACGAATTGGTTGTACGATTTCAGTTCTTGGTGGAACTTTTATTGTCATTGTATTAAAGGATTTTGAATGCATAGGTAAAATGATTAGTGATTCGTTTATCAACACTGAAATTGTAAAAGTTTCGTAATCTATTTTGCAAAGCAATTTCTTCAAAAAGTCTCTACCTAATATACCATCGGTTTCAATCGGAAATTTTGAATTGACCAGTTGAAACTCATGTTTGCTGGATTCCTCCCCAAAATTAAGTGTTAGGCTTATGCTACCTAGTGAAAAAATTTCTTCGTTTGTAATGCCCGTTAACTTGCATTTTTCATCTGGATTATAAAAATCGTTATCTACATGTTTATTAATTTTACAGAGTGAAATGTCTGCGCCAGTGTCGATTAAAAAAGTCATAAAATTGTTTTTGTACTTAATTTTTATGAAATTGGAATTGTTATCCGAGATTTTATAAATTTTTAGTTTTGGCTGTCCGGAATAACTTTGTTTTCCGAGCCCTGATCGTTTCCCTGATCATTTCCTTCATTGTTTATGATGTGTACCTTTTGGTTTGTGTAATTGGAGTAGCGTTTCTGTTGTTGTTATTGTTATTTTTCATATACAATAATAATATGGTAATATATATATATATATTTTTTGTTTGTTTATTGTTTGCAACAAAATTAATTTAGTTAATATTTAGTTAATATTTTGTGAATATTTCAAATGCTTTAATTTTTTATTTCTTTTGTTATTTAATAATTAAAGTAGCCTATTACTTAATTTAGCGCGTAAAATTTATTTAGAAATTGTAACTTTAAAAATGAAAATTTAATCAATTCGGGTTTATTTACAAATTTTTTTTTTTTTTTAAATAAAATATTTTGACAAATGCAAATTTAGTAAAAATCGTAAAATATAAAAAAAAATGTATAATAGATAGTAGTTTCAGAGGATGTTGATGGCAAAACAAGCAATTTAATATGGAACGTTAAAAAAATGATAAAAGACATTTTTGCCATTGTGTGTCCTCCTAACTGCTTCGGCGAACATCATTGACATATCAATGCAGTGATCATGACAATCATCATCATAATCGAATTGATCGGCGCCAATTGTTGGTGCTTCCTCGGCGTTCACGGATACTTCAACCCTTTGCATCGTTGTGGTTTCAATGCTTCCCAATGATACTGGCTCAGAGAAGGAAAATGGTTTCGAGATGCACACCGGTGGTGATGCCAACGTTAAAAAACCCAAAATTTCGTAAGAATCGTCTTCCGAGTCACTGAGCAGATGAATGATTTCTCCGTTTCGTAGCGGTTCATTGGCTTTTGCCACTTTTGGTTCGTTGGCCACCTCCTCTGCTACGGACATGGTGGCCTTTGCCATTGCCGCATCTTGTTCATCATTAAACTCGAAAATTTTCATTTTGCTTGGTTCGTGTTCAGTAAAATAATAGTCCATGATGATTTTATCTTAACCTAACTATGCCCATTACAATGGACTCGCTACGCTGGATCGTCTCAGTAAAACTCCAAGGTTGGAGTGGCAAGATCGCCATGTAGAGTAAAGTGTTGTGTATTTGAAGATTTTAAGCTTCTTCAAGCATACAAGGGATTGGCGCTAGGCACCACAATTAGATGAGAAAGTAAAAGAACTGAGTTCCAATTCAGTCTGGTTTTATTAGTGGCCAACGCGGCTCTTTTATATCTTTACTTAAAACTGTTATACATTAGTTCTTAATCTATCCTACTTACTTACACTACAATAATATAATTATACTTATGTTCTGCATTTCATTTGCACCCGTTGCCCTGAGTACGCTAATTTGGTTTTGACGAATGGTGTCGAAGGACGGACACCGAAATTGAGTGCATTTCAATATACACTCAATTGTTGTTGACAACGTCCAGAACCATTTGTGTATATTGGGTCAGCGTACTCAAAAGTGCAGCGTTAGCATGTCGATACATTGTCGGTGCATTTGTACTAATGAAATGCAGGGGTAGGTAATGTAGACTTGTATGTATACACTACAGTGCATAGGCGAAAGCATCAATGTTCTCAAATTCCCCTCCCTCAAATAGGTTCAAAGAGTACAAAAAGCCTTAGTCTAAATTATATTATTTATGTTATTTCTTCGTAATGGCAACGCTGGAACCCCATTGGAATGTGGCCGCTCATTAAGCAAACTTAACGAAAGCAAAAGAAAAGAAAAGAAAAGAAAGGAGGAGAAAGACAACTTGACAGCATAAATGCAGTTGTCAATTCCCGGCTGCATTCCACCCGCGAGTGGCGAATTTGTTTTGCTTTCAAACTAAGCAAAACAAATAATAAAAAAGTAACAATTAATAAAATTGTTCAGTGCGTTCGTTCGGTTAGTGCGTGTGTGATTTCCTCCGATCTTGTTCGCCCGTCACCCCGAACAAAAGGGAAACATAAAAACGAAAACAAACAATAAAAACAACAACAATCGTGTCGCGATTTTATACCGTGACACGTGTAGTTGTGTATGTGCTAGCATAGTTTTTATATACATATATTCAAAGAGCAAAAAATCCAGTGTAAATCAAGATAACTTAATAAAATAATCAAAAAGAATCTTCGTTATTTGTTTACTTCGTGGAAAGTACGGAAAGCCACAAAAGAAAGGCCAAAGTACAGATCAAATAGTAATAAAACACAAGTGAACAAAAGCAGCTTAAAGTGCAAAAACAACGCAATTTTTCGATGTGATCGCTCTTAATTAATTTGAAATAATTCAAAGCATAAAATTGCATAAAATTCATAAAAATTTCTTTTCAAATAAAACTAACTTTACTTTTGAAGAATTAGTTGGCAACCCTATTGCGTCTCGTAGTTTTCCAGTACCGCTTCCATTCCGGGTGCTCGGTGGGTTTGCCGAAATAAGAACCTCTTACGAAACGTATCAACTTGTGGATTGTTATGATGGATATGTTTTATTTCAATTATTGCGCTCACCCCCTCACGCTTGCACCCTTTGACGTTCAATCGAATAAAAAAAATTTGTCATTTCAACAAAAAAAAGCAAAAGAGGATCAAAGATAATCGAAGAAAGGCAATTAGTTCAGGGTTGCAATACGTCGGTAGGCACACTACCACAGAGTATACAGAGGCGACTCTCTGCTTGAACGAGAGTTAATATGAGTGAAGTGACAGCAAATTTGTTTACTGGTGTGCGTGAAAAAATGAAATTTCTTTATTGGCATGCATCAAAATTATGAATTTTATTCACCACCAGAGCTCAGCTGATTTTAGAAACTCCCCACCAGATTTTTTGTTTTGATTCTGTTCTCGTGTTCACCACTAATTTCACATAATTTTCATATGATTTCACGCGCCAAACAGCGAAAATGCAAAACTGGTATGTTTTAATAAATAAAAAGTTATAACTTCAACTAATATTTTACGTTTTTATATAGTTTTCTTCATCGGTCATTTTTCAATAAGCTGAGTATAAAATTCTACACTCCATTGAAGAAGTGATTGATAATATTGGAGGATTAATATTGGTGTAAATAAATGTAGTTTTACTAATTGCATTTCGCAATATATTTGCAGACATCAAATTATTTATAATGAGAGAATGCGTCATGAAATACCAATTCTAGTTGCGCCATTTCAAGACTTATGAAAAGGGTCCGTAGGGTTGTGGTGTATATGAATATACATACTACAGTGTAGCGCACCAGCCCACAAGAGTATACAAACGAAAAAGTACTGCTAGCAGCGAACACTTGAAACTGCATTACTAGCATACGCTGCTGGCCTCAATAGGAGCGCAGCATAATAGTACGTAAACCAACGTTTGTTTGCTTTTGTCACTTTCCCTTCGTTTGCATTTCTGTCAGCGCGAGGCAGAATGAAATTTGAATCCTGGCTTTGGCAATAAATGCGATCGGCCAATACTCTTCTGGCAGCGGTAATAAAATATTGATCAGAATGTAGAAATGATTTTTGTATTATAGAATTGTAGATGTAAGCATATTATTTAGGAATTAAATGTAATTGAAAGAAAGTTGAAAAGAAATTGAAAGGGTCGCCAGGGTATAAAAGTCATGGCGATTCAGAAATAAAGCAGAGATTATTTTTGGCTTTCAAACTGAAAACACTCTTTCACTAATTGCGGCGACTTCGCCAAGTATAAACTACAGCGGAGGACCGCTTTAAACATCCAAATATTAGAGTAGGGCCAACGAGACTAAAAAATATATACCTGAAAAATATTATATGGCGATCCGGCCAGTTTCCAAACATGGAATTGTTCTTTTGACAAACCGAAATTCAAATTGCGATATGAGAATAAATACAGGCAGAATTTCATGTAACCAAATACATTTCCTCCAAGGAACTGATTTCGAGTATCGGCAATGATCCCATACAACTTGAGTCTGCTAAGCATAACTTTTAATTTGATAAATTCGACCACTATCGTTCAAATCTGCACCGGTTGCATGATAAAACCCGTCGTCATCGCCCAAATATTGTGCCTTCTCCAATCCTTCGCTACCGAAAGTCCACCATTGGCATACTTCATGAAATTTCAGAGGCCTATTTAATCAATCTATTTGCGGACACCAATTTGTGCGCCATTCATCCATAGCAATAGACAACAACCAAGCAAACAATGACAGCAACAGCGATTATAATAATTATTTTTTTAATAACAGCTTATAAAATTAATAAGTATTTTAAAACTTACGTGCATAAGCATAACGTTAGTAGGCCTTACGTCACAAACGTATAATTAAATAAAAATTATTTTTCTTTTAAATAAACCACAATGATACAAGTATAAATGGAGAAATTAGTTCAGGAAATAGATAAGATATTAAGTAATATAAAAAAGAGTTCAAAAAGAGGTTACAAAGAAGCAACATTGCTGACAAAATTGGTAGAAATAAATGAAATAAAAAATCAATTCGACCTTTTAGCTAGCGAAAACGAACAGGACGAAAAAGTAATTTCCCTAAAAATAGAATTCAACTCTTCTTACAAAAATTTAAAAAAACTTATAAATGAACAAATTGAATTAGCTAAGAGTAAAGACGACAGGGAGGAACCAGAAGAAGAAAAAGACGAACTTTCGAGCTTTTAGAAGTTTATTCGAAAATGTCTGCATTTAATATGGAAACTGACATAAAGGCGATCCCTTTGATTGATGGAAACAAGAAAGAGCTTGAGGCATTTTTGAAAATTGTTGAAATCATGAATAGCACTTTGTCAACTGAAGCAAGAGAACAACTTATAGATTTCGTTTACTACGTGAAATGCAGTGCATCTGTTAGGACAACCTTGGGCGCGGTATCGGTACCAAAAGATTTTGAGACGCTTAAGAAAAGGCTGTCGGAGGCGTATAAGAAAATTGTGACTATACAGCAGTTACACACTTCTTTGTCTGGCTTGACACAAAGAAGATTGTCAATTACTAACTTTAAGGATACGTTGTTAGGACTTCTTAATGACTCAAATGAATTGCAGATAAGGAATATAGGGGTGAACGCAAAGGAAGCGCAGCGATTAACGATAGTGAGTTCAAATGATGAGTATGCACTATCTGTTTTTAAAAATGGGTTGGACGAAAATTATAAACAAACAATTTTTGCGGCACAACCAGATTCTTTTATTAAGGCTATAAACTTATCATTAGAGTTAGAGCAACAATTTAGGGAACAATAACAATGGTTACAGAAACCATAACAATTTTAGAAATTATAATAATAATAATACTTCCAGAAATAATAACAATTTTAGAAGCAACAACTACAGAAATTATAACAATCAAAATAGGAATCAAAATGATAGTTATAATAGAAACCAAAACGATAACAGAAACCGTGGAAACGCAAGGGTGAATGTGTTAAGCAACCAGGGAAACGAAGTCAACCCGGGGGACAGTCAGCAAGGACCTTCGGGGGGAAAACAATAAAAAACAGAATTTTTAAAATCTCTGATAATTTGACCAATTATGTCACACTAAATAGTGTTCAATTTGGTCGTACGCGTACATTTTTAATAGACACAGGAGCAGATATATCCATCTGCAAAACATCATCTGAGATAGATTTGAATATTAATAGTAATATCAAATGTAAACTGACAGGCATTACTAAAGATAAAATATATTCGTTGGGTTCTGTGAATTTATCGTTATGTTTTGGGAAAGATAGAGCGCACCATGAATTCCATCTGGTGGAAGAGGATTTTCCAATTTTAACTGACGGAATTTTAGGCAGGGATTTTCTAATTCGATTCATGTGTAAAATTGATTACGAGACTTTTACGATGTCGGTAATGTTTATTGAAGATGAATATATAGTCCCAGTGGCTATTAAAATTACTACACAACATTGCTATATAATTCCACCTCGGTCTGAAATGATTGTGCCAATAAAGTTGCATGTGGAGGAGGATAGTGTTATTCTGAACCAAGAATTGGCAGAGGGGGTGTTTTTGGCAAATTATATAGCACCAGCTAAGGGCGTCTGTCACGTAAAAGCAATTAATATAAAAGATAAAGAAGTTACACTGAAGGAAATTTCATCTAAAACAGAATGTTTGAGTGAATATAAAATTTTGAGATATAACGAAAAGGTTAAGAGAACCCATGATGAAGGACGTTTTAAAAATTGATTGGCAGAGTTGAAATTAGAAGACTTGGATGTGCAATCTGCAAAAGAATTAGAAACGATTGTTAGAAATTATCAATACGTATTTCATCTTGAGGGTGAAAATTTGTCTGTTAATAATTTTTATACTCAGAATTTGAGGTTGGATGATGATACTCCTGTATATATTAAAAATTATAGACTACCGCATTCACAGAATGAGGAAATTGACAAACAAGTAAAGGAATTAATTGACGAGGATTTGATAGAGCCATCTGTTAGTGCGTACAATTCACCACTGTTAATAGTACCAAAAAGCAGTGAGGATGGTGAGAAGAAATGGAGGCTAGTTGTTGATTACAGACAGTTAAATAAGAAACTAATTAACGATAAATTTCCGTTGACAAGGTTGAAAGACGTTTTGGACCAATTAGGTAGAGCGAAGTATTTTTACACTTTGGACATGACTAGTTCCTTTCATCAGATTGGTCTAGATGAAGAATCAAGACCGCTGACGGCGTTTTCAGCGTCGAGGGGGCATTTCCAATTTAAAAGATTACCATTTGGGTTGAAAATATCTTAAAATAGCTTTCCAGGCATGTTAACTATTGCATTAAGTGGTTTGAGCTCAGGCGCATTTTTGTACGTTGATGATATCATCATTTTTGGGTGTAGTTTGAAACACCACAATAATAATTTGGTAAGGGTTTTTGACAGACTGAGTAAATACAACCTGAAGTTGAATCCAAAAAAGTGTTGTTTTTTGAAACCAGAAGTTATTTACCATGGTCACCAGATTACTAGTGAGGGTGTAAAAACCGATCCGAATAAACATAAGGCGATACACTGAAAAGTGAGCCTGTGTGTAACATGGAAAATTACGCGAATGAAGTTAGTTTCAGGCTGAAGGCATCTATAGAAAAGGCAAAAGAAATTATTAATAGAGTTAAATTGAAAAGAAGAAATGACAGCGAGACAAAAAAAAACCTTTAGTCGTAGATGTAGGAGATTTAGTTATAGTAAAGTTAGGTGGTAAAAGGAAAAACCAGAGTCCTTACCATGGACCTTATAAAGTAGTAGAAGTAGATGGGGTAAATTGCCTTGTAGAGATTAAGGGACATATTAACAAACTTCATAAAAAAAAACTTGAAAAAATATATCGTAGAAACATAGATTTATCCATGTATTAATTATTAAAATTTATTTAATTTTAAAGACTATATTTATCAATATTCAATTTTTAACATTATATACAATTTTTAAGCCAAATATTATATATCATTATTTTTACAATACAATTAACTATTCCTAGATGTCCATTTTAACTAAATTAGTGTTATTAAAATCAAGATTTCAAATTTGTAATATTTGTAAGGAATTCGTTTATTTTTAAAATCAATTTTGTTAATTTTAACTAAATAAGTGTAAACATTTACATTATAAATTAAAAATTTTTTTTTATATTAATTAATTCAATCATACTAATAATTTATTTGATAATTTTTCTTATTTTTTGAAAATTATTTCTACACAACTAAAATTTCATTTTTCGTTTTTCCAAAACATATACATACTACAGTGTAGCGCGCCAGCCCACAAGAGTATACAAACGAAAAAGTACCGCTAGCAGCGAACACTTGAAACTGCATTACTAGCATACGCCCTGCAAGAAAAAACTGACCCCCAATTTACTGGATCTATAGGGTATATAATTATTTTATAGCTACAATCGGTAAATCAAGAATCTGTAGAGCTGTAGGTAATGCAGTGGTAGTGTGTTCAAACCAAACTCAGTGATTTGCGCTTGGCTTTGTTTCGTTTATCTTTGAGAGAAGATTTCCGAACAAAAACCGAGTAATCTGTGAGGAAACCAGTTTTTCTAATCAGTTGCCATTTGTGAAGTGAATAAGAAGGTAGCGCTCCAATTTTTGTTTGGTTTTCGAATAAAAAAGGAATAATTCAAAAAAATTAAATAAAGTTAAAAAAACAATGGTTAATATCTCGAAAACGTGTTTTTTTGTCATAAAGCTGGTTTGCATATGAAAAATAATATTCTTTTGGAGAAATGGCATTCGTTTTGTGTAAAGTGAAATATTTTGAATTTTCTAAAAAAAATTTAATAAAAATGTGAAAAATAGTTATTGTGAGTGATTTAATGCTAATAGAATTTTTTTTCAAAACTACCCTATATTTTAAAGCACGTCGATGCGCGATATAAATACAAAAGCAACGATTTTGTATTAAAAGTAGTGCGTACAGTATGGTCAAAGAGTGAAATGCATAAAAGGGTACAAAATTAATTTTGTTGAGAATGGTTTTTATATTTATTTAAACATAATTCCATATTTTTATTTTTACAGATTTTCATTTATATATTTTTTTAATTTTTACGTTTCTTCCTTTTTTTTTTTTTTGCAGATTTAAAATTTTTCATTATTAAATTTTTATTCAAAATTTTTTTTTTTTTTTCTTTTTATTTTTTTTTTACAGTATTATATTTTCACAATTTTTTATTTTTAGGTTTTTAGATAATACCTACCAAGTCGTGGTTTGTTTGCAAACGAATAAAAAAACTAGAGAATGGACTATCTTCGGCTATACCGAAGTTGTAATACCCCCACACAGTAGGAAGAAGTACCTCGAACATATAAAAATGTGGTCTCAAGACCCTATTTTGAGCCAATTATAGGTGGTTTTGGAGCCCGGACC
This sequence comes from Heteromyza rotundicornis, assembly GCA_951394025.1. Lineage (NCBI taxonomy): Eukaryota > Metazoa > Arthropoda > Insecta > Diptera > Heleomyzidae > Heteromyza > Heteromyza rotundicornis. The sequence goes on from OX596012.1 coordinate 37,144,893, forward strand.
ATGTCCAAAATCCATTTCTAAAAATTTCCAATTAAATCCACAAAAAAAAAAAAAATTGGTCTCAAGACCCCATTTAGACCCTTATATATGTGGCTTCGGAACCTCGGACCATGTCAAAAATACGTTTCTAAACATTTCCAATCGAATACAACAATAAAAAATTTTTACCTTTTTTTTCGGTGTATGGGAGCCACGCCCAGTTTTTGTCCGATTTGGCTGATTCTCGAACTTGATCTCAGTATTCACGAGAAAAAAATTTACCCAAAGTTTCAAGTCGATATCTCCAAAACTGCGACCGCTATCGTGCGGACGGACAGACGGACAGACGGACAGACGGACAGACGGACAGACGGACAGACGGACAGACGGACAGACGGACAGACGGACAGACGGACAGACGGACAGACGGACAGACGGACAGACGGACAGACGGACAGACGGACAGACGGACAGACAGACGGACATCGCGAAATCGACTCAGGAGGTGATACTGATCAAGAATATATATACTTTTCCATACCGGACACGCCTCCTTATGGGCGTTACAAACGTTGTGACAAAGTGAGTATACCCTGCCACAGTGAGTGTGGGGGTATAATAAACGACAAGTTTCGACAAGATTTCGATTGCAACCAAAACACGACTAATGAATGCATTCATTGACCGATGTTGTTAAAAATTATCAGCATAATTACATTTTAACAAAACTATTTATAATAATAAAGTGCTACTTAAAAAAAATTAAGATTGGGTTTTTTTTGCGAAAATAGTTGTTAGATTTACCGAAAGCTAGTATGGAGCTAAGTCGTAGTAACTGGTTTTTAACTGGCTACAAGTATTGTATAGGGACCAATTTTCCACCGCTAGGAAAGAGCTAGATTGTAGTGGCTACTTCCGAGCTGACCGAAGGTAATGCAGAGGTGGCAGCTGCTAGCTTCCTCCAATGACAACGCCATGTTAAATTCGCCGCTTCACCATATGTGAAAGAGATTTGGGTGCGACCAGTACCCCCTACTGCATAACTAGTTCGGAACCATTTTGGAACTAGACCCATTTCTTGCAGGGATTTAACAGACTGTACAGTAGATCACCCATGAGCTATATGGGAATTGCAAAAGTGTTTTTTTGTTTGCTCCCCGCGCATTTTCGGAAAGGTGGGGGCTCAAAAAAAACATCTGCAAAAAATCGTCGGTAGTGGAAAAAAGCCAGGCCGGCTGGACTTTTGTCTTAAAAATTGACTAAAAAATAGTATATAGCTTTATCTATCTGTAACTTTTAAAATAGGAGATTTAGGCGATAGGACTATATAACAATTTTTTTGCAGAATGAGAGGATAAACATTTTCCCCACAGTAAACAGTAAAAAAATAAAAATATGTAAAATAAAATATAATAAATTTTTTGTTTTTGTAATAAATGCAAAAATAACAATTTTTGTGGGTTGCTTAACAATTTTTTTTGGTAAACTAACAAATTATTCAAACCATTTCTTAATGTCATAAAAATCGCTCCCAGTAAACATCTAATTCATCGAAACGCATGCGCCTTGCACGAATAGGTATAGGATTGTTGCCCATTTGCATTGAACGAATTTGCTGTTGCATTTGTAACATTTCGTGTCGCAAACGCAGTAATTTGATTTCCTCTTCTAACCCAGCAGCAGTGGCAGAAGGGGCGTCAGTTACAACTGATGAACCATCATCTGTTACAGCATTCGGGACAACATTTGTTCCGAGGAATGCACCAGTTGCGGTAGCAGGACCAACACCAGCGCTCGGAGTAGTGCCGTCGGCAGGCACACCAGTTGTATCAGCAGGAGCTCTATGAGTACTCGGAACAGTACCATCGGCGGACTGTTGATCGGGAACATCATTTAAGGGACAGATCCTGCCCTGGGCTACCAACTCGTCATGCAGTATCCTCAATTGCCTTACGGTAGCGTTCGTGGGAAATTGCACCTGCGCCACGTTGAGTGCATCAATTATTGTTTGTTTTGCTGCTCGTTGACACGTTTAAATTCAATTTATAAATCTTCGGGATATTAGGTATCGACCCCACACCTGACTTAAAATCAGATTTTATTTTTTAACAAGATTTTGTTTATTGATCGATTTAAATTTTGATTGCTTCTCGGATGATGTTCTCTCTTCTCAGCTCAAACGGAAATTAAAAATGATTCGCCATTGCTCGCAAAATGGTAGCACTGACAGCTGTCATGTCATCTAGAATCATGAACATCAGCAGAGTTGCATTTTATTACATAATATCAGTAGAAATTATTCTATTACAAAGAATTCATACTATTTTTGAAGTGATATTGACACCTAATTTATAAATTATTTCACAAAACAATTAAATACATAGGAGGATATATTTCGAAGTGTTGACTACTTCTATATTCTCGTACAGTTTTTATGTATGAATGGACCGTTCTAAACGCAATGGCGTTCTCAGCCATCACGTAAGGTTTACATCGTCAGGATGTTTACATCGTATTTTACATTTCTCAAATTTCTCAAAATGGCTAAAAACTAAAAACGCCATTGTGTTTAGCCAGTGATATTTGTTCTTAACCAAACCTCATTCGTTTCATTATTAATATTTAATATTCTAATAAAATTTGTATGCCTTTTTATGAATATAAATCACTACCCACTAGCGATAACATCAAACGTCGACTTAAGTAAAAATTAGGTTTTTTGTGGTAATACTTTCGCATTTATGGTACTTACAATTCTGTCTTATCGGTATGCTCCTGTTGTAATTAGTTAATTTGTTTTTCAATTTTGAATAACATCTAAGTCACTGAAGCCTTTAAATGCATTGAATTCTTTCATTCGATCAATCTAAAAAATTGTATGTAAGATGAGCTTTAAAAGTTGTAATCAAAAAAGTTTTCAGCTAAGACTTAGTCAATTTGATAGCCCAATTTGTTGAAATTTTTTGAATTTCGACTTTTACGTTTTTTTTGCTCTTTAGAAAAGGTCGCAAAATAGACTTAAAGCAAATTTGCATATAGAAGGCTGAAATCGATCGTAAAAATGGTCTGTGAGTGCAGGAATTCAATTGCATATAGTTAACATTTTTTTATGTGTTTTTTTGTTTTCTGTAGAAAATTTAATTTAACTTTTAACGAAGTTGACTTTGCAACGAAAATAACTTTTAAATTTAACGAAGTTAAATTTTTTTTTAAGTATTACCGGATTAACGAATTTAAATTCTCGATTAACTATGCCCAGCTTTGCTAATTAGAAAGGTTGCCTCTTTCATTGGCAGCCATTCTCGCAATTTTCCAATTTCATGTTGCCACGGGTACACACGAATACTCCACTTAAAATTCTATTTTGCTATTATTTGATTTTTCTTTACATTTTGCACATTTATATGACTTTTTATTAATTAAAATAACTTTATTCGTTATTCTTTTTATTTTTTTAACAATTAACTGTATTAACATTTTTCGAAAAGTATTTACATTATGAACCTCAATTTTACCACTCTGAATACGTAGTACTCAAGGAGCAACCGTGTTATTTTGACATTGTCGTAATCCTTTTTGACATTGTCATAGGTCGTTCTCCCTAATTAACACACTTTATTATTTCACAATGACTTATGGGCTGATTATAATGGACGATGACGAGGCGGTGACGGGACGTAGCCTAATCAGTGATGCCAAATTGAGGGTTATTTCCCTTTTTGAGGGATTTTTTTGGTTGGATTTTGTCTAAAAGGGAAAAAGGTACCTTTTTTATACATCTATGATTATGCGCCATTAAAATAATGAAATATGGCTGTCTCGTTTAAGCTCTCAAAGCAACAAGTGCTGCATAATATATGAAACATTTATATTCGACACTTGACTCATCATTAGTATGCTATACTATTAGTAGTATTTTAGGGAAGTGTGTATGTAATTGTTGGGTCGTAATAATAAAAACGCCTTAGAGCAATTGCCACGTGCATTTACTTTACTCAGAGATTTTACTTCAAATTAAAATTGTATGAAAATTATCATAAAAGTTTTAGGTATTCACAAGAAAGTACCGGGTTGCATCGAATAAAAAAATCGAATTTTCACAGCACTATACGCCATTTTGATATTTCGAAAACAATTTAAAATCGAATTCTGACTATGTTATAATGAATTACTACCAAAAATTAAGATTTTATGATTTTAAAAATTGTGCAGAATGTTAATGTTCCCGGGAAAACATTAATTTCAATATTACAATATAATTGTAAACTTAATGAAATATTGAAATATTGTTTTTTGTGAAAGTGCGTTGGTTTTGGGCAATAAATGTAATATATATTCGCAGTAGAAATGATGTTGCCCGACCAATTTGTGCACAGAAAAGCCAATTATTAATTTAAATTAATTTAAGTTTCATAAATATTTCAATACAACACATCTACAGAAACACTAACACATCTGCTATCTTTTTCTTGCATTCTTTTTCTAATATGTATCTATTTATTTTATTCGCGCAATTTCATAATTGCTTTCTCTGCCTTCTATAAGGTAAAATACGAACTATTTTTATTTGTACGCAAACAAATTTTCACGATACGCGAACAACTTTGAGTCGGTTCCATTTACCACGTTTTTTGGTTGCTGCATTTTAAATCGTCTTTTTTGGTTAGATGTACCTATTTTTTTTGGGTGTAGTTTTAGTATTATAGCGGGAACAAATACACCAATGTTAAAAGTCGTTCCAAATTTTAAAATTTTATTCATATCGATAAAAATTGGTTGATAACCGTTATTGACAAAAAAGTTGTTGCAATAAATCTACTAAATTTTGTTTTTTGTGTTTACCAATTAGATTGATAGTGAATGCTAGGCTGAATTTTTGTGGAAAACGTCAAAAATATCTTAAACAATGCTTAACTAGTAAGAGAATTATCTTCGGTCTGACCGAAGCTAAAATAGCCTGCGCATGTGAGTACGATACATTCTGCGACCATGTGTTAATAAATTTATCGAAAATCGGTATTCGGCATTTTATCGATAGTTTTTCGCTATTTAAAGGATATTTTATTCATAATTTTTCGATATTTTATTAGTCGCCCATTTTGTATGGGAGGTATGAGGATTTATCAATATTTTATCGAAAATTTTCCGATATTTTTCGATAATTTTTCAAAATTTTTCTATTTTTTGTCGATAGTTTTGTAATATTTATCGATTTTTTATCAATAACTTTTCTATTTTTTATCGATAATTTATCGATATTTATTTATCAATAGTTTCAATTCGATGATGCATTTAAAAATTTTGTTCCAAGGCCATTTTGTATGGGAGGTATGAGGATTTGTCGATATTTATCGAACATTTTTCGATAATAAATGGATAATTTCAAAAAATTTTATTGATTTTTGTCGATAATTTTTCGATATTTTATCGACAATTTTACTAAAATTTATCGATAATTTATCGATAATTTTTCGATAATTTATCTATCATTTCAATTCACTGATTCATTTAAAAGTTTTGTTCCATTCCATTTTGTTCCGGTCCAATTCCATTTCGTTACAGTTTCATTCCTATTTCGTTCCCGACCTCATTTTCAACCCAATGCAAAAAACCGTGTCCAAATCAGTGATGCCAGAGACTTTGCTCGAAATTTCCCACAAAAAAAAAATTAAAAACCCTTTTTCTTGCATCCTTTTTTCCCTTATTGGACAACAAAAAAATAACCACGAAAATTCCCTCACACAATTCCTCCACAAAATTAATTAACAAGATTTTTTTTAAAATATATAAATTGGGAATTTGCCATTAATGGAGTCATAAACAATTTTGTGAACATGTCTCGGTTTTTATCATACAGGTATTTCAATTTTTTTAAAGATGAAAAGTGGCCTTAATTTAATAGCATTTCATGAATTCTTGTATGAGAAAATCAGATGTGAGTTCACAAAATCGGATTTATAGGAAACAAGTGAGTAAGTTTCAGTCGGGCAAGCCGTTATATATATACATACACCTACTGGGCCATATTAGATACGCCATCTTGAATTTTTAAAATGCGACATCAAATTCGAAATTAGCTACCCCAAAAACCCCCATATACAAAATTTCATACTGTTTTGGTGAAAACTTAAAATTTCGGCCGCCATATTGGTTCCGCCATCTTGAATTTTCAAATTCCGACATCAAATTCAAAATCAGCGACCCCAAAAACCCCACTATACAAAATTTCATACTGTTTTGATGAAATCTTGAACTTACGGTAAAAACACGATTTTCACTTATATGTGAGGTAGGCGTGGCAGTCGACCGATTCCGCCCATTTGCAATACCAACTCCTTCTAGGGCCTAAAAAGGATAAATCCAAAATTTGGGATCCCTAGCTTTTTTCTAGCTCCTGCAATCGTGTTTACAAGAAAAGAGGACGGACAGACGGACGGACAGACGGATAGGGCTAAATCAACTCACGAGGTGACGCTGATCAAGAATATATATAGTTTTCCATACCGGACACGTCTCCTTCTTGGTGTTACAAACATCAGACCAAAGTGAATATACCCATAACTAGGGTTACCAGACGTACTCTTTTAAAGAGTACAGTACTCTTTTTTGGCCCTCCTCTTTTTTACTCTCACTTTTTTCCCGAAAGTACTATTAAGTACTCTTTTTCTTATTTCTGGGTCTTTATCATATAACAGCTGAATGCATCGGCTCAGAAGGGTAATCAATTTTTATTATTCGTCAGAAATAAAATAAAAAAAACCTTCAAATTTTAGGTTTGTTAGCAAAGCTGGGCATTAACTAGTTAATTAGTTAATAGTTAATTAACGAAGTTAAATTTTTGGTTAACTTTTAACGTTTCAGTTAATTTCGAAAACCATTAACTTTTTCATTTAGTTAAGTTAAATTTCTTCGATTAGTTTTAGTTAACTTTGCATTAGTTAACTATGAAACAAAAAAATTTTTTTTATTATTAAATGTAAAAAAAAAGTAAAAATTTTGAATTTGTACTATTTTTAACTGACTAATTTAAAAATTATTTCACAAAACAATTAAATACACTTGCCGATATATTTCGAAGTATTTTATATTTCATTTGTATGTATGAATGGGCCATTCTAAATCCAATTGCGTTCTCAGCCATCGTCATGATGTTTACACACATCGTATTTTCCATTTCTAAAATTTTTCAAAATGGCGAAAAGCTGAGAACGCCATTGTGTTTAGAATGGCCTGTGATATTTGTTCTTAACCAAACTTCATTCGTTCCATTATTATTATTTAATATTCTAATAAAATTTGTATTCCTTTATATAAATATAAATAAATTGTTTCATACACGAAATTTAGCTTTTTGATAAAAATTTCATATTTGCATAAAAGGCTGAATGAGGTCTAGACTAGTTGGTTGAAAGGCCATTACTACCCGGGATGCCTGGGTTCAAATCTCGCTGACTGCTAAATTTTTTTATTTATTCAATAGGGTTCTGAATTGACAGCTTTTTTTAACAGTTCAAGAAGTTGGAAAAGAGTTTAATTCTACAGCAAAAACTGTTAAATCAAACAAAATTACTTTGAAACAACAGTTATTCTGTTAAAAACAGATTAACAGTCAACAACAGTCATTTCTACTGCCACCTTTTTTCTCGGTGTAGTGTGCAGTGTATAACAATACATTTTTTGAATCCTGGGATTTTGAGTCCGGAATTGACCGTTAAAAAATTTGTATTACTGAAAAGCAGTAAAAAAGCTTTATGACGTTTAAAAAAAAATTTTGATGAGGTAAAGCAAAACCCAACCAGGGTTTTACTCCCACATACAATACTATCATCCCACAAAAATTTGGTTGAGGCCCTAAAAAATGTTACCGACCTTGTTCGCACAACTGTGAACAGCAATATTGATAAGTACAGAACTTTGGGTAAAATTAATAGCCGATCAAAATAACAAAATGGACGATAATTTGGAAATTTAAGTGAATGGCAAATAAAGCAAATTAATTAAGACACAAATGAATACAAATCAAATACAAATCAAAGTCGTTAATATAAAAAAATGAATATGAAATTAGATAAAACATAAAATTATAATCGCTGTACGGGGACCATGAAATAATAAATGGAGCAAATTAACTTACTCTGTTTTCCGGCTCTACCTGCCTAATTAAGCTGCACATAAATAATAGATTATAATTATTTCAAATGGTCCTCGTACAACTTCGGGTTTCTTAACATAAATTTATCTTTAAAGCGTTGCCAATAAGTTTGCATAAACTTTATATGAGCTATCCAGGGTTGACGATATAAATTTTACAAAAAATATCCACTATTTACGACATCCCCACCCCCGTAAATAGACCTGGAGGAGTAAGATTTACCATCATCGGCCGAGTCAACATCGAGCACAGCCAATTTCGATAAGTATTGGTGCCAACGTCAGCCGAACGCGCCACGCCGTCTTTGCCATAGTACAACTGCAACACCCTGCCGCGCTTGCATTGTGACCTGGTAATTTTCGCCGCATATAAAAACCAAACAGCCGACACTGATTGGTTCCGATGGTAAACACCATTTGGTCCTGCGAGTTAGTTAAATATTGCGCCACACGCCAGCCTTGCATTTCGTCTGCAAAGATATGGATTTCTACCTCGGATTTTTTGGTAAAAAAATAGCAGCGTGGAATTTTGAAATCTTCCACCTTTGGCAACTCCTCCATCCAAGTCCTCCGTCGTTCATACAGTTCGTCGGGTAGTGGGTCATCCCAATTAATGCCTGTTTTCCAAACGGCTTTCCAATGCATTCTTTCGACTTCGCCGACATTCACCAATTCGCCAGGTTCCCTGGCGAACTCAAAGCCTCCGGCTGCATGTATTTGTATCACGTTCTTCGTGACTTCGATCGCCTCGTCCTCCTTTTCAAAACAGTCCACGAAATCGGCAAGATAATGACTCTCGATAGTGGCTTTTGCGGCGCTAGGGTAAATTTCCATGAAATCTTTGGAATTAACATTTTTGACGTATTGTGCCATAGTCGGGGAGCAAGTGGCCCCAAATATCGTTCTTCCATTACGAAGACCTAAGCTGGCTTCGACGAGTCACCACCTCTCCAGAGGAACCGTTAGCTGTCGGTGAGCAACGCTTTGTTCAGCGATATTTGCTGCACTTCTGCCGCAGTGTCAAAAACTAGACGCAATCCTTTTTTATTTGTAAAAATACACCAAAGTGTGGCAAATAAAAGGTTTAATCAGATCGTTGGGCCGACTCTTGTTCACTTAATTTCCGGGCATAGCCTTTCGCGATAAGTCATCAATTTTCTCGCAGTGTTCTCTGGCGTATTCTTGATCTCGATGCATCTTTCTTTCAATGCTTTCCAACCGATTTAGTGCCATTTTATAACTGTTTGGGAACTGCGCAACATTTTCCTTACACAGCAGTCATATCGCACGGATTTCGACTTCACCATTTCTATATTCGGTTTTATTCCAAAACTTTCTATTTCGAAGTATTCGCTCATCATCTCGCGCATTTCATTGTGGACGTCATCCTCCTAGCCATTCTTTTGCCGAATATGAAAAGCATGCTTGACTTTATTGGTTTCTATATTTATATTTACGGGCCCATACAGCATCCAGCCCAGGATTCTCTGGCGCTCACGGGGTCTCTATTGGCACCGTCAAAAATGCATGGGCTAGGCTGATTATAGATTTCGGCTGAATCGTACTATAGTAGTTCACTGCCAAACCTGTCAAGTGCATATTTAGCTTATTCTTTAATAACTCACCAATTTTAAGACTTTGAGTTGGTAAAGCTCAGTTCGTTGTTGTATACACCTCGGTCAATTTATATCTTTTGGCCTCTTTCTCTTTTTACCATACATTTTTATTGGCAGAATTTGAAAAAGGATGTAATGTTTATTTCCGGCAGCGTAACAGTATCGGTTTTCGCGCGATGTTAACGCTCTGCTGGTTACGGCTGGCAGATCTCGTGACGATTCTTGTGGCATTCGGGTCGTTGGTGGTGGTGCCCTTGTTGGTGATCGGTTCGGGTGACTTTGTTGTCCGTGATTGGATGAGTCGTGGAGCAGTTGGCTGTGGCTTCTTATACATCCGTCTATCCCGCAGACAACAGAAATTTTTTACAGAAAACAATATGGTCAACTTCAAGAATTTTCTGCAATTTTTTAAATTATTGCACTCACAGTAGGCGCATAATGTCTGTCCGACACTGACGCAAGCGAAACGACGATCCTTGAAGGCAGGGTTAGCGTTGGATGGCGGTCTCCGGTTGTTGGCGATATTGTTTCTCAATTGGGCTGAAGTGGAGCGCAGTGAATCCACGACCATATTGGCGATTCGTCTCAAATTGTTGTGTCAATTGCTAAAATCCATAATTGTCGGCTCCTCTGGAAGTTGTAGACACTTTTCGGATTGGGAGCTTTGCCACTAATTCGCTGAGAAGCGTTGGACGGTCTTCTCTGGCATTTTGTAAAAATGTCGCCAAGTTGGACATCTTGTTCGCAAAATTCACCATTGAATCCAAGTTGCCTTCCGACAGTGGAGCTATGGCACGTACCATTTCAATTTACTAAATGAAATACTGATTGAATTTGAGAAGAGTGGGATAAAGGTGACCGCATACGCGGACGATGTTGTACTACTAGCAACGGGTAAATTCCTTCCGACCATCAGCGATATATTAGAAGTAGCACTGAAACAATTGAGCGACTGGACTAAGAAATGTGGACTGGGGGTTAACCCCCAAAAAACCGAACTTGTCCTATTCACGAACAAACGAACGACTGGGTCTCGTTTTAGACAGGAAACTGAACTGGAAATTAAACATAGAAGAAAGGGTTAGGAAAGCGTCAATTGCCTTTTACACCTGTAGTAGAATTTTTGGACGAAGGTGGGGCCCACGCCCCAAAATCATCTCATGGATGTATACAGCCATCGTTAGACCAATACTGACATACGGTTGTCTCGTGTGGTGGAAATCAGCCAGCAAGACCACTAATCTGAAAACAATGACAAAAATACAAAGAATAGCATGTATAGGAATATCTAGTGCGATGAAATCTTCACCGACGGCAGGACTCGAGACAATTCTTAATTTTCTGCCTCTAGACCTATATACACAAGAATATGCAGCAAAAAGTGCCTTAAGAATAAGCCAGACAGAAACCTGGCATAGAAACTCGACGGGGCACTCAGACATAATGCAACGACATCTTGGGAACGACATCAGCTCTGACTACCTGCTGCCATACCCAGACTTCAATATTCCCTTCTCCAGTCACTTTCCCACCAGGAAAGAGTGGGAGGGAAATGACCTATCAAGAAACGTACCCATATCAGTCTTCACTGATGGGTCCAAAATGAACATTGGTACCGGTGCGGGTTACACCTGCGAAAAATTAGGGATCACGGGATACATCCGTCTGCCAGACAACAGCAGTGTCTTCCAAGCGGAGATACTGGCTGTGGCGGAGGCGGCCAAGGCGATCTCAATGGTGGAGATACCACACGATGATATCACCTTTTTCATTGATAGCCAGGCAGCAATAAAAGCATTATCAGCCGTCTACATCAAGTCAAAGCTTGTCAGGCGCTGTCGCGAAGAGCTGCAGCTTCTTGGCTCACAGCATCGCGTTAGGCTCTGCTGGGTGCCGGGGCATGAGGGAATACCTGGAAATGAAGCAGCCGACGAATTGGCCCGGAAAGGGTCGGCAATTAGTGCGAAATGAAGGACGTACGGTCAAGCTCCTGCAGTTTGATAGGAAATCCATATCTGTCCTCATGGGCACATTAACGGGTCACAACCTTTTAGGAGCTCATGCTAGGAGACTTGGTCTTACCCAAAATGACGTTTGTAGGGGCTGTGGGGACGAGGAAGTCGAGGAAGATACCCACCACTTCCTCTGTCGATGTCCAAGTCTACAACATCTCAGGCGTAGAACCCTTGGGGAATACTTTTTCGATGACCTGGCGGAGTTATCTGATAAACCCCTTCGTGATATGCTCGCCTTTGTAAGAAATTCTGGGTGGTTGGATTACCAACTTATGGTTTGACGAGTGTGGGCCTATCCCACATCTTAAAGTACGGGCATCACAATGGGTCATCTTTTTTTTTTTGGCCTAAGTGTGATGGCTGGAGTATTTATGCTCCAATGGTGCCATCTACCCTCTAACCTAACCTAACCTAAACATTTCAATTTGGCTCTTAATGAGCTGTTCCGGGCGACCATAAGTTTCGGCCAAAATGTGGATGATGGCATCAACGCTGTGCGAGGTGGACGGAAGTTGCTTCGACGTTGGCAGGCTATAAACGTCCAATCTGACTGGCAGAACTCCCTTATTTGTTCGCTGGCTGGTTCTCCTTTGAGTTTCCCGGGTGTCCTCGTCTGACATTCACGAACAAACTCAAAATGGCTAATACGCAGTTTTTCTAGAAACCGTGCAAATCGCATTTATGCATTTTGCATTTTAGTCACCTCAGAAATTTCCAATTTTTTTTTTACATAAAAACTAATGTTTAAATTAGAGACCGACCGAAATTCGGTTTCGGTTTCGGCTTTTCGGCCAAAAAAAGCTGTTACGGCCGTGTTTCGGATTCGGCCGAAAAATAAAATATCGTTTTCGGCCAAATTTCGATATTTCCGCCCAAAATTTCGGTTTGATACGAAAAATGTAACAAATAAATAATAAAGATTACACTGATCGACAAGACTAAACATTTTGTGTGTTAAATATACTTGATAGACAAATTTTTATGTATTTTACAGTACGCACCAAAAATTCAGTTTTTGTGCAATTTTCATAATTACTTTTGGATTTGGAGTGGCAAAATACATAAGGAACAACCAAGTGGATAAAAGCGGTATGTAACACAAATTTAAGTATTGATCATAGTTTTGAAAATCAGAAGCGACAAAGAAGACAAGTCCCCAATTTGTATCGAAAATAAAAAACTTTGAAACTTATTTTCTTGAAAGAATTTTTATGTTACATACAGCCTTCATCCATTCACCCCTTCACAGCGTTCTCACTCTTCTCATATCGGAGCAGATCTATTACTCTCGCGATGATTTTTAAATTTCTACTCATCTACTACTATTGTAAGAAATCTTATCCTCAAAATATTATGTGAGTTTCATACAATGCTACTACTATTTCTACAAATCTACTACCATGACAGAAATTTTGACTACTATTGTAGAATCTCTACTACTCTACGCAGAAACCCTAATCTACTCCCCTCTATTGAAGTCTGCTACCTTGACAGTAATTTCTACTACTCTCGTAGAATTTCTACTACTCTACGTAAAAAATTAAATCTACTCCCCTTTCTTGAAATCTACTCCCCTAAAATCGAATATCTACAACTCTCGCCGTAGCAAAAAGTGAGAACCCTGCCCCTTCAATTGATTTCCACGCATTTGCTTCTAAATTCATCTAATTCACGATTTGAACTTAAAATGATTGATTTCAGCCTACTGATACGCTTAAATGTACAACTTTTTACATTTATATTCACAATTTTTTCTTTTATTTTTTCGGTTTCGGCCGAAATTAAAAAAATTAATAGTCGGCCATTTCGGTTTCGGCCGAAATTAAAAAAAGCAATTTCGGTCGGTCTGTAGTTAAAATAGAACAAATTAAAAAAAATTAAAATTTCTGAATTGTTTCTAGTCTAGCGTGTTGAGTTTACATCCGATTGTAGAAAGTTTACATGATATTTGAAAATATATTTTCCCCCTATCAAATGCATATTAAAAATCTAATCAAAACTGCTTTTTTGAAGAATTATGTACATGAGAATTATGCAAAATGAATAAATGTTATTTAATCGGTTTTAAGATTTGATCTAGAAAAACTGGGAGAAACGAGTACTATTTTTTAACCCACTCTAACAGAATCTATCAGTCCCGATCATGTGCGTTACCAAAAGTTGATTTTTGTCGAACGGTTTAGTTTGGTATATAATATGACGAGCCCAGAACAAAACCGATGATTTTTTTTGACAGAGTAAGAACACCATCATTTTTTTTTCCAGCGTAAAAAGAATCAAAATTCTCTGCATGCGTGTGAATTTTGCATGTATGTGTGAGACAGATATTTTCGTTGTTGTTCGGTTATTTGTTTTTACTTTGATCGGCAGACGATTGTCGCACCGATTATTTGTTTTCGGTCGCTGTAATATTTTATAGAAGCAATTTTGCATTATGACTTGAATATATTCCCTAAATTTCGAATATAAATACAATTTCTTGATGTTATTTTGCAAATGGTTTTTATTAAATTTTTTTCGCAATAACCATAAAAAGTACAAATAAGAAAATAAAAATAAATTCCACAGTTTCATTTAAATAAAAGTTTTTCTGAAATATTTTGCTTTTACTTATTAGAAAAAATAATTAGGAAAAAAGTATAAGAAACGAAAAATATTTAAGGTGACGAAGAAAGTAATTCTTGAATGCAAACTGTAAAGCTTGCGCAAGGGTCGGATTTTCTTTTTGTGAAGCGTTGAAGTGAAAAAATTTTTTAGCCTTTTCACAAAAGCTAAATATTTAAAGTTTGAAAACAGTTCAGATATTAACTACGGTATTGTTAGCGATGGCAGTGATGAAGAAAGTAATTTTTGAATAAAACATTAAAAACTTTATTGTTTTCATAAGTAAATGATTAAGGCTTGGGGACGGATTCTCGCTCAGTGCAGTTGTCTGAAGCGATGAAATTTTTTCATATTGTATGCACAGATCAAAAAGCACAAAATTTAAATTATAAGTACAACTATTAATTTTGTGTACTTATAAAAGGATAAAAAAATGCAATCACTTCACAAAAAAAAAGTCCGACCCTTGCACAAGTTTTACAGTTTGCATTCAAGAATTACTTTCATCGTCACCTTAAATATTTTTCCTTTCTTATACTTTTTCCTAATTATTTTTTTCTAATAAGTAAAAGTTTGAAAACCTTTAATTTTATGTTATCCAAAATTTTTCAAAAAAAATGTTGTTTAAATGAAATTGTGAAATTTTTTAAAATTTTTTTGTTTGTTCTTTTTAAGGTTATTGCGAAAAAAAATTTAATACAAACCATCTGCAAAATAACACGATGAAATTGTATTTATTTATATTGGAAATTTAGGGAATATATTCAACAAGTGAGTAAGTTCCAGTCGGGCAAGCCGACTTATATATACCTTACACCTACTGGCCATATTGGATCCGCCATATTGAATTTGGAAAATGCGACATCAAATTCGTAATCGGCGACCCCAAAAACCCCCCTATACAAAATTTCATACTGTTTTGATGAAATCTTAAGTTTTCGGTAAAAACACGATTTTCACTTATATGGGAGGTAGGCGTGGCAGTCGACCGATTTCGCCCATTTGCAATACCAACTCCTTCTAGGGCCTAAAAAGGGGTAAACCCAAAATTTGGGATCCCTAGCTTTCTTCTAGCTCCTGCAATCGTGTGTACAAGAAAAGAGGACGAACAGACGGACAGACAGGGATGTAGGCGTGGCAGTCGACCGATATATACTTTTCCATACCGGACTCGCCTCCTTCTTGGTGTTACAAACATCAGACCAAAGTGAAAATACCCATACCTCATGAGGTGTAGGGTATAAAAATCATAATGAAAAATTGCTTCTATAAAAGATTACAGCAACCGAAAACAAATAAACGATGCGACAATCGTCTGCCGTTCAACGTAAAAACAAATAACCGAACATCAACGAAGATAAATCTCTCAAGCATACATGCATTATTCACACTCATGCAGAGAATTTTGATTCTTTTTACCCTGGCAAAAAAAAGAAGGTGTTCATACTCTGTCAAAACAATATCATCGGTTTGGTTCTGGGCTCGTCATATGTTATACTTGGTATATCGATGACGCGAAATTGTCTTAAGCTTAATTTTTTCGAAATTGAGTTTTTTATGGAACTTGATAAAGTAAAGCAATACGAATCAGCATGGAAAATGCTGCAGCTGAAATGTTCATAGTTCTATAGATATAGAGAGTTCAATTTTGTCCTAAGCGACAGTTAACATAAAGAATGCATAGAGAAAAAAGTAAAAAACGGTCTCCGGCAAAATTAACTTTTTGGAGCTATCAATAGTACTTCTGCATTCAAGTTTCGTTCTGTGTGGCTTGCCTTTGTCCGGTTCTCAGGTATTATAACCTTCAAGTATGTCCTACAGCGGCTACGCTTTTAACAGTATATTGAAAGAAAAAACATGTTTTAAAATTAATAATTTTTTTTCAATTTGCATTTTAAAACATCGTTTTTTCTGCAGTAGATTTATGTTTTCATTTTTAAAACAAATGCTTTCAATTTCAATCGTCTTGCTCTTTCATAAATCGTTTTAAATTGATAATACTGTTGTTCTTTTCTATTTCAAAAAATTCAAAGTATTCTTTCAGCACAACATCCCTATCCCTATATCCCTATATCCCTATATCCCTATATCCCTATATCCCAATATCCCTATATCCCTATATCCCTATATCCCTATATCCCTATATCCCTATATCCATATATATGTTATAAAACTGATTGTGTGTCTGTCTGTCTGTCTGTTTGTCCGAGCATCACGGCTAAACGGCTGTACCGATTCTCTTGAAACTTTCAGGATAAATTCTATAGGTATCGACATGTAACATAGGGTATATGCGGTTGGGATTGGGCGTGGCACCTCCCATACAACACAAAATATGTCTACAAGACAATTTAGTAACTATTGAATTGCATTTTAATTGAATATTGAATATATAAAGACGAAATTTAGCACGAAGTTGCATAATAACTTTTCCAAGCTTTATGCCAAATATGAGCATAATTGGATAAGGGGCATGGCACCGCCCACACAACACGTAACTTAAATAACAGCTAATTAAGCAACTATTGGATATATTTTAATGAAATTTGGAATGGAGATGTATAGTATGTTTTCCCTGCTATGTGTCGAATATGTGAATAATTGGACAAGGGGCGTGGCACCGCCCATACAACACGTAACTTAAATACCAGCTAATTAAGCAACGATTGAATATATTCTAATGAAATTTGGCATGGAGTTGTACAGCATGTTTCCCCAGCTATGCGTCGAATATGGGAATAATTGGACAAATGGGCGTGGCACCTCCCGCTCAACACATAACTTAAATACTAGCTAATTAAGCAACGATTGGATATGTTTTAGTGAAATTTGGAATGGAGTTGTACTGCTATGTGTCGAATATGGGAATAATTGGACAAGGGGCGTGCCACCGCCCATACAATTTTCTACCCCATATCACGGTTGAACGGCTTTACTGATTTTATTGAAATTTTAAGGTAAAATTGCGTTAGTAATGGAATTTGCAATAGGACTTACGTCCTTGCACATTTTTTGAGTGAATCATAACGGGTGGGATTACAGCTGCCGCCAATGGCGTCCTTGGCCATTTTTTGGGTGAATCATGACTGGTGGGATTACCGCTGCCACCAAGCGAGTCCTTAGACATATTTTGGATCAAACATGCCGGGTGGGATTAGAGCAGCCACCAAGCGCGTCCTTGGACATTTTTTGGATGAACCATGCCATGTGGGAGTGCAGCTGCCACCAAAAGCGTCCTTGGGCATTTTTGGGTTAACCATGCCGGGTAGGATTACAGCTGCCACCTAATGCGTCCTTGGACATTTTTTGGGTGAACCATGCCGAGTGGGATTACAGCTGCCACCAAGTGCGTCCTTGGACATTTTTTGGGTGAATCATAACGGGTGGGATTACAGCTGCCACCAAGACCGTCCTAGGCCATTTTTTGTGAATCATGACGGGTGGGATTACAACTGGCACCAAGTTTCACGGGGGGAATTTACCATAAACTACAGCATCCATTGAAGTAGGCGCAAATTCCTATATATATTTATTTTAAAATTTTATACAACCCGTGCAACGCCAGGTATGTAACAGCTAGTATGTAATAAAACTAATTATCTAACTGCCACTGCATTTATTTAAACATGATTTTTTCTATAACGGATCTAGCATCCCATGTGTGATCCTGTTGAATTTCGAATCCTGTTGAATTTCGACAACAGATATTAATGAAAGTCACCATACTTATTTTTTGTTTTGTTTTGTTAATTTTCTGATCCAATAATCTATTTTATTGAATTTATGTTTGTTAAGTCGGTAATGAATAAAGACTGATAGAAACCATATTCTTCAATTGCGTTTTAACTGCTCATCTTTATCAAATTATATTAAATACATTATGACGTGAAGCTTAAAATGACGTTGTAATTTTTTTTTTTGGTAAATTCAATGAAAATGTTGCATGTTGCATGACAAAGCCCTTTTATCAAAATAAAATTTTTTTAAAATCCCGATCCCGTCCCCGGATTGAATTGAATATTGAATATATAAAGACGAAATTTGGCACGAAGTTGCATAATAACTTTTCCAAGCTTTATGCCAAATATGAGCATAATTGGACAAGGGGCATGGCACCGCCCACACAACACGCACCTTAAATAACAGCTAATTAAGCAACTATTGGATATATTTTAATAGCATGTTTTTCCTGCTATGTGTCGAATATGGGAATAATTGGACAAGGGGCGTGGCACCGCTCATACAATTTTCTACCCCATAGCACGCCTTTAATGATTTTATTGAAATTTTAAGGTTAAATTGTGTAAGTAATGGAATTTGCAATAGGACATAAGAGGTTGGATTTGGACAACGGGGCGTGGCACCTCCCATACAACAAAAAATATAATTAAAATGTAACTTAGTAACCATCGAATGTTGAGTGGTTCTTGCCACCAACAAAACATCCTTTCATATATTTTGTGTGAATAACGCCGGGGGTGATTACAGCTGCCACCAAGTGCGTCCTTGGACATATTTTGGGTGAATCATACCGGGTGGGATTACAGATGTCACCAAGTGCGTCCTTGGACATTTTTCGGGTGGATCATACCGGGTGGGATTACAGCTGCCACCAAGTGCGTCCTTGGACTTTTCACCAAGATTATGGGGGGAATTACACATCAACTACAGCGTCCATTGAAGTTGTCGCAAATCCTATTAATTTTATACAACCCGTGCAACGCCGGGTATGTAAGAGCTAGTATGTATATATAATACATTTAGACTCTGTTAAATAATGTTAGCAGTAGACCAACCTGTTAAGCGTTTAGCGCGCCATCTAAACTCCGTAGTCGTGGGCTCGAATCCCGGTCTCGAATTTGCGAAAAAAAAAGTTAACTAAATATAAGTAAATTTTTTTTTATTTTTTCATTTTGAAAAAAGTTTTAAAATTGAACATTTGCGTTTTAAAATTAGTTTTTAGCACACGCGTTTTAAAATTAAACAAATCTTTACAAAGCTCTCTTTTTAAAACGAAATCGTTCAATTTTAAAACATTTTCGTTTAATTTTAAAACGTTTTCCTCTCAGTGTAGGGTAGAATGGAGCGCAATCGCCACGTTTTTTTCAAAGATTTTTAAAAAATTAACCAATTATCGTTTCTTACAAATTCTTTTACACATATTTTAACGTCTGAAAGCATATATCTAAAAGCTTTCCACCCCTTTTTCAACGAATTAAAAAAAAAAGCTTCTTCACCCATGAGGTAGAAACGCCAAAGGATATAATTTAGAAATGCACAGACTTTTTCGGTAATTATAATATTTTATTTAAGCTTAATTGATTTAAGTTGCACTGAGCTTGAACCCGACTATACACAATATTCATTTACTTAGAGCGCGTTGAAATATAAATCATTTGCAAACTTTTTATTTTTGAAAAATAATAATTTCTTGTATTCAGGGTTATTTATGACCATTAAATATTTATTTTAAAGCTCGTTATGCAGATGCAACAAAATTCCGTTGTGGAGAATTGACATATATTTTTTTTTCATTTTGAGTGTCAGGCTGTTTTTAGTATATAATTTTGTTGTATGCAATGAAAAGATCACTTGAACAAGCAAACAGGAAACAGTCCAAGCATGGCATGAGTCGTATAGCTATTTCAAAATTTGCCAGATTTATCATCAGCGACTCATTTAGTTGACTGCCAATTATGTTTTTTTCAAACATACCATATATACTTTCACATATGCGGACGATTACTAGAGAATTGCGGACTTTTCTTTGCAATGAATGTCAAATTCTAAATGTTTGACATTACATTAACAAATCTCAGTCGCTTTCACTAGCCCCTCCCACGTATGTTTCAGTTTAGCATTTGAAAGAACAACAATAATAGCATTCCGTTAATTTCTTTCATGTGCTCCTGTTACATTAAAAAAGTTTACCAATTATTAAAATGAAATGGGTGGCGAATTGGCCATAAGTGCACATAACATTTTTTCATATTTTTAGGTCCCGAATCGATTTCTAACTATTGGAACATCTCAACTGTATAATATTAATGTTATGTTTAATTTACAATATTATTTTAACTACAGTGGCTTACACCTTATTTCGAGCACCCTATGTGTGTTTATATTTATGGTTTTCGCAAATTAAATAATGTGAATATTTGGTATCATTCAAAAGGTCTAATCAATATATTGAAATAAAAAATTCATGTAAAATTGAAATTGCCGGCCTTTCAATTTTAATTTCATGTCAAAATTTGTTAATTTGGTGAGAATTGTATCATTTCATTCGTTTTTCATATCATATTGATACTATTTTTTTTAAATTGGTAGGACAAATAATAAATTGATAGTATCACGTCTTACACTTCATTATCAATTCACAACATCAAAATTGCACTACTTATCAATTAATATCCTCTCAACACTACTTAACTCCCGTAATTTTACAGAAAATAAATATCAGAATTCACATACTTCCACATGCGACCGCAGCCGGCTCAGCCGTGCCACCATAAAAAAACGGGAGTTGAATAACTTTAAGCGGCTTAGAACTCTGCCAATTTTTCTGTGCCAAAACAATCACACAAATACAGAAAATGTGAAAAAACATTTTGTAATGAAAATAATGCGTTTATGGATGGAAATATATGATCACTGAGAAAAATTATGCATGTGAAAGTGATTATTTAGTTTTTCGATGCTCAATTTCATCAAATTCTAGTGTAGTGACGTAATTGCAGTGAATTAAAGTTCAGTAAATTTGATTAACCCATTAATGACAAGAGCGAAACAATAGGAATTTTTTTAAGATTTTTTCAGGATTACCTAGAAATGACCTAAGAAACGAATTCCAAACTTTTTTTTTTTTTGATTGCTTGCTGTTTGCCCACCTCTGCCCGTTACCATATGGTAAAGGCTGATTTACATTGTATGAATTGGTTGATTCAGCGTATGAATTGTGACACATGAAAAAGAGATGGGAATATTTTGCATTGAAAAATATATTAGTATGACTGAAACAGAGTTGTCAAATTTTTATACGACGATTGATACCAAATTCTGTTAACCTCCTCTGTTAAGTGTATGAAATTATAGGAGGAGATATGTTAAATACAACATGCTTGATCTTTCTGTATGAACCGTATCGTCTCCTATAAAAATGCCATAACAAATTTCTGAAGTGTCCATAGAAATGTCAACGTTTTTATTTTCAAATTTTGAAATTGTTTTGATAGCGAAATAGTTCTTCACGCCATTGGCACAAGCGTCGCTCCGCCGCCAAATCCGAAGACAACCAAGTGTAATTGGATTATTTGGATATTGTTCCCGAAAATTATTGAAGAGCCACCAGCAAATGTGAATTTAAAAAAATTATCACGAATCGGGTTATTGCTCATATAGCTTTTGCGGCACTCACCACCGACGCAAAGCGGACAATAGATCTTACGGAGAATTTTCCTACCACAATTTCCATGAAATTGGGTTATATTTGTTACTAAAGACGATTTTCACTTGTAGGTAGGCGTGGCAGTTGACCAAGTCAGCCCATTTGCAATACCAACTCATTCTAGGACCTGCAGGAGTTAAGTCCAAAGTTTGGACCGCCTAGCTTGCTTCAATCTTCTTACCAATCAGAAGGATGGACATATTGAATGACATTCAGACATACGGATATGGCAAAATCCACTCAAGAAGCTATGCTAATTTTTCATAATTATAACAAGTAAACAATCTTACTTTAAAACCAATTTGTAGATAAAATATATAGAATTTTATATGAAAAAAGCTAAAGCTTAGTACAAATTTAAATTTACTAGGGTTGTGACTAGCGTGCCCATATGGTAACAGCAAAATGCAAAGTGATAAAAAAGTAACACCGAAGTAATAAAAGATTTTTGAAATACGTTTTATTATACTTTGATATTCTCCTCAAATGATAGAAAACAAACATCCGTAATATATAACTTTTTGTAACACTGAAAAATATTCTTAGCGGAAAGGTCGCGCCATTTCGCTGTTTTTTCCCACTTTTTGCTTAGAGTTATATATCAAAAGAAAGATCTAAGCATGCTTTATTAAAATCAAAAAACAGATTAGTGATATTTGTTCAAATATTTTTTAAATTGAATATACCGTTGAACGCTATCAGCGTTACCATACGGTAACACTCGTCGTGAATGGGTTAAATATCCAAAATTATTGAAGGGCGTACATTTTGCAAGGGGTAGATTGAAATATTAGCCGGTGAATTGCCATCCGTATCTACAGAATTTCACAGAAAAACCAGCGGTTTCGCCTACTAAGTTAATATTTTTTTCAAATTTATTGGTGGTGTATGATTTATAGTGTGGCCTAAAATATGAAGTTTTTTTGTTTTATTAATTTTTTTTTTAATTTTTGTGAATGAATTATTATTTTTTATTATATTTTATGCTTTTTATACTTTGTTTATTAATAAAAAAAATAAGACAGAAATCTAACTTGTTCCATTATTTTTATATTAACTTACAAATCAAAAAAATGTAACTGTATGATTTTCACTGTGAGTCACTTTATTTTCCTTTCTTTTGCGACGTTTTCAGGCATCATAATAAGCATCACATATTATATAAATTTTGACATCATACATAAATTGAAACATCTTTAATTTTTATGTGTTCGTTTTTTGTAGTTTCTAAAACGAATACATTTCTCATATTCTTTTTCTCCACTTTCGTTTTTGTAAATTTTCTCATGTAAATTTACGTTGGATCCCTATCAAAATTAAGTGGTATCCCATCAATTCCCCACTCTGTCATATAAATGATAAAGATGTAGTATCAAATTTGATATGTATCACTATCGGCCATATTTTGTCAACGAAATTAGAAGATTTGATGGTATTTTTAGCATTTTTTTGGTTCGGTGTATACCTTTCCAATTAGGTGCAGTAAGAGGTTTGACCACCTGTTTCATCCAAAAAAAAGGAACGCGAACTCGAAAGGTATTAAGGGTATTCATTTAAAGTGGGAAACCCCTCGAAAACGCGCAGTTGCCTAAAAGAGCTGTCAAATTTCATATGTTTTGACTGCTCATCTGCAAAACTCAATCGTTTCCGAGGGGTTCCCCATTTTAAATGAATCTCCCTATTGATTAGACCTTCCCTTTGATACCCAATATTTGATACACATTATTAAATTTGCGACAAACCATAAATATATACGTGGCCCAAAAAGTATTCGACATTATTAAAATATTGCACTTTCAACATTTTGCATGATAAAAACCTTAGTACTTAGCGAAGTGCGACTATGACCTCCACGCTGGCGACCGCCGGTAACAGTTTCTGACACGGACATAGTTCTGTCTGGGTCTGGCTAACTTTAAAAAATTTAGGAACGACGACGGACATGACGGAGGAGGAGGAGAACCTTATTCTCCAATGCGCGACAACGGACAACGAATCGATAAGTGTCGGTGAGGTAGGCGGCGGTAATATTGCCGTCAACATGGAGAAGCTGCTTCTTCGTGAGGACGATAATATGTCTGTCGCCAGCTCATCCGGGCTGTCAATCATGTCAACAGCTTCGACTCGTAAGAGGATCGCAAACAGCAAGTTGACAGTTAGAAGGTTGGGTAACAAGACTTGGGATGAACACAACGAAAGGGACCGTAAAAGAGAGAGCCTTCCTACAGGGGCTATCCTCAGCGACCGATAAAACGGACGCAGAGATGGCCCCTGCTGGAGACCGGGGCGATGTGGAGCCTATGGGACCACCGCGAATGCGACCGGGCACCACTGGATGCAAACCCGAACGATGTAATGAGCTCCCCGCCCAATCTTGTTCGGGGGAGGATCAGGGTGGTGTGCGGTCTGAAAAGTCGAAGGTTGTTGATGATACGAAGCCCGGCTCGAGCGAAGGCTCAGCCAGCCCAGCTGACTCGCAACCTGCGTCTGTCGCGACTGGTCCTGAAATGGTCCCGGACGGTGATACCACTCTGGACAGCCGCTGTACGGTGATCGCTCTTTCTGGCAAATCAAGGCACCGCCATGGCTCGGGGAAACCCGATGTTCCAATGGCCGCTGAGGTAAGTCAGGATGGCGTGAAAGCGGGGCAGAATTCGGGACTGGGGGGCACCCTGCCGAGGGACCCGAAGCAACACCACCATGGCTCGGGGAAACCCGATGTTCCAATGGTCGCTGAGGGGAGCAAGGCAGGTAGTGCTGGTAACGAGGGGAAGACCGTCAAGCAGAGGCTGAACGCCAAACGCTTGATACGACGGATGAAGAAGCGCGACCCGAATTCCTACACGGAAAGGGAACTCCAGATGCTAACGGCGGCGGAGGAGACGGTGAAGGCACCCATATCGCGCGTGTCTGTACCTTCGGGGGCCAGCATGAGGTTATTTGCTGCGAGGAATGGAGGCCCTTTGCCCCCGACCTCAGCGGCGGGTAAACTCAGGTGGACCACTACTGCTCCAGAGATATCGGGCGCAGTGGCGGGAACTCCAAAAAGGGGCAGGCACGACGATACGGTGTCGCCGCCAGTGACCTGCAACAAAAAGCGAAGAACCGTTGCAGACGTCGTACAGGACGGTCTTAGGGTCGCTGTGGTTGACTACGGGAACCCCGAACGTCGACTGACAGAGGACCAGTGGCAGCTGATAGAGCTCAGAAACCTTGAGGGTGTGAATGATGCTATCCTGAAGAAGGGGAAGCATATCCCTCTCTTCGGCCAGCTGACCACAATCAAGGGCTTTAAGATGCTTCAGTGTGATGAAGCGGACACGCTGAAATGGCTCGAGGCATTTGTCGCCAACACAACTGCACCGTGGGCTCATGCCGACCTGCGCGTTGACGACAAAAATGCGATCCTGGACTTCGCAAAACAGAAGTTCGGGCTGATGATCCCGGGACCACATCTTCCAAGGGAACGTATTGAACGCAACCTACGCCACCTGAACCCTGAGCTGAAAAGCCTTGTATGGGGGATCGTGGAGGTTGCTGAGCGAACGAAGGCGGGCACAGAGGTGGTGGTACTCGCTAATGGCGAGCAAGAACGTAGACGTCGCCCTCATACAGGAACCTTGGTTACTCCGAGCTAACATATACGGACTTGAGGACAAACGTTTGATCACATACAGCGTCAAACCAATAAACATTGAGACTAAAATTAGAACCTGCATAGTAGCTAGGAGACAAACCAACGTATATATCCTTCCTTCTTTTAGAACCCCTGATCAGACGGCAGTAATGTGCGAAAGGCGTGGGTCTCCTTCACTCGTCATCGCCTCCATATATATGCCGTATGACTCAGTGAATCCACCGCCGTCAAATGACACCAACTCACTGATCGTGAAGGCCGAGCAGGAAGGATGGGACATTCTTTTGAATATATTTGAATATATAATCAAAAAGAATCTGATTATTGCGAACAAGGGCAGAGAGCCCACCTTTACTACTAGAAATAGGAGGGACGTACTTGACATAACATTAACGAATAATTCGGACTCTATATCTATAAACCAGTGGATGGTCTCCTCTGAGGCCTCGTTCTCTGATCATAGAATAATAGAATTCGAAATAGATATACCAAAGAATACATTACCCCCATATAGAAACCCAAGAAAGGCGTACTGGGACTCTTTTGTAAGTGAGGTAGGGAATGGAATACATACACTGCAGGCGCAAAAGGCTTCATGTCCGTTAAGGACAGCCAAGGTAAAGAAATCAGCACCGTGGTGGACAGAGGAGCTTAGGGTCTTAAGAAGCGCCGCACGCAAGCTCTTTAATAAGGCTATGAGAACCAATGTATCCACTGACTGGGACGACTACAAAACGAGTACAAGGAAATTCAAAACCGCTACAAGGAACGCCAAGAGAACGTCTTGGCAGGATTTCTGTAGTGGTTTAGAACATTCCTCTGACTCAGCAAGGCTAAGAAAACTTCTCTCGAAAGCACCAGCTATACCTGGATTCCTCAAGCGAAACGATGGGCGATGGACCGAATAGTGCTCTGAGACTCTACAGCTTCTGCTGGAAACGCATTTCCCAGGTTGTGATATTAATCAGGAAGATGCGGACGCGAGTAGAACAGCGACCACAAGTAATGGTATACCTGAAGGTTTAGTTACTGAGGAAAAGATAAACTGGGCGATTGACTCTTTTTCGCCCTATAAATCTCCTGGTAGTGACGGGATACTCCCGATAATGCTGCAGAAGACCAAGAATATTATAACACCAATTCTTAAGGAATTGTTCTTGAGCAGCCTTAAGCTCGGGCACATCCCAGCAATTTGGCGGCAAGTTAATGCTCGGGCACATCCCAGCAATTTGGCGGCAAGTTAATGCTATCTTTATTCCTAAGGCGGGCAAAGCCAGCCACACACTAGCGAAGGATTTTAGGCTCATCAGCCTGACGTCGTTCGTACTGAAGACTTTCGAAAAACTCATAGACTTTTATATTAGTAGCAAGCTGAGACCTTGTGACATATCCTCGGCACAGCATGCATACACGAAAGGGAGGGGTGTGGAAATGGCGCTGCATTGCGTCGTCAGCACCATTGAAAAGAATCTTTCTTATAAAGAGTACACTTTAGCTGCATTCTAAGACATTGAGGGCGCATTCAACAATGTCAATGTAAGTGCGGTTAGTAGCGCGCTAACACACGCGAATATCGAGCCTGCCCTAACAGACTGGATCGTTAGCATGTTAAGCCAGCGGAAAATCAGAACGGAACTTGGGAACACGAACATGGAGGCGACTGCCTCTCGGGGTACCCCGCAGGGCGGTGTCATCTCACCACTTCTGTGGAACTTGGTACTAAATGAAATACTGATTGAAATTGAGAAGAGTGGGATAAAGGTGACCGCATACGCGGACGATGTTGTACTACTAGCAACGGGTAAATTCCTTCCGACCATCAGCGATATACTAGAAGTAGCACTGAAACAACTGAGCGACTGGACTAAGAAATGTGGACAGGGGGTTAACCCCCAAAAACCGAACCTGTCCTATTCACGAACAAACGAACGATTCCACAATTCAGACCACCATCTATAGAGGGGATCCCTCTCAGAGTCTCAGAAAGCGCCCGCTATCTGGGTCTCGTTTTAGACAGGAAACTGAACTGCAAATTAAACATAGAAGAAAGGGTTAGGAAAGCGCGAATTGCCTTTTACACCTGTAGTAGAATTTTTGGACGAAGGTGGGGCCCACGCCCCAAAATCATCTCATGGATGTATACTGCCATCGTTAGACCAATACTGACCTACGGATGTCTCGTGTGGTGGGAATCAGCCAGCAAGACCACTAATCTGAAAGCAATGACAAAAATACAAAGAATAGCATGTACAGGAATATCTAGTGCGATGAAATCATCACCGACGGCAGGACTCGAGACAATTCTTAATCTTCTGCCTCTAGAACTATATACACAAGAATATGCAGCAAAAAGTGCCTTAAGAATAAGCCAGACAGAAACCTGGCATAGAAACTCGACGGGGCACTCAGACATAATGCAACGACATCTTGGGAACGACATCAGCTCTGACTACCTGCTGCCATACCCAGACTTCAATATTCCCTTCTCCAGTCACTTTCCCACCAGGAAAGAGTGGGAGGGAAATGACCTATCAAGAAACGTACCCATATCAGTCTTCACTGATGGGTCCAAAATGAACATAGGTACCTGTGCGGGTTACACCTTAGGGATCACGGGATACATCCGTCTGCCAGACAACAGCAGTGTCTTCCAAGCGGAGATACTGGCAGTGGCGGAGGCGGCCAAGGCGACCTCAATGGTGGAGATACCACACGATGATATCACCTTTTTCATTGATAGCCAGGCAGCAATAAAAGCGTTATCTGCCGTCTACTTCAAGTCAAAGATTGTCAGGCGCATCTACCCTCTAACCTAACCTAACCTTACCATTGGAAAGGTCTAATCAATACCTTCCGAATGACTATCAGGACAACTTAAGTATACTTCATAAAAATCATAGCTAAAAAACTACCTATTTTTCGAAATTTTTTCCTGATACAATTTTTTCTTGGGATGCAAAAAGTTGCGCTGTTTTAATACAAACTACTTTGCAAGAGAAAGTTTTGTGATAAAAAAATTGCTAAAAATTTTACAAAACCAACCATTTTTTTGCATCCTAAAAAAAATTGTATACTCCCTGGAAAAAAATTCTGAAAATAGATAATTTTTTAACGCTGGTTTACTCGAAGTGTACTTTACGGATTATTGTGATAGTCATTCAAAAGCTATTGATAGACCTTTCCAATGATACTAAGGTTTTTATTATAAAAAATGTCGAAAGTGCTGTATTTTAATAAAAACTGTATGTCGAATACTTTTTTGGGTAACTGTACACATTTAGGGTGCACGAAATAAGCTGAAAGCAAATATAAAAATGTGAAGTATAAGCTTCTCCAAGTGTGGCAAGCCTATGCAATTTGCAGGTCATAATAGAATGTGGAGTTAACGGAAAAAATTTCTGCCCAACAACATTTTTTTTAACATTTTCCATATGTTAGTCGATTTTTTTGATATTTCCTTGTTTTTTTCGGTATGATCTCATAATTCTATTAAAATTAAGTTCAATAAAAGAAAATTAAAAAAAAATAAGAAATGTACAAATTTTGACAACTGCCGGTGGAGTCGAACCACCTACCAAAAAGTTCGGGAGCCAGCGTCTCTACCGATGCACCACCATCGGTCATGTCGTTTGCTTAGTTATTCTCAATGATTTACAATCTTTCTTTTCATACTTTTGATTGATATTGCAATTTTTTCGTGTGTTTGCATTTTTTCCAGCTTACCGGCGGCAGCGTAATAAACTAATTTGATCTATGTAAGTTATCTTCATTTGCAGACATGGACCAATATGCTAGAAGAAAGTTTGTATTTAATTATATATATATATATTTAAGATTATTTAGTTTATTGTATTGATAACTGGTTTATAATTATTTTTGTTATGTTCATTGAAATAAAAGTCCTTCGTTTTAATCATTTATTTAATACTTCTATATTGCTAGCAACCTATCTGCGCAATGTGTTTGAACTCCGAATTCAATTCAGACAAGTTTATTCAAATACTATTTGTGCGCATGATCAGGTTTTGTATGTATTAGTATCTGTGTATATTTGACTACTTACACATATAAACAATTGTCAAATGACTTCAGGGCCGGATTTGAAAAAACAAAACGATATTCTTCAATTAACCTCTTTTTTATCACACAAAAAGCATCGGTGCGACATTGTTTTAAAAATTATTTCACAGACACAGATAAAATATAATATTCGATGGAAATATATTTTTTTTTAATTGACAAAAAATTATTCATCCTGTGATTTTCTTCAAATTTAAATGTTGTTTTTGCCAAATACATAATCTTGTCTTGCTCAGATAACAATATATCTGGACTGCAATGCCAGTGAATTGAATTTGAATATACTAGCAATATAGAAGTATTACATATATGGTTTTGATTGATTTTATTATTACTTTAAAATTTTACTTTAATGAATAAAAATAATTGTATCCAAATATGGTTCAGAATTACTAATCTAACAATATAAGCGCGGTGGTGCGTTGGTAGAGTGGTTGGCTCTGAACCTCTTGACTGGTGGTTCAACTCCTCCATTGGGCGATGAATTTTTTTTATAATTCCAATTCAAGAACATTGAAATTTCTGCTGCTAATGAAATAAAAAAGAGAAAAAAACATTTTTTTAAAATATAACCCTTTAACCGACTAAAAAGCAGAAAAAAAATTACCTTTAAATTAATTTCCGCAATTTCGATTTAAATTAAGAGTTTTTGGCTACTTTCTTCCTAACATCATTGCAGATTTTGAAGTCGCCAAAAACCCTTAATTTTAAATCGAAATTACGAAAATGAATTTAAAGGAAATTTCTTTTCTGCTTTTTTGTCGGTTGAAGGGTTATATTTTAAAAAACTTGTTATACCCCCACACTCACTGTGGCAGGGTATACTTTGTCACAACGTTTGTAACGCCCATAACGAGGCGTGTCCGGTATGGAAAAGTATATATATTCTTGATCAGCATCACCGCCGGAGTCAATTTAGCGATATCCGTCTGTCTGTCCGTCCGCACGATAGCGGTCGCAGTTTTGAAGATATCGACTTGAAACTTTGGGTACATGTTTTTCTCGTGAATACTGAGACCAAGTTCGAGAATCAGCCAAATCGGATAAAAACTGGGCGTGGCTCCCATACACCGAAAAAAAGGTAAACATTTTTCAAGTCTTTTGTATGGTTGTATTCGATTGGAAATGTTTAGAAACGTATTTTTGACATGGTCCGATGTTCCGAAGCCACATATATAAGGGTCTAACTGGGGTCTTGAGACCAATTTTTTTTTTGGTGGATTTGATTGGAAATTTTTAGAAATGGATTTTGGACATGGTCCGGGCTCCAAAACTATAATAATTGGCTCAAAATAGGGTCTTGAGACCACATTTTATGTTCGAGGTACTTCTTCCTACTGTGTGGGGGTATTTCAGCTTCGGTATAGCCGAAGATAGTCCACTCTCTAGTTTTTTACACTTTTTTATTTTCCTCTTTTTTTGAAAATTTTTTTTTCCCCCTTTTTTATTTTTTACTCTTTTTTCCCGAGTGCGAACCTAAATACAAAATTTTAGCCCTGTAGCTTAAAAAATACAAAAGGTAGAACCTTAAATTGGCTCCATCCTGCTCCCCTTTGCCCCCACACCCCCCTTTCCAAAGGGTATAACATTTCATTTTGTGAATAAGAACCCACCTACCAAATTTCATCATTATAGCTTGAAAGAATTGGAAGTTATGCCATGTTTAAAAAAAAGGGGTTTGAGTCCCCCTACGTCTCTGATGGAGCCCAAAAATTTAATAGAATGCATTGTCTCGGTTGACTGCATAAATGGTCAAAAACAATGGTGTTTTAGTACTTTTTTTGGACTTAACTGGTTATGCCTGGAATATAAATTTTCTTTTTAAGCATTAATTTGATAAATCCATTATTAAGTACTTAATAACACAGCGTTGCTCGGCCGCCATATCAGATCGGACATTTAGAATTAGCTTATATTAGTTATAGTCGTGTCCAACTTTTATGTTATGCCTGGTTTTCATTATGTCATAATCAATGGCATCACAAACTGACAACGATGCAGCAAAGTGCTGAATTTGCTGGCCCGTGCCATAAGCAAATAAATTTGACAGCATGTTGACTTTTATCGACGTATATGACAAACGGTGACGTCACCTCATATATATTTTCCGATATTTTACAACAGTTCGTTAAATTGAAAACAATTGCCATTATTTTGACATAATGAAAACCAGGTTTAAGTTACTTGATAAATCACTTTAAATGTGCATTTAGATCGCACGAACTCGCGAACAAAATGTTGATCATTCGACCGGTGTAAACGCCCGGTTTGCGAACTTGGGTTTGCTATCTTTGGCTTGTTCAAAATATCCCGGCAAACTCTAGCTTCCGATGCATGTTCGGGAACGTATATTCAGGCAGTGTAAACGGTTGTGCGAACGGAATTTTGTTTGCTATTAAACTTCGCAACTAAAGTTGCGTTCGTTCGTGCGATCTAAATGTACCTTGAGAAAACGGTCACACTGGTTGGCTATCACATTTGTTTAATACTTTTCATATGTCATGTATTTGCGTAGTTTATATTTTTATTACTTCAAATATTTATTACCGCAAAGTGTTTTGAGTTTGCAGCAAGTATAAATCATTTCATTCTTATCGTTATCAAAGCGGTGGAGCTGATTAGGGAAGCGTCCAACATTCTCCGTTGCCCCTTGTAACTAGAAACTACAACGAAAATTTCAGTTAAAATTGTACATTTGCGCTATGAAGGATACCACAGAGATTTTGCTGAAATTACGTCGGCTAATGCAGCAACGGCCGCAGCAACTTTCTGCGTACATTATTCCTACGGACGATGCACACCAAAGTGAGTACATTTGCCAGCACGACGAAAGACGAGCTTTTGTTAGTGGTTTCGATGGATCCGCCGGTACTGCTATTGTTACCGGCGATCGTGCATTGTTATGGACTGATGGACGCTACTATCAACAAGCTGTCAAACAGTTAGATACAAATTGGATCCTAATGAAGGATGGATTTTCCACCACACCGTCCATTGGCAGTTGGCTCGGAAAACATTTGCCAAAAAACAGTGCTGTGGGAGTGGATCCGAAACTATTTTCTTATCGCCTTTGGAAACCAATTCAAAAGGAACTTAGCGCAGCTGGTAATTATTTGTAGCTCAGTATCAAAATGTCGTATCTATAAATATTCTATAACAGAGTGCAGTTTGGTACCGGTTGAAGAAAATCTTATTGATCTTATTTGGGGTAGTGCGCAGCCCGAACGGACTTCAAATCCAATACTGCTAATGGATTTAAAATTTACGGGCTCCACAATTGCGCAAAAATGGAATAATGTTAAACACCAAATGATTGAAAAGAAGACATCTGCTCTTGTTATCAGTGCCTTAGACGAAATCGCTTGTGAGTGTTGTGAGCGGTTTAAACCTAAACATGTAATATTCCAGTCATTTAATATTCCAGGGTTTCTAAATCTTCGCGGTTCCGACATTGACTACAATCCAGTTTTTTTCGCATATCTTATCATTACGCACGATAAGCTGACCCTCTTTATAGACCAGTCCAAGCTACCTACTAACTTTCGAAATCATCAGGTGAAGAACTATGTCGAAATTGGTTTGGAATTGTACGATGCGATAGGGGAATATCTAACTCGTACTGTAAGTGAATTTATTACTATAATCAATTTCAGAAACTTTTGTATTTAAAAATGAAGCAAATTACTGTTTAGGACGCCATTGAGGTAGTACGTGTTAAGTCTTGTTTTTTCTGTTTTTCTGTTTTTGTTATTACAAAGTGAGGTTTTAATGAGTTTTATCACATAAACGTTTTAAGCAGTAGTCAAGCCTTTATAGGAAACTGGACAAATAATTCTCATTCCAAATCTCATATGCTTTCCAACGCCAAAAGGGAATTAAGTAACTTAAAACAAAGATCAATTCTGAGATCTTTGTTTTATCTGAGAAGAAAATAAGAAATACGAGCCGTATGAACTGACTGATTAAGATATGGACTGGACAATAAGGGAGTGGCACCCCGCCCATACGATTAAATATTTTGGCACATTATGCTGGGCCCGGTAATTTTTAATAACTGTTTGCATTGCAATAACTTATTAACAATTGCAATAAAATTTTTTCCAAAAAAGCACAACAAATTTTAATAATTCAAATTTTTTCCAGAGCATTTAAATTTTTAAACAACTTTAAAAACAAAAAAACATTCCAGACGGTATGTTGTTACCGTTTCTACGAATACTATTCTTTTAATGATATTCGATTAGTCGCTCAGCTTCGACTATTCGATTAACCGTTCACTGTCGACTAGTCGGTTAACCGTTCATATTCGGTTAACCGAATAAGAGTTCAAATCGAAATCAAAAGTAAAAGTTTCAACTGCCAAAATGAAAATTACAAACGAAATTAAATTTGCTAAGCGTCGCACATTGCATATAATTTCTCTTTTGAGCGTGTCATTGAAGATTTCGATTTTAAATTCATAATATTCGACTAACCGAATATCAACGGTTAACCGACTAGTCGACAATGAATGGTTAATCGAATAGTCGAATGCGATCGACTAGTCGAATACTTCTAATCGAATAGTAATTGTCGAATAGTTAGGTATCCGGTTTATTCGGGTAATCGATTGTTCGAATAACAAGAGCCCTAGTTACATACCGCCTGAAACATTTTGATGTTATGGTTCCCAAATTAAAATATTGATAGAGTCGGAGTTTCTGAAGCGATAAATGCCCTGACGGAATTCAATCAACTGGTTTACAAAAATAGCTAGCTTATTTCTAACTATATAACAACTAATTTTCAAGTGATTGAAAAGTCGTGCAGAGATAGTCAGTTTGATAATAGGATTTCTGTATAGTGCTTTGTATTAGCTTTCTGTATTAGCTTTTAGAAATCTGAAAAATCCTGCTTGTATAGCCTAGAGTGTAGGCGTCGGCTTCACATTGCAAATGTCGTTGGTTCGAGCCCCGGAAAATTAAATTTTTATAAATATAAAAAAGTTTAAAAAGTAATTTATAGAAATAAAAGAGAGATGAGAGAAAAATAAATTCGAATACAATTTTTGTTAAGTGTAAACTCACCTGACTTCCGCTAGGACATCCCCATGTTAAAATAGTGAGTTCGTAACAAAGGAAATAGTGACTTTAAAGACAGTACTGCTTATTAAATAACTAGTTTATAATTAGAAATAAATGGGGTCAATTTCCGACAGGGTGTACTCCAATTTTGTATCGGTAATAGCTAAATGATAAACGTTAGAACTTACCGCTTTAATCAACTCTTAATTCAATTCAATTTGACAATTGCTTTTATTCATTTATTATTACTTTGAAGGTATTAAAACAAACTGTTGTATGGCCAGCATCAGGGACGTAACCAGGGGGGGGGTTTGGGGTGTTCGAACCCCCCCCGAAATCTATGAAGTAATAGAAAAATGTATGGAATAGTTATGAAATTTAAAAGAATTTAAGAGAAAGTTCCGTATCTCCTGGATATTTTATTGTATTAAAAACTTTCGTGTACCAAAAACTGGAAAAATTCCAGTTTTAGCATTCGTTATTAATCGAATATCACGGTTTACATTTACATCAAAGTGAAACAGCTTGTGAAAGTTTAAAGTTATTCAAAATTTCCTGTGAATCAAATGAAAGTGTGTTTAAAATGAAAGCAGGGACGTACCCATGAAGGGGGGGTTTTGAGGGCTGTAGGCCCCCCCCCCGAAATATATGAACACAATACATCGATTTTAGAATAAATCCTTTTCTCATAAACTCCGCTTCAGGATTTTTTTCAAATTTTTTAATTACACCTTTTTTTTATGAAAAATCAAAAAATTTATTTTGAAAAAAGCGTTTTCTAGTTTCTTTCTTCAGTAGAGGTAAAAAAAAAAACCCCCCCCGAAATTTTTTTCTGGTTACGTCACTGGCCAGCATAGCCGGCCGGGTCCAGATAGTTTCATTTGGATTTTCAATTATTTTGGTTATTTTCCATTTACTTTTTATGTTTATTACAACAGTTGTTGAATCAGAATTGCATCAATATTATTATAGTTCTGAGACATACTTGAGGGTTGTAATCCTTGAGAACCGAAATTACTCTAATAGGAGCTGTATATGGCGTGTTTCTCTTCCTGTAGGGGCACGATGAAATGTATGAGATAAGACTCAAATTGGAGTCCGGAATCTGGCTCTAAAGTGTGTATATATGCAATATGCAGATGTCCTGTTGTTAGATATGGCCATGTAATTCTATTTCAAATATCAAATTACTAGCTGGGCCCGGTCCGCTTCGCTGGGCCTAAATAATTTTTTGTTGTTGCATTGTCTGCAATGTAATGGATGAATGGATGAAAGTAATTTTTAAATATATATGTTTAATTGGTGTTTATACTGTGGAGTTAATTTTATACAATTTTATAGAGAGGAAAATTGATGTAGCGATCGGTATTGAAATAGGTTTTGATGAATGAATGAATGATTCGTATTGTATGTATGTATGTAGCGCAGTAAAGTATGTTTGGAAGATTATTGAAATTAAATTAAATGACATGTGGTATAAGCAAGAATGATAGAATAGAAGATTGCGCATAAGAGGGTGAAAAATTTCAAAGTTCTGCGCATGTACGTCATAGTAGTCAGTCTGTTTATACAAACGGTCAAATCAGCATATAAGTTGGCGGAAAAAATGTGAACAATTCTTCAAAATATTAAAAAATTTAATACTTGTGGTGTTTATTTAAGATATTTGTTTAAAAAATAATAAATAAATATGTTTTTAATATTTGGTTTAATATTTGTTCATATTGACCTTAGAGTACTACAATTAAAACAAAGTGCGTGAAAATGTTATTCCAGAGTTTTATTAAATTTTCTCTTTTTTTTGTGAACATTTTCTTCGATTTCCTTATTTAATTTTCTGATTTTAAAAAACATTATCGCCCGAAAGAATAGTTTTTTAATTTTCACATCGCAATCAATTTGGGTCGCTTGCTCTATGTGTTTTTTTATATAAGAGCTTGAAACCAGTAATTCGTCCCCGTTAATTGTAATGAAAATTTGCTGTAATGCACGCATTTTCAGCATAAGCTCATCTGTTGGCTTAGATAAGCCTCCTTCAGATAGGTGATTAACCCAAGAGTACGAATTGTCATCTTGTTGCTCAACGGCAATATTTTTTCAGTTGCTTTTTTATACCTGTGAGCGAAGACTGCGGTATTTCCAAATCAGACGTATCGTCAAGTGAAACGTTCGCGGCGTTTGAAATGACGCCTTCGTTCCGTCCAAGTATGTGCGACCTCAATCGATACTTAAATTCTTGCTGATCGGGATGGTCGTGCAATCCTCCTTTCGACCGAATTACGCCGAAGAAATTTTCTAGCACGTCTTGATTGAGGCGGTACGTCAAAATGTATTTAACATTGAAACGATCCTTCAAATCGTGGAATAACATTTTCAATGCTCGGTTGCATTGCAGAATTCCTACAAATACATATACGAGTGAAATAAGATGTGGATTGAGATCTGTTTTATAATTTTTACCTTTCTGAAAAGGGAGCAAGCTTGCTTTCCCAATTACTCGCATATTCCTTACGAGTTCTGACATTTTGTCGAGCATTTCATCCTGAATATTAACGGCAAGGCCATAAGCGTGACATCGCTGCCTTGAGTCTTCCGTAGGCACTCTGACATTGAAAACGTCGAACCAATCGTTAGTCTAAAATAATATAAAAAATGTTTGCAAGTGCTTCAGTGATGATAATTTAGGAGTATTTACCAGTTTGAATAATTGGGAATATTCTTCCCAATTTTGTCCGCTTAAGTGACCCAAACTCGCAGCTCTTGTGATGGCTTGAGCAATAGTATGCGAAAATAGTTTCGTCGCCATTTTTACGTTTTGCCTTTGTGCGCCAGAGACTTCAAGGTGCTTAGGCGATATTTTGTGCGTTATGGTTAAATCTGATGAGGTACATGTCAAAAGATCTACAATTATTTCCTTCTTTACGGACTTCCCATTTATGGTAAAACCGTTGTCAAGAAAATGATTTCTGACAAGCTTAACTAAATGCGGAACGTCCGCAAAGACGAAAATCTTTTGGTCATTGAACAGAAACCTGAAAATACATTGTGAGCATAAAATGAATAATAAATAAATTTTATAAATATGTATTTCTTTTTACCATGGCTTGTCTTCATTTACTTTAAGCTCATTCAGTAGCCCTCTATTCCCACCTCCTAGATCACACACAATTGCGACTACATTGTAGCCAGCATCTGCAGCTACTTCCATAACGTCTTTCAATATTTGGTGCGTCATTTTGCAATCGAAGTAAAATATTGGCTGCTTCCACTTGCCCATTAAACCTAATAGAAAGAAATGAAAATAAATTGCACTTTCATACCATATCGCGCAATACCTCTCAACATTGCTACTTGTACGTAGTTAACAGGAGCTAGTGTTGTGTCTGACGATTGGTCGTAGCAGTATGTTTTGCGTATCTTCATCTCATCGAAGCTTAACACGCACAACTTTTGTAATTCGGTCATCTGCGTAGACGCTTTCAGGATTTTTATAACCGGCCGTATTAATCCTCGTGAAATGTCGATTTTTTGCGCCCATTTTTGAAGAGTGCGGACAGCAGGAAGTGGAAAGCCTTTCCTATACATGAATTTGTATGCTCTTGCACCTGCCGCATACAGAGTAATGGACTGGGCAATATCTTCTTCGGTCCACGTTGGCCTTTTGACACCATTTTTAAGTTTTGCTATCTGTCCTTTTGTGAAGATACATTCCATTTTGTTCTCTATGATTTTGTTGGCATTCTCTGCTTTCGCTAAACGCTCCTCCAGTGCTTTAATATTGTAAGCATTTTTCCTGTTGACAAAATCTGGCTTCAGGGTTGCAATTTCACTACAATGCTTTTTGTTTGCCTTTTTCAGACACAAATTTTCTTGATGTAGTGATGCACTGTATGGGTTATTTTAATTTTAAAACAATGTAATAAATTGAAATAAAGTAATTACACTTACATTTGTTTCTCCAAAACTTTAATTTCCTGGTCTGTATGACTTTTGCACGTTGAGGCTTCGGGGGAACAATTTTCCTTTCCACCTTCAGCAAGTTCACTTTCGTCTTCGATAGGCACATCAATAGACACGTTTGCCTTATAGCTCCCTACAACATCTTGAAGCAGTATAGCAACTACTTGCTTATTTTCCCGTCGTTCCAATCTTTCAGCGCGCTCCAGATTTTCGTCAGATGCTTTGAAAATTGTTGGAAAAGAACCGTGCTTCAAAGCTCTCTTCGTGGTGTAACCTAAGAGAATTGAACAATTTCAGCAATATGAATGGAATTGAATTTAAATATGTCTCACCCATTTTATATTTCAGACTGTTTCCAAAATCATCACTTGCAAAATGAACCATGCAAATGTGTGCAGTCTTCGGATTAAAAGTGTTTCCTCGCCGACAAAAACTTATCCACTTTTTTAGCAACGTTTCATCGGACGGAAACCGAAAAAAACTGCATTCTGATGCTTTCCCAAAGTTTTTGTTGCAACAATTCAGTACAGCGCACTTCATTTTTAAATATTTCTTATTATATTTTTAATTTTAACTCCAAAACACTAAATGAATTTTTCGACTACAGTGACGTCGCACACGATCAGCTGATTGTCAAAAAAATGTAAACAACATAACGGACCTGCGCAATACGCAATCTTCTATTCTATCATTCTTGTGGTATAAGTATTTGAAACAAATCCCGTAATTCGGCCGGTGCAAACGACTGGATTACGATCTTTGAGCTTTGGTACGTAGCCGAATGCTCGCACAAAATGGCCCGGCAGTGTAAACACTTAAACCAAAAATTCCCTTAGGAAGGGAAATTTGCCTTAAGTTGGCTGCACTGGTTGAGCGCCCCGTCTGTGAGGAGTGTTGCCACATTGAGAGACGTTCTGTTGTGTTTTTGTAAATTTTTCTTGTGGGAAGAAAGTGATTTCTATAACTTGTTGGGACAATTTTGCAGTGCTTATTTGACGAAAAGGCCAATTGCAGTGTGTGCATTTAAGTCAAGTTTAATTTAATTTTCATTCGCAATGGACGTCTTCTCGTAATATTAATGGCGGTTTGCCTGCATTTAGGTCCCCATAAGCCAACGCGAAATTCCGCAGCCGGTACGGAACTTGAACAAAAATGTTGCTTAAACATGCGATACTGCGTTTTTTTAAAAAAAATTTATAAATGATACACATTTTTAGTTGTAGCTTTGAAATTTTTCACCGCAAACAAATTTTTTTATTCCAATATCTTTGCTGGCAGAATTTTCGAGAAAGTACCGCGGCGGCGGAATTTTGGGTATTTTAAGTTGTAATGAAGTACTGTGTGTAGGATTACTGTGAAAGTGGGCGACTTTCGCCGTGAGCATTTAAGGTCGCCACACATGAATGCAAAATTTCGTTGGTGTCGTGGTACTTTTTTGAAAATACGATAGTGCGCTCTAGAATGATATGCATTTGTTTTTGTTTTTGTGAAATTTTTCAGCACGAAAAAATTTGTCCGAGCCGAATATCGCCTTGCAATTTTTGAGCAATTTTTGGGGAAATTTCGCGGCAGTGTGTAGGAGCATTAAGTTGGGTATAATTTAATTTCCATTCACAATAGACATTTTTCCGTAGTTATTTGGAATGTAAATGGCAAATGCATTTAAGTGGAAATGAAGTACTGTGAAAGTGGGCGTAAAATGTGCACTGGGAGATTGGGGCAAATTATGGAATTGCGAATATGTAATACTCAAGGAGAAGCCGTGTTATTTTGGTATTGCCTTAGGTTTTTTCCATTGTTGAAAAGTTACATGAAATCAAATGGAAATAACCTTAATTATTACTCCCTGCTGCAATTAATGTTGAAAATACACGAAGTTGTTGAAATTTGTGATCGGTACATCGACGTGAAATACTTTAGCAAATCGATTTCATACTTTGAAAGAAACCGAAAGGTAAAAAACACCGCAGATATGGTAACACTGCTTGGGTGGGAAAAATTAAGTCCTAGGTGGCAACCAAGTTGACTGTTGATCATATGGTATTTGCTTTAAAAGATTCACAAATGTGAGAGAAATACGTATTTTCTAACTTGTGGGCGGTAAAAGTGGGCGTGTCAAAACCAATCCTATGTCACGACTTACGACCCCTAGAACACATATATAAATTTTGTTGAGAATCGGTGCTGTAGTTTTCGCGTCTACTCGAGACAAACATACACGTCTCTTTTATATATATAGATATATAGATATAGATAGATTCACATTTTTATTTGTTTTTATGAAATTGCTCACCTCAAACAAATATATTTTCGCATTTGCAAGAAACATTTTTGAGTAAGTTTCGCAGCGGCTGCGGTACTTCGCGTTGATGTGTGCGGACCTTAATGTTGTACTGGGAATATCAGCAGATATGGTAACACTGCTTGGGTGGGGAAAAATTAAGTCCTAGGTGGCAACCAAGTTGACTGTTGATCATATGGTATTTGCTTTTAAAGATTCACAAATGTGAGAGAAATACGTATTTTCTAACTTGTGGGCGGTAAAAGTGGGCGTGTCAAATCCTATCCTATGTTACGACTCACGACCCCTAGAACACATATATAAATTTTGGTGAGAATCGGTGCTGTAGTTTTCGCGTCTACTCGAGACAAACATACACGTCTCTTTTATATATATAGATTAACATTTCAAACACCAACGCAAAATTTCGCAGCCGCCGCGGAATTTCCGTATACAACGGGTGCGAAACGGCGGCGACAAATAAATAAAGGGAAAGTATATTCTTTTAAGAGTAATCTGGACTACAGTGCCACCAAGTGCGTCCTTGGTAATTTTTTATCTGATTCATGCCAGATGGGAATAAGGCTGCGACCAAGTGCGTCCTTGAACTTTTTTGGGTGACAAACTCCCAAGTGTGTCACTAGATTTTTTTGGGTGAATCACGTCAATTGGGACCGATTCCCAAGTGCGTCATTGAAACTTTTTTTCGTGAATCACATAACTTGGAAGTTGGTTAACCCGTGTACCGTGATTCACATAAAAAAGTTCCACGAACTTAGGAGTTGGTTTGATCCCAAGTGACGTGATTCAACCAAAAATATTCCAATGACGCACTTAGGAGTTCGTGTGACCCAAGTCAAGCCCAAGTGTGATTCCAAGTGTCACAAAAAAGGTTCAATGACGCATTTATGAGTTGCTATAATCCCAAGTGACGTGATTCAAAAAAAGGTCCAATGACACACTTGGTGTCCATGCGTACTTGGTGGCAGTTGAAGTCTCAAAATATAACTTTTTCTGTCAGTTGAAGGAAGCGTGCTGCTTCCCATGGGTCTGTCCAGAGGTGTGCAGGTTGTGGTGTGCATTCAATGAGGTGTTGGGTGTTATGTGGAGTGTGTCCACAGTCTGGGCATGTGTCCTGGACACCAGGGTTCTAGCGAGACATGTAGCTTTTAAGACGTCTGCACCATTCCGACCACAGCTGAGACAAGGTGCATCTGGTTTCACGTGGGAACATGAGATATCGGTGGTGGTCGCACGCTCAGTAGGGTAGAGAAGGGAAGATTCGCAAATGGGGCGCATATGTCACAAAAAAACAACAAAATCTACGTTGCAGCTGTAACCAATGTGTACATACAAAGCATACGAAAGTGCTCTTGCTTTGCACTTTGGTATAGGCAAAATTGTTTGTGTGTTTCGTATTGCTTAGCACGCAGTGCTATGTGTGATTGCTAGAATGCACAGCCTATGCCAAAGTGCTTTTACAATAACAATTGTACGTGAAGTGCATATGGCGTGGGCACCCCTGCTCTATGCCATACCTTATCAAAGGCTTTAGTGATATCGAGGAATACTGATGATCAGTATTGCTTTTTTTCGAATGTTTTATTGATCATGTCAACAATGCGGTGAACCTATTCTATTGTGCAGTGCTTTTCTCTAAATCCGAATGTTTTTAATTTTTTAATTCCAATGGCACATATTCATAGTCAAATTAAGCTTCAAACTTAACTTTAGTAATCTCCTAAGTTGACAGATAATACTGACAGCTACTAAGCTGGTTCTAAAGTTTAGCAGCTACTAAATTTGACTATGAATATGCGCCAATGTGTTCAAATAAAGTTATGAATTATTTAACATTACTTAAGAAAGGGTTTTTCGTTATCATTAGAGCTCGGAAAAAACAGCACAACAATTTCCAAAACAAGCTAGGAAATAAGCTAGAAATTCGGGCGAAATAAGCGCGAAATATGCACGCGTAAGCACGAATAAAAAAACACGGAACAAGTAAAGCGTTGGAGCCACGCCCCGATTTTAAAAATTTCGAAAGTAGGGTTTAACCCCTTAAAACCGAATCTACAAAAGTTTTGAGTCGGAATTGGTTAGTTTCCGAGATATTGAATTTCAAAGTTACGAATTTTCCCATACGAAATTGAACTACAGTGAAACCTCGGTAAACGCAACTAATAGAAATTTTGGCCGTTGCGAAAACTGAGGTTGTTGCGATAACCGAGTCACAATTTTTTAGGGCGCAAATTCTCTTTTCTGGTGTAAATTAAAAAAAAATTTTTATTGGAAGTTCCTTGGAGGAGATGAATGCTTTTACCTGTAATAATAAAACTTGCATTTCAATATTTATCAACAAAATTTTTGTTTTTTTATAAATAACTCTTAAACAAAAGTTTTGTGAAAACATTGTTCAAAGAATATCACCGTCATCCATTAATTTTTATTTGCTTTGTAAACAACCGGCTTATTTTCAAAGCCTGTA
This sequence comes from Heteromyza rotundicornis, assembly GCA_951394025.1. Lineage (NCBI taxonomy): Eukaryota > Metazoa > Arthropoda > Insecta > Diptera > Heleomyzidae > Heteromyza > Heteromyza rotundicornis. Next base: position 37,188,214 of record OX596012.1, read on the forward strand.
AATGCTCTGGGATTTTATGCTTTATCAATTAAAAATGGTTTTACATTATGCGTTCCGGTTGCATTAGTGCGAGATAGAAATGTAATTCGCTCTTTGCTCACTTTTCGACCAGGAGCAGAAGTTTCTTGAAAGCTTACAAGTGTTTTATCTGGCATGACTTTATAAAATAAACCGGATTCATCTGCATTATAAATTTGATCCGGTGTTAAACCGAGATCTTTTATTTTATCTTGCAATTTATTCACAAATGGATCTATTAGTGCTGGTTTATTTGAAAGCTTTTCACCACAAATTTTTAGAAGCCGTATACCGTGGTTTTTCTTAAAATTAACAAATCATTAATCATGCTAGCATTAAAATCTCTTGGCTCGTCGTTAATTTCACTATGGAATTGGCATGCTTTTGACTTTAAGATTTCAGCAGAAACGGGAACGTTTCTGTGAAATTCGATTCAGCAATTTCGATTTAAAATTAAGGGTTTTTTCCTCCGAATATCATTGCAGATTTTAAAGTCGCCAAAAACCCTTAATTTTAAATCGAAATTGCTGAAATTAATTTAAAGGAAATTTATTTTCTGCTTTTTAGTCGGTTATATTTTAAAAAAATTGTTTTTTACTCTTTTTTATTTTCCTCTTTTTTAAAAAAAATATTTTTTTCTCCCCCCTTTTCCCCCCTTTTTTCCCCTTTTTTACTCTTTTTCCCGAATGCGAACCTAAGTAAAAAATTTCAGCCTTGTAGCTTACAAAATACGAAAGTTGGAACTTTAAATTGGTTCCATTCATCATTGTAGCTTGAAGGAATTGGAAGTTATGCCATGTTTAAAAAAGAGGGGTTTGAGTCCCCCCACGGCCCCCTACGCCTCTGATGGACCCCAAAATTTAGTAGAATGCATTGTCACCGGAGTTCTATCAGTGTTCCAAATTTAAGCTCTCTAGCTCATGTGGAAGTGTATGAAAAAGCTCTCCGCAGATTTTGATATATATATATATATATATATATATAGTCCACCCAAAGCAAGTTAATATAAGGGTTATAAAAAACAAGTGCAACACGCATATTTCAGGATTCTTGGAATAGCGGTAAATCCAAAACTAATTTCAACAAAATAGTTTTAGGCAGCGGTTACATACATTTAAATGCAATTTCAATAAAAACTAGAGAGTGGACTATCTTCGGCTATATCGAAGCTGAAATACCCCCACACAGTAGGAAGAAGTACCTCGAACATAAAATGTGGTCTCAAGATCCAATTGAGCGAATTATACGTGGTTTTGGAGCCCGGACCATATCCAAAATCCATTTCTAAAAATTTCCAATCAAATCCACCAAAAAAAAAATTGGTCTCAAGACCCCATTTAGACCCTTATATATGTGGCTTCGGAACCTTGGACCATATCAAAAATACGTTTCTAAATATTTCCAATCGAATACAACCATAAAAAAGACTTGAAAAATTTTTACCTTTTTTTTCGCTGTATGGGAGCCACGCCCAGTTTTGGCTGATTCTCGAACTTGATCTCAGTATTCACGAGAAAAACATGTACCCAAAGTTTCTCCAAAACTGCGACCGCTATCGTGCGGACGGACAGACGGACGGACAGACAGACGGACATCGCTAAATCGACTCAGGAGGTGATGCTGATCAAGAATATATACACTTCTCTATACCGGGCACGCCTCCTTATGGGCGTTACAAACGTTGTGACAAAAATAGTATACCCTGCCACAGTGAGTGTGGGGGTATAAATATGTAAATAAAAATGACAAACTGATCACTTTGGGAGAAAAGTTGCGATAACTGAGTTTTTTTTTTTTTGAAAAGTTTCGTTAACTGAGTCAGCAATGCAAACAATGTACAAGTTACAATAATCGAGGAGTTGCGCTTATCGAGGGTTGCGTTAAACGAGGTGGCAATGTATTTTAATCTTTTTCTTCACTGACTTTTGAAAAAAAATTTTTTTTTAAATCGGGGCGTGGTTTCAACGCTTCACTTAAGCCAAAAACACAATGTTATGGGAAAAATATTTTATTTTTAAGAAGGAAAACACAACATTAATCTAATATACACATTAATGATTGCACCAAAAGGTGATGATTTGAAAAAGCCCAAATAATGTTAATTTAATCTTTTAAGATTTTTCATTATTTCCCCAATGCATTTTTTTACATTGTTTACACTGTTGAGAAGCTTACATTTTTATACCCTGCACCAGCGTGACCTTTTGGCGACTAAAGTCGCCATTTTGGCCACCTTTGTGATTACAATCCCCAGACTTTCTCAAAATGTTATAAATTATGGCCCCTTTGGCCCCTTTTTTGAAATATTTTATTTAATTTTAAAAATATTTATTATAGTCCAGTCATTCTGTGATTTGCTCCATACAAAAATTACAAAAATTAGCGTACTAAATTTTTGTTGCTGTACTCATTCAGGGGCGTGTCCTAAACCTTATTCCAAAATGGCGGGACTCTAGAGGTTGTGCTTCAGCTGCCATAAGGAGAAACGCGTTTCCACGTATATCTCGTAAACGGTGCATCCTATGGGAAATCTCCTGGTATCGTTTTGAAGATAATTACACCGCCTACTGAGTACGCCTACCTCCCATACAAAATGGCCGCCAATTAAAATATCGATAAATTATCGAAAAACTATCGATAAATTATTGAAAAATTATCGATAAAAAATGATGGTGCCACGCTTTTTGCGGAAGCCAAACTAGTTATCGGAAATAACTTGTTTTTCTGTAATTTTGGTTTCTAATCATCGGAGTGACATGTTCTGAGAATCACGTTAAACATGTGCATATGGGTTATTGCAACTGATAGCAATTCTTTTAGGCTGTGTGAACAATCGTCCAAAAACCAAAAATGAATAATCGCCTAAAAAATTTTACCAACATTTTTGGGCGATTGTTAATTTTTGATTAGGGTGTTTTTTCATTTTTTTTCGGATCAAAAAATGAAAATTGATTTTGTCGAAATCCAGTTTTTGACACAGAAATAAGATTAGGTACACTACAAAAATGTTCATTCATAAATCAACAAGAAAATTACAACAACAAAATATTATAAAATCGCGAGATTTTTTTATACAATTTTTCATAATAACGACACGCCAAAAAAAGATGTACAAAGATGTTTTTTGTAATAGCTAAACACACATCCTTTTAAACTTAAAAATCGCGCGATTTTTTGTTAAAATTTTTCGCGTTCGGCGCTTTATTGACATTTACTTCTAACATGCAATAACATTCTAACATTACTGCACTTAACATTACACCATTACAACAACAATACAACAAAATTAAAATAACACCAACTGTTTCCTTGTAGTTGTAGCATTATTGTAATTAGAATTTTAAATCACAAAAGTTCAATATTAGTCCCGTATTTTTGCTTTACATATTTTACAGATTGGGCCAGCTAATTTCTCTGTTTTCAAAAAACAGTCAAGAACTAGAAGCATACAATGGTGTTTTAGGACAAATAATTTCCAAGAATGGACATTTTTTTAAATTCGTCAAATCCATTCTCTACGAATTCTCTAAGAGCAGAAGTTTCCAGATTCTTTGTTTCTTTGAAATATAAATATCTAAAATGTTTTCTTATTATTAGAAATAATAAAAAAAATTTTTGGGCGATTGTTTATTTTTGGGTTATTATTCATTATGAACAAAAGCTCAATATTTTGGGCTATTGTTCATTTTAACTTTTGGGCGACAATTCAAAATTTTTTGTCGATTTTCGCCATTTTTTGGGCTTTTATTCATTATGAAGAATGCCCCAAAATTTTCGGGCGATTGTTCATTTTTGGTTTTTGGGCGATTGTTCGCACAGCCGTTCTTTTATCATTGTTATCAAGTCCGGTCCTGGTGCGATTTTGGATCTAGGCATTTATTTATTGCCTCCAAAGTTAATTTTTTTTAATCGCTAGTGTACAAGTGTTATTAAGTGGTATTAATGTTGGTAATGGGATATGAGTCTTGTTCGGGGTGAACACGATTTTTAGGTGGTTGGGAAAAGCCGTGGGTTTTGTGGGTGCGAGATGTTCAACAAATTGTTGGAAGTCTCTTTCGGATTTCCACTTTAGCTGTTTTTGTAGAGTTCGAGTGATGTCATTTAGTTGTTTTTTCAGATTTGGGGATCTGTTGTTTTGCCATTCGCGACGTATTTTCCTTTTATTTTTTTATTAGCTGATCTATGTCCTTTGGGGTGCATTTTGCATAGCTACGAGTTGAGCTATTTGGGATTTTGTCGGGAGTGGCCGCTGCAGCTGCTTGGGAAAGCAAGAGTTTTAAATTACTAACAGCTGTGTCATCTTTCGTTTTTAGTGACACATTTGGGCTAATGTGGGAGCTTTTATACTGCCGATATTTGAGAAAGTTTGTGAGTTTACTGGTCAATTTATCTGGTGAATTGACCTCAGAACTTGGCGCGTACTTTATTGTGATAGTAGGTGTATTGTCTGATGAGAGATCTAGAGAAGATTCAATAGATAATTGGCTCCTTTTCACGGTTTTAAATACTGCCAAGTCATTGACTTCGGGAGTTTTTCGACTGTACGTCAAGGCCGAGTGACAATATTCAGCAGGAGTTCAGCAGGAGAAAGAGATATTAATTTCAAAAACAAAAATGCCAGACGTTATGTATTGTGAAACAGGAAACTATTTTTAAACAATTTTTAAAGATATTTAAAATTTTGAAATCCATTTATCTCCGTTTTACCTCGATCATATAATATATGAGTGATGTCGTTGAATTGTTTTTTCAGATTTGTGGATCTTTGTCTTTTATTACAAAGTATTATTTAAAAATATACAAAAATGTACCACTACATACGATAGACAAAAATTAGATTAATTTAGTTATAATTTAGTTATAATCGAAAATGATTTCCACATCGGATTATAAATGGTGTTCTGAAATCCTATAGGAAATGAGAATTTCAAACTCAAATGAAATCCGATTCGAACTTATGTCAAAATCAGTTGTTTTTGTATCTCAGCTGTTTATATGTTTATGCATTAAACACATCAAACGCGACAGCGTCAATGTGCACTTTTCAGTGCAATAAAGTAGAGACCGACCGAAATTGGGTTTTTCGGTCCAAAAAAGATGTTTCGATCGTGTTTCGGATTCGGACGAAAAATAAAATATCGTTTGATACGAAAAATGTAACAAATAACAAAGATTACACTAGAGCCCGACCGATTAATCGGCTTCGGCATCGGCCGAAAATGCACATTCGGCTTCGGCTTCGGTCTTTCTATAAAATGGCCGAAGCTTTTTAAATTTTTTTTCTTATTTTAGCGACACCGAAAACCAAAACTAATTTTTTACGATACGATTTTCTAGCCCACATCAAATCCAAACGGCCTTACTGATTTCCTTGAGACTTGAATGTAAAATTGTGTAATTGATGGAATTTCCAATGGGACATAAGAGGCTCGCAAAACAAAAAATATGATTAAAATTTAGCTTAGTAATCATCGAATATTGAGTGAATCTCGCCTCAAATTTCGTGGCACGGAGCTGCTGCAAAGTACATCCTTGGACATTTTCTGGGTGGATTACTTAATTTTAAATATAGATTTGGAGGCTTTATATTCGCCCTGATGTCTATGTTAAAAGGAGTCCTGGTAAACTGTATGAGGCTCACGGAAGGATTCTACCTTTTAGAAATGTAGTCCAAATTGCTGCGCCAACATATATGAAAAGTAGTTCTGGTGCTCAAATCCGGGACCGATTTTGGTAAAATTTTACATTTAAAGTTCAAAGCTTCACAGGTGATATTTACCATCAACTAGAACATCCTTTGCCCATCACCTGACGGATTTGGGGTATCCTTAAAAAACAGCTACTTAGATGAATTTATTCTTTGAAGAATTCTCTACCATTTCTACTAAATTCCCTTTATTATGCTTCACTCCAAATTGTTAAAACTGATTTTAAAAAAATCTCTTGTTAGTTTTTACCTAGGAGGCCCAAATTTGTTTGTGAATTCTGTTGGTTACTTTTATTATTTGTTTAAATAAAATTTTAGTTCCTTAAAAAACTAAATGTGTATTTATACACTCGAATTTGAATGAAAATACACAAAAAAAAAAGTTTTTAATGGTTTTTTATTTAAGTATCGGCTTCGGCTCCGGCTTCGGTATAGGCCTTCGGCGTCGGCCGAAGTAATAGGCTGCCAAATGACCTTCGGCTTCGGCCTGAAAATTCTTATCGGTCGGGCTCTAGATTACACTGATCGACAAAACTCCTACTCCTATCCGTCTGTCCGTCCTCTTTGCTTGTAAACACGATTGCAGGAGCTAGAAGAAAGATAGGGATCCCAAATTTTGGATTTATCCTTTTTAGGCCCTAGAAGGGGTTGGTATTGAAAATGGGCGGAATCGGTAGACTGCAACGCCTACCACCCTGTCTGTCCGTCTATCCTTCCTCTTTTCTTGTAAACACGATTGCAGGAGCTAGAAAAAAGCTAGGGATCCCAAATTTTAGATTTATCCTTTTTAGGCCCTAGAAGGAGTTGGTATTGAAAATGGGCGGAATCGGTCGACTGCCACGCCTACCTCCCATATAAGTGAAAATCGTGTTTTTGCCGTAATTCTAAGATTTTATCAAAGCAGTATGAAATTTTGTATAGTGAAGTTTTTGGGGTCGCTGATTACGAATTTGATGTCGGAATTTCAAAATTCAAGATGGCGGAACCAATATGGCGGCCGAAATTTTGTATAGTGACGTTTTTGGGGTCGCTGATTTTGAATTTGATGTCGCATTTTCAAAATTCAAGATGGTGGATCCAATATGGCCCAGTAGGTGTAGGGTATATATAAGTCGGCTTGCCCGACTGAAACTTACTCACTTGTTATACCCCCACACTCACTGTGGCAGGGTATACTAACTTTGTCACAACGTTTGTAACGCCCATAAGGAGGCGTGTCCGGTATGGAAAAGTATATATATTCTTGATCAGTATCACCTCCTGAGTCGATTTAGCGATGTCCGTCTGTCTGTCCGTCCGTCTGTCCGTCTGTCCGTCTGTCCGTCTGTCCGTCTGTCCGTCTGTCCGTCCGCACGATAGCGGTCGCAGTTTTGGAGATATCGACTTGAAACTTTTTTTACATGTTTTTCTCGTGAATACTGAGATCAAGTTCGAGAATCAGCCAAATCGGACAAAAACTGGGCGTGGCTCCCATACACCGAAAAAAAAGGTAAAAATTTTTTATTGTTGTATTCGATTGGAAATGTTTAGAAACGTATTTTTGACATGGTCCGAGGTTCCGCAGCCACATATATAAGGGTCTAAATGGGGTCTTGAGACCAATTTTTTTTTTTTTTTGTGGATTTAATTGGAAATTTTTAGAAATGGATTTTGGACATGGTCCGAGGTTCCGAAGCCACATATATAAGGGTCTAAATGGGGTCTTGAGACCAATTTTTTTTTTGTTGGATTTAATTGGAAATTTTTAGAAATGGATTTTGGACATGGTCAGGGCTCCAAAACCACCTATAATTGGCTCAAAATAGGGTCTTGAGACCACATTTTTTTATGATCGAGGTACTTCTTCCTACTGTGTGGGGGTATTTCAACTTCGGTATAGCCGAAGATAGTCCACTCTCTAGTTTTTCATTCAGCTAAGCACATTTTAATAAAAACAATCGACTCAGGTAGTGACGCTGATCAAGAATATATATAGTTTTCCATACCAGTATAATATTTTCAATATAATATGTTTTGGTCAGTTGGCCCTACTCTATTGGTTGGATGTTTAAAGCGGTCCTCCGCTGCCATTTATGCTTGGCGAAGTCGCCGCAAATAGTGAAATGAAAGATATTTTCGGTTTTAAAGCCAAAAAGTATCTCTGATTTATTTCTGAATCGCCATGGCTTTTATACCCTGGCGACCCTTTCAATTTCTTTTCAATTTTCTTTCAATTACATTCAATTCCTAAAAAATATGCTTACATCTACAATTCTATAATACAAAAATCATTTCTACATTCTGATCAATATTTTATTACCGCTGCCAGAAGGGCATTGGCCGATCGCATTTATTGCCAAAGCCAGGATTCAAATTTCATTCTGCCTCGCGCTGACAGAAATGCAAGCGAAGGGAAAAGTGACAAAAGCAAACAAACGTTGGTTTACGTACTATTATGCTGCGCTCCTATTCAGGCCAGCAGCGTATGCTATTAATGCAGTTTCAAGTGTTCGCTGCTAGCGGTACTTTTTCGTTTGTATACTCTTGTGGGCTGGTGCGCTACACTGTAGTATATGCATATACACCACACCCTTACCCTTTAGATGAAAATTATTTGGAAAAACAAAAAATGAAATTTTAGTTGTGTAGAAATAATTTTCAAAAAAAAATAAGAAAAGTTATCAAATAAAATATTAGTATGATTGAATTAATTAATATGAAAAGAAATTTAAAAATATATAATGTAAATGTTTATACTAATTTAATTAAAATTAACAAAATTAATTTTAAAAATAAATGAATTCCTTAAAAATATTACAAATTCAGTTAAAATGAACATCTAGGAATAATTAAAAGTATTGTAAAAATAATGATATATAATATTTGGTTTAAAAATTATATATAATGTTAAAAATTGAATATTGTTAAATATAGTCTTTAAAATTAAAAAAAATTTAATAATTAATACATGGATATATAAGTCTATGTTTCTACGATATATTTTTTCAAGTTATTTTTATGAATTTTCTTAATATGTCGCTTAATCTGTACAAGGCAATTTACCCCATCTACTTCTACTACTTTATAAGGTCCATGGTAAGGACTCTGGTTTTTCCTTCTACCACCTAACTTTACTATAACTAAATCTCCTACATCTACGACTAATGGATTTATTTTTGTTTCGCTGTCATTTCTTCTTTTCAATTTCAATTAACTCTATTAATGATTTCTTTTGCCTTTTCTATAGATGCCTTCAGCCTGAAACTAGCTTCATTCGCGTAATTTTCCATGTTATACACAGGCTCACTTTTCATAATGTCATCACTCGGCAAATACGGTAATTTACCAAAAACTAACTCAAACGGCGTGTACTCCGTACCAACATTTGGAGTAGTGTTATAATCGTCCAAAAACCAAAAATGAATAATCGCCTAAAAAATTTTACCAACATTTTTGGGCGATTGTTAATTTTTGATTAGGGTGTTTTTTCATTTTTTTCGGATTAAAAAATGAAAATTGATTTTGTCGAAATCCAGTTTTTGACACAGGAATAAGATTAGGTACACTACAAAAATGTTCATTCATAAATCAACAAGAAAATTACAACAACAAAATATTATAAAATCGCGAGATTTTTTTATACAATTTTTCATAATAACGACACGCCAAAAAAAGATGTACAAAGATGTTTTTTGTAATAGCTAAACACACATCCTTTTGAACTTAAAAATCGCGCGATTTTTTGTTAAAATTTTTCGCGTTCGGCGCTTTATTGACATTTACTTCTAACATGCAATAACATTCTAACATTACTGCACTTAACATTACACCATTACAACAACAATACAACAAAATTAAAATAACACCAACTGTTTCCTTGTAGTTGTAGCATTATTGTAATTAGAATTTTAAATCACAAAAGTTCAATATTAGTCCCGTATTTTTGCTTTACATATTTTACAGATTGGGCCAGCTAATTTCTCTGTTTTCAAAAAACAGTCAAGAACTAGAAGCATACAATGGTGTTTTAGGACAAATAATTTCCAAGAATGGACATTTTTTTAAATTCGTCAAATCCATTCTCTACGAATTCTCTAAGAGCAGAAGTTTCCAGATTCTTTGTTTCTTTGAAATATAAATATCTAAAATGTTTTCTTATTATTAGAAATAATAAAAAAAATTTTTGGGCGATTGTTTCATTATGAACAAAAGCTCAATATTTTGGGCTATTGTTCATTTTAACTTTTGGGCGACAATTCAAAATTTTTTTGTCGATTTTCGCCATTTTTTGGGCTTTTATTCATTATGAAGAATGCCCCAAAATTTTCGGGCGATTGTTCATTTTTGGTTTTTGGGCGATTGTTCGCACAGCCGTTCTTTTATCATTGTTATCAAGTCCGGTCCTGGTGCGATTTTGGATCTAGGCATTTATTTATTGCCTCCATAAGTTAATTTTTTTTAATCGCTAGTGTACAAGTGTTATTAAGTGGTATTAATGTTGGTAATGGGATATGAGTCTTGTTCGGGGTGAACACGATTTTTAGGTGGTTGGGAAAAGCCGTGGGTTTTGTGGGTGCGAGATGTTCAACAAATTGTTGGAAGTCTCTTTCGGATTTCCACTTTAGCTGTTTTTGTAGAGTTCGAGTGATGTCATTTAGTTGTTTTTTCAGATTTGGGGATCTGTTGTTTTGCCATTCGCGACGTATTTTCCTTTTATTTTTTTATTAGCTGATCTATGTCCTTTGGGGTGCATTTTGCATAGCTACGAGTTGAGCTATTTGGGATTTTGTCGGGAGTGGCCGCTGCAGCTGCTTGGGAAAGCAAGAGTTTTAAATTACTAACAGCTGTGTCATCTTTCGTTTTTAGTGACACATTTGGGCTAATGTGGGAGCTTTTATACTGCCGATATTTGAGAAAGTTTGTGAGTTTACTGGTCAATTTATCTGGTGAATTGACCTCAGAACTTGGCGCGTACTTTATTGTGATAGTAGGTGTATTGTCTGATGAGAGATCTAGAGAAGATTCAATAGATAATTGGCTCCTTTTCACGGTTTTAAATACTGCCAAGTCATTGACTTCGGGAGTTTTTCGACTGTACGTCAAGGCCGAGTGACAATATTCAGCAGGAGTTCAGCAGGAGAAAGAGATATTAATTTCAAAAACAAAAATGCCAGACGTTATGTATTGTGAAACAGGAAACTATTTTTAAACAATTTTTAAAGATATTTAAAATTTTAAAATCCATTTATCTCCGTTTTACCTCGATCATATAATATATGAGTGATGTCGTTGAATTGTTTTTTCAGATTTGTGGATCTTTGTCTTTTATTACAAAGTATTATTTAAAAATATACAAAAATGTACCACTACATACGATAGACAAAAATTAGATTAATTTAGTTATAATTTAGTTATAATCGAAAATGATTTCCACATCGGATTATAAATGGTGTTCTGAAATCCTATAGGAAATGAGAATTTCAAACTCAAATGAAATCCGATTCGAACTTATGTCAAAATCAGTTGTTTTTGTATTTCAGCTGTTTATATGTTTATGCATTAAACACATCAAACGCGACAGCGTCAATGTGCACTTTTCAGTGCAATAAAGTAGAGACCGACCGAAATTCGGTTTTTCGGTCCACAAAAGATGTTTCGATCGTGTTTCGGATTCGGACGAAAAATAAAATATCGTTTGATACGAAAAATGTAACAAATAACAAAGATTACACTAGAGCCCGACCGATTAATCGGCTTCGGTATCGGCCGAAAATGCACATTCGGCTTCGGCTTCGGTTTTTCTATAAAATGGCCGAAGCTTTTTAAATTTTTTTTCTTATTTTAGCGACACCGAAAACCAAAACTAATTTTTTACGATACGATTTTCTAGCCCACATCAAATCCAAACGGCCTTACTGATTTCCTTGAGACTTGAATGTAAAATTGTGTAATTGATGGAATTTCCAATGGGACATAAGAGGCTCGCAAAACAAAAAATATGATTAAAATTTAGCTTAGTAATCATCGAATATTGAGTGAATCTCGCCTCAAATTTCGTGGCACGGAGCTGCTGCAAAGTACATCCTTGGACATTTTCTGGGTGGATTACTTAATTTTAAATATAGATTTGGAGGCTTTATATTCGCCCTGATGTCTATGTTAAAAGGAGTCCTGGTAAACTGTATGAGGCTCACGGAAGGATTCTACCTTTTAGAAATGTAGTCCAAATTGCTGCGCCAACATATATGAAAAGTAGTTCTGGTGCTCAAATCCGGGACCGATTTTGGTAAAATTTTACATTTAAAGTTCAAAGCTTCACAGGTGATATTTACCATCAACTAGAACATCCTTTGCCCATCACCTGACGGATTTGGGGTATCCTTAAAAAACAGCTACTTAGATGAATTTATTCTTTGAAGAATTCTCTACCATTTCTACTAAATTCCCTTTATTATGCTTCACTCCAAATTGTTAAAACTGATTTTAAAAAAATCTCTTGTTAGTTTTTACCTAGGAGGCCCAAATTTGTTTGTGAATTCTGTTGGTTACTTTTATTATTTGTTTAAATAAAATTTTAGTTCCTTAAAAAACTAAATGTGTATTTATACACTCGAATTTGAATGAAAATACACAAAAAAACAAGTTTTTAATGGTTTTTTATTTAAGTATCGGCTTCGGCTCCGGCTTCGGTATAGGCCTTCAGCGTCGGCCGAAGTAATAGGCTGCCAAATGACCTTCGGCTTCGGCCTGAAAATTCTTATTGGTCGGGCGCTAGATTACACTGATCGACAAAACTGAACTTTTTGTGTGTTACATAGACTTGATAGACAAATTCTTGTGTATTTTGTCACGCTGAATACGAAGATAATAATGAAATTTTTACAGCATACACCAAAAATGCAATTTCATAGTTTCGAAGAATCAGAAGACATGTCCTTAATTTGTATTGAAATAAGATAAACGAAAAACTTTGAAACTTTGTATGTTACATACCACCTTTATCAATTAAGGAGTTCTCATTCTACTCCTATCGGAGTAGATCTACAACTCTCGCGATGATTTTTAAATTTCTACTGCTCTACTACGGTAGCAGATTATTCTACTTCCCTCACGATATTTTCTACTACTATTGTAAGAAATCTACTCCTCAAAACAATACGGTTAATGATATTCGATTAGTCGCTCAGCTTCGACTATTCAATTAACCGTTCACTGTCGACTAGTCGGTTAACCGTTCATATTCGGTTAACCGAATAAGAGTTCAAATCGAAATCAAAAGTAAAAGTTCCAACTGCCAAAAGGAAAATTACAAACGAAATTAAATTTGCTAAGCGTCGCACGTTGCATATAATTTCTCTTTTGAGTGTGTCATTGAAGATTTCGATTTTAAAATTCATAATATTCGACTAACCGAATATCAACGGTTAACTGACTAGTCGACAGTGAACGGTTAATCGAATAGTCGAATGCGATCGATTCGAATAACAAGAGCCCTAATACAGAGGTAGGGTTGCCAGATTTTAAATAGGGAAAAACAGTACATTGAGTAAAAAAAAACAGTACAATTTGAAAAAAAAACAGTACACTTTTTATACCCTACACCTCATGAGGTATGGGTATATTCACTTTGGTCTGATGTTTGTAACACCAAGAAGGAGACGTGTACGGTATGGAAAAGTATATATATTCTTGATCAGCGTCACCTCCTGAGTTGATTTAGCCCTATCCGTCTGTCCGTCCTCTTTGCTTGTAAACACGATTGCAGGAGCTAGAAGAAAGATAGGGATCCCAAATTTTGGATTTATCCTTTTTAGGCCCTAGAAGGAGTTGGTATTGAAAATGGGCGGAATCGGTCGACTGCAACGCCTACCACCCTGTCTGTCCGTCTATCCTTCCTCTTTTCTTGTAAACACGATTGCAGGAGCTAGAAAAAAGCTAGGGATCCCAAATTTTAGATTTATCCTTTTTAGGCCCTAGAAGGAGTTGGTATTGAAAATGGGCGGAATCGGTCGACTGCCACGCCTACCTCCCATATAAGTGAAAATCGTGTTTTTGCCGTAATTCTAAGATTTCATCAAAGCAGTATGAAATTTTGTATAGTGAAGTTTTTGGGGTCGCTGATTACGAATTTGATGTCGGAATTTCAAAATTCAAGTTGGCGGAACCAATATGGCGGCCGAAATTTTGTATAGTGACGTTTTTGGGGTCGCTGATTTTGAATTTGATGTCGCATTTTCAAAATTCAAGATGGCGGATCCAATATGGCCCAGTAGGTGTAGGGTATATATAAGTCGGCTTGCCCGACTGAAACTTACTCACTTGTTTTTCATTCAGCTAAGCACATTTTAATAAAAACAATCGACTCAGGTAGTGACGCTGATCAAAAATATATATAGTTTTCCATACCAGTATAATATTTTCAATATAATATGTTTTGGTCAGTTGGCCCTACTCTATTGGTTGGATGTTTAAAGCGGTCCTCCGCTGCCATTTATGCTTGGCGAAGTCGCCGCAATTAGTGAAATGAAAGATTTTTTCGGTTTTAAAGCCAAAAAGTATCTCTGATTTATTTCTGAATCGCCATGGCTTTTATACCCTGGCGACCCTTTCAATTTCTTTTCAATTTTCTTTCAATTACATTCAATTCCTAAAAAATATGCTTACATCTACAATTCTATAATACAAAAATCATTTCTACATTCTGATCAATATTTTATTACCGCTGCCAGAAGGGCATTGGCCGATCGCATTTATTGCCAAAGCCAGGATTCAAATTTCATTCTGCCTCGCGCTGACAGAAATGCAAGCGAAGGGAAAAGTGACAAAAGCAAACAAACGTTGGTTTACGTACTATTATGCTGCGCTCCTATTCAGGCCAGCAGCGTATGCTATTAATGCAGTTTCAAGTGTTCGCTGCTAGCGGTACTTTTTCGTTTGTATACTCTTGTGGGCTGGTGCGCTACACTGTAGTATATGCATATACACCACACCCTTACCCTTTAGATGAAAATTATTTGGAAAAACAAAAAATGAAATTTTAGTTGTGTAGAAATAATTTTCAAAAAAAAATAAGAAAAGTTATCAAATAAAATATTAGTATGATTGAATTAATTAATATGAAAAGAAATTTAAAAATATATAATGTAAATGTTTATACTAATTTAATTAAAATTAACAAAATTAATTTTAAAAATAAATGAATTCCTTAAAAATATTACAAATTCAGTTAAAATGAACATCTAGGAATAATTAAAAGTATTGTAAAAATAATGATATATAATATTTGGTTTAAAAATTATATATAATGTTAAAAATTGAATATTGTTAAATATAGTCTTTAAAATTAAAAAAAATTTAATAATTAATACATGGATATATAAGTCTATGTTTCTACGATATATTTTTTCAAGTTATTTTTATGAATTTTCTTAATATGTCCCTTAATCTGTACAAGGCAATTTACCCCATCTACTTCTACTACTTTATAAGGTCCATGGTAAGGACTCTGGTTTTTCCTTCTACCACCTAACTTTACTATAACTAAATCTCCTACATCTACGACTAATGGATTTATTTTTGTTTCGCTGTCATTTCTTCTTTTCAATTTCAATTAACTCTATTAATGATTTCTTTTGCCTTTTCTATAGATGCCTTCAGCCTGAAACTAGCTTCATTCGCGTAATTTTCCATGTTATACACAGGCTCACTTTTCATAATGTCATCACTCGGCAAATACGGTAATTTACCAAAAACTAACTCAAACGGCGTGTACTCCGTACCAACATTTGGAGTAGTGTTATAATCGTCCAAAAACCAAAAATGAATAATCGCCTAAAAAATTTTACCAACATTTTTGGGCGATTGTTAATTTTTGATTAGGGTGTTTTTTCATTTTTTTTCGGATTAAAAAATGAAAATTGATTTTGTCGAAATCCAGTTTTTGACACAGGAATAAGATTAGGTACACTACAAAAATGTTCATTCATAAATCAACAAGAAAATTACAACAACAAAATATTATAAAATCGCGAGATTTTTTTATACAATTTTTCATAATAACGACACGCCAAAAAAAGATGTACAAAGATGTTTTTTGTAATAGCTAAACACACATCCTTTTAAACTTAAAAATCGCGCGATTTTTTGTTAAAATTTTTCGCGTTCGGCGCTTTATTGACATTTACTTCTAACATGCAATAACATTCTAACATTACTGCACTTAACATTACACCATTACAACAACAATACAACAAAATTAAAATAACACCAACTGTTTCCTTGTAGTTGTAGCATTATTGTAATTAGAATTTTAAATCACAAAAGTTCAATATTAGTCCCGTATTTTTGCTTTACATATTTTACAGATTGGGCCAGCTAATTTCTCTGTTTTCAAAAAACAGTCAAGAACTAGAAGCATACAATGGTGTTTTAGGACAAATAATTTCCAAGAATGGACATTTTTTTAAATTCGTCAAATCCATTCTCTACGAATTCTCTAAGAGCAGAAGTTTCCAGATTCTTTGTTTCTTTGAAATATAAATATCTAAAATGTTTTCTTATTATTAGAAATAATAAAAAAAATTTTTGGGCGATTGTTTCATTATGAACAAAAGCTCAATATTTTGGGCTATTGTTCATTTTAACTTTTGGGCGACAATTCAAAATTTTTTTGTCGATTTTCGCCATTTTTTGGGCTTTTATTCATTATGAAGAATGCCCCAAAATTTTCGGGCGATTGTTCATTTTTGGTTTTTGGGCGATTGTTCGCACAGCCGTTCTTTTATCATTGTTATCAAGTCCGGTCCTGGTGCGATTTTGGATCTAGGCATTTATTTATTGCCTCCATAAGTTAATTTTTTTTAATCGCTAGTGTACAAGTGTTAATGTTGGTAATGGGATATGAGTCTTGTTCGGGGTGAACACGATTTTTAGGTGGTTGGGAAAAGCCGTGGGTTTTGTGGGTGCGAGATGTTCAACAAATTGTTGGAAGTCTCTTTCGGATTTCCACTTTAGCTGTTTTTGTAGAGTTCGAGTGATGTCATTTAGCTGTTTTTTCAGATTTGGGGATCTGTTGTTTTGCCATTCGCGACGTATTTTCCTTTTATTTTTTTATTAGCTGATCTATGTCCTTTGGGGTGCATTTTGCATAGCTACGAGTTGA
Source organism: Heteromyza rotundicornis (assembly GCA_951394025.1). NCBI lineage: Eukaryota > Metazoa > Arthropoda > Insecta > Diptera > Heleomyzidae > Heteromyza > Heteromyza rotundicornis. The sequence continues at coordinate 37,205,079 of OX596012.1, forward strand.
GCTATTTGGGATTTTGTCGGGAGTGGCCGCTGCAGCTGCTTGGGAAAGCAAGAGTTTTAAATTACTAACAGCTGTGTCATCTTTCGTTTTTAGTGACACATTTGGGCTAATGTGGGAGCTTTTATACTGCCGATATTTGAGAAAGTTTGTGAGTTTACTGGTCAATTTATCTGGTGAATTGACCTCAGAACTTGGCGCGTACTTTATTGTGATAGTAGGTGTATTGTCTGATGAGAGATCTAGAGAAGATTCAATAGATAATTGGCTCCTTTTCACGGTTTTAAATACTGCCAAGTCATTGACTTCGGGAGTTTTTCGACTGTACGTCAAGGCCGAGTGACAATATTCAGCAGGAGTTCAGCAGGAGAAAGAGATATTAATTTCAAAAACAAAAATGCCAGACGTTATGTATTGTGAAACAGGAAACTATTTTTAAACAATTTTTAAAGATATTTAAAATTTTAAAATCCATTTATCTCCGTTTTACCTCGATCATATAATATATGAGTGATGTCGTTGAATTGTTTTTTCAGATTTGTGGATCTTTGTCTTTTATTACAAAGTATTATTTAAAAATATACAAAAATGTACCACTACATACGATAGACAAAAATTAGATTAATTTAGTTATAATTTAGTTATAATCGAAAATGATTTCCACATCGGATTATAAATGGTGTTCTGAAATCCTATAGGAAATGAGAATTTCAAACTCAAATGAAATCCGATTCGAACTTATGTCAAAATCAGTTGTTTTTGTATTTCAGCTGTTTATATGTTTATGCATTAAACACATCAAACGCGACAGCGTCAATGTGCACTTTTCAGTGCAATAAAGTAGAGACCGACCGAAATTCGGTTTTTCGGTCCACAAAAGATGTTTCGATCGTGTTTCGGATTCGGACGAAAAATAAAATATCGTTTGATACGAAAAATGTAACAAATAACAAAGATTACACTAGAGCCCGACCGATTAATCGGCTTCGGTATCGGCCGAAAATGCACATTCGGCTTCGGCTTCGGTTTTTCTATAAAATGGCCGAAGCTTTTTAAATTTTTTTTCTTATTTTAGCGACACCGAAAACCAAAACTAATTTTTTACGATACGATTTTCTAGCCCACATCAAATCCAAACGGCCTTACTGATTTCCTTGAGACTTGAATGTAAAATTGTGTAATTGATGGAATTTCCAATGGGACATAAGAGGCTCGCAAAACAAAAAATATGATTAAAATTTAGCTTAGTAATCATCGAATATTGAGTGAATCTCGCCTCAAATTTCGTGGCACGGAGCTGCTGCAAAGTACATCCTTGGACATTTTCTGGGTGGATTACTTAATTTTAAATATAGATTTGGAGGCTTTATATTCGCCCTGATGTCTATGTTAAAAGGAGTCCTGGTAAACTGTATGAGGCTCACGGAAGGATTCTACCTTTTAGAAATGTAGTCCAAATTGCTGCGCCAACATATATGAAAAGTAGTTCTGGTGCTCAAATCCGGGACCGATTTTGGTAAAATTTTACATTTAAAGTTCAAAGCTTCACAGGTGATATTTACCATCAACTAGAACATCCTTTGCCCATCACCTGACGGATTTGGGGTATCCTTAAAAAACAGCTACTTAGATGAATTTATTCTTTGAAGAATTCTCTACCATTTCTACTAAATTCCCTTTATTATGCTTCACTCCAAATTGTTAAAACTGATTTTAAAAAAATCTCTTGTTAGTTTTTACCTAGGAGGCCCAAATTTGTTTGTGAATTCTGTTGGTTACTTTTATTATTTGTTTAAATAAAATTTTAGTTCCTTAAAAAACTAAATGTGTATTTATACACTCGAATTTGAATGAAAATACACAAAAAAACAAGTTTTTAATGGTTTTTTATTTAAGTATCGGCTTCGGCTCCGGCTTCGGTATAGGCCTTCAGCGTCGGCCGAAGTAATAGGCTGCCAAATGACCTTCGGCTTCGGCCTGAAAATTCTTATTGGTCGGGCGCTAGATTACACTGATCGACAAAACTGAACTTTTTGTGTGTTACATAGACTTGATAGACAAATTCTTGTGTATTTTGTCACGCTGAATACGAAGATAATAATGAAATTTTTACAGCATACACCAAAAATGCAATTTCATAGTTTCGAAGAATCAGAAGACATGTCCTTAATTTGTATTGAAATAAGATAAACGAAAAACTTTGAAACTTTGTATGTTACATACCACCTTTATCAATTAAGGAGTTCTCATTCTACTCCTATCGGAGTAGATCTACAACTCTCGCGATGATTTTTAAATTTCTACTGCTCTACTACGGTAGCAGATTATTCTACTTCCCTCACGATATTTTCTCCTGCTATTGTAAGAAATCTACTCCTCAAAACAATACGGTTAATGATATTCGATTAGTCGCTCAGCTTCGACTATTCAATTAACCGTTCACTGTCGACTAGTCGGTTAACCGTTCATATTCGGTTAACCGAATAAGAGTTCAAATCGAAATCAAAAGTAAAAGTTCCAACTGCCAAAAGGAAAATTACAAACGAAATTAAATTTGCTAAGCGTCGCACGTTGCATATAATTTCTCTTTTGAGTGTGTCATTGAAGATTTCGATTTTAAAATTCATAATATTCGACTAACCGAATATCAACGGTTAACTGACTAGTCGACAGTGAACGGTTAATCGAATAGTCGAATGCGATCGATTCGAATAACAAGAGCCCTAATACAGAGGTAGGGTTGCCAGATTTTAAATAGGGAAAAACAGTACATTGAGTAAAAAAAAACAGTACAATTTGAAAAAAAAACAGTACACTTTTTATACCCTACACCTCATGAGGTATGGGTATATTCACTTTGGTCTGATGTTTGTAACACCAAGAAGGAGACGTGTACGGTATGGAAAAGTATATATATTCTTGATCAGCGTCACCTCCTGAGTTGATTTAGCCCTATCCGTCTGTCCGTCCTCTTTGCTTGTAAACACGATTGCAGGAGCTAGAAGAAAGATAGGGATCCCAAATTTTGGATTTATCCTTTTTAGGCCCTAGAAGGAGTTGGTATTGAAAATGGGCGGAATCGGTCGACTGCAACGCCTACCACCCTGTCTGTCCGTCTATCCTTCCTCTTTTCTTGTAAACACGATTGCAGGAGCTAGAAAAAAGCTAGGGATCCCAAATTTTAGATTTATCCTTTTTAGGCCCTAGAAGGAGTTGGTATTGAAAATGGGCGGAATCGGTCGACTGCCACGCCTACCTCCCATATAAGTGAAAATCGTGTTTTTGCCGTAATTCTAAGATTTCATCAAAGCAGTATGAAATTTTGTATAGTGAAGTTTTTGGGGTCGCTGATTACGAATTTGATGTCGGAATTTCAAAATTCAAGTTGGCGGAACCAATATGGCGGCCGAAATTTTGTATAGTGACGTTTTTGGGGTCGCTGATTTTGAATTTGATGTCGCATTTTCAAAATTCAAGATGGCGGATCCAATATGGCCCAGTAGGTGTAGGGTATATATAAGTCGGCTTGCCCGACTGAAACTTACTCACTTGTTTTTCATTCAGCTAAGCACATTTTAATAAAAACAATCGACTCAGGTAGTGACGCTGATCAAAAATATATATAGTTTTCCATACCAGTATAATATTTTCAATATAATATGTTTTGGTCAGTTGGCCCTACTCTATTGGTTGGATGTTTAAAGCGGTCCTCCGCTGCCATTTATGCTTGGCGAAGTCGCCGCAATTAGTGAAATGAAAGATTTTTTCGGTTTTAAAGCCAAAAAGTATCTCTGATTTATTTCTGAATCGCCATGGCTTTTATACCCTGTCGACCCTTTCAATTTCTTTTCAATTTTCTTTCAATTACATTCAATTCCTAAAAAATATGCTTACATCTACAATTCTATAATACAAAAATCATTTCTACATTCTGATCAATATTTTATTACCGCTGCCAGAAGGGCATTGGCCGATCGCATTTATTGCCAAAGCCACGATTCAAATTTCATTCTGCCTCGCGCTGACAGAAATGCAAGCGAAGGGAAAAGTGACAAAAGCAAACAAACGTTGGTTTACGTACTATTATGCTGCGCTCCTATTCAGGCCAGCAGCGTATGCTATTAATGCAGTTTCAAGTGTTCGCTGCTAGCGGTACTTTTTCGTTTGTATACTCTTGTGGGCTGGTGCGCTACACTGTAGTATATGCATATACACCACACCCTTACCCTTTAGATGAAAATTATTTGGAAAAACGAAAAATGAAATTTTAGTTGTGTAGAAATAATTTTCAAAAAAAAATAAGAAAAGTTATCAAATAAAATATTAGTATGATTGAATTAATTAATATGAAAAGAAATTTAAAAATATATAATGTAAATGTTTATACTAATTTAATTAAAATTAACAAAATTAATTTTAAAAATAAATGAATTCCTTAAAAATATTACAAATTCAGTTAAAATGAACATCTAGGAATAATTAAAAGTATTGTAAAAATAATGATATATAATATTTGGTTTAAAAATTATATATAATGTTAAAAATTGAATATTGTTAAATATAGTCTTTAAAATTAAAAAAAATTTAATAATTAATACATGGATATATAAGTCTATGTTTCTACGATATATTTTTTCAAGTTATTTTTATGAATTTTCTTAATATGTCCCTTAATCTGTACAAGGCAATTTACCCCATCTACTTCTACTACTTTATAAGGTCCATGGTAAGGACTCTGGTTTTTCCTTCTACCACCTAACTTTACTATAACTAAATCTCCTACATCTACGACTAATGGATTTATTTTTGTTTCGCTGTCATTTCTTCTTTTCAATTTCAATTAACTCTATTAATGATTTCTTTTGCCTTTTCTATAGATGCCTTCAGCCTGAAACTAGCTTCATTCGCGTAATTTTCCATGTTATACACAGGCTCACTTTTCATAATGTCATCACTCGGCAAATACGGTAATTTACCAAAAACTAACTCAAACGGCGTGTACTCCGTACCAACATTTGGAGTAGTGTTATAATCGTCCAAAAACCAAAAATGAATAATCGCCTACAAAATTTTACCAACATTTTTGGGCGATTGTTAATTTTTGATTAGGGTGTTTTTTCATTTTTTTTCGGATTAAAAAATGAAAATTGATTTTGTCGAAATCCAGTTTTTGACACAGAAATAAGATTAGGTACACTACAAAAATGTTCATTCATAAATCAACAAGAAAATTACAACAACAAAATATTATAAAATCGCGAGATTTTTTTATACAATTTTTCATAATAGCGACACGCCAAAAAAGATGTACAAAGATGTTTTTTGTAATAGCTAAACACACATCCTTTTGAACTTAAAAATCGCGCGATTTTTTGTTAAAATTTTTCGCGTTCGGCGCTTTATTGACATTTACTTCTAACATGCAATAACATTCTAACATTACTGCACTTAACATTACACCATTACAACAACAATACAACAAAATTAAAATAACACCAACTGTTTCCTTGTAGTTGTAGCATTATTGTAATTAGAATTTTAAATCACAAAAGTTCAATATTAGTCCCGTATTTTTGCTTTACATATTTTACAGATTGGGCCAGCTAATTTCTCTGTTTTCAAAAAACAGTCAAGAACTAGAAGCATACAATGGTGTTTTAGGACAAATAATTTCCAAGAATAAACATTTTTTTAAATTCGTCAAATCCATTCTCTACGAATTCTCTAAGAGCAGAAGTTTCCAGATTCTTTGTTTCTTTGAAATATAAATATCTAAAATGTTTTCTTATTATTAGAAATAATAAAAAAAAATTTTGGGCGATTGTTTATTTTTGGGTTATTATTCATTATGAACAAAAGCTCAATATTTTGGGCTATTGTTCATTTTAACTTTTGGGCGACAATTCAAAATTTTTTGTCGATTTTCGCCGTTTTTTGGGCTTTTATTCATTATGAAGAATGCCCCAAAATTTTCGGGCGATTGTTCATTTTTGGTTTTTGGGCGATTGTTCGCACAGCCGTTCTTTTATCATTGTTATCAAGTCCGGTCCTGGTGCGATTTTGGATCTAGGCATTTATTTATTGCCTCCATAAGTTAATTTTTTTTAATCGCTAGTGTACAAGTGTTATTAAGTGGTATTAATGTTGGTAATGGGATATGAGTCTTGTTCGGGGTGAACACGATTTTTAGGTGGTTGGGAAAAGCCGTGGGTTTTGTGGGTGCGAGATGTTCAACAAATTGTTGGAAGTCTCTTTCGGATTTCCACTTTAGCTGTTTTTGTAGAGTTCGAGTGATGTCATTTAGTTGTTTTTTCAGATTTGGGGATCTGTTGTTTTGTCATTCGCGACGTATTTTCCTTTTATTTTTTTATTAGCTGATCTATGTCCTTTGGGGTGCATTTTGCATAGCTGCGAGTTGAGCTATTTGGGATTTTGTCGGGAGTGGCCGCTGCAGCTGCTTGGGAAAGCAAGAGTTTTAAATTACTAACAGCTGTGTCATCTTTCGTTTTTAGTGACACATTTGGGCTAATGTGGGATCTTTTATACTGCCGATATTTGAGAAAGTTTGTGAGTTTACTGGTCAATTTATCTGGTGAATTGACCTCAGAACTTGGCGCGTACTTTATTGTGATAATAGTAGGTGTATTGTCTGATGAGAGATCTAGAGAAGATTCAATAGATAATTGGCTCCTTTTCACGGTTTTAAATACTGCCAAGTCATTGACTTCGGGAGTTTTTCGACTGTACGTCAAGGCCGAGTGACAATATTCAGCAGGAGTTCAGCAGGAAAAAGAGATATTAATTTCAAAAACAAAAATGCCAGACGTTATGTATTGTGAAACAGGAAACTATTTTTAAACAATTTTTAAAGATATTTAAAATTTTGAAATCCATTTATCTCCGTTTTACCTCGATCATATAATATATGAGTGATGTCGTTGAATTGTTTTTTCAGATTTGTGGATCTTTGTCTTTTATTACAAAGTATTATTTAAAAATATACAAAAATGTACCACTACATACGATAGACAAAAATTAGATTAATTTAGTTATAATTTAGTTATAATCGAAAATGATTTCCACATCGGATTATAAATGGTGTTCTGAAATCCTATAGGAAATGAGAATTTCAAACTCAAATGAAATCCGATTCGAACTTATGTCAAAATCAGTTGTTTTTGTATTTCAGCTGTTTATATGTTTATGCATTAAACACATCAAACGCGACAGCGTCAATGTGCACTTTTCAGTGCAATAAAGTAGAGACCGACCGAAATTCGGTTTTTCGGTCCACAAAAGATGTTTCGATCGTGTTTCGGATTCGGACGAAAAATAAAATATCGTTTGATACGAAAAATGTAACAAATAACAAAGATTACACTAGAGCCCGACCGATTAATCGGCTTCGGCATCGGCCGAAAATGAACATTCGGCTTCGGCTTCGGTTTTTCTATAAAATGGCCTAAGCTTTGGCCGAAGCTTTTTAAATTTTTTTTCTTATTTTTGCGACACCGAAAACCAAAACTAATTTTTTACGATACGATTTTCTAGCCCACATCAAATCCAAACGGCCTTACTGATTTCCTTGAGACTTGAATGTAAAATTGTGTAATTGATGGAATTTCCAATGGGACATAAGAGGCTCGCAAAACAAAAAATATGATTAAAATTTAGCTTAATAATCATCGAATATTGAGTGAATCTTGCCTCAAATTGCGTGGCACGGAGCTGCTGCAAAGTACATCCTTGGACATTTTCTGGGTGGATTACTGAATTTTAAATATAGATTTGGAGGCTTTATATTCGCCCTGATGTCTATGTTAAAAGGAGTCCTGGTAAACTGTATGAGGCTCACGGAAGGATTCTACCTTTTAGAAATGTAGTCCAAATTGCTGCGCCAACATATATGAAAAGTAGTTCTGGTGCTCAAATCCGGGACCGATTTTGGTAAAATTTTACATTTAAAGTTCAAAGCTTCACAGGTGATATTTACCATCAACTAGAACATCCTTTGCCCATCACCTGACGGATTTGGGGTATCCTTAAAAAACAGCTACTTAGATGAATTTATTCTTTGAAGAATTCTCTACCATTTCTACTAAATTCCCTTTATTATGCTTCACTCCAAATTGTTAAAACTGATTTTAAAAAAATCTCTTGTTAGTTTTTACCTAGGAGGCCCAAATTTGTTTGTGAATTCTGTTGGTAACTTTTATTATTTGTTTAAATAAAATTTTAGTTCCTTAAAAAACTAAATGTGTATTTATACACTCGAATTTGAATGAAAATACACAAAAAAACAAGTTTTTAATGGTTTTTTATTTAAGTATCAGCTTCGGCTCCGGCTTCGGTATAGGCCTTCGGCGTCGGCCGAAGTAATAGGCTGCCAAATGACCTTCGGCTTCGGCCTGAAAATTCTTATTGGTCGGGCTCTAGATTACACTGATCGACAAAACTGAACTTTTTGTGTGTTACATAGACTTGATAGACAAATTCTTGTGTATTTTGTCACGCTGAATACGAAGATAATAATGAAATTTTTACAGCATACACCAAAAATGCAATTTCATAGTTTCGAAGAATCAGAAGACATGTCCTTAATTTGTATTGAAATAAGATAAACGAAAAACTTTGAAACTTTGTATGTTACATACCACCTTTATCAATTAAGGAGATTTTTAAATTTCTACTGCTCTACTACGGTAGCAGATTATTCTACTTCCCTCACGATATTTTCTACTACTATTGTAAGAAATCTACTCCTCAAAACAATACGGTTAATGATATTCGATTAGTCGCTCAGCTTCGACTATTCAATTAACCGTTCACTGTCGACTAGTCGGTTAACCGTTCATATTCGGTTAACCGAATAAGAGTTCAAATCGAAATCAAAAGTAAAAGTTCCAACTGCCAAAAGGAAAATTACAAACGAAATTAAATTTGCTAAGCGTCGCACGTTGCATATAATTTCTCTTTTGAGTGTGTCATTGAAGATTTCGATTTTAAAATTCATAATATTCGACTAACCGAATATCAACGGTTAACTGACTAGTCGACAGTGAACGGTTAATCGAATAGTCGAATGCGATCGATTCGAATAACAAGAGCCCTAATACAGAGGTAGGGTTGCCAGATTTTAAATAGGGAAAAACAGTACATTGAGTAAAAAAAAACAGTACAATTTGAAAAAAAACAGTACACTTTTTATACCCTACACCTCATGAGGTATGGGTATATTCACTTTGGTCTGATGTTTGTAACACCAAGAAGGAGACGTGTACGGTATGGAAAAGTATATATATTCTTGATCAGCGTCACCTCCTGAGTTGATTTAGCCCTATCCGTCTGTCCGTGCTCTTTGCTTGTAAACACGATTGCAGGAGCTAGAAGAAAGATAGGGATCCCAAATTTTGGATTTATCCTTTTTAGGCCCTAGAAGGAGTTGGTATTGAAAATGGGCGGAATCGGTCGACTGCAACGCCTACCACCCTGTCTGTCCGTCTATCCTTCCTCTTTTCTTGTAAACACGATTGCAGGAGCTAGAAAAAAGCTAGGGATCCCAAATTTTAGATTTATCCTTTTTAGGCCCTAGAAGGAGTTGGTATTGAAAATGGGCGGAATCGGTCGACTGCCACGCCTACCTCCCATATAAGTGAAAATCGTGTTTTTGCCGTAATTCTAAGATTTCATCAAAGCAGTATGAAATTTTGTATAGTGAAGTTTTTGGGGTCGCTGATTACGAATTTGATGTCGGAATTTCAAAATTCAAGATGGCGGAACCAATATGGCGGCCGAAATTTTGTATAGTGACGTTTTTGGGGTCGCTGATTTTGAATTTGATGTCGCATTTTCAAAATTCAAGATGGCGGATCCAATTTGGCCCAGTAAGTGTAGGGTATATATAAGTCGGCTTGCCCGACTGAAACTTACTCACTTGTTTTTCATTCAGCTAAGCACATTTTAATAAAAACAATCGACTCAGGTAGTGACGCTGATCAAGAATATATATAGTTTTCCATACCAGTATAATATTTTCAATATAATATGTTTTGGTCAGTTGGCCCTACTCTATTGGTTGGATGTTTAAAGCGGTCCTCCGCTGCCATTTATGCTTGGCGAAGTCGCCGCAATTAGTGAAATGAAAGATGTTTTCGGTTTTAAAGCCAAAAAGTATCTCTGATTTATTTCTGAATCGCCATGGCTTTTATACCCTGGCGACCCTTTCAATTTCTTTTCAATTTTCTTTCAATTACATTCAATTCCTAAAAAATATGCTTACATCTACAATTCTATAATACAAAAATCATTTCTACATTCTGATCAATATTTTATTACCGCTGCCAGAAGGGCATTGGCCGATCGCATTTATTGCCAAAGCCAGGATTCAAATTTCATTCTGCCTCGCGCTGACAGAAATGCAAGCGAAGGGAAAAGTGACAAAAGCAAACAAACGTTGGTTTACGTACTATTATGCTGCGCTCCTATTCAGGCCAGCAGCGTATGCTATTAATGCAGTTTCAAGTGTTCGCTGCTAGCGGTACTTTTTCGTTTGTATACTCTTGTGGGCTGGTGCGCTACACTGTAGTATATGCATATACACCACACCCTTACCCTTTAGATGAAAATTATTTGGAAAAACGAAATATGAAATTTTAGTTGTGTAGAAATAATTTTCAAAAAAAAATAAGAAAAGTTATCAAATAAAATATTAGTATGATTGAATTAATTAATATGAAAAGAAATTTAAAAATATATAATGTAAATGTTTATACTAATTTAATTAAAATTAACAAAATTAATTTTAAAAATAAATGAATTCCTTAAAAATATTACAAATTCAGTTAAAATGAACATCTAGGAATAATTAAAAGTATTGTAAAAATAATGATATATAATATTTGGTTTAAAAATTATATAAAATGTTAAAAATTGAATATTGTTAAATATAGTCTTTAAAATTAAAAAAAATTTAATAATTAATACATGGATATATAAGTCTATGTTTCTACGATATATTTTTTCAAGTTATTTTTATGAATTTTCTTAATATGTCCCTTAATCTGTACAAGGCAATTTACCCCATCTACTTCTACTACTTTATAAGGTCCATGGTAAGGACTCTGGTTTTTCCTTCTACCACCTAACTTTACTATAACTAAATCTCCTACATCTACGACTAATGGATTTATTTTTGTTTCGCTGTCATTTCTTCTTTTCAATTTCAATTAACTCTATTAATGATTTCTTTTGCCTTTTCTATAGATGCCTTCAGCCTGAAACTAGCTTCATTCGCGTAATTTTCCATGTTATACACAGGCTCACTTTTCATAATGTCATCACTCGGCAATTTGGAGTAGTGTTATAATCGTCCAAAAACCAAAAATGAATAATCGCCTAAAAAATTTTACCAACATTTTTGGGCGATTGTTAATTTTTGATTAGGGTGTTTTTTCATTTTTTTGGCAAATGCAAGCATATATTCGTTAAGTACCCTGTGGTTTCTTTCTACACTACCGATAGTTTCATGATGATATGGTGCCGAAAATACTTGTTGCATTTTTAAATGTTTACAAATGTTGCCCATGAGCTCATTTACAAATTCGGTTCCTTTGTCGGACTTTAGCACTTTAAAAAAACCGTACTTTAGAATAAATTTATTTACGGGAGTGTGTGCTACAGTGTCTGCATCTTTGGTTTCCATGGGAAATGCCAGAACGAATTTTGTTAATTCACATTGGGCTGTCAAAATATAGCGATAACCATTAGAAATTCTCAATGGTCCCACAGTATCAATTTGAACGATTTCAAAACTTGTGCTTGGCGTCTTTGTGACTTTCAACTGTTCCTTTGTATGTCTTATTTGTTTATTTAACGCACACTTTGTGCAACTAGACACAAAATTTTTTACCATTCTGCTCACATTCTTCCAAACAAATCTTTGTTTTAGTTTTAAAATGGTTTTTCTGATTCCGAAATGCCCTTCGCAAGGCGAATTGTGATATTCTTCTATCAATTTATTTTTTGTTACTTCATCTTCTATTCTTTGGGGACTTTTATATAGTAATATCTTGACTCCTGAACGTTTATTCTTTAATCTATCGTGTTGCAACACATTAGATAAATTCTTAAACTTTTCCTTTGACATATACCGAAATATCATGTCATTTTCGTCTAGCGCTAGCTCTTTAATATTTACTGTATTCATCCTCGATGATAGCTTCTCTAAAGACAAATCGAATTTGTTCAGATTATCACTACATCGTACCAGTATTAAATTATTTAATATTTCAATTCTTTGGGGGCCCCTAATATTCAAATCGCTCTGTATAATAAATTTCAACTTTTTCACATTTTTAACGTCAGAAATGGACGTGAAGTCCCAACAATGAAGTTGATCAGACTTCGATTGAGAGCTACCTTTCTCTATATCTACGTTTTTCTCTGCAATAGCCTTTGCAGCCATGCCCCTTGTCATTACTAATGTTTTCTTCGCGGACTTATCTTCCGTTTTCGGAATCATTGTTCTTAACAAATCTGAGTCTATTTTTATCCTTGACAATGCGTCAGCGTTTGTATTGATCTTTCCCTGTTTGTAAACAATTTCATAATCATAGTCAGACAGATCTACTCGTATTCTCGTCAGCTTTGAAGATGGATTCTTGTGCGAGAATAAAAAAACTAATGGTCGGTGATCAGTAACCACAATAAATTTGCGTCCAAATAAATATGGTCTAAAGAAATTAATACCCCAATGTATCGCCAAAAGTTCCTTTTCAATGACTGGCTTATTTAATTCATGCTTATTCAAAGATTTGCTGGCATATGAAATTGGTAAATCTTCTCCGATTTATCCTTGAGAAAGTACAGCACCTAACGCATAATCAGATGCGTCTGTTGTCAACACAAATGGTTTGTCAAAGTCAGGATATTTTAAAATTGGTGGGTTTATTAATTTTTCTTTCAAAAGTTCAAAAGCTAATTGACATTCATCTGTCCAAATAAAGGGTTGTTTTTTCTTAAGAAGTTTGTTATTTTTCTTATACCTATAACAATATGGTAATATATATACAAAACAATTTTTTTTTTGTTGCTTACTGTTTGCAAAAAATTAATTTAGTTAAAATTTAGCGACAATAATTTTGTGGATATTTGAAATGTTTTTTAACAATTAAATTAGCCCATTACTTAAATTAGCGCGTAAAATTTATTTTGAAATTGTAACTTTTAAAATGTAAATTGAATCAATTCGGGTTTATTTACAATTTTTTTTTTTTAGTTTGTAGTTTTATAGGATGACGATGGTAAGATAAAAAGTTTAATATGGAACATTTGAGAAAAGATAACAGACACTTTTGCCTTACAGCTTCAGCGAACATCATTGACACATCAATGAATTGATCATGGAAATCATCATAATCATCGAATTGATCGGCGCCAATTGTTGGTGCTTCCTCGGCGTTCACAGGTACGATGGCAAATTCGTCTGCTCTTTGTATCGCTGTGGTCTCAATGCTTCCCAATGATACTGGCTCAGAGATATAGAATGGTTTCGAGATGCATACCGGTGGTGATGCGGTGTAAAACGTTATAAAGCCCAGAGTAGGTCAATAATTTCTTCGTTTCGTAGCGGTTTATTGGCTTTTGCCACTTTTGGCTCGTTAGCCACCTCCTCTGCTATGGACATGGTCACCTTTGCCATTGCGGCATTTTGTTCGTCATTAAACTCGAGAATTTGCATCTTGCTTGGTTCGTGTTCAGTAAAATAATAATGCATGTTGATAATATTTTTCAGGATTTTAATGGTTCCTTTTCAAAGTAAATTTTTAAAAATCCCAGAAATCCCAGAAAATCCCAATTTTCGAAAAGGCAAGATCGCTATATAATATTTTCAATATAATATGTTTTGGTCAGTTGGCCATACTCTATTGGTTGGATGTTTAAAGCGGTCCTCCGCTGCCATTTATGCTTGGCGAAGTCGCCGATTTATTTCTGAATCGCCATGGCTTTTATACCCTGGCGACCCTTTCAATTTCTTTTCAATTTTCTTTCAATTACATTCAATTCCTAAAAAATATGCTTACATCTACAATTCTATAATACAAAAATCATTTCTACATTCTGATCAATATTTTATTACCGCTGCCAGAAGGGCATTGGCCGATCGCATTTATTGCCAAAGCCACGATTCAAATTTCATTCTGCCTCGCGCTGACAGAAATGCAAGCGAAGGGAAAAGTGACAAAAGCAAACAAACGTTGGTTTACGTACTATTATGCTGCGCTCCTATTCAGGCCAGCAGCGTATGCTATTAATGCAGTTTCAAGTGTTCGCTGCTAGCGGTACTTTTTCGTTTTATACTCTTGTGGGCTGGTGCGCTACACTGTAGTATATGCATATACACCACACCAGACACGTCTCCTTCAGACCAAAGTGAATATACCCATACCTCATGAGGTGTAGGGTATAAAAATCAGATAAAAACAAAGATACTCACTAGTGCCCGATTACACAACCGAGAAAATGCGACCTGAAAATACTATTCAAATTTTCATTTACCCTGGGCAGCAATTTTATTTTTTTCAACATTTGCGGGTTGGCAATATTTTCTGTCCAAAGCACTCTTTTCTCGCTTTCTATGCATATGCCAGTCGAAATAAAATGTTTGTTTGTTTTCTCTTAATTTTTTTTACAGTGCGTGTCACTTCAAATATATATTCAAACTAGCTGTTACATACCCGGCGTTGCGCGGGTTGTATAAAATTTTAAAATAAATATATATAGGAATTTGCGACAACTTCAATGGCGCTGTAGTTGATGGTTTATTCCCCCCGTGAAACTTGGTGCCAGTTGTAATCCCACCCGGTAGGAATCGCCCAAAAAAAGTCCAAGGACGCACTTGGTGGCAGCTGTAATCCCACCCGGTATGATTCAGCCAAAAAAAGTCCAAGGACGCACTTGGTGGCAGTTGTAATCCAACCCGGCATGATCCACCCAAAAAATGTCCAAGGACGCAATTGGTGGCAGTTGTTATCCCACCCGGTATGATTCACAAAAAAAGAGTCCAAGAACACACTTGGTGGCAGCTGTAATACCACCCGGCATGATTCACCCAAAAAATGTCCAAGGATGCATTTGGTTCCAGTTGTAATCCCACCCGGTATGATTCACCCAAAAAATGTCCAAGGAAGCACTTGGTGCCAGGTTGTAATCCCACCCGGCATGAGCCACCCAAAAAATGTCCA
Organism: Heteromyza rotundicornis; assembly: GCA_951394025.1. Classification (NCBI taxonomy): domain Eukaryota; kingdom Metazoa; phylum Arthropoda; class Insecta; order Diptera; family Heleomyzidae; genus Heteromyza; species Heteromyza rotundicornis. The sequence goes on from OX596012.1 coordinate 37,220,318, forward strand.
AGGACGCACTTGGTGGCAGCTGTTATCCCACCCGGTATGATTCAGCCAAAAAAGTCCAAGGACGCAATTGGTGGCAGTTGTAATCTCACCCGGTATGATTCACCCAAAAAATGTCCAAGGACGCACTTGGTGGCAGCTGCAATCCCACCCGGCATGATTCAGCCAAAAAAAGTCCAAGGACGCACTTGGTGGCTGTTTACGCCAAACACCCTGTTTGCCACCCTGTATACGGAATTGTACGGCAACCAACTTTATACCATTAAACCTACTGGAACACCGCTTAACATTCTGTTAAGCTGTGTCCCAAAACTGGTTTAACTCAATATGACGGCCTTCTGTCATTTCCGTAACTTTAACTTCCTGCTTCTTTTAATAAGATCGAAAAGTGACTAGACGTTTTCCTCCTGTCATAAGCTACCAAATTGAAATATATTATATATATATCTATCGTCATCGATATCCAAGTAAGCATCCTTCTGCCTCTACTTCTTAATAAAAAGCATACAAAAATCTAAACTACACGACTTTGATTTCCTTTTGCTAACTCTGCCGTTTTTTTCTTATACTCTTTTTTTATATCGTTTGGCCACTTTACGAGTGAGCCAAACATTTGATCCAATCGAACCGGATTCGGATTTTGAGAACGACATCCGTCGTAAAAATTAGCTTCAGCACTTCTGCATATTTTGGCAGCATCTTCGACGCTCCAAGCTCCGCCGAGGTTTCAACTTTTCCAGCGTTTTTAGCGTTTTACGAGCACATCTTCTCCGAAGGAACGGTGGAAAAGCCGACGGCAAACAGCAAAAATACAACATTCAACATTACAACAAAAATTCAAGGTACGTGTAGTTTGTATAAAAGCATAGTTTTTTTTGTATGTACAAAAGAAAAGAGCAATTCTTCCGACACTTAGTCGAGAAATACAACAACAATAAAAACACAATAATCTTTCTCTGCGTTAATTTGTTCACTTTCGTGGAACGTGCGGAAAGCCACAAAAGAAAGGCCCAAAGCACCAATGAGAAATAAAATTACCACAAAGTGAACAAAAGCAGAATAAAATACAAAAACGACACAATACTCCGATTGTGCATCGTCCCTAATTCGTCGTTAAAACCGAACCTTAACATATCAAAGTAGATTTAAATCGTTTTTAAATCTATTAAAATTTTAAAATTTTCAATTAGAAAGTAACTTTTACTTTAAAGTTGGAAAATTTGTTGGCAACCCTTATTGCCTCTTCGCGTTGTAATATGATCCACAACCAAAAGCTTTTGGCTCTCAGCCCTCCTTCCATTACCTACTTTGACAGTTGTCATTATCTCTTCTTTGTGTTTTTTGGTTTTTAGTTTTGTTTTAAATAAAGCATAAATTATAAACATTAACAACCTGAATTATAAATAAATAAAATCCGAATAGTGCAGAAATTAGAAATTTAGTGAGACAATCAACACAGATTAAACGAAAGTGAAAATAAAACAAAATACACAAAACTAACAACAAGTGCACTGCTACAACAACAAGTGAGTGCCTTTCTTGAGACTGACTCTCAATTTTAATAATTTTTAAATTTCATGTGGTATTTCTTTAATATTTGAACTTATTGTTTTGTAATCAGCATATACATAAAAGCTAAATTTTGTGCATACTAGTTTTTGGTATTCCAAATTGTGCACTTTCGGTTTATTTGTGCTCCTTTCAATGCGCTCCTTTTAAATTACTTTGCCACCATATCTTGGCCAATATTTTCTTGTTTATTTTGCTCCTGCCAGTTAAGTGAGTGAATTATTTATTATTCACTACTTTAGTGTGGCATTATTTTCATCGCTTTTGTGAAATTTTCGAAGCTTTTATACTTTTTTAATAATTGTTTCAACAAATTCTATGCACACGGCCCTATTTTACAAAACCCACCTTGGGGTAAATATAAAATTGAAATTAATTTTCACATTCCAATTAAATAAAATCAACATTAAATTAAATTCAGTTTTTAAAATTTAGTTTTTTTTGTTGGTTTTACACATTAGTGCTCAACGCAAATTCCTTTTTTGAATTCTTAATATTCACATCAGGGAACAATCTCAAGTACCTAAACCGAGGGTACTTTTGCATTTAACATTTTTATTTAAATAAAATTTTTTATTCAAGTGATCTTTTGATCTAAGTTCTCCACAACCTCAAATGTCACCCCTAATTGTTTCGGGTATTCATTTTCGATGCCTTCACCTCTTATTTCGAGCAAATTGCTTTTTTATTTAAAGTTTTTTAGTTTTTCTTTAAAACCATGACAGATTTAGAGATTTTTATTCTCGCTGCTGACCAATTGGTCAAATTTGAAGCAGCTTTTGCGGACTTACCGCCAGCAACACACACCCAAGTCAATTTGAGCACTCAAAGTGAAAAAATAAAATCACTTTGGGCTGCAGTTAAGGCTTCATATCAGCCATGTTTAACCTACCTTGTTCAAGGCGGGGGCCCGGATGTCAACGCGGACATCGCTATCGCCGAGTCCCAATACAAGCGTACCTATTACAGCTTTGTAAAATGTTTGGCAAAAATTAATGAGCTGCTGCACGATATTGGCAGTGCAGATTCACCGCCGACTTTTCAGTCTTTTAACAATGATTGCCAACCAAGAAATGCTTCTAACACACATGTGTCCTTGAACCATTGTGGGCTTTGTCCCCAACGACAGTATTCGTTGCGCACCTATCAGCGTTTTCTGACCATGAGTGTCGCCGATCGTAATTTAAATATAAATCGCCTTAAATATTGCATCAATTGTTTAAGCAAAAATCATGAGGTTGAAGGTTGTAAGAGCACTTCTGTTTGCTCCAGCTGTCAGAAGCGCCATCATACGCTTCTACATAGAGATGTGCCTGCTCCGCAGCCATCACCCAGTGAACATTTTCCTTTAGGGCCCCGTCCTATAGAAAATAATGTTTCACAATTTCAGCCTTCAACCAAGGAAACTTTTCCTTTAGGGCCCCGCCCTCTTGAACATATTCTTTCTCCATGTGCACAATCTTTAGTCAATGGAACTTTTCCTTCAGGGTTACGCCCTATCGAAATTAATGATTTGCAATCAACTTTCCCATTCTACGATGGAAGTTTTCATCCAGGGTCCCGCCCTTCTGTAAACTGTCATCCACAAACACTTCACCAATCAATACAGTCCACTTCTCTCCAAGCTGAGCCAATTCTTAATATTCAGAAATGCTTCACTTTTAGCGCTACTTATGTACTCTTCGGTACAGCCGATGTGAACATTTGCCACTTGGGCACCGTCTACTCAGCAAGTGCGCTGATAGACTCTGCGTCAGAAACTACGTTTATTTCTGATCGCACGAGGAAGTTATTGAAACTTCCTTCGATCCGACTGAATCCAGAATTATAGAGAGTATTCAATCTGGTGCTGCTACTCCTAGCAAGCATTGTTGCATTACTCTCGATTCTCCTATCGATTCGCAGAGAAAAAGCGAGGCAGCGACCCTCGTACTACCAACCAATTTTCCAAAATTTACAATTGCATCACTTCGTGATCATCAAAGGCCATACCATGCATTGGCATATGCCATTTACTGGCAAAGCTCGCCGATGTATATCCCTATCGGCGTCGCTTTTCATCGAAACCTTTTATTAGATAAAATTCAATGTGATATTTTTAGTCAAATTTCCCGTAAATTACATAAGAAAAAGTTTATGACTGCTGCGGCTAAGTTTTTTGACAACCGCTTCGTCAATTCTACCCAGCGTGACCAATTCAAATTTTACGTCATAGCTCTTATTATTAAATCGAAATTTCAATTAGATATCCGACATAACTCTTTACGCAATTTAGCACCTACACTTTTTCTCCAACATAACTTCAATACACATCTGGAATTGAAAATACATAATCTGGTATTAATGCTACGCTTAATATATCGCCGCGCTCGTGTTCGGTTTCGACGTGTATTCGAAAACTGTGCTGGTTGGATTTATTTTGAAATCCTGAGGTTCCTTTTTACCCAAGCACAGCCTTCGGCAGGGTCCATTCTGGCTCAGATCTCGCATGAGAGATCCGGGGTCCCTTATGACCCACGTCGTGTGAAACATCCGTTGCGGCCCCTATTTGGCCCTCGCTACCTTTTTAGCGATAATTCTACGAATAAATTACTTTTTCTAAATAAATCAACTTTTAAAAAATTCTTTTTTTTATATGATCGATGTCACTATGCACCATACAAACTACATGTACTAATCTACAATTTTTTTGCAGCGTTAGTTACTGCAAGGTGGGCGGAATGTTCACGCCAAAACACCCTGTTTGCCACCCTGTATACGGAATTGTACGGCAACCAACTTTATACCATTAAACCTACTGGAACACCGCTTAACATTCTGTTAAACTGTGTCCCAAAACTGGTTTAACTCAATATGACGGCCTTCTGTCATTTCCGTAACTTTAACTTCCTGCTTCTTTTAATAAGATCGAAAAGTGACTAGACGTTTTCCTCCTGTCATAAGCTACCAAATTGAAATATATTATATATACATCTATCGTCATCGATATCCAAGTAAGCATCCTTCTGCCTCTACTTCTTAATAAAAAGCATACAAAAATCTAAACTACACGACTTTGATTTCCTTTTGCTAACTCTGCCGTTTTTTTCTTATACTCTTTTTTATATCGTTTGGCCACTTTACGAGTGAGCCAAACAGTGGCAATTGTAATCCCACCCGGTATGATTCACCCAAAAAATGTCCAAGGACGCACTTGGTGGCAGCTGTAATCCCACCCGGCATGATTCAGCCAAAAAAAGCCCAAGGACGCACTTGGTGGCAGTTGTAATACCACCCGGTATGATTCACCCAAAAAATGACCAAGGAAGTACTTGGTGGCAGCTGTAATCCCACCCGGCATGATTCAGCCAAAAAAAGTCCAAGGACGCACTTGGTGGCAGTTGTAATCCCACCCGGTATGATTCACCCAAAAAATGTCCAAGGACGAACTTGGTGGCGGCTGTAATCCCACCCGGCATGATTCAGCCAATAAAAGTCCAAGGATACACTTGGTGGCAGTTGTAATCCCACCCGGTATGATTCACCCAAAAAATGTGCAAGGCCGCAGTTGGTGGCATGAACCACTTAATATTCGATAGTTACTATGTTACATTTTAATTTTTTTTTTGTTTATGAGAGGTGCCACGCCCCGTTGTGCAAATCCAAATCCAACCTGTTATGTCCTATTGCAAATTCCATTACTAACACAATTTTTCCTTAAAATTTCAATAAAATCAGTAAAGCCGTGGGGTAGAAAATTGTATGGGCGGTGCCACGCCCCTTGTCCAATTATTCGCATATTCGACACATAGCAGTACAACTCCATTCCAAATTTCACTAAAATATATCCATTAGTTGCTTAATTAGCTGGTATTTAAGTTATGTGTTGTATGGGAGGTGCCACGCCCCTTGTCCAATTATTCACATATTTGGCATAAAGCTTGGAAAAGTTATTACGAAACTTCGTGCAAAATTTCGTCTTTATATATTCAATATTCAATTCAAATTCAGTTCAATAGTTACTAAATTACCTTGTAGACATATTTTGTGTTGTATGGGAGGTGCCACGCCCCTTTGTCCAATCCCAACCGCATATACCCTATGTTACATGTCGATATCTATAGAATTTATCCTGAAAGTTTCAAGAGAATCGGTACAGCCGTTTAGCCGTGATGCTCGGACAAACAGACAGACAGACAGACACACACTCAGTTTTATAATATATATAGGATTCTCTTGAGTAAAAAAGAGTACAGAGTTGCAGGGGGTCCCATACTCCTCGGTTTTACACCATATATTTTTTAGATTAGAAAAAAATTCTTCAAAAAAATTTTAGAATCCAACCTTTGTTAAAATTAAATAAAAAAAAAAATTTTTCAAAAATATAAAAAAAGAAATGTTTTTTGTATTTGCATAAGTAACAAAATACAATAATTTATGCTCAAAGTTTATTGGGCATAAGTACTAAAAAAATCCATTTAAAATTTTGTAAAACTCGCCAAGTACCAACGTATACGCTGATTCAATATTAAAATTTACTACATAGGTTTCTTTAGGCGTTAATGAATTTAAATTTGAAACTCCAAAGGGTCTAGCTGACAAACAAATTAAACTGATAAAAGGTATAACACAAAATTTTAGAGTCTGGGTGCGAATGTTCCGATCCTTCTTCAAGAAATTGAAAAATTTAGATACATATTTGAATTGTTTTCGATAAAGATTGTTTTTAATATTGCGGTTAAAAAGTGATAGGTTTCATACTAAACTTTTTGTTTTAATCCTAGCATTTAAGAATTAGTGTAACTTTTTGAATGCAATGTGACGAAAGAAGCTTCAAGCTAATAAACATAATCTTTGAAGTTTTTTATTTTAATTCTATCGAATAATAAAAATTGGTAACATTACTGAGCCGATATATTCAGTTGTTATATGGTAAAGTCACAGAAATAAGAAAAAGAGTACTTAATAGTACTTTCGGGAAAAAAGTGAGAGTAAAAAAGAGGAGGGCCTAAAAAAGAGTACTGTACTCTTTAAAAGAGTACGTCTGGTAACCCTATATATAGGGATATATCAAATATATATATATATTATATTTTCCTCAAACTTTATTATGTAAATATTGGTATCGTTGAAAACGTCAAACCAATATCTTCCCTGAATTTTGAAAAAAAAAGGGTTTTTGGTAAATTTGTTTGAAAATTTCAAATTTCTTGTCATTTCGTAATTTTTGGTCAAAATTCAAATTTTGAAAAAATTCTCAAAATTTGGAGAACATTTTTATTACTAAAATTTCTTTTGCAAAGATTTTTTATTATTTTTATACCCCCACAGGGGCAGGGTATACTCACTTTGTCACAACGTTTGTAACGCCCATAAGGAGGCGTGTCCGGTATGGAAAAGTATATATATTCTTGATCAGCATCACCTCCTGAGTCGATTTAGCGATGTCCGTCTGTCTGTCCGTCTGTCCGTCTGTCCGTCTGTCCGTCTGTCCGTCTGTCCGTCTGTCCGTCCGCACGATAGAGGTCGCAGTTTTGGAGATATCGACTTGAAACTTTGGGTACATGTTTTTCTCGTGAATACTGAGATCAAGTTCGAGAATCAGCCAAATCGGACAAAAACTGGGCGTGGCTCCCATACACCGAAAAAAAAGGTAAAAATTGTTCAAGTCTTTTTTATTGTTGTATTCGATTGGAAATGTTTAGAAACGTATTTTTGACATGGTCCGAGGTTCCGACGCCACATATATAAGGGTCTGAATGGGGTCTTGAGACCAAAATTTTTTTTTTGGTGGATTTGATTGGAAATTTTGTGAAATGGATTTTGGACATGTTCCGGGCTCCAAAACCACCTATAATTGGGTCAAAATAGGGTCTTGAGACCACATTTTTTTATATTCGAGGTACTTCTTCCTACACTGTGGGGGTATTTCAGCTTCGGTATAGCCGAAGATAGTCCACTCTCTAGTTTTAAATGAAACTAGAGAGTGGACTATCTTCGGCTATACCGAAGTTGAAATACCCCCACACAGTAGAAAGAAGTACCTCGAACATAAAAAAATGTGGTCTCAAGACCCTATTTTGAGCCAATTATAGGTGGTTTTGGAGCCCAAACCATGTCCAAAATCCATTTCTAAAAATTTCCAATCAAATCCGAAAAAAAAAAAATTGGTCTCAGGACCCCATTTAGACCCTTATATATGTGGCTTCGGAACCTCGGACCATGTCAAAAATACGTTTCTAAACATTTCCAATGGAATACAACAATAAAAATGACTTGAAAAATTTTTACCTTTTTTTTCGGTGTATGGGAGCCACGCCCAGTTTTTGTCCGATTTAGCTGATTCTCGAACTTGACCTCAGTATTCACGAGAAAAACATGTACCCAAAGTTTCAAGTCGATATCACCAAAACTGCGACCTCTATCGTGCGGACGGACCAACGGACAGACGGTCAGACGGACAGACGGACAGACAGACGGACATCGCTAAATCGACTCAGGAGGTGATGCTGATCAAGAATATATATACTTTTCCATACCGGACACGCCTCCTTATGGGCGTTACAAACGTTGTGACAAAGTGAGTATACCCTGCCACAGTGTGTGTGGGGGTATAATAATAATAACTAGAGAGTGGACTATCTTCGGCTATACCGAAGCTGACATATCCCCACACAGTAGGAAGAAGTACCTAGAATATAAAATTATGTGGTCTCAAGACCCCATTTTGAGCCACCTATAAATAGTTTTAAAGCCCGGACCATGTCCAAAATCCGTTTCTAAAAATTTCTAATCAAATCGCCCAAAAAAAAATTGGTCTCAAGACCCTATTTTGACCCTTATATATGTGGTTTCGGAACCTCGGACCATGTCAAAAATACGTTTCTAAACATTTCCAAAGTACCCAAAGTTTCAAGTCGATATATCTAAAACTGCGACCGCTATCGTGCGGACGGACGGACGGACAGACGGACGTGCAGACGGACGTGCAGACGGACAGACGGAGGAAAAGACGGACGGACAGACAGACAGACGGACATCGCTAAATCGACTCCGGCGGTAATGCTGATCAAGAATATATATACTTTTCCATACCGGACACGCCTCCTTATGGGCGTTACAAACGTTGTGTCAAAGTGAGTATACCCTGACACAGTGTGTATGGGGGTATAAAAATAGTACATTTTTGAAAAAACAGTACTTTTGCGTACTGTTTTAGTGTTTTGAATAAAACAGTACTTTTTATAAAAAACAGTACATGTACTGTTTAAAACAGTAGGTCTGGTACCCCTATACAGAGGCGACACTCTCTTTAAATTCCCTTAATACCAATATGGCGGACCATTTTTTTTAATTTTTCGGTCTTTGCTTTACACACTATACGTGAGTTCACCACGAATAATTTCGATTTTTTGCAGGGATGATTCGATTATTATGCGAATGAGAAAAATGCAAAATAAATAAATGCGATTTAAACGGTTTAAGAACTGATCCAGAAAAACTGGGAGACACGGGTACTCTTTTTTAACCCCCTCTAACAGATGCGCGTTTTTTAGTGTCGGACGGTGTTATAAGACGACAATTTTCCATTCGCTTCAAAATCCATTTAAAATTGAAATTTTTGTTTTAGTTTTGTGTTTGAAACTGAAACACACTGAGATTCATAAAACTATTTAAAATTTTTTATTATTGAATTAATATTTCTATGAACATTGCGAGCCCTATCCGCATAATGAACGCAAGCAAACATTTTTTGGAAATATATTTATACCCCCACACTCACTGTGGCAGGGTATACTAACTTTGTCACAACGTTTGTAACGCCCATAAGGAGGCGTGTCCGGTACGGAAAAGTATATATATTCTTGATCAGCATCACCTCCTGAGTCGATTTACCGATGTCCGTCTGTCTGTCCGTCCGTCTGTCCGTCTGACCGTCTGTCCGTCCGCACGATAGCGGTCGCAGTTTTGGAGATATCGACTTGAAACTTTGGGAACATGTTTTTCTCGTGAATACTGAGATCAAGTTCGAGAATCAGCCAAATCGGATAAAAACTGGGCGTGGCTCCCATACACCGAAAAAAAGGTAAAAATTTGTCAAGTCTTTTTTATGACTGTATTCGATTGGAAAAGTTTAGAAACGTATTTCTGACATTGTCCGAGGTTCCGAAGCCACATATATAAGGGTCTAAATGGGGTCTTGAGACCATTTTTTTTTGCGGATTTGATTGGAAATTTTTAGAAATGGATTTTGGACATGGTCCAGGCTCCAAAACCACCTATAATTGGCTCAAAATAGGGTCTTGAGACCACATTTTATGTTCGAGGTACTTCTTCCTACTGTGTGGGGGTATTTCAGCTGCCGAAAAAAAAGGTAAACATTTTTCAAGTATTTTTTATGGTTGTATTCGATTGGAAAAGTTTAGAAACGTATTTCTGACATTGTCCGAGGTTCCGAAGCCACATATATAAGGGTCTAAATGGGGTCTTGAGACCATTTTTTTTTGCGAATTTGATTGGAAATTTTTAGAAATGGATTTTGGACATGGTCCGGGCTCCAAAACCACCTATAATTGGCTCAAAATAGGGTCTTGAGACCACATTTTATGTTCGAGGTACTTCTTCCTACTGTGTGGGGGTATTTCAGCTTCGGTATAGCCAAAGATATTCCGCTCTCTAGTTTTATTAAAAAATTATTAAAATAAAGCAATATGTATTATGTACGTGCTAAAAATTAAAGCTGAAATGTTAATGGTTCCAAAGAAATAGGGTTCAATTTATAGGGAAACAAGAAAAATACTTTATCCTGTAAAATTTACTTTTTGGAGGAAATCTGAAATGAAAAGAACTTATGTATTTTATTCTGTTGAATGTTAATTGCAATTGTAGTAAAAACATTTCACAGTAAATTTTTAAATTTTATGTTAAGGCAGCATAGATCTGTTTTTAAAAAACATTTGTATTTACTTAAAGTTGAAATTGTGTGTACTTGAAGTCGACCGTGGTGCAGTGGCTAAGACCTCTACTTCACGATCGGAAGGTATCGGGTTCGACTCCCACCTGGGGCAAGGCAGAAATTTGTTTTCTGTTTTTCTGTGTAGACCGCCACTCTCTCGCCAAGTTCTGGCAATCTTACGAGAGTAACTTTGCCATGAAAAGCTTCTTCTTTGGGAGTCCCGCCGTTCGGAACCGGCAATAAACTGTAGGTCCACAATTATCATATACACTTGCCCATGATAATATATATGTATGTATGAAGTCGTTGTATTGGTTATTATATTTTGAGCTAAAAATATTCTTTCTACGTGGAATTGTGGAAATTTCTTGGGAAATTTATATATTTCAGAAATGGTGAAATTTTTAAAATCATTAAATTCACTGCCGCATATTTATAGTCAAAGTTAATAGCTAATAAACCTTAGTACCTTAGAATACTCCACTCAGTGTATTCTTTGTCTACTCAGTAGAGCTCTAAAGTTAAGTAACAGAGTATACAGAGGCGACACTCTGCTTGAGCGAGAGGGAATATGAGTGAAGTGACAGCAAATTTATTTACTGGTGTGCGTGAAAAAATGAAATTTCTTTATTGGTGTGCGTGAAAATTATGAATTTTATCCACCACCAGAGCTCAGCTGTTGATAGAAAGTCAACACCAGAGCTCAGCTGTTTTACCAAACTCCCCACCAGACTTTTTCTTTTGTTTTGATTCTATTTTCGTGTTCACCACTAATTTCATATAATTTTCATATGATTTCACGCGCCAAACAGCGAAAAATACAAAATTGGGAGGTTTTAATAAATAAAAAGTTATAACTTCTACTAATATTTTATATTTTTATATAGTTTTCTTCATTGGCCATTTTACAATTAGCTGAGGACAAAATACAGTACTCCATTGCAGAAGTGATTTGTAATTTGTGTAAAGAAATTAAATTTTACTACATAATTGAATTTGGCAATTTTACATTTGAAGACATCAAATTCTTTATAATGAGAGAATACGTCATGAAATGCCAATACTTATTCCGCCATTTCAAGACATATGAAAAGGGCCCGTAGGGTAGTTACAAAGTGAAGTTCTTGTGGTTCTTGGTTTGGTTGGGCAGCTGAAAAGGTGCGCCACGTCATGTGAGGCAAACCTACAGTCCGAGCACACTTTCACCACTTCCTCTCTGATCCTAGGCATGTAGCTTTTGAGGAAGCGGATCCAGGCAGATCTGGGTTGTGTCAGAGTGCACCTTGTAGGTCTTTGCAGGAGCTCTTCCCCTTAGCAACAGGTGGTTCTCTTCCGATCAGGACAATGCTGGGAATTCAATCGCAAAATAAAATTTCGTGAGATTTCTAACATACATTTATTTTGAATTTTGCTTAATCTGAGAACTTCCTCCTTCTGTCACCGCCCGAAAGTGCTAATTTCTACAGCAGTGCCACCGTGGCTTTCAAATTAAGTGGCAATAGCACATAGCATTTGCCAAAACTGAAAGATATGCGGTTCCCCTTTATTGTCCACCGCATTGTCAATGTCATCGTTGTTGCATTCTCCATTTAAAATTGAAATTTTTGTTTTAGTTTTGTGTTTGAAACTGAAACACACTGAGATTCATAAAACTATTTAAAATTTTTTATTATTGAATTAATATTTCTATGAACATTGCGAGCCCTATCCGCATAATGAACGCAAGCAAACATTTTTTGGAAATATATTTATACCCCCACACTCACTGTGGCAGGGTATACTAACTTTGTCACAACGTTTGTAACGCCCATAAGGAGGCGTGTCCGGTACGGAAAAGTATATATATTCTTGATCAGCATCACCTCCTGAGTCGATTTACCGATGTCCGTCTGTCTGTCCGTCCGTCTGTCCGTCTGACCGTCTGTCCGTCCGCACGATAGCGGTCGCAGTTTTGGAGATATCGACTTGAAACTTTGGGAACATGTTTTTCTCGTGAATACTGAGATCAAGTTCGAGAATCAGCCAAATCGGATAAAAACTGGGCGTGGCTCCCATACACCGAAAAAAAGGTAAAAATTTGTCAAGTCTTTTTTATGACTGTATTCGATTGGAAAAGTTTAGAAACGTATTTCTGACATTGTCCGAGGTTCCGAAGCCACATATATAAGGGTCTAAATGGGGTCTTGAGACCATTTTTTTTTGCGGATTTGATTGGAAATTTTTAGAAATGGATTTTGGACATGGTCCAGGCTCCAAAACCACCTATAATTGGCTCAAAATAGGGTCTTGAGACCACATTTTATGTTCGAGGTACTTCTTCCTACTGTGTGGGGGTATTTCAGCTGCCGAAAAAAAAGGTAAACATTTTTCAAGTATTTTTTATGGTTGTATTCGATTGGAAAAGTTTAGAAACGTATTTCTGACATTGTCCGAGGTTCCGAAGCCACATATATAAGGGTCTAAATGGGGTCTTGAGACCATTTTTTTTTGCGAATTTGATTGGAAATTTTTAGAAATGGATTTTGGACATGGTCCGGGCTCCAAAACCACCTATAATTGGCTCAAAATAGGGTCTTGAGACCACATTTTATGTTCGAGGTACTTCTTCCTACTGTGTGGGGGTATTTCAGCTTCGGTATAGCCAAAGATATTCCGCTCTCTAGTTTTATTAAAAAATTATTAAAATAAAGCAATATGTATTATGTACGTGCTAAAAATTAAAGCTGAAATGTTAATGGTTCCAAAGAAATAGGGTTCAATTTATAGGGAAACAAGAAAAATACTTTATCCTGTAAAATTTACTTTTTGGAGGAAATCTGAAATGAAAAGAACTTATGTATTTTATTCTGTTGAATGTTAATTGCAATTGTAGTAAAAACATTTCACAGTAAATTTTTAAATTTTATGTTAAGGCAGCATAGATCTGTTTTTAAAAAACATTTGTATTTACTTAAAGTTGAAATTGTGTGTACTTGAAGTCGACCGTGGTGCAGTGGCTAAGACCTCTACTTCACGATCGGAAGGTATCGGGTTCGACTCCCACCTGGGGCAAGGCAGAAATTTGTTTTCTGTTTTTCTGTGTAGACCGCCACTCTCTCGCCAAGTTCTGGCAATCTTACGAGAGTAACTTTGCCATGAAAAGCTTCTTCTTTGGGAGTCCCGCCGTTCGGAACCGGCAATAAACTGTAGGTCCACAATTATCATATACACTTGCCCATGATAATATATATGTATGTATGAAGTCGTTGTATTGGTTATTATATTTTGAGCTAAAAATATTCTTTCTACGTGGAATTGTGGAAATTTCTTGGGAAATTTATATATTTCAGAAATGGTGAAATTTTTAAAATCATTAAATTCACTGCCGCATATTTATAGTCAAAGTTAATAGCTAATAAACCTTAGTACCTTAGAATACTCCACTCAGTGTATTCTTTGTCTACTCAGTAGAGCTCTAAAGTTAAGTAACAGAGTATACAGAGGCGACACTCTGCTTGAGCGAGAGGGAATATGAGTGAAGTGACAGCAAATTTATTTACTGGTGTGCGTGAAAAAATGAAATTTCTTTATTGGTGTGCGTGAAAATTATGAATTTTATCCACCACCAGAGCTCAGCTGTTGATAGAAAGTCAACACCAGAGCTCAGCTGTTTTACCAAACTCCCCACCAGACTTTTTCTTTTGTTTTGATTCTATTTTCGTGTTCACCACTAATTTCATATAATTTTCATATGATTTCACGCGCCAAACAGCGAAAAATACAAAATTGGGAGGTTTTAATAAATAAAAAGTTATAACTTCTACTAATATTTTATATTTTTATATAGTTTTCTTCATTGGCCATTTTACAATTAGCTGAGGACAAAATACAGTACTCCATTGCAGAAGTGATTTGTAATTTGTGTAAAGAAATTAAATTTTACTACATAATTGAATTTGGCAATTTTACATTTGAAGACATCAAATTCTTTATAATGAGAGAATACGTCATGAAATGCCAATACTTATTCCGCCATTTCAAGACATATGAAAAGGGCCCGTAGGGTAGTTACAAAGTGAAGTTCTTGTGGTTCTTGGTTTGGTTGGGCAGCTGAAAAGGTGCGCCACGTCATGTGAGGCAAACCTACAGTCCGAGCACACTTTCACCACTTCCTCTCTGATCCTAGGCATGTAGCTTTTGAGGAAGCGGATCCAGGCAGATCTGGGTTGTGTCAGAGTGCACCTTGTAGGTCTTTGCAGGAGCTCTTCCCCTTAGCAACAGGTGGTTCTCTTCCGATCAGGACAATGCTGGGAATTCAATCGCAAAATAAAATTTCGTGAGATTTCTAACATACATTTATTTTGAATTTTGCTTAATCTGAGAACTTCCTCCTTCTGTCACCGCCCGAAAGTGCTAATTTCTACAGCAGTGCCACCGTGGCTTTCAAATTAAGTGGCAATAGCACATAGCATTTGCCAAAACTGAAAGATATGCGGTTCCCCTTTATTGTCCACCGCATTGTCAATGTCATCGTTGTTGCATTCTCCAAATCCATCAGCATTTCTATTCTGGCCAAAAAAAATATATATTTCCCAAAAATATGCTTACGTTATGCGGATAAGACTCGCCATATTCAATAATAACTTCAATTACAAAAAATGTTCAGTTTCAAACACAAAAAAGAAACAAAACTTTCAATTTTATATGGATTTTGAACAAACCCCCACGCCAAAAAATCTTTTTCGTCTAAAATAAATAAAATTGGTTTGGAATTAATAAAAATATTGTTAAATTTTCTTTGAAATCGTATGAAAAGTAGTATAAAATTGTACTTAATAACATACAATTGCACCGAAATATTTTTATACCCAAATTGAACTATTACATTAGCTTAAAATAGTTCTTATGAAAGAAAAACGATATACAAATGTTGAATTTCAAAGAAAATTAACCATATTTTTATAAATTAAATTTTTGGTTTATTGTTTATTATAAGAATTGTTTTAAATAAATATAAAATTTCTATTTTGGGTATAACAATATTTCGGTACAATTGTATGTTATTTCGTACAATTATATACTACTTTTCATACGAAATAGAATCATCCCTGCGAAAAATCGAAATAATTCGTGGTGAACTCACGTATAGTGTGTGAAGCAAAGAACGAAAAATAAAAAAAAATGGTCCGCCATATTGGATTTTAGGCAATTTACAGAGAGTGTCGCCTCTGTATACCACAGAGTATACAGAGGGGACACTCTGCTTGAGCGAGATGGAATATGCGTGAAGTGACAGCAAATTTGTTTACTGGTGTGCGTGAAAAAGTGAAATTTCTTTATTGGTGTGCGTGAAAATTCCCAATTTTTTTCACCACCAGAGCTCAGCTGTTGGCAGAAACTCAACACCAGAGCTCAGCTGTATGCATAACTCCCCACCAATTTTTTGCTTTTGTTTTGATTCTTTTTCGTATTCACCACCAGTTTGCAAATAATTTTTCTTGGCGTCTAAATTTGTGGAAAAGTGAAAACGTAAAAAGTGAACTGTGAAAAAAAATAATAAAAAACAATTATAAAATATACCAATATTTTATATTTTTATGCAGTGATCTTCATTCGTGTTTTTTCAATTTGCTGAATAGAAATTTGTACACCACCCTTGCCGCAGTGAGTGAAAATATTAGTGTAAATAAATTTAACTTTACTAATGGCATTTTGCATTTTGTAATATATTTGCAGACATAAAAAAATTCATTATGAGAGAATGCGTCATGAAATGTCCAGGAGCAGTTCGACTTTATTCCTTCCCCAATGCTGTGAAAGATGCCGAACGGTTAGTGAATCTTTTATATACTTTTATAAAGGGTTTATATGAAGGAATAAAGGGTTTTTCGAAGAGTCTGAGTCCTGAGTCTGTCTACTGTGTGAGTCGGTTTTCTTAGTGCTGTTTTTGTAGCAACAATTCTGTCTGATTACAGTCCGTGTTCCTCCTCGTCCGTAAGGTTTGTCAAAAGTAAAATTATTGTCATTGGTTGGTTGGGCAGGGTGCGCCACAGTCCGAGCACACTTCCTCGTTGATCCTAGCCATGTAGCTGGAAGCGGATCAAGAGTGGACCTTGTAGATCTCGGCAAGAGCTTCTTCATCTTAGCCCTCTCAGGTGGAGATCCTCCAACGCCGGGGCTATAATTTTGTGTCGCTGAAACTACAGCCTATTAGTGAAGTTATTTGAGGGCGGTCTCGGTTCAGTGGATGTTTAGTTGGGTGTTCCTTCTGATAGCTCGCCACAATGAACTTTGCGGGTTAATATTCAATTCTGTTTACTTTGCCAATTGATATGAAAAATCCTTGAAACTAAGAAAAAAAAATGAGTTTATGTTGACATATTTTAAAAATTCAAAATGTAGAACATGGTACAGTCATTAGGTTAATACTGCATTACAGTATTAAGCCAAACTTAAGAATGTGTTGGGTCATTGTTTGATTCGAACTTTGAGATAGGCGCTTTCGAGAGGACCTTTCATTTGGATTAGATTATTAAGGGTATTCACAAGTAATCATATGTAGAGCCATAAGAAATATTTGGTCAAACATTTTAATTTGTCATTAAATTTTGTATGAAAAATTCAATGCTTAATAATAATTTATGGCAAATCTTTATATGACGACATGTGAATATCGTTATGGTTTAATAAACGAGTAATCAATACTTTTTTAATTTTCTTATTCAAAGAACTGCAGTTTTGCTTAGAAGATAAAGGCAACTGAATTATCAATTCAAAATACCTCTCCAACCAACCTTCGGCATAAGTCACAGCGGACAGCAAATCCTTAGATTCACTTGCACGAGCCTGGTGTTATCCTTCAGACACACCGAACAAAGTTCGGCAAATTGCAACTGATTTAAAGGAGAAACAGCCAAGCCCGTAGTAATCGCAGCACGTCCATTGCGGCCCGCAAAATTCAAACTTTGCCGGATTAGATCGACTTTCCCAATGTGGTTCAGTTGGATTTCATTCACTTTTATCGTATTTGGATAATTGAACGGATATTATATAGAATATTACATTAACTTTTATTTATTATCTTTTAATCCGTAGAAATAAACGTTTTCAAACAATTATTTTTTGCAATTTATAGAAATTGTTTACATTTTTTACTTTTTCACCACATTTTTTACACTTTTATTCATTCTCTCATACTTCTTCGTAGCAGGGATGCTTTTTTCAGTATAGTAGTACTTTTATACTTTCCTACTATTGAGACATTTTCGGTACAATTTAGAAAATTTCAAAATTTAATAAAATACTTAACTAAACATAATGGCCCATATTCATTGTAACAATTTGACCATTTCTGAATTTTGGCAACAAATATATAAATTTCCCAAGAAATTACCACAATTCCACGTAGAAAGAATATTTTTAGCTCAAAAAATATTTAAAACTAGAGAGTGGACTATCTTCGGCTATATCGAAGCTGAAATACCCCCACACTGTAGGAAGAAGTACCTCGAATATAAAAAAATGTGGTCTCAAGACCCTATTTTGACCCAATTATAGGTGGTTTTGGAGCCCGGAACATGTCCAAAATCCATTTCACAAAATTTCCAATCAAATCCACCAAAAAAAAAATTTTGGTCTCAAGACCCCATTCAGACCCTTATATATGTGGCTTCGGAACCTCGGACCATGTCAAAAATACGTTTCTAAACATTTCCAATCGAATACAACAATAAAACAGACTTGAACAATTTTTACCTTTTTTTTCGGTGTATGGGAGCCACGCCCAGTTTTTGTCCGATTTGGCTGATTCTCGAACTTGATCTCAGTATTCACGAGAAAAACATGTACCCAAAGTTTCAAGTCGATATCTCCAAAACTGCGACCTCTATCGTGCGGACGGACAGACGGACAGACGGACAGACGGTCAGACGGACAGACGGACAGACGGACAGACAGACGGACATCGCTAAATCGACTCAGGAGGTGATGCTGATCAAGAATATATATACTTTTCCATACCGGACACGCCTCCTTATGGGCGTTACAAACGTTGTGACAAAGTGAGTATACCCTGCCACAGTGAGTGTGGGGGTATAAAAATCCAAGACATCTACTTCAAGTACATACAATTTCAACTTTAAGAAAATGCAGATGTTTTATAAAAACTACAGATCGATGCTGCCTTAACATAAAATTTCAAAATTTATTGTGAAATGTTTTTACTACAATTGCAATTAACATACCACAGAATAAAATACATAAGGTCTTTTCATTTCGGTTTTCCTCCAAAAAGTAAATTTTACAGGATAAAGCATTTTTCTTGTTTCCCTACAAATTGAACCCTATTTCTTTGGAACCATTAACATTTCATATTGTTTTATTTTAATAATTTTTCAATAAAAATGTATTTCCAAAAAGTTTTGCTTGAGTTCATTATGCGGATAGGGTTCGCAATGTGTGTTTCAGTTATAAACACAAAACAAAAATGAATGGAAAATAGTCGTCTTTTTTCCCCAAAAAATATATTCATAAAAAATTGTTCATTTTCTTTGAAATCGTATCAAAAGTAGTATATAATTGTACGAAATTACATACAATTGTACCGAAATATTTGTATACCGAAAATATACCTATTTCATTTGTTTAAAACAATTCTTATATAAAACAGTAAACAATAGTTGATTTTCAAAGAAAATTAGCAATATTTTTTAAATTACATATTTTGTTTATTTGTATATTGTTTCTTTAAAGAAGTTTTTAAAACAAATGAAATAGTTATATTTTCGGTATACAAATATTTCGGTACAATTGTATGTAATTTCGTACAATTATATACTACTTTTCATACGAAATCGAATCATCCCTGCGAAAAATCGGAATAATTCGTGGTGAACTCACGTATAGTGTGTGAAGCAAAGAAACGAAAAATCAAAAAAAATGGTCCGCCATATTGGATTTCAGGGAATTTAAAGAGAGTGTCCCCTCTGTATACTCTGTGCTGTATACTCTGTGGTTAAGTTGTAACTTCATTTGACAATAAATATGGGCCATTATGTTTAGCTAAGTATTTTATTAAATTTTAAAATTTATTAAATTGTACCGAAAATGTCTCAGTAGTAGGAAAGTAAAAAAGTACTACTGTACTGAAAAAATCTGCTACGAAAAAGTATGAGAAAATGAATAAAAAAGTGTAAAAAATGTGGTGAAAAAGTAAAAAATGTAAACAAATTCTGTAAATTGCAAAAAATAATTATTTGAAAACGAGTATTCCTACGGTATAAATAAAAATTAATATAATATCCAATATAATATCCGTTCAAATAATATCCAAATGCGATAAAATCGAACTGAACAACATTGAGAATGCCGATCTAATCCGGCAAAGTCACGGAGGGTTTGGATTTTTCGGACCGCAATGGAAGTGCTGAGATCATTACAGGCTTGTTTTTTCCTCCTTTAAAGCATCCGAAAGTCATACTAAGGAAACGCCATTTGGAGCATAATCGTACAAAGAAAAGTGAGGTGGGCCTCAATATCGTACTCCGGCGCTGGGTGATACACTGGAAGAGCTGGAGTCTGATCGTTTTGAGGAGGTTTACAAAATTATTAGGACTCCTTCCGCGGAGGATGAGAATGCAGACAATGAAAAGGATCTGACCGCCGTCAACAGTTAAAATTGATGAGCAGCAAACGCGCGAATTGTGGAGATGACCAGCAATGATGTGCTGAGAAATTCCAAAAAGATATCGAAGAGAAGTTTGGCAAGTGCAGTTTCTGATTCAATTGAACGGAGCGCAACGTTGTAGTCCTCAACATGTGTTGGAGAATAATGTAATTTGTTGGATTTTTCCATTTTACTTTGGTTTAATTGAAATTTATCTATTTTCAGTGATGATTGCCCCTCGGCAGCGAGACGGTCTCGTACCAGTAAGGCACCAAGTGCTATGGACATGGGTGACAGTGGATCCATCCTTGCAGCGTATATGTGGCAATTTCGAATGTACTACGCATATTCTTCATGACACTGAACTTTTGGGATTCAATGAAACTATCTTTCGCGCAGATGCATTCGGGCATACGCCTCCGACAAGGGGATGACGCTGCCGTAAACCAGGCAGGAGTTAAAATTTAAAATTACATTACCCAACAATAGGACAAAGTATTTTATGTAATTTTGGATGCTCAGCACAATGAATTTTGAGAAATTCATGGTATAGTCAAAAATGGGAGATGAAAAATGTCAAAATGCTAAGTGTATTTTGTAATTGTTAGAAATTTCCATTTATAGTTTTTTTCAAAACAATGACGTGTGGCAATCCCACCGCTGCCCAGCCAAACCAATGAACATGACAATCACTTCTTCTTGTAACTACCCTACGGACCCTTTTCATAAGTCTTGAAATGGCGCAACTAGAATTGGCGTTTCATGACACATTCTCTCATTATAAATAATTTGATGTCTGTAAATATATTGGGAAATGCAATTAGTAAAAAATTTATGTACACCTATATTTATCCCCCAATATTATCAATCACTTCTGCTATGGAGTGTAAAATTTTGTACTCAGCTTATTGAAAAATGATCGATGAAGAAAACTATATAAAAATATTACTTGAAGTTATAACTTTTTATTTATTAAAACATACCAGCTTTGCATTTTTCGTTGTTTGGCGCGTGAAATCATATGAAAATTTTGTGAAATTAGTGGTGAACACGAAAACAGAATCAAAACAAAAGAAAAAAATCTGGTGGAGAGTTTCTAAAATCAGCTGAGCTCTGGTGTTGAGTTTCTATCAACACCTGAGCTCTGGTGGTGAATAAAATTTATAATTTTGACGCATACCAATAAAGAAATTTAATTTTTTCACACACACCAGTAAACAAATTTGCTGTCACTTCCCAGCCAATAATTGAACGAACTTTTTACGAAGATCGTATTTTACGAACTTTTCTCGATCAAAATTATTCGAGAAAAGTCCGACATTCACTCGTATATTACGATAGTCGTAATTTCCTCGATAAAATATCGTTTACGACTTCGAAATCGTTAACGACTTAGTTAAAGAATTCTTTAACGACTTCGTTTACGAGTACTTTAACGAACGAAATGGTCGTCTTGAAAAGCTATTTTTAGATCCAATGGTTTTCAAACTGCCAGAAAAAGTTTTATAACGATTTCTCAGCAAGATAATTTCTATTTTTAGAATCAGTGTTTTTCAAACTGTGAGGTTTTGTTAAAAATATCGTAATGATGATCGTTTACGAGATCGTTAACGAATTCGTTCGATAACGATAATTCGTTTCGATGCAAAATTTAGAACGAAGTCGTGTACGTATCGTTATCGTGTGTCGCCTACGATTGTTTTATCCGCATTTCGATCGAAAAAATCTTCGTTTACGAGCTCTTTAACGATAAAATTATTGGCTGGGTTTACTCATATTCCCTCTCGCTCAAGCAGAGTGTCGCCTCTGTACACTCTGTGAACTAAACGCTTACTAACCAAAGGCACTTTGACTTATACAATACCTTTAGCTAATATCTATTAACTTCAGCAAGCTGTATGCAAAACGCTTTCATGTGTATACACACACAAAAAATCATGTTTCACATATAAACATATAATAGCTTCGACCTAAAGCTGCCACCTTTAAGAAAATAACACTGCCACAAGACTACCGTTGCCACCTAACACTATTTTCACCTATTACGGTGGTGTATTAGATTTTCATATTACACTTTCCTATTACATTACATTTCATATTTGCATATATTCCCAGTACAACATTAAGGTCCGCACACACCAACGCGAAATACCGCAGCCGCAGCGAAACTTAATCAAAAATGTTTCTTGCAAATGCGATATTCGAATAAAAAATATTTGTTTGAGGTGAATAATTTCGTAAAAACAAAGGAAAATTTATAAATTAAAATCCACAAAAAAAAAATTCTACAAAATTAATAGAGACACCTTTCTTTCACTCAAGAAATTGTAAAAGGGGAATTCGAAACTTCGAAAATTTTATATCTCTTGTGGCAGTATTATTTCCTAGGGATGGGCGTTACATCCGAAAATATCGATATTGATATATCGAAACATAGTTTATTTTTTTTATCGATGTGCAATGTTTGCATTCTCGAATATTCAAAAAATAATCATAAAACTGATCGATATATCAAATATCGAATAAATTTCAACGAAAAAAAAAAGTTTTGATTTTATTTTCAAATGTATTTAAGACTTCCGTTTTGACCGCCATGCTGGACGCATCGTTTTGTTAAAGCACATGTTTTTATAAAAATTTGAGCTTTCATGAAATTATGATTTCAATTTGGTGTTCAAAACGAAAGTCAAGTTTTTGATTAAATAAATATGGACGATAAAAAGATCAATTATAATTAATTGAAAGTGAACTAAAAATAAAAATAAGAAATATAACACTGTCGCATGGACATTTAAACATACCATTTCTCAATCACCATTTAAGTGCGATTGCTATTCTCAATAGACATTTTCCCATTTAATGCACTTACATTTTGTAAAATTTATCGCCAAACCATATTACCATATCTTTTTTTATAACCCTTATTCGAAAAAATGTTTTTATTTAACTTTTGAAACAAAGTTCAAAAAATGTTGCGAAATATCGCAAAATATGCAGACAAAATATGCAAATAACTGAAAATATGCACAAAAGTTCGAAAATGGCGAAATATGCAAAAATATGCAAATGCACATCGATGCCAATTTAAAGAAAATTTTGTGATTCGCTAAACAAATATGCATTTGCATAAGAGTCCGCACCCTACATATCATATACTTTCTTGAATGGAAGCCATATTGCAAAATGTTTGGTTTTCTGCTGTTTTCCCAGCGGCGGTCATATTTTCTTTTTTTAAATCCATTGCTTTATAATTTTTTTTTCCATTTTTTAATATTTATTTTTTAAAGTAAAGTCTGCTGTACACCTCACGTGAAAATGAATGTGAAAATTTTTTATTTTGAACATAGCTACATTTGAACGCAATGCAAAAACAACGTTTTTGTTTCAATTCAAAGAAAATTAAAGAATCTAAATATTTGGCAAAAAAAATGCATGCAAGTAATTGGTTTACGCATTTTATTTAGCGTTCACGGTGTTAGCATATATTTCTCGGTGAAAATTCAGAGAACGCTAAATAAAACGCGTAGACCAATTACTTTCATGCACTTTTTTGCCAGATAGTTAGATTTTTTTCATTTTCTTTGAAATGAAACAAAAATCCCTTGAATAGGACCAAAGTTATAGAGCTTTAAAAATTTTAAGGCGTGGCAGTGGGCGGATTGCAAATTTTCAGAATCAACATGTTACCAATTCATTACCCAAAACCACAAATAAAATTTCAGCAAAATCGGTTAAACACTGCATGAATTATAGTATTTTAGAATAATATTTGCCACGCCCACCTCAAAGTTAATGAAATGACATGTAACCTATGAAGAGGTCAACGAAACATTCAATATGTGTTTCATTAAAATAATAGATAAATAAATTGTTTCATACACGAAATTTCGGTTTTGATAAAAATTTTGATCATTTATGTTAAAGCAAATTTGCATACAGAAGGCTGAAACCGGGTCTGTGAGTGCAGGCATTCAATTGAATATAGTTTAAATGTTTTTTTATGTTTTCTATAGAAAATTTAACTATTTAATTTAACTTTTAACAAAGTTAAATTTTCAACGAAATTAACTTTTTATTTTAACGAAGTTAAATTTTTGATAAACTTTTACGGGTTAACGAAGTTAAATTCTCGATTAACTATGCCCAGTTATGTTATTACGAAATTTAAAAAAAAATTCTGGGCTACTGTAATATACAGTGGCTGTCATAAATAAGCAAACAAGCCCATTACTTCAGGTTTTCTTTGAATAGCGGGAAAAGAACAGTCGAAGTATACAAAGAAACCTGATTTTCGAGCTGTTCAAAAATAGGTAAACAACCCAAGCCGCACCTAATTATTAGTTTTATACACTTAAAGCACAAATCCAATGTCTGTCTGTCTGATTGGGGGTATTTAGCCTCGGCATAGCAGAAAATGGTGCACTCTCCAGGTTAGTGCATTTAATGGAAGTGATTCAATTCAATTCAATTTGGCAAAACTTTAAAAAAATCGAAAAAACGAGCTAAAATATACAAAAAATTTAATATTATTTTTGATTTTATTCTTTGCAGACATCGCTAAAAGACGAAAAAATTTGGATATCGCCCAGTTCAAGCTATTATTTAACTGCTCTAGTTCCAAAAAACATACGCCATCAGGAGGTCTTATAAATGTTTTCTGTTTGTTTACTCACTAAACTTTTGACTGTTTCAGATCACTCCAATTGCATTGAACAAAGCCATTAAAAATGATACAGAGGTACAGGGATTCATTTCGAGCCATATTCGTGATGGAATTGCTTTGTGTCAGTATTTTGCTTGGCTGGAACAAGCTGTCCTTCAGGGTGAATATGTAGACGAAATTTCCGGCGCTTCGAAACTTGAAGATTTTCGATCGTAGGTTTTGACAATATGACGCCGACACACATCTTTTGCATTGAGCGATTGACTTAGGGAGTTCACAAGGGTCTCGTATCGGCCGTATTGATGTGAAAATATACGACAGTTGTGAAAATGTTGTTGCTGTTTTCCACACGGTGTAGTAAACCAGGTGAGGCAAGAATCATTTTCCACTGCCATACGTCAGATTTTTCCCACTGCCGTACGTCATTGAAAGAGGAATTTAAATGATTCAGGGTTACCGTTTTTTGCATATTTGATTGGAAATGTACTGAAAAATAAGTAACATGCTGAAAACGGCAATTCTTCGTACTTGCCTCACCTGGATTACTCTACCGTGGTTTTCCATAAAAAAAAAGGTAATACAACTTTGTAACCTGTGTTTCTCTGACTCTCGTATTGATTCTTTTTCTTATTTGAAAAGTAATTGGAAAAAATTGTGAAAATTTCTTTTAGGGGCTATTTTTAATGCCTACAACATACACGACGTTCCGAAAATATTGCAGCAAAGATCGTGCTGACCAGAACTCTTCCAACCGTACACTTGGGCCTGATGGCCACTTGCACTACGGGCACACGAATGCCGGGCATAGGGGTTTTCGGAAGCATTTTGAATGCATTAAACATTCGCAACTTGTTGAAAATACTGAAACAAAGCTCATGTGGACCGCACAATTTCTTCCGACCCTTGATTTGGGCCGAATTTAGGTTAGGTTGAACATTTGCAATATAATTTGTTCGCTCTCTCTGAAATGACAGTGCTAGATTTTATTCTGCAATGGGTGTGCTCACAACCGTAATATATTTTTCAAATACGATAATACTATATGGACCTTGTGAATATATGGACCTTGTGAATTCCCCTAATGTTTTCCAAAGTATTCTGGTCCGCTGATATAGAAATTCTTTTGATTCCTTTGTGGAGCTAGTTTTGTGTGAATTTAAAAATTTTTCATTGAAGCGGTAGCCTTTGACAATAAATTGTTCGCATTTAAGTTCTATTTAAGCTTAAAAAATTGTTTATCCTATGCATTAAAGTATTTTTCAAGTACGTTTTATTTCCTGCATTGACAGAAGTTGCCGTGGTTTTTGAATTTTTAAACAAGCAGGCTAAAATAGTTTGGAAGAAGTCGCTCGACGGAAACAACAAATTTGGTTTAGGGCGTTAGTGTCATTAAAGGCTATTAAAAAAATCTTATATTTTAGTAAAAAGGATTACTTTATGGGTTTAAGTTTCCCGACCATTAGTTCTTCAGGCCCAAATGGATCAGTCATTCACTATCATCCATCTGAAGATACAAACCGCCAAATCACTAACAATGAGGTTTATTTGTGTGATTCCGGTGCACAGTACATGTAAGTAGTAATTCAGTTATTGTTGACATGATCTTTATTTGTTTTTGATGTTTAAAAACATTGCGTTACAGTCACCCAGAACTTGGGGCGCCACCTATTATAAGTTGTAGGTCTGTCAAAAAAAAATGACAACTGCATACCAGGAATTTTAATTACACCCCCAAAGTTAGAAGAGAAAGACCAATTTTTGTCGGTGTTACCCTATTTTTAATAATAACTATTTAAAATGATAACAAAAAAAAATGGGCGAAAAAAAAGAAAAGTCGCCTAAAAGTTGAAATGAAATGTGGCCCATAACCCACGAAAAATCCACCAACATTGAAAAATGAAAAATCGCCCAAACTGTTAAATTCAGGAATGATTTCTTTTCCGGATGGGCAATTTTTCATTTCGACATTTTCCGCGGGATTTGTTTGTAAAATTTATTGGCTCCGGCGCCTCAGTACGAATTTACAATTAACCGACACCAAAACGCGTCCTTGAAAAATATCGTGATTTTCGGGTAAAATTTTTCGACTGCGACGCTTTAAATTTTAAAGTTCACAAAGTTTGTTGATAGGAAAACATACTAAACCTACTCCATACTTCAAAAAGACACAATCATAGTTCATGTTCCCATGTTGGGGTAGTGCTGTTTACAATAACGATCTTCAAAAATAACAATGTATTATTTCGACTTTTAAGCGACCTTTTATTTTTTCGCACACTTTTTTCGTGGGCTATTTTTCTTTTTTTTAATGGGAATTTTTCGTTGGGTAATTTTTTGTAAACGCTTTATGAAAAATTGTCCAAAAGTCGGCCGAAATTTCGATATTTCCTCCGAAAATTTCGGTTTGATACGAAAAATGTAACAAATAAATAACAAAGATTACACTGATCGACAAAACTGAACTTTTTGTGTGTTAAATAGATAGACAACATTCTTATAAATACGACAACAATAATGAAATTTTTACAGCATGCAACAAAAATGCAATTTCATTATTTTTTTTCGGATTTAGCGTGGCAAAATACATAAGGAACAACCAAGTGGATAAATAAGTAACACGAATTTAACCCACTCGCGGACAATTAATTTTTGCATGATCCATTTGTGGGACACAAGCTATATCTTCAGAACAAATTGAAGTATAAAAATTTAAAAAAAATTTAATTTTAAGGTTATTGCCGGCATGTCTAGTCAAAATTTAAAGTTGGTAACACAGGACACTTCGGGGAATCCCGTCTTGACGACTTTTACCGTCATGTCCCCTCCCAGTTATAATATAAACTATTTAATTATGATTTAATGATTTTAAAAATTGTTGACGGTATATGCCGTCCTGTCCCAACATTTTCATCTTAATTTGACGAAATATGCCGTCATGTCCGCGAATGGGTTAAGTATTGATGTCCCCAATTTGTATTAAAAAAAATTTTTAACTTTGAAAGAATTTGTATGTTACATACCGCCTTCAACCATTCACCCCTTCACAGCGTTCTCACTCTACTCCTACCAGAGTAGATCTACTACTCTCGCTATGATTTTTATATTTCTACTCCTCTACTATGGTAGTAGATTTTTCTACTTCCCTCAACATATTTTCTACTAATATTGTAAGAAATCTACTCCTAAAAATTTTATATGAGTTTCATACAATGCAAAACTACTAATCCTTCACAAATCTACTACCCGGACAGAAATTTCTACTACATCGTAGAATTTCTACTACACTACTCAGAAACCCATATCTGCTCCCCTCTCTTGAAATCTACTACCCTGACAGTGATCTGAATTTAAAATGATCGATTTCAGCCTACTGATACGCTTAATTATGTGCAAATTTATTACATTTGAATTCACAATTTTTTCTTTTATTTTTTCCGGGATGTGTAATGCGGCAGCTTTTAATCTGAATAATTTTTCTCCTTTGACGACGTCAGATGGCAAGGGCAGATTCAAGAACGCTTGGTGTATCGGGTCTACGCCCCGGAATACACCCAACCGCAGCCCCAAGTGTGGTTGGCCAAGGATTGCAAATCTCAGCCACACCAAATCAAATTGTATGTATGTATATTGTTGTTGTTTTTTCCCACACGGACCGGTCCCTCTGCTCCGTATTCTCCTTAATCGGTCCGGCATTGAAAGGAGCCCAGGGCCAACCTGGTTCTGTTCAGTTTGCTGCAACCGCCTGCATCACAACTCCACTTCGGTGAAATGCACCAGTTGTGGAAATTGGTGTCACCTTAGGGTTTGCTCAGGTCTGAGTAGACACCAAGATTGGGACCATAACTTCGTCGCCCCTTGCTGTCTCAACACCTCAAGCCATGCACAACACCAACATGCAGAGCCCTGCGTCTGGCTATGCTCAGTATGCCATAGCCCCCTCCATCGTAATTCCACCTCTCTGAGATGCAACTCATGCGGAAACTGGTCCCATCTAATAAACTGCTCAGGCCTCTGAAATCTGCGTGAATGACAAAACAATTTCATCGCCCCGTGATGCCGCAATTTACAACGTACGCCGGCAGCGTACATGGTAAACAAGGCAACTGGTATTGAATTTTTCTGCCACCAAGCGTTCTTGAATCTGCCCTTGCCATCTGACGTCGTCAAACGAGAAAAATTATTCAGGCGGATAATTTTAAGAGCTGCCGCTTTACACATGCCGGCGGGTAATTACGCTACATTGCGTCCGAACTTGCTCACCGAGCCAGCAAGGTTGGCTGAAGAACGAGATGCCATCAGGACAACTGACCCCAGCGACCAGAGGCTACCAGATATGAATAGAGAGATAAACCGGCTGGTGAACGACCATTGCAGAGAAATGGCGAGAACACGTCGACAGTTGCGACTTCGCCACACATTCCAAGAAACTCTGGGCAACGATAAAAGCACTATCGAATCCCAGCTTCACACTTCGCGATAAGATGCCACCTCCTTCACCGATTTTCGACGACAAAAAGTGCTCCAACGCATTTTCCCGTCAATTTGTCGAACAGGCGTCACGTCAAATCAAACTAGGAGAGCAATAATTCGAAAAATCAATGCGCTAAAATAGGATGATCAGTCCATTTCGTACACAGCTTTGCAGGTGGCGGAAGTAATAAAATCGGCTAAATCATCAAAGGCATTGGACCCGGACGACATGTCAATGATAATGCTGAAGCACATTGGTGACCTTGCAGCGATATTCCCCGTGTCCATCCGATCCAAGTCCCTACCGGATATTTGAAAATCCGGCAGAGTGATTCCCCTGATCAAACCGAGAAAACCTGCAGACAAAGGGACATCCTATCGTCCGATTACAATTTTGTCGCCTGTGTCCTTGACCTCAGCAAAGCATTTGACACGGTAGATCATGGCATCTTGCTTAAGGACCTACTACACTCCAGTCTCCCAGTCAAGCACAAAAGGTGGTTATGCAACAACCTGAACAATAGGCAAGCGGTAGTCGAGTTCAGAGAGAAGAAATCTTAAGTAAGGAAGGTAAATCAAGGAGTTCCACAGACGTTTCAAACGTGAATTTTCGATTCTAAAAAAGGGTTAGTTCTCGAGTCGGTTTCAAACAGTAATTCTCAAATCGACTTCGAAGAAAAAAGTGAAACGTTAATTAATAATTTTAAAATTGTATTTTTGTTTTTATTGCATATTTTTTAAGCGAAAGTGCAGTCGCAATTTTTTACGGTCCCCATAAAAAGCAAGAAAACTCTGTGTTCAACAATATCAAACACAAACCAATATCGCGAAATAGACGCTAGAGTGTATCCGAATAATCATTTCAAATTTCAGTTGGCAATATCATTCGATCTCACGCTCAGAACACCGATTCATTGTGTTCCGACTATCGCCGTTCCAGTCAACCCAACCCAGACCTCTCACCCAACCCAGATCTCACGTCAACAGTGTGTTACTCCACACCAGGGCATATTTTAAGTATTTTTTACAACTACCCAAATCTAATATAAACTGGAATGAAAAAAGAAATTACTGCGTTTTCATATGCTTGTAAATACTTTTTATTTACATTTATTTGCATATCGCTTATTCCCTGCAATAAAGATACAAAATTTTGGGTTTTGGAGTTATGAATGCCACTAGGATGTATTTTGATGTATTTTGATGTATTTTAACCTTTTTTAAAAACATGCTGAAATTCTTATAAAATATTCCAATTTAAAATTTTAAATCATGATTTCTCATCAGTAAGATTTTTTGAGTTGTGTCTTTATTGCAGGGAGTTTTCACTATCCGCAAAGGAAATATTCACGAAACCAAAATACAAATATATAATGAACAAAATTACAGGAAAATTATCGATTCCTTCGATAACACTAGGGTTTAAAAGCAAAGGGAGCAAAAGCAAACAGGGAGCATCAAATTTATTTTTGAAATACTTTGCTTGCTGTAAAGAATTTTAGAAAATACCTTGAGCACAGTTTACTGCGTCAAAGTATTCGTGTTACAATACCGTCAAATTGTAGCTGAATGCAACATATCGGCGTAATTGGACAAAGGGGCACCGCTCATACAATTCAATACTTCAAAGTGCCATTATTGGGCTCCCATTGAATATTCTTCAATGGGAAACGGTTCTATGCCTTCAATGCAACATATTGGAATTGGACAGCGGGACGTGGCACTTCCCATACAATTCAATATTTTAAAAAATGTTACACTTGGGCTCCCAATGAACATTTTTCAACGGGACATGGTTTTATGCTTTCAATTCTAAGTTCAATGTTACGTATGGTCGGAATTGGACAGCGGGTCGTGGGACTTTTCATACAATTCAATATTTCAAAATGCTACACTAAGGGTCACACTAAAAATATTTGACAATTGTTTTCATTAATTTATTATGACCTTAAAGGCAAAAGGCCAGCAAAGCGGACTGGGCCCTGCTAGTGTTCTATAACTATCAATTTTCTATAAAAAAGTGTTAAAAAATTGATGTATCTTGAAGTCCTGTTTTCCGCCAAGCCTGCTGGGAAAATGGCTTTCAAAAGCAACTTAAATCAGTTCTGTTCCACAATGCAAAAAATATATTTTTTTAAATCTGACAATTCAATTTATTTTTCTATTTAATTTTATTTTCTTTCAAAATCTTAATTACCATCGAATTTAATTACCATGTGATTTAACTACTTTTAGTATGTAATGGTTTGTGCAAAAGGCAACCCATATTCACCGCGTAGATCTACGAGGTAGTTTACGCATCAAAATAGGTTCGGAAAGGATGTAAACTTTTTCCCATACAAATTCTAACGGAAAGTTTACAGGTATGTAGATCTTCAAGGTTTACATCGTTTAAGGGAGTTTTACAAGTTCAAATGAACCGCATTATTATATTTCGTGGTTTCCCGAGAAAGCTATTATGATTCACAGTTTTGCCACAAAGTCTATTTCAAGTTTTCTTACAAAAAGTAATATATTTCAGGCTGAAAAAACTTTGATTTGTCAGTTTAAAAAAAATAAAATTTTCAAAAAATTTATGGTTTTGGATTGATGCGAAGTCGGAAATGTGTCTTTGGGATCATGTTTGGAAATATGATGGTCAACAATACATGACCAAGACCGAAATGTGTGTGTGTGATACAATACATAATTACGCCTATTACTTTGAATCTTTTGAAACTTTCATCCCTCACTTGGATTTATAGATATCACAGTTCGACAAAAATAAAATTTTGGTAACGCACATGATCGGGGGTTTAAGAAAAGAACCCGTGTCTTCCAGTTTTTCTAGATCAATTCTTAAAACCACTCAAATCGCATTTATGCATTTTGCATTTTGCTCATGTACATAATAATTCTTCAAAAATACTGGATTTTAAATATTTAAAATCCAATCAAAACAGTATTTTTGAAGAATTATTATGTACATGAGAAAAATGCATAAATGCGATTTAAATGGTTTTAGAGCCCGACCGATTAATCGGCATCGGCTTCGGCCGTTATCGGCCGAAAATGCACATTCGGCTTCGGGTTTTCCATAAAATGGCCGAAGCTTTTAAAATTTTTTTTTCTTATTTTTGCTACACCGAAAACCAAAACTAATTTTTTACGATACGATTTTCTAGCCCACATCACATCCAAACGGCCTTACTGATTTCCTTGAGACTTGAATGTAAAATTGTGTAATTGATGGAATTTCCAATGGGACATAATAGGCCCACAAAACAAAAAATATGATTAAAATTTAGCTTAGTAATCATCGAATATTGAGTGAATCTCGCCTCAAATTGCGTGGCACGGGGCTGCTGCAAAGTACATCCTTGGACATTTTCTTTTGGAGGCTTTATATTCGCCCTGATGTCTATGTTAAAAGGAGTCCTGGTAAACTGTATGAGGCTCACGGAAGGATTCTACCTTTTAGAAATGTAGCCCAAATTGCTGCGCCAACATATATGAAAAGTAGTTCTGGTGCTCAAATCCGGGACCGATTTTGGTAAAATTTTACATTTAAAGTTCAAAGCTTCACAGGTGATATTTACCATCAACTAGAACATCCTTTGCCCATCACCTGACGGATTCGGGGTATCCTTAAAAAACAGCTACTTAGGTGGATTTATTCTTTGAAGAATTCTCTACCATTTCTACTGAATTCCCTTTATTATGCTTCACTCCAAATTTTTAAAAATGATTCTAAAAAAATCTCTTGTTAGTTTTTACCTAGGAGGCCCAAATTTGTTTGTGAATTCTTTTGGTTACTTTTATTATTTGTTTAAATAAAATTTTAGTTCCTTAAAAAACTAAATGTGTATTTATACACTCGAATTTGAATGAAAATACACAAAAAAACAAGTTTTTATTGGTTTTTTATTTAAGTATCGGCTTCGGCTTCGGTATAGGCCTTCGGCGTCGGCCGAAGTAATAGGCTGCCAATTGACCTTCGGCATCGGCTTCGGCCTGAAAATTCTTATCGGTCGGGCTCTAAATGGTTTTAAGAATTGATCTAGAAAAACTGGGAGACACGGGTACTTTTTTTAAACCCCTTCTAACAGAATCTGTTAGTCCCGATCATGTGCGTTTTTTAGTGTCGAACGGTGTGTTAGCTAAAAATGTCCCCCGTTCTACTACAGCCAACCTTAGTAATTATTACAAATATAAAAATATACAAAATGCAGTGGTTAAATTTGGCTCAAATGGTGTGAAAAGTTGGCCATATCAAAATAATCAATTATACTAGTTTTCATCGCAATAAGCGAAACATCATAGTTTTCATCGCAATACAATGAAACACAATACTGTTCGTTGTAATAAGCGAAATATCATAATTTTCGACAAAACGTATGGAAATATAACATTTTTCTCCCTAAAAAACGAAAAATACTACTTTTCCTTGCAAAAAATAAAACATCATACTTTTCGTAAGGCAAATGAAACATTAATCTTTTCTTAAGGGGCGTCGATATATACTCTTCCATACCGGACACGCCTCCTTGTGTGCGTTACAAACGGTGTGACAAAAACAATATACCCTTGGACACTGGTGTGCAGGGTATAAAAAACATTCTCCTGCACATCTTATTTTTTGGCACTTACATTAATTTCGCGATTAGAGCTCGAAACGTCATTGAAAATTTCGAAAAATACGTTCTCATCAATCAATAAATTTTTTTGCGTTTTACGCAGGGCCGCCGCCAAGGGTGGCTTTTGGTGTTAAGCCCCCCAATAGAGATTGCAAAAATCTTTTTTTGTATCAACAAATATACTCTATTCTAAAATTTGGTTTTGTTGTCAAATTCGAATTCATTGTAAAAATCTTTATTTTCAAGTATGCAGAGAATTCCTTTTTATTCAGGCGCTACAGGGAAATGAGAAACATTTTGTGGGTTCCCAGCAAACACAGCCTCAAACGTTTGAGAAAAACCCTATTTCTCGAGTCGATAACTAGTGTAATTCTCGACTCGTTTTCAAAGGTTAGTTCTCGACTCGATATCAAAGGTCGTTCTCGAGTCGTTCTCAAAGGTCTGAGAAAACCCCTATTTCTCGAGTCGATAACTGATGTGATTCTCGACTCGTTTTCAAAGGTTAGTTCTCGACTCGATATCAAAGGTTGTTCTCGAGTCGTTCTCAAAAGTTTGAGAAAAACCCTATTTCTCGAGTCGATAAATAATGTGATTCTCGACTCGTTTTCAAAGGTTAGTTCTCGACTCGATATCAAAAGTTGTTCTCTAGTCGTTCTCAAAGGTTTTAGAAAAACCCTATTTCTCGAGTCAATAACTTATGTGATTCTCAAGTCGATAACTGAAATGTGATTCTCGACTCGTTTTCAAAGGTTACTTCAACAAATAAATAAGTGGAACGTTAATAATTTAATTTTTAAATTATATCTGTACCTTTTATTTTGTTTAGTGTAAAAAAATGTTTTAGAAATGTAGCCCAAATTGCTGCGCCAACATATATGAAAAGTAGTTCTGGTGCTCAAATCCGGGACCGATTTTGGTAAAATTTTACATTTAAAGTTCAAAGCTTCACAGGTGATATTTACCATCAACTAGAACATCCTTTGCCCATCACCTGACGGATTTGGGGTATCCTTAAAAAACAGCTACTTAGATGGATTTATTCTTTGAAGAATTCTCTACCATTTCTACTGAATTCCCTTTATTATGCTTCACTCCAAATTTTTAAAAATGATTATAAAAAAATCTCTTGTTAGTTTTTACCTAGGAGGCCCAAATTTGTTTGTGAATTCTTTTGGTTACTTTTATTATTTGTTTAAATAAGTTTAACTAGTGTAATTCTCGACTCGTTTTCAAAGGTTAGTTCTCGACTCGATATCAAAGGTCGTTCTCGAGTCGTTCTCAAAGGTTTGAGAATAACCCCATTTCTCGAGTCGATAACTAGTGTGATTCTCGACTCGTTTTCAAAGGTTAGTTCTCGACTCGATATCAAAGGTCGTTCTCGAGTCGTTCTCAAAGGTCTGAGAAAATCCCTATTTCTCGAGTCGATAACTGATGTGATTCTTGTTCTCGAGTCGTTCTCAAAGGTTTGAAAAAAAACCCTTTTTCTCGAGTCGATAAATAATGTGATTCTCGACTCGTTTTCAAAGGTTAGTTCTCGACTCGATATCAAAAGTTGTTCTCTAGTCGTTCTCAAAGGTTTTAGAAAAACCCTATTTCTCGAGTCAATAACTTATGTGATTCTCGAGTCGATAACTAAAATGTGATTCTCGACTCGTTTTCAAAGGTTACTTCAACAAATAAATAAGTGGAACGTTAATAATTTAATTTTTAAATTATATCTGTACCTTTTATTTTGTTTAGTGTAAAAAAAATTATCTCTACTTATCAAATATGCAATAAAAACAAAAATACAATTTTAGAATTAATTAATTTACGTTTCACTCTTTTTATTTGAAGTCGATTTGAGAATTAACGTTTGAAACCGACTCGAGAACTAAGCCTTTTCTCGAATCGAGAACTAACGAGAAAAGGGTTAGTTCTCGAGTCGGTTTCAAACGAGAACTAACTCACACTTTTATTGAGAAAGCTATGATTCTCAAACGTTCACCGTTAGAGTCAAACCTAAATGTTTGCTGGGGTAAAACGGTCTGCATAAAAGTATATATAAGTATATGTAGCATCAGTTGTCAAATCTTAAATAACTGATTCTCTAGTTATCCTTACTATTTATTATATATTATAAAATTAGAACGGGTAGGAACAAAAACTAGCCAACCGATATACAATTTTTTTTTTAAAACATCTTATTTGTGCCAGGATACTTTTTTTGGATTTTAGAAAGGTAAATATCTTAATTTTCGGTATTAGGTTCTATTTCAAAATTTGATTACAGATTTCCGTTCGACTGCATTAACATTGAGAAGGGAAATTTTTCCATTTCGCTTCTCTGTTGTGAAGGTCTGTATTTTTTACGTGGTCAACGCCACGGGTGAATGCTAGTCAATAATACGATGTTTTTCAATGCTTTTAGGGATGGAACTACTGACGTCACTAGAACTTTACATTTTGGTGAACCCACAAATTTCCAAAAGGAATCATATACACGCGTAATAAAAGGTCAACTGACATTCGGAGCTACAATTTTCCCCACAAAAGTGAAAGTACGTAATAAAGTGTTACATTTTTGCAAATATTGATGCTAATTCACATTCAAAGGGACAAGTACTTGACACTATCGCAAGGAAATCGCTTTGGGATGTTGGCTTGGATTATGGTCACGGCACAGGGCACGGTGTGGGACACTTTCTGAACGTCCATGAAGGGCCTATGGGTGTGGGTATTCGTGTGATGCCGGACGACCCAGGATTGCAGGATAATATGTTTATTTCAAATGGTAAGTATTTTTTTTAGTTATCTTTCTTAGCGCAATAAGTAACTTTACGAATTTTAATTTGTTCCAATAGAGCCTGGCTATTACCAAAATGGCGAATTCGGCATCCGTATTGAAGATATTGTGCAAATTGTGCCAGCAGAAACAAAATATAATTTTGCAGGTCGTGGGGCCTTAACATTTAAAACTATCACCATGTGTCCCAAACAAACGAAAATGATTCAAAAGGAGCTTCTTTCTGACGTTGAGGTGTGTATTAGGGTGGTTATATTTTGCACATTTTTTTTATCTAAATGATTACGCCCTCTAGTTACCCCCTGCACACTAGTGTCCGAGGGTATATTGTTTTTGTCACACCGTTTGTAACGCCCATAAGGAGGTGTGTCCGGTATGGAAAAGTATATATATTCTTGATCAGCATCACCTCCTGAGTCCATTATTCTATGTCCGTCAGTCCGCCTGTCTGTCATTTCGCACGATAACTGTCGCAGCTTTTGAGCTATCGACCCAAATTTAGGGATTCCTCTTATTTTGGCGAATTATTGGACGGTATTGAAAATGGGCAACATCGGATAAGAGCCACGCCTACCTCCCATACAAAATGGCCGCCAATTTTATATTATTTTCGTTTATCTTGAGAAATACTTAACCGATCGCCTCCAAATTTTGGCACTCCTCTTATTTTGGCAAATGATTGGACGGTAACATCGGATAAGAACCACACCTACCTCCCTTAAAAAATGGCAGCCAAATTTGTATTATTTTCGTTTATCTTGAGAAATACGGAACCGATTTGGATGCGGTTATTTACAATGGGTTGGAAATGAGGTCGGGAACGAAATGGGAATGAAACCGAACGAAATGAAATTGGACCGGAACAAAATGGAATTTGAACAAAATTTTTAAATGGATCGGGAAACTAAAATTATCGATAAATATTGGAAAATTATCGATAAAATACTGATAAATTATCGAAAAATTATCGGTACATTATCGAAAAATTATCGAAGATAATTCTCTTACTAGTTTTATTTCTTTGTACTCTAAGACTTAAGGCCAAACCATAATAGACTCGAGCTGGATGCAGCTAATGCCAAATATGAACGAAGAGGCAGTTCAATTTATGTGAAATCATGAAGGTTCCCAAAATGACTTGAGCTGGCTCGTGCAAATTTTTTAGTAATAAAAATGTACCATAACTAAGAACTGGAATTCGTTTACAAAAGTAAATAATAAATAAGTTTTCGCAACGACTAACGATTCAAATCGCTCGTTGTTTATAAGCTCCAGAAGTTAACCAAAGAGCAGGGTTGCGTTATTATGGTACAGCGCGAGAAACTGGTGTATTCGTATAAGTTTTGACGTTAGCTGCAGTTAGCTAGTACCTATTGGGCCTTAACCTGTAAAAATAAAAAATATATATACTTTTTTTCAACTTGTCGCGATTTAGTTTAGACTTTCAGAGATTGTAGGGGTAATAAGCCTACGACTTTCTGCATACTTAGTATTCCCCCAACTAACAGCGGGGGCCGATGAGCACGAGATGAAAATTTCATTATTTTGCAAACCATGATTTTTTGTAAAATTTTTGGTAAATTAAAAAAGCGTTGGAAACATTTTTTACAGCTTACAAAAAAAATTGAAAATCGGTTTTTGTACCCGAAGGTATAGAAAAGTATTTATATTCTTGATCAGTATCACCAATGGATAGGAACAAAATGGAATTGAAACAAATTTAGTAATAAAACAGGAACGGAATGGAAGTGGAACAAGGACTAAATGGAAATGTACCGCAGCATAATGGAAATGGAACGGGAATGAAGTAGAAAGTAGTGAAAGTAGCCCTCCCGAAAACCCCCAGAACACCAGAGCATAACATAAAAAATTGTAGAACTCTAGGTTCAGCTGCTTGGGCTGGGCGGTGACAAACACTTTTATATTTGTAATTACGTGACTCCTGATTTGAAGTTCTCATTTCGGCAAGTCGATTGGTTCTGTAAGCGTCAGTTTCTGATGCACGCGTGGCTGCAATTCGTGCTCCTGTCCGCTCTCTTCCAATACTTTATTGTTGTGGTATAGAATTTTGCAGACATCATTTCTAACCAAATACAAAAAACGCCGACCATTTTGTATGGGAGGTATGCGTGGTTTTTGTCCGTTGTTATCCATTTTCAGTACCATCCAAATGAAAGCAAAAAGAAGAGGAATTACAAAATATGTATGGAGTCGATAGCTCAAAAATTGCGACATTTGAATATTGTTATGAGTGGATGGGCGGTGCCACGTCCACTTATCCAATCTAAAAACATGAAAACGATACTTATTTATGCTTAAAAATTCAAAAACAACCATTTAAAGTAGTAGAACTATTTTGTCTAGCAAACTTCTACGAAAAAAAACACTGAGCGTCGTCCAGGCATTTTAATTTTTTTTGGGAAATAATTTGTTTTTCGTTTGGATTTTTAAACGTAGAAATTAGTTTTTTAATTAAAATTTGTTAGTTTAAATTAGTTTTTTTTTGTCAAATGCTTGACCATTGTCCAATTTAACCCATTGAATTGCACTTTCGGAATAAGAAGCATAATACCATGTGTGCTGGAAAGTATCCCAGATATATTTTGATGTAATACTTAAATTGTAGGAGTTGTACCCCGCTTCTTTGACCAATCAAGTTCAAAGTAGTACATAAACCTTCCGGAGCTCACAAATAAACGTATGGTGTTTGTATGGTTCTGATACGTTCAGTGGTTTAGCCGTGATGTTCACTCATACATACGCACCAACGTTTTTATATATTAAGAAGAAGATATGGGTAATTCCAAGCCAAAACGGCCGTGACTCAAGGGTGATTTCTTCGATTTGCTCCAAATTTGGTAGGTCGATAGAGGAGCATGACTAATAAAGAAACTCAAAATATGAACTTTTTTCATGCCGTATTTTGAATTTTCAGTAAAAACAAGATAAAAGTATAATTTTCCTAATAATTAAGTATTTTAATACTGGTTCGAACAAAAATTCTGAAAAAATCACACTAATAGACAGTTTTACAGTTTTCCAAAAAATATATATCTTGCAGCTGTGATTTTTTCGCAAATTTTGCATATGAGAATACGAGGGGGTCTCATAAACTGTGGAAGTTATGGTAAGTTTTGTAATGTAATCCGCACTAAAAATATTTTTTTTTTAAATTTGAAATATCAATTTAATAGCTGCGGTTTTTTTCGTGACGAGTACAAAGCCAACTGTAAAGTTAACAGCACACGTAAATAAACAACATAATTTGTTACAATTTTAATGTAAAACATTAGCTTTTATTTAACTCACTATTTTCATTAATTGGTGAAATATTATGAATTAAAAGTGTACCTTTCACCTCTTTACATTTTTCGTGCCTCGACTTCAAAAATGTTGCAGTATTTTCATAATCGTTCCATAGTCCATTGATACAGCTCTCTAGCAGTTAAAATTTCTTTTCTTGTCCCCTTTTGCAAACGTTGCCGTCTCGCTATCCTCAAAATATGAACTTTTTTCATGCCGTATTTTGAATTTTCAGTAAAAACAAGATAAAAGTATAATTTTCCTAATAATTAAGTATTTTAATACTGGTTCGAACAAAAATTCTGAAAAAATCACACTAATAGACAGTTTTACAGTTTTCCAAAAAATATATATCTTGCAGCTGTGATTTTTTCGCAAATTTTGCATATGAGAATACGAGGGGGTCTCATAAACTGTGGAAGTTATGGTAAGTTTTGTAATGTAATCCGCACTAAAAATATTTTTTTTTTAAATTTGAAATATCAATTTAATAGCTGCGGTTTTTTTCGTGACGAGTACAAAGCCAACTGTAAAGTTAACAGCACACGTAAATAAACAACATAATTTGTTACAATTTTAATGTAAAACATTAGCTTTTATTTAACTCACTATTTTCATTAATTGGTGAAATATTATGAATTAAAAGTGTACCTTTCACCTCTTTACATTTTTCGTGCCTCGACTTCAAAAATGTTGCAGTATTTTCATAATCGTTCCATAGTCCATTGATACAGCTCTCTAGCAGTTAAAATTTCTTTTCTTGTCCCCTTTTGCAAACGTTGCCGTCTCGCTATCCTTTTTAGTGTTCCTCCAACATCATCACAAGCGCCTTTTCCATGTGCAGTTGCAATAAAATTCCATTTAGCTGCTAGTGTTGCGGTGCACCATCCGAAAAATATTTTATATTGTTTACGCGGCTAAAGTTCCGCTTCAAAAATTCAATAAGTTTTTTTTGAAACATGATTACCGTGATAGTATAATGCTCCAGGCAATTCGATATGCCAACATACGATAAATGCTCAATTCTATTTGTGTCACTGTTGCGATAGTAAATCACAAATGGGTGATCTGTCGCTTGATTGCTGTTCCAATGAAAACCCTGCACAGCTTCTTGTACTAAAAACGCAAAATTTTCCGAAAAAATTAATGTTTACTTTATTGTGTAATTTAGATGCAAAAATATTTTCTATGTTTTCATATGTAATTTTTTTTTATAGACATTTGTGAAATATGTGAACTTTTATTAAGTTTTATTCGATGATGTAATTGTCGCCTAATGTGTAAAGTTGAACTGTTACATTAAAAAAGAATTAATTGAATTAATTGATTCAGATTTTTATTTGTTTTTATGAAATTTCTAACCTCAAACAAATATATTTTCGCATTTGCAAGAAAAATTTTTGAGTAAGTTTCGCTGCGGCTGCGGTACTTCGCGTTGATGTGTACGGACCTTAATGTTGTACTGGGAATATATAATAGTGTATAGGAAAGTGTAATATGAAAGTGTAATATGGAAATCTAATACACCACCGTAATAGGTGAAAATAGTGTTAGGTGGCAACGGTAGTCTTGTGGCAGTGTTATTTTCTTAAAGGTGGCAGCTTTAGTTCGAAGCTATTTTTGTTTATATGTGAAATGATTTTTTGTGTGTGTATATATATTAGGGTGGTTGCAAGACATAGGGGGAATTTTTTTTCTGTCGTATATTTGACGGGAACCCCTAGAAAGTTCCCAATTGGTGAAAAAATGAGATTGTGAAAGTTTCAGCTCATCCAATGGTCAAGTTTTACGCAGTATATTTTACAATAAACGCCAAGTTAAACTCGAAACCAGAGAAGCTGCCAGGCTCACAATCCAGGAAGTTGTACTTTTTTGGGAGAAAGCTAAGATACCTACCAAACATTTAAAAGACTGTATCATTAAACTTCTAAAACTGCACGAGGAGTGGAGAAAACTTCAAAAAAATGAAACTAGAAGCGTAAGTCAAGCTCAACGGAAGAATGAGGAAGCCTTTAAATCCAGTCTTGATGACCTTTTTGATATCGCACACCAAGACGCGCTGAAGAATTCAAATGCAGAAGACAGACAGTTTTTAATACTTCAGAGACAAAAGGGTCGTACCGGCTGCATGGGAGGGGTCGATTTACAATCTCTACGAGCTGAAGAACGAAGAGTACAGAGAAAAGCTGCTGAGATGGTCAGACTGAAAAAATCAAAAAATTATTTTTTTCAGTGTTCTCTAGAAAGCGCAGATAATGATATTGAATTTGATAGCACAAGCAGTGGCTCAGAAGTAGACGAATCATGTGGAAATCTGGAGAAGGATCATGAGGACTTCCAGAACACAGAAATCGACACATCACAACCGAAGAAAAGAAAGTACTGCAGAGGAAGTCAAGAAATTATCACAGAGAAGTTGTCAGTATTGTTAGATAGATGCAAGATTTCGGATATAGACGCAGTTAGAATTGTTTCAGCTACTGCCGAAGCATTAGGTCACGATCCCCAGTCATTAATAATCAGTAGGTCTACTATGCGAGTCCGCAGACAAACATTTCGAGAGGCAAGAGTCAAGAATTTTAAAAATAGGTTTAAAAAATCAGATTTACAAGTTGCTAGCCTACATTGGGATGGAAAATTACTCCCACATATATTAAAAAAAGAAAATGTAGAGAGGTTGGCAATTTTGATAAGTTGTGGTGATGAAGAGCAGTTGTTAGGAGTTCCTCAGATGGAAAATAATAAGGTATGTACTCAGGCAGAAGCTGTTATTTCAGAAGTAGAGAAATGGGGAGTAGCAGAAAAAATAGAAGCAATGTGTTTTGACACTACTGCTGTCAATACTGGTCATTTGAGAGAAAAGATCTTTTATACTTGGCGTGACCACAGCGTCACCACATTTCAGAAATAATACTGAAGGCAGTTTTTGATTGGAAAATGGGTGCAACTACTGGCCCTCAACCTGACATTTTTAAAAGATTTCAGACGGGGTGGTTTAAAATTGACAAGCAAAAATATAATATTGGTCTTAATGATGAACAAGTAAAATTTAATATAAATGATCTCGAACAGATTTCTAGTTTTCTCTCAGCGCAATTACAAAAACCAGGACATCAGCCCAGAGACGATTATAAAGAATTTTTGCAGTTGTGTTTGATATTTTTAGGTCGTGTTGCTCCGGAAAACACTACATTTAGACCGCCGGGTGCCATACATCACGCCAGGTGGATGGCAAAAGCCATTTACTCCCTAAAAATATTCATTTTCAGAGATCAATTTTATTTAAGTGACTTGGAAATATATGCCCTTAGAAGTATTTGCTTATCCATACTCAATGTTTATGTCAAAGTTTGGTTTAATGCTCCTCAAGCTACATTGGCCCCCAACCAAGATTTACAGTTGCTTAAAACCTTAATTAATTATGGAAAAATTGATAAAGATATTTCAAAGGCTGCATTGTCTAAACTCGCAAATCATTTATGGTATTTGAACCCAGAGCAAGTTGCTTTCGCGTTATTTGATAAAACTTTAGACAAACAAATGAAAGTAAACATGGCTACAAAACTATTGTTCTTTGAGCAAACCAGTGATAATGATGAGATAAATGAGCTCATTGATATTGAGGAAGAAAACATACAAAACGAAAGGATAGTTAAAGCCAAAATCGATTTGAAAGAAGCTCATTATTTTTTGGACAAAGAAGTCGATTACTTTATGACACCAGTTACATTAAACTTCTTCAAAAGGTTCAAAATTTCAACCAATTTTTTACATTCCGATCCCGATGTTTGGAATGAAGACCCGGATTTTTTGAAAGGACAGGGAATAGTTAAAAGTTTAAGAGTTGTAAATGACACAGCTGAAAGAGGTGTCAAATTAATGCAAGACTATAATGCGAGCATAACAAAAGATGAAGAGCAAAAGCAGTATGTTTTGCAAGTAGTTGCTGAATGTCAGAAATTATTTCCTGAAATCTACCCTCTCAAAACCTCTACCATCTACTTGATTCTATAAACTCAATCTAACAAATCTACTTACCAATTCTACTTAAGTATCATTATTCATTTATATACTTAGCACTATTAATTTATAATCAATATTGGATAATACATTAAACTTGTTCTGATTATTTCTGAACATTGTATTTGTAATTAAAATTTATATGTTAAAGAAACTATGGTTTGATTATAAAAATGCATAAATTCGAGTCAATTTTTTTCTTTCTTCTACCACCATTAAAACCCAAAGGCCCCTACCCTTTACCCCCACCCCCTTTCAATAGCACTCTTATTTAGTTATACACTTTTAATGTAAAATTACTCAAGAACATAAAAAAAAAACAAATTATCCGATTTCACATTTTTTTTAAAAAGGTATTTTCTAGGTCCGGAACAGCACCGGTCTTCGAAAAGTCCGAAGTTCTTCGAAGTGTGAATGAAAATTAAGGCCAAGATAATCCTCTGCAAGACTAAAAAATAAAACACCCTTCTAAGATAAATCGTTCTAATTTAATAGTCAACACATGTGGATTTTTTGAGGAAAATAGCTTTTTTTGAATACTTTAGAGCTGATGAGGCAGGTCTTAACGGTACTCGATTGAGCTGAAACTTTAACAATCTAATTTTTACACCAATTGGCAACTTTGTTGGGGTTCCCGCCGAAGAAATTCCGAAATTGATTTCTTGCAACCACCCTA
Organism: Heteromyza rotundicornis; assembly: GCA_951394025.1. Taxonomy (NCBI): domain Eukaryota; kingdom Metazoa; phylum Arthropoda; class Insecta; order Diptera; family Heleomyzidae; genus Heteromyza; species Heteromyza rotundicornis. The sequence goes on from OX596012.1 coordinate 37,264,995, forward strand.
ATATACATGAATGCGTTTTGCATACAGCTTGCCGAAGTTAATCGATATTAGGTGAAGGTATTGTATGAGCATTAGTGGCTCTGGTGAGAAGGCGCTTAGTTCGCTACTAAGCGCCATAAGACAAAATATATGTGTGAATATATTTGTTCCTTCTCACGACCGCAGCGTCGTGTGGGCAAACCACCAGAATGGCTAACATTAAAAATAATAGAAGGTTTACAACTTTAAAAAATTTTGTAAGTGAAGTTGTAAATTTTGAATTGGTTAGTGTTCCGGACAGACAGACAGTAAGACAGACAGACAGAAAGACAGACAGACAGAAAGACAGACAGACAGAAAGACAGACAGACAGACCTGGACAAATATATATATTAATTTGCTATTTCATCAAACAATTGCCGTAAATTGCTGAGAGAAGATTCCAATTTGCTCGTAATATAATACTTAGAGTTAAGCCTAAATATAATATTCGTAAAACTTGGTAAAGTCGGCCAAAGCCTACATCAAATATAATGTTAATACATTTCTAATAATACAATTTTGAAAATAACAACTAGGATTTTGATTTTTTCTGCGTACTTTTCATTATCAATTTTGCTTTCTCCTAAAGCAATAAGGACACTATTTAATCTTTGTTTAGGTTCAATTTGTTCCATGAAATTTGAATCGTTTTCATCATTATCCGTCGTAATTGTTTCGAAAGTCGATTGAACAATATTTTTTGATTCAAAGTTAGACACTGCTATCCTGCACTTAGTGCAGACGACTGCATTTTCAGGAACTGAATCAAATTTTTGTCTGTGTAACTGTGATAGTTTTCGCAAGTCTTTTGAATTACCACCTGTAGAACATAATGTATGTATGACTACATAAGTTCAGGGTATTCGAAATATTCTAAGCGATTCTCAAACAAAAATAATATTGCAATGGAAGACAAAAATTTAAAGTTGTTGCAATTACAAAATGGATTCCAGCAAGGCTTTTTTTTTTTGGTGGACTCATATTTATTGGCAAAGAAATCTCCTTAAAAAGACAACGCGTTCAAAAAGCATTAATAAATTCAATACTTGACATATGACACCGTGTTTTTGAAATCCTGTAAAAAAAATTATAAAATTCATTTCTCCGATGCAAGGTAGAAAATTAATATTTCAAATTTAAAAAAAAAATATTTTTAGTGCGGATTACATTACAAAACTTACCATAACTTCCACAGTTCCACAGAATATTATTTATTAAATATTTTTTTTTAATTTTTTAAAAACGGGGTTTTTAAAAGAAATGAATTTTTCCAAAAAAAAACATTTTTTACACAAAAAAAAATAATTAAAAAAAAAATATTAGTTTTTGGAAAACTCTAAAATTGTCTATTAGTGTTTTTTTTTCAGATTTTTTACTCGAACCAGTATTAAAATACTTAGTTATTAGAAAAATGATACTTTAATCTTGTTTTTACTGTAAAATCCAAAATACGGCATGAAAAAAGCTCATATTTTGAGTTTCATCATTAGTTCATTAGACCAAATTTGAAGCAAATCGGCCTTTTTGAGTCACGGCCTTTTTCCTTTTGGAAAGGGGGGTGTGGGGGCAAAGGGGAGCGGGATGGAGCCAATTTAATGTTCTAACTTTCGTATTTTTTAAGCTACAGGGCTGTAATTTTTTACTTAGGTTCGCATTCGGGAAAAAGAGTAAAAAAGGGGAGAAAAAAATTTAAAAAAAGAAAAAAATAAAAAAGAGTAAAAAAAAACAGTTTTTTTAAAATATAACCCTGATGGTTTTTGTAGACATCTCTGGAAATAAAAATTTTTTTAAATTTAATAATTTAGATTTTTAAACAACCTCTTGAGCAAAAATTTAAATTATTTTTGTCAAAGCCATTTTGAATTTTTTTATTGGTACGTCAAATTCGAGGTCAGCGATTAAAAGTTTGACAGCGACCCTGAAAACCCCCCTATTAAAAGTTTCACGCCAAAAATGTTACTTTTTACCGAACTTGTCCACCATATTGGATCCGACATTTTGAATTTTTTTGTTTTGATGTCAAATTTGAGGCCAGCGACCCCGAAAGCCCCCCTGCCCCATGTTTCAAGTACATCAAACCACGGCTTCAATTTTGTCCACCTAGAATTGTATTCTATTCCATAGTGCTCCCTAAAACAGGTTCAAAGAGTACTAAAAGTTTTAGTCTAGATTTTGTAAAACAAATATCAAAAAAAATATGTATATTTAATTACAATTGACACCCTCAGATTGAAAAAACCCTGAACCAAATTTTGGTGCAAGAAAGCTTGGTATGAAAAACTGATGGAGCGGCCATCAGACTTTTACGCCAAAAAGCTTTTTATTAATTTTCTGTGAAAAATTTTGTTATGCAGATTTTTTTTCAAAAAGTACTTTTCATAAGAATTTTGTACAAAACATTATTTTGAAGAAATTTTTAGCTAAATATTTGTTTATAATTTTACGGCTTAATTGTATTTCGAAGCATATTTAAAATTTAGATATATTATTATTATCGCTTCTGTGAAAAATGGAAATGCAATTTGTTTTGTCTTGTTCGCTGTGAATTTGGGTAAACATTTTTTAATTTGGGGTTTTTTTAGTAAGTAGGAGTTTGTAATTTGTGCTATGTTCGTTATATATGTACACAAGGTAACAAAATTTAAGAACAAAAATTCTGTCAATAAAATGTTAATTTAAAAAAAAATTTGTGTTGTGCAACTGATTTTGACTTTTAAAGAACAAACAATTTTCGTAAAAATTTCATTTAAAAAAATTAATTGAAAAATTTTTTTGTTTTTTACTTGGTTGGTTTTGAATTTTTTCAATTTTGGGAACATGTTTGTGTTTTAAGGTGTTTTGATGTATTTATATAATTTTTAAAATTCCTGCAAATAGCATTTCATGTGATCACAACCATTTAACAATAAATTGTGAATTATTGAATTTTTGTGTATACATAAATGCATCCAAAAGACTTCCTTCTCTGGTTTTACTACGCGCATAGAAACCCTTTCAGCTGTGCGTATTAAAACAAAAGGAAAAAACCAAATACGCGTGGCTGAAAGAAAACAACAACAATAAACGCACAAGTGTTCATGTCACACATTCCTTCGCTTATCAAACAAAAAAAGAAATTGCTTGTTTATGGTTTACATTCCTCCAGTCGATGGTCAATGCTGGCGCAGCGAATTTCAGAAGGAAAACAATGCGCGAACTAAAATACAAAAATAGTACCTAATAGTTCCTTTACTGCATATGCGCTTAAAAAATCATCGCAAAGAAAGAATTTCTTAGACAACAAAACACACACGCGAATTCCCACGCAGCAAGAAAATTGGAGCCCACTTGTACAGTGACCGACAAAAGTCTACATACGACCCACATTTTCGCGATTCTACGAGTCCAGGATCTTTTTGAAAAAAAGTAATAATGTAGTTTTGTTTGGTAGTCCATTTAATAAATAAATCCAAAAAAAAAATTTTACTTTTATACAAAATTATAAAAATATTCACTTAAAACTAAAAAAAAGCAATGACAAAAGTCTACATACGATGTGCAATTAAAAGACAATATTATTGTGAAATGTTGTACCGTTTTTATTTTGTTTTACATCTTTGCTTTGTTTTCAATTCAAAACAAATTGTGTCAGTTGTGATTTGGACTCCGCACTAAAAGTTTAAAATTGTGCAAATGGCTCCTCGGAAAGAAATTTCTATAGATGTTCGAAATTTAGTAATAAAACACCGAAATGAAAAAAAATCTCTTGGGGAAATTGCTAAATTATTAAATTTAAGCAAAGCTACTATTCAAACCGTAGTTAATAACTACAATGGGACTGGTAGTACAGAAAACAAACCGCGCATTGGACGACCAAAGAAGCTTAGCAGAAGAGACACCAGCTTCATTCTCAAAGAAGTAGACCGAAATCCCAGGGAGAATGCCACAAAGCTAGCCGAAAAGATAGCACTAAGAGCGGGAACAGTTGTGCATCCAAGAACCATACAAAGAACGTTGAATGCCAACGGTTTCCACAGTCGGACTCCTCGGAAAAAACCCCTTATTATCGAAAAAAACCGTAAGCTTCGCTTGGAATTCGCCCAGAGGTACATTGACAAGGAATCAAGGGACGAATCAATTTATAATATATTTGGAAGTGACGGCAGAGATAAAGTTTGGCGAAAACCTAATACTGCCATGGATCCAAAGCATTTAGTTCCTACAGTGAAACATGGTGGTGGCAGTGTGATGGTTTGGGGTGCCGTCGCAGCATCTGGAGTGGGCAGGTTGGTGTTTATCGAGGGAATTATGGATCGTACCTCTATAAATCCATTTTAGAAGAAAATCTGTAGCCATCGGTTGATATTTTGAATCTTGGTAACCAATGGATTTTCCACCAAGACAATGATCCTAAACATACAGCTCACATCGTCAGAGATTGGCTGCTTTATTATGCCCCACGTCAATTGTACCCACCACCTCAAAGCCCGGGCTTAAATGTTATTGAGCACGTTTGGGAAATACTACAAAGAAAAATCCGAAAACACCACATTACTAGTGCACCAATGCTGAAGGAGAAGCTCAAGGAGGAGTGGCGCAATATAACGCCAAGTGAAACCGAAAATTTGGTCAATTCAATGCCGAGACGACTGCAGGTAGTTATAGATGCTCGTGGTGGACCAACAAAATATTAAAACCAAATAATATTTAGAAAAAAGTTCCTTAATTTAAGTATTTTCTAAAATTTTTTTTTGGATTTATTTATTAAACCTGCTGGGCCCGGTCCGCTTCGCTAGGCCTAAATAATTTTTTGTTGTTGCATTGTCTGCAATGTAATGGATGAATGGATGAAAGTAATTTTTATATATATATTTTTAATTGGTGTTTATACTGTGGAGTTAATTTTATACAATTTTATAGAGAGGAAAATTGATGTAGCGATCGGTATTGAAATAGGTTTTGATGAATGAATGAATGATTCGTATTGTATGTATGTATGTAGCGCAGTAAAGTATGTTTGGAAGATTATTGAAATTAAATTAAATGACATGTGGTATAAGTATTTGAAACAAATCCCGTAATTCGGCCGGTGCAAACGACTGGATTACGATCTTTGAGCTTTGGTACGTAGCCGAATGCTCGCACAAAATGGCCCGGCAGTGTAAACACTTAAACCAAAAATTCCCTTAGGAAGGGAAATTTGCCTTAAGTTGGCTGCACTGGTTGAGCGCCCCGTCTGTGAGGAGTGTTGCCACATTGAGAGACGTTCTGTTGTGTTTTTGTAAATTTTTCTTGTGGGAAGAAAGTGATTTCTATAACTTGTTGGGACAATTTTGCAGTGCTTATTTGACGAAAAGGCCAATTGCAGTGTGTGCATTTAAGTCAAGTTTAATTTAATTTTCATTCGCAATGGACGTCTTCTCGTAATATTAATGGCGGTTTGCCTGCATTTAGGTCCCCATAAGCCAACGCGAAATTCCGCAGCCGGTACGGAACTTGAACAAAAATGTTGCTTAAACATGCGATACTGCGTTTTTTTAAAAAAAATTTATAAATGATACACATTTTTAGTTGTAGCTTTGAAATTTTTCACCGCAAACAAATTTTTTTATTCCAATATCTTTGCTGGCAGAATTTTCGAGAAAGTACCGCGGCGGCGGAATTTTGGGTATTTTAAGTTGTAATGAAGTACTGTGTGTAGGATTACTGTGAAAGTGGGCGATTTTCGCAGTGAGCATTTAAGGTCGCCACACATGAATGCAAAATTTCGTTGGTGTCGTGGTACTTTTTTGAAAATACGATAGTGCGCTCTAGAATAATATGCATTTGTTTTTTTTTTTGTGAAATTTTTCAGCACGAAAAAATTTGTCCGAGCCGAATATCGCCTTGCAATTTTTGAGCAATTTTTGGGGAAATTTCGCGGCAGTGTGTAGGAGCATTAAGTTGGGTATAATTTAATTTCCATTCACAATAGACATTTTTCCGTAGTTATTTGGAATGTAAATGGCAAATGCATTTAAGTGGAAATGAAGTACTGTGAAAGTGGGCATAAAATGTGCACTGGGAGATTGGGGCAAATTATGGAATTGCGAATATGTAATACTCAAGGAGAAGCCGTGTTATTTTGGTATTGCCTTAGGTTTTTTCCATTGTTGAAAAGTTACATGAAATCAAATGGAAATAACCTTAATTATTACTCCCTGCTGCAATTAATGTTGAAAATACACGAAGTTGTTGAAATTTGTGATCGGTACATCGACGTGAAATACTTTAGCAAATCGATTTCATACTTTGAAAGAAACCGAAAGGTAAAAAACACCGCAGATATGGTAACACTGCTTGGGTGGGAAAAATTAAGTCCTAGGTGGCAACCAAGTTGACTGTTGATCATATGGTATTTGCTTTAAAAGATTCACAAATGTGAGAGAAATACGTATTTTCTAACTTGTGGGCGGTAAAAGTGGGCGTGTCAAAACCAATCCTATGTCACGACTCACGACCCCTAGAACACATATATAAATTTTGGTGAGAATCGGTGCTGTAGTTTTCGCGTCTACTGGTGACAAACATACACGTCTCTTTTATATATATAGATATATAGATATAGATAGATTCACATTTTTATTTGTTTTTATGAAATTGCTCACCTCAAACAAATATATTTTCGCATTTGCAAGAAACATTTTTGAGTAAGTTTCGCAGCGGCTGCGGTACTTCGCGTTGATGTGTGCGGACCTTAATGTTGTACTGGGAATATCAGCAGATATGGTAACACTGCTTGGGTGGGGAAAAATTAAGTCCTAGGTGGCAACCAAGTTGACTGTTGATCATATGGTATTTGCTTTTAAAGATTCACAAATGTGAGAGAAATATGTATTTTCTAACTTGTGGGCGGTAAAAGTGGGCGTGTCAAATCCTATCCTATGTTACGACTCACGACCCCTAGAACACATATATAAATTTTGGTGAGAATTGGTGCTGTCGTTTTCGCGTCTACTCGAGACAAACATACACGTCTCTTTTATATATATAGATATATAGATATATTCACATTTTTATTTGTTTTTATGAAATTGCTCACCTCAAACAAATATATTTTCGCATTTGCAAGAAACATTTTTGAGTAAGTTTCGCAGCGGCTGCGGTACTTCGCGTTGATGTGTGCGGACCTTAATGTTGTACTGGGAATATCAGCAGATATGGTAACACTGCTTGGGTGGGGAAAAATTAAGTCCTAGGTGGCAACCAAGTTGACTGTTGATCATATGGTATTTGCTTTTAAAGATTCACAAATATGAGAGAAATACGTATTTTCTAACTTGTGGGCGGTAAAAGTGGGCGTGTCAAATCCTATCCTATGTTACGACTCACGACCCCTAGAACACATATATAAATTTTGGTGAGAATTGGTGCTGTCGTTTTCGCGTCTACTCGAGACAAACATACACGTCTCTTTTATATATATAGATGGACTATTAAACAAAACTACATTATTACTTTTTTTCAAAAAGATCCTGGACTCGTAAAATCGCGAAAATGTGGGTCGTATGTAGACTTTTGTCGGTCACTGTATGTTCTTCATGCAAACAGGTCGTCTACGCACACGACATGATCGCCGAGATCAAGTCGCGCCGCAGCAAGAAAGTACCTCCTAATTGCGCACAAAAATAAGGGTGGTTTTCAGACTCTACACATTTTTAGTTCGCGCATTGTTTTCCTTCTGAAATTCGCTGCGCCAGCATTGACCATCGACTGGAGGAATGTAAACACAAATTTTTTTAAATTAAAATTTTATTGAAAGGATCTTTGTTTTTAAATTTTGTCACCTAGTGTCCATAAATAACGAACATTGCACAAATTACAAACTCCTACAAACTAAAAAAACACAAAAACCAAAATTTAGAAATTTGTACCTAAATTCACTGCGAACAATACAAAAAAACTTGCAGCTAACAAACTTGCGTTTCCATTTTGCACAAAAGCGATAATATTAATATATATAAATTTTAAACATGCTTCGAAATAAAATTATGCCGTAAAATTATAAACAAATATTTAGCTCAAAATTTCTTCAAAATAATGTTTTGTACAAAATTGCTTTTTGAAAAGTGCTTTTTGAAAAAAATCTGCATAACAAAATTTTTCACAGAAAATTAATGAAAAGCTTTTTGGCGTAAAAGTCTGATGGCCGCTCCATCAGTTTTTCATACTAAGCTTTCTTGCACCAAAATTCGTTCTCGTTCATTGCACGGCTTCTTCATGCAAAATTTTTTCCATGGTTTTTTCGCAAACACATTTTGTTCAGAGTTTTTCCAATCTGAGGGTGTCAATTAATAAAATTGATCAGTGTGCCGTCTAGTTCTGTGTATGTGGTTTCCTTGGATTTTGTTCTCCCGTCGCACATTGGGGCGCAATAAATGTAAAAATGCAGTTCTATAGCAACGTTCTTTATAGTCTGGTAAAGTAGAATATACTCAAAAAAAAAGTACGAACCACCTCACTTTGAACTAGAAAATTTAATTTCAAAATGGAGCGAACTTATTTTGAAGTTGTTGAGTTCAATTTGAGGTAGTGCATTTTTATTTCAAAATTGTACAATTTTTATTTTGAAGTGGTGCAATTTCAATTTGAGATTGTCAATTTTATTTCAAAGTTTACGACTTTAGTTTGACGTATTTCAACTTAATTTTACCGTTATTTTAATGAAGTTTTTTTAATGAAGTTGGTTTAACATAGAAATAAGTACGATAGTTGTGTACATTGTGTGTACAATGTACGATGAGCTAATTTTGGTAACAGAATTTTATTTAATAAAAACATTTCTTAAATACTAGAATAATGATTATTAAGCTAATTTGAAGTCATGGCCAATATTGCCTGACTTCGCAACGGCTATGCAAACAGAAATTACAACTTGATCCTGGTATGCTTCAGCATAGCGTGAGAATCAAAATTGCATATTCTGGTTGCATTGGAATTTATGCAGACTACGATATTTTGGCTGCAAAGTTGAACGAACGTCGTTCAGCCAAGGTGTTCACTGCTCGTCTTTCGTTGATATCAGCAAATATTCAACCAAAGCCAAGTTGTCAATTCTGTTGATTCATCAACATTTTTTATTGGTGTCGCATCCGAATCACCATCTGATGTTGAATGCTGTATCGTCACTGCTTTTGATAATCGCCATAGATTTGGTTGATAGTCGCCATAGATTTGGTGAAGTGCGTCACAATCAGCACTGTTTCAAATAGCTTGGCTTCCAGCCGCACATATTTGGATTGAATGCAGCAGTCGGGAGTGATATGAATGATTCCAGTTTTGTTGAGGAAAATTTATTCGCGCAGTACCATGTTACAATGACTGTTGTTTGGATCGCAGCCACGAAGATCCAAGCATTATGAGTCCACAGCTCTTTCCAGATGGTACCTTTTGATGTGATTATTCTTCTATTACATTTTTTGAATGACATCCTTATATATAGTTGCTGGATAATACAGATTTCGCTTTGTCGGTTGGTTCAGGCAGCACTTCCAGTCCAGCATCTAAATTTGGCGTGAAATTCGTAGTCAACTCGTGTACCATCTGATGTGACAAGAACTCGTACAGGTGACTCCGTTTCAGGTAGGCGTTCAGTAGCTTATTGTATTTCAACTCTATTTCCTTCATATAGCTAGTTACAACTAAGTACGCGTTGAGGATATGGATATTTAGTTTGTTGGCATCACTGAATCGGTAATTTTCCATGTTGTTGATTGCCTGAATTCCTTCGTTAATTTTTTTTTTGCAAATTTGGTAATTTTATCTGTAATCCGCTTATCAGTTTCCTTCACAGATACAATCGTTGACAGCATGATCTTGGAGTTGGTTTTTGCATTTTTAATAAGTTCTTTTGGATTTCGATCCAATGAGTCGATATCATGATATACTTCATCATTTACTCCAAATAACGATGTCATCAAAGTCCCAAGGAGTCCTCTCTTTTGCCGCCTTGGAATTATGGTTAAACGATTGAATATCGAGAATATGTTACTCCATTCCTCATTCAAATGGTGCACCAGTTCATCGCATTGGCTGTCTTGACTCCTACGTTTTCAATAAATATTCCAGATTCAGGATGTGTGATTGTATATGTGCCACTTCCCGATTTGATAATTCCGTTTTTCGTGTTCTGCTAATTGTACCAACGTTTTGATGGCGAGAAACGGTGCTGACGCTGTTCCATATGTGACTGTGTTTAATGTGTACTCCTTGATAGGCTCCTTAAGGTTCATTCTCCAAAAAATTCGCTGCAAATCCCTGTCATTTGGATGTACTACAATCTGACGGTACATTTTTTCTATGTCAGCAGTAAAGACTACTGGAAACATGCGCCACTGTAGTAGCAACAGCAATAAGTCCTTTTGAAGTGTGGGACCTATCATCATTATGCTGTTTAATGATTCGCCTGAAGTGGTTTTCGCTGACACGTCGAATACAACGCGAAGTTTTGTTGTTGTACAATGACGGCATGATGAGGTAAATAGTATTATTTTCCTGTTGGCATCATGATAGCTTCTTCCATGTGCCCTAGTCTTATATATTCCTGAATGAACTTGACATATTCCTGGCGCAGCGTAGAATTTTGGAGCCATTGGAGTGTTAATAGGACCCTTGATAAGTCTACATCCAATGATCTCTGGTAGAATATTTGATCCTATCAGGAGCCCTATTGCACTTGGCTCTGTATACCACGGGTTTGCTAATTGTAAGCCCTTAATGTGCTGCCAGTCCTTTGCACTGAATTTTTTGCTTGGTAGCTTTGATGTAATCATCGGCATTACGATCGCCTCGATTTGACAGCTTAGTCTTTCATCATGTATGGATTCAACTGTAAATTTGCACTTTGCCATTACCTTTGAAGATTGACCATTAACTCCTTGGACATTCGTTTCGTATTTCGTTAATGGTATCTTTAGGCTTTTTGTTAGTTGTTCCGTCACAATGCATGATTGTGACCCTTGGTCGAGTAGAGCCCTTACCGGTTTGGTTTGCCCTCTGACGCAGATATTTACCATTACATTTGCCAGCAGAACAGTTCGTTTTTGATCATCACTGCATGATGTTGCTACTTCTGTCAAGTTCTCCGTCAGATTCGAGTTGGCCCCATCGTTGGTCTTGGCTGATGGTGCTTTTGGCCCTGTTTTACTGACATGAAGTAATGAATTGTGCTTCTTGTTGCACTCTGTGCATCTTCCTTTGCTGGTGCAATCTTTCACCGCATGTCCACCTTTGAGACAATTGAAACACAAATGGGAGCGCTGAACCTTTTCACTACGTTCCTGCACTTCCTGCCCACAAATTTCTTGCAATGGAAAATTTGATGGCTTTCTCACACAGACGACACATTTTACCGTAGCTACTGTTGCCAAGTGACTTTTGGTGCTTACGGCAGCCTTTTCCTTATTGTCACGATTGTTCTCCCTACTGTGTTCAAGCCCTCTAAATCTGGCTTCAATGAACTCGAACAGCTCGGTCAACTTCGGGATTTCTGTTGAAGATCCACGCGACTGTTGATACAATTTTTTGGTTTCATTGTCCAGTTTTGGCTGGATGACTAGTGGATCCCAAGACGAGACCTTCAGGTTGCTGATGCCTTACAATATTTCCCTTCACTTCGCACGGCCTTTAGGTTCAAAAATTTTTGGATGTAATTGTTGACCAGAGCTGCAGCATTTTGGAATCTTTTTTTCAGCAACTGAATGGCGGTTTTATAGTTGTCGGACGTTGATGACAAATGGCTCATTAGCCTTGCATCTTCGCCTCGTACGTAGATTTTCAGATACTGCATTTTTTCAATGTCGCTCAAGTTTCCATTTTAGTGTATTAATCGATCGAACAGCTCCCAAAAGGTTGTCCATTCGTCATATTTTCCGCTAAATACTGGAATTGCTATTGGTGGCAAAGGAACAGCTCTGCTGGTTGACCGCCCTTGTACTGAAGGCGAGTTTATTTCGGCTGTGCGAACAATCGCCCAATGAACAATCGCCCAAAAATTTTGGGTCATTCTTCATAATGAATAAAAGCCCAAAAAATTGCGAAAATCGCCCAAAAAATTATGAATTTTCGCCCAAAAGTTAAAATGAACAATCGCCCAAAATATTGGGCTTTTGTTCATAATGAATAATAACCCAAAAACAAAATGAACAATCGCCCAAAAGAAATGTTTATTTTTTTTTAATAATAAGAAAACATTTCAGATATTCATATTTCAAAGAAACAAAGAATTTGGAAACTGCTTTTATAGAATTCTTAAGCTGCGATCAGATTAGGCAAATATTTACCCGAATACACTCAGATATTTTTAATATCAACTAAAATCGTATGTGACTGAACCAGTATTTTATTTTTCTGAATGTATTTTTCTGAATGGATTTGACGAATTTAAAAAAATTTCCATTCTTGGAAATTATTCGTCCTAAAACACCATTGTATGCTTCTACTTCAGATGTAGTTCTTGAATGTTTTTTGAGAACAGAGAAATTAGCTGGCCCAATCTGTAAATTATGTAAAGCTAAGGTCAGATTAGGCAAATATTTGCTGAAATACTTGGAAAATACATTCAGAAAAATAAAATACTGGTTCAGTCACATACGATTTTAGTTGATTTTAGAAATATCTGAGTGTATTTGGGCAAATATTTGCCGGATCTGACCTTAGCTTAAAGCAAAAATACGGAACTAATATTAAACTTTTGTGATTTAAAATTCTAATTACAATGGCGCTACAACTACAACGAAACAGTTGGTGTTATTTTAATTTTGTTGTTGTAATGGTGTAATCTTTAGTGTAGTAATGTGTTGGGAAAAAGCGCCGCAGACGAAAAATTGTAACCAAAAATCGCGCGATTTTTGGTTAAAATTTTTCAAGTTTAAAAGCATGTGTGTTTAACTATTACAAAAGACATCTTTGTACATCTTTTTTGGTGTGTCGTTAATATGAAAATTTGTATAAAAAAATCTCGCGATTTTATAATACTTTTGTTGTTGTAAATTTCGTGTTGATTTATGAATGACCATTTTTGTAGTGTACCCACTCCTATTTTTGTGTCAGAAGCTGGATTTCAACAAAATCCAAAAATGAATAATCGCCCAAAAAATTGTACCAGCATTTTTGGGCGATTGTTCATTTTTGATTTGGGTGTTTTTTCATTCTTTTTTTGGGCAGTTGTTCATAATGAACAATCGCCCAAAAATCAAAAAATTAAAAATCAATTTTTTTGGGCGATTGTTCATTTTTGGTTTTTGGGCGATTGTTCGCACAGCCGTTTATTTCAATTGCCTCTTGCAGTTGAATGTACGCTTCCTGGTATCCATCCTCCAATTCGGAAATTTCCTCGTTTAGATATTCGTAATTTTCGCACATAAGGTCTTCGCTTAGCGTGACTATCCAACAGTCTTTGAGTTGTTCAGCTTTAAACTTTAGTACACTTAATCCCTTACTCAAATCGAAGCTTTCTATAGAATGCGTACTAATTTGTTGTTGAGTAAGGTCAACCGCTTAAAACGTTTATCTTCAGCTGAACCATCTGTCCTCAGTGACGTTGGCATTGTTGGTGGAACGCTTCCTTTTGTACCTTTGGTTTGTCCCTTGCTTGTTGAAGCTAGATTTGTTTCCGTTTCTTCCGTGTCTGACTTATCAATGTTCCATAATGTTTGGATATCGGCCTCCAACTCTAGTTGTTTGTCGATCAGCTGACTGAACTGTTCCATGGTGATTTTGTTATACCCTGCACACTAGTGTCCAAGGGTATATTGTTTTTGTCACACCGTTTGTAACGCCCATAAGGAGGTGTGTCCGGTATGGAAAAGTATATATATTCTTGATCAGCATCACCTCCTGAGTCCATTAGTCCATGTCCGTCTGTCTGTCATTTCGCACGATAACTGTCGTAGCTTTTGAGCAATCGACTCCAAATTTTGGTATTCCTCTTGTTTTGGCGAATGATTGGACGGTATTGAAAATGGGCAACATCGGATAAGAGCCACGCCTACCTCCCATACAAAATGGCCGCCAATTTTATATTATTTTCGATTATCTTGAGAAATACTTAACCGATCGCATCCAAATTTTGGGATTCCTCTTATTTTGGCGAATGATTGGACGGTATTGAAAATAGGCAACATCGGATAAGAGCCACGCCTACCTCCCATACAAAATGGCCGCCAATTTTATATTATTTTCGTTTATCTTGAGAAATACTTAACCGATTTGGATGCGGCAAAATCGATAAAAAATCGAAAAATTATCGAGAATAAATCGATAAATTATCGAAAAATTATCGATAAATTATCGAAAAATTATCGATAAATTATCGAAAAACTATCGATAAAATATCGAAAAGTTATGAATAAAATATCGAAAAACTATCAATAAAATACTGATTTTCGATAAAATTACTAACATATGGTCTCAGAATGTATCGTACTCCCATGTGCAGGGTATTTTAGCTTCGGTCAGACCGAAGATAATTCTCTTACCAGTTTTTTTTTAAAGATGATTTTTTAAAGATGATATCAAAGCTTTGGGACGGTTAAACCACTGTCTGCCCGTGATTTACGCCTTTTTTTATGTAAAACCTTTATTAAAGTTTCCTGCCCTTGGTGGAGGAAACTAAAGGAAAACTGCTATTTTTGTAGACCTTTGATAAGTCTCTGCCTCAAATTTTAAGTTCGAAGGACCATGTGTACATTGTGTGTACAATGTACGATGAGCTAATTTTGGTAACTGAATTTTATTTAATAAAAACATTTCTTAAATACTAGAATAATGATTATTAAGCTAATTTGAAGTCAAGGCCAATACTGCCTGACTTCGCAACGGTTATGCAAACAGAAATTGCAACTTGATCCTGTTTTGCTTCAGCATAGCGTGAGAATCAAAATTGCATATTCTGTTTGCATTGCAATTTATGCAGACTATGATATTTTGGCTCCAAAGTTGAACGAACGTCGTTCAGCCAAGGTGTTCACTGCTCGTCTTTCGTTGATATCAGCAAATATGCAACCAAAGCCAAGTTGTCAATTCTGTTGATTCATCAACAATCGGAGTTATTTCATTTATTGAAGTATCTAAATAATTTTTAGTTTTAGCAATAATAGTTCAAAAATTTATTGAGTTTTTACCTACGTCCATTGAGTTTGGGCATGATGTGTTGTCGTAGCTAATGGGGAATATAATAGTTTCGCTTAAGACATGAGGGATTCAGCGGTGTTAGTAGGTTTCTAGCTAGAATGTTTGTACTTCGAGGTAGGTTTCGGAATTTTGTCTTTGACTGCCGGTATATGCAGATCTCGGGTTTTTGTTTTTATGTTGATCGTCAGACAATGGTCGCATCTTTTTACGCTGCCAAAAAAAAGGTGTTCTTACTCTGTCAAAAAAAAAATAATCGGTTTTGTTCTGGGCTCGTCATATATATATTTATATATATCCTCAAATCTGCGGCGAGCTTTTTCATGCATTTCCACATAAGCTAGAAAGCTGAAATTTGGTACACAGATAAGTGACAATGCATTCTATTAAATTTTAAGGGCAGTGGGGGGACTCAAACCCCTTTTTCTTAAACATGACATAACTTCCGATTCCTTCCGGCTACAATGATGAAATTTGGTAGGTGGGTTTTTATTGACAAAGTAAAATTTTATACCCTTTGGCATGGATCGAAAATATCATTGATTTTTATAACCCTTATATTAACTTGCTTTGGGTGGACTATATATATATATATATATCCTCAAATCTGCGGCGAGCTTTTTCATACACTTCCACATGAGCTAGAGAGCTGAAATTTGGAACACTGATAGAACGGTGCAATGCATTCTATTAATTTTGGGGTCCATCAGAGGCGTAGGGGGCCGTGGGGGGACCCAAACCCCTTTTTTTTAAACATAGCATAACTTCCAATTCCTTCAAGCTACAATGATGAAATTTGGTAGGTGAGTTCTTATTAACAAAATGAATTTTGTACCCTTTGGAAAGGGGGATGTGGGGGCAAAGGGGAGCGGGATGGAGCCAATTTAAAGTCCTAACTTTCGTATTTTGTAAGCTACAAGGCTGAAATTTTTTACTTAGGTTCGCATTCGGGAAAAAGAGTAAAAAAGGGGAAAAAGGGGGAGAAAAAAAATATTTTTTTAAAAAAAGAGGAAAATAAACAAATAGTAAAAAACTGAAATTAATTTAAAGGAAATCTATTTTCTGCTTTTTAGTCGGTTAAAGGGTTATATTTTAAAAAACTTGTTTTTTTTACTATTTTTTTATTATATATGAATCTGACATTTTTGATTTCGTAAATTAGAAAAATTCATAAAATTTTGACTGAGCCAAGAAAGCATACAGCCATTTTGTAGTTCAACGTTTCATCTTTCCATAGTGACCAACCTCTCTTTTAGAGAACTTTTATTTACCATGATATTGAAGTTTTGCTGAGATGCCATTTTAGGGCGTAATTTGAGTCCTTTTTATAATATACTGAAGGACACCAATAAGTTAGAATTGTCTCAACTGGTGCATATTTTTCACTCATGCTGCCTTTTAATGTACATACGTATACAAGAAACAAGTTACAAATTCGATTTTTAAAAGTTACGCATAAAAAATGTTGCATTTCTTGCATTTTTGGTTTTTTTGCCAATTACTTTTGAACTCGATGAGAGGGACAAAAACCAATGATGCCATTGTGATCAGGACTCCAAAATATATCAGATCTGATAATTCCATTGATGGAGACGAACATTTTTGAAAATTCGGCACACAGTATAATTTTAAAAATATCTTTTTTGATTTCGAGCCTGTGGTCCTGACAGACTTGCACCAAAATGCCTCTGCTCTCCATGTAGGATCTTTTTGTGTCAGTTACAGTGTTCAAGCGAACTTTCTGAGGCATAACTAACTTTTTCCCACCTTCAGCCTTGTACTATGCTGTCGGTAGGTATTTGTTACGGAAATCTATCTATATATATAAAAGAGACGTGTATGTTTGTCACCAGTAGACGCGAAAACTACAGCACCGATTCTCACCAAAATTTATATATGTGTTCTAGGGGTCGTGAGTCGTGACATAGGATAGGTTTTGACACGCCCACTTTTACCGCCCACAAGTTAGTAAAAACTGCTATATCCCAGACGTTTTTGATCACAAGAAAATGAAATTTGCCATGAACATACTATAAGACCCCAGCCATAATCTGGGCTACAAATGGTCGGGATTAGACAATGGGGCGTGGCACCATCCATACAAGTCAATATTTGAAAATGCTGTAATAGCGCTCCCACACAATGTTTTCCAACGAAATTTGGCAAATGGCTTCATGGTTTCAACTCTAAGCTAAATGCTACATATCGGCGTAATTGGACAAAGGGTCGTGGCACCGCCCATACAAACCAATATTTAAAATTGCTGTAACTGGCCTCTCATTTAATGTTTTCCAACAAAATTTAGCAAATGGTTTCATGGTTTCAACTTTAAGCTAAATGCAACATATGGGCGTAATTGGACAAAGGGGCGTGGCACCGCCCATACAATTCAATACTTCAAAGTGCCATTCTTGGGCTCCCATTAAATATTCTTCAACGGGAAATGGTTCTATGCCTTCAATGCAACATATTGGAATTGGACAGCGATGCGTGGCACTTCCCATACAATTCAATATTTTAAAAAATGTTACACTTGAGCTCCCAATGAACATTTTTCAATGGGACATGGTTATATGCTTTCAATTCTAAGTTCAATGTTACATAAGGTCGGAATTGGACAACGGAGCGTGACACTTTTCTTACAATTCAATATTTCAAAATGCTACACTTGGGCTTCCAATATGCAATCTCAATTTAAGATGGAACATTTTTGATGCAAGGTGGAAACGTGCTTGCATTTGCATTGGAACATTATACTTTTTTTTACTCACCACAACTACCTTTTCACCATTACCCACACCCAAGGGAAATACATAGTCCAAATTAAGAAAATTTTATTTAGGAGAAGGTCTTATATATAAATATATAATTACACAGTTTTTTTTTTAACATAAGTTTTGCCATTATTTACAGAATATAAATGTAGAGGAGGAGTTATAAATGATGAAATACTTAAAATAATTATGGTATCAATTTTTACACCGACTTCATATGATTGCATCTTACAGTTGTTTTAGATTTGGTTAGAAAAAAAATTACCTGCACATCTTTTTTACTCGGAAAGGCAACAATAATTTTCTCCATTAGATTTACAAAACTGACGGACTTAATGTTATTTTGTTGCACACCCACCTCCTCAACAATGATGTTTATGAGTTCGTCCCGTTTTGTATTTGTTAATTGCTGGTTTTGTTTGTACCACTCCAAGGGAGACTTGCCTTTAGATGTTTCTTGAAGCAAGCTCATCAAATTCTGATAAAGTTTTAGTTCAGTAAACAGCGCAAAAAATGCCATACGTATGCTTATGGCCGCTCTTAAACGGCTTGGAATTTTTTGATAAAATTCATAGGGGAAGCTTCTGGTAACATTACTATTACAAATTTAGTGCTAAAAACATTTTAAAATTTTTCAACTTGATTTCTCATTTACTGGTATAACTTTTTTCCTGGGGGTTATTCATTTTTTTATGCAAAAAGTTTATAGGGCAAAAAACAACTACTTTGCAAAATAAATTTTTATTATAAATTACTTTCCTGAATTGTGATAAATTTTTAAAAGATTTTTTGGCCAAATTTTTTATTCTCAAATTTTTTTTACAAATAATTTTTTCGTATTTTTAAAAATGTCCCAATTTTTGATGTAAAGTTGTAGTTTGAACTTTTTTTAATACAATTAATAACATTTCAGAAATTTTCGATATTTTTTCGAATTTTTCCAAATTTTTCAAAAGGTGTCCAAAATGGGTGTGTTTTTTGAAACACACCTGACCACAGGTTAAAGTCCCCCATATCGTAATAATAATTTTTTTTTATTGTCAATGGACCAAACCATTATTAACCAAAACCGATCTGAAATCGGTCCATTAGTCCATTAGTGTCGTCACCAGCATTTTTTGATTTTAGGTCGACCAGTCGACCGCTTTTGCCAAAAATTGAGGCTTCGGCATTCGTTAATCGATGATTGACTTGGCGACGATGATGCAGGTGTGCGATTGTCAAGCCACTCCGCCACTTTGCTGGGCACCGACATAGTGTCGTCATCAATTCCAAGCTAGGAATACGAGAAATTGTTGCCACTTCCATTAACTGACTCTTATACAAGACACCATCAATAATCTGAATATCGTCCATATTCATTCACAAATGTTTTTAAATATCGCGAAATCAATATTTATTTGTGATGTCTGAACGACTTGAACGCGTGTCCAATAATGAAGATATTCCAAAATATACCGTTATTCAAACGGTTGTGCACTGTAATTTAAAGAATGTTAAATCTTGTTTTTAAAATTTGCAATGTTGTTTTTGGATTAACATTGCAGCATTTTTACAATAAGTTGGTTTAATCTTAAATCAATTTCCTCCAATCTTGATATAAGATTGTCTCAATTTTAAATTAAAAATGCATTTTAAATTTGAAGTTGGTAATCTTATTTCAATGTATGCCAACTTTGTTTTAAGATTGTTCGATGTTAAAAAAACGTTTTTTCATCCAAAGTTGAAAATTTTGAAAACAAGTATGACCGTACTTAATTTTAAAATGTGTTTTTTCTCTGAGTGTAATAGCATTGCTGATTTTGAATTCGCCAAAAACCTTTAATCGAAATTGCGGAAACTAATTTAAAGGAAATCTATTTTCTGTTTGCTTTTTAGTCGGTTTAAGGGTTATATTTAAAAAAAAACGTATCTTTTTTATTAACCAATAATCTTGAGAATTTTAATGTTTGCGCATTTGATCGATTACCATTATGCATATGCAATGCAAATTATGCATACTATTAGATGCGCAAAAAAAATTAGTTCATGTAGAAATAATGACTAAGCCGAAGGATAGCGAAACGATCGTACAAACTAAAATTGCGCTCCTATTTTTGTGAACGTAACTGTATATTTGTTGCATCCCTAAGTATCAATATTTAAAATGTCTTAGTTTGACAAGGATCAAAACTAGTGGGCATAATCATAGATTTAGAACATTTAGACCTAGTTTCTAGTGTGTATTTAATAATTACAGGTGGTTTTTTTTTAACAAATATAATTATATATAAATATAATATAAATTTCTATTCTTTACCATACATTCAGATTACAATCCTTAACGACTATCATCGGCTTGTATGGGAAACACTGTCCCCCATCTTAAAGCAAGAAGGCGATACTCTGACTTTATCGTGGCTGGAGAGAGAAACCAAACATTTCTAAAGTTACTATTTAATAAAAGCCTCAATGTTTTTATTTTTATATTTGCAAGTGTTTTTATTAAACACTGCTTTATTGATATTCATATTAATATTAAAAATAAAGTGTATACTTTCTGCGCATAAACATATAACACATTTAAAGCTACAAAATAGTTTCCCGACATTATGTGAATATTACCAATCCAAGTTATCACGAACTTCCGAGAATGATTTACTGTTTTCTGTGTAAAATTGCATATACCAATTGCGAAATGATTTAATGCTGACATCCTCTTTTACCAACTGAGGCTTGCTACGGAACATTTTGTGGTTCCACATGGTGATGTCTCGTTCAAACTATGGATATATGGCATACAAATCAATTATCTTTTTAGGATTTTATATGAAGTATGCAAGTATGTACATTAAGCCAGCCCAGCTTGCAATTGCTTTTTTCTTTCGTCCCAACCCATACCAATGGGATAACTACAATTATGCAATAGGTTCAAAAAAAAGTAAATAATTAAAAATCCGTTTTAGAATAAGTATACTGAGGGAAAAAAATCAGAACTGCATGGTTATGATTTGAAACAGGTATAGTTACGAAAAATTCAACGAAAAATTCAACACCGCACTTTTTTAAAACAGAAGTAAAACAGTTTTACTTTTTGAAGATGGTATGAGTTACTCGAGCGTGGGTTTGAATCTCAGTCAAACCAATTTTTTTTCCATTTTTTTTTTCTTATTTTTTTTTCTTTTTTTTTGCAAAAAAAACCGATCTACATTTGCCGATTTTAATTTTGTTGCATTTTTAAGGTACTGAACGTCGATTCCAAGAAATCTAGAGTTAACGCAGCAAAACGGACCCCGGACTTATGACCAAAAAAAATGGTTTCTATTGAGATTCGAACCCACGGTCCCAAAAAGTAATACTGTTTTCAGTTATATTTCAGAACTGAAACAGTTTCAAATCCGAACCAAGTAGTTTCAGAGTATATGTATGCAATTAAAACATTGCAAAATAAACACAGCGTTGGCAAGAGCACTAAGAGGCACGTTTATGAATGCGAATGGCCCGGGTTCAAATCTCGGTAAGTAAGAAAAAATTTATACACTTTCTTCAATTTTTTCGTAAATAAAACATCAATAATGTTGTTTAAAAAAATAATTTAGAGTAAAAAAAAATATAAATTGAGATTTAATTTAAGATTAAAATCTTTTTAGGTAATTTTAAAACTTTTTTTGTATTTGCAATTTATAAAATTATAAACATTTCAGTCGCAAAACAAACATTTTCAGTCATGAAACAACATTTGAATCTCAATTCATCAATGCACCGTTTCAATTCATAAATGGGCAGTTTAAAAAAAATTTTACCGTTTTGTCAAAATGAAAATCTTAAAATTACGGTTTAAACATGATTATCACTTATATGCGAGGTAGGCGTGGCAGTTGACCGATTCCAACTCAATACCAACTAAAAAGGATAAATCCAAAATTTGGGATCCCTAGCTTTCTTCTAGCTCCTGCAATCGTGTTTACAAGAAAAGAGGTTGGACAGGCGGAAAGGGCTTAATCGACCCAGGAAGTGACGCTGATCAAAATATATATAGTAAAGATCAACTTTTGAGCAAGTTCAGCGGCGTCTGCGAAATTTCGCGTCGGTGTTTGGGGACCATTAAAATTGCAAAATTTTAATTTTGTACTCGGTTAATTGACCGAGTAACAGTGATGCCAACTTTGAGGGTAATTTCCGTTTTTTTGGCATTTTTTGGTTGGATTTTTCGGAATTTTTTTTTTAGTGAACATTTTTTGTTTTTGCCCCACAGAGAAAACTTTTAATTAACTGGTTCGAAGAGGTCGATCCCCCGAAATGGATAATTATGGGTTTTTTTTCCAATATTGAATTTAGTTGCTCGGTGGTCTAGAGTTATCCGATTAGGATGAAACTTTGGGAATATAATTTTTTGGTCCAATAGCACATTTTAGGGGGTTGGGACGAAAATTTTTTATTCTGGGCTGGTCTAGTATCATATTTTTACTTACCATAATGCTCTCACCGAAGACAACAAATTTCATGAAAGGCGCCAATACCCTAGGTGCATAGAAACGATGCACAACCTTCTGGACCAGCGGCTCTATTGGTGTAACTGTTTGCAAAACTTCAATACGACCAAGTGTAGGCGACTTCATATGTAGCTGCACGTAAGATGGTCCAATCTAGGCAAATACGAAACATGTAAAATGTTTGTGCACGTCTCATATAATTATTTTTAGTAGGGCGATTCATTTAAAGCGGGAAACTCCTCGGAAACGATTCAGTTGTGCAGATGAGCAATCAAAACATATGAAATGTGACAGTTCTTTTAAGCAACTCCGCGTTTTCGAGGGCTTTCCCACTTTAAATGAAAACCCTTAATATTTCATTTAGAAAATCTCACCTGCTCTCCTGTGACATCCATATGAAATACGTGAAATTTGGGTGACAGTTCAATCGAGTGCTTCAGTGTTACATATGCCAAATGTTTGGTTGGACTTTCTGATGGTTTCCAACTACAAGTACATATTCAACAATAGGTATTTTTTGATTCAAATTACACTGTGTCACGAACTCAGGGTCGAAAAATACTTGGGACCAAGCATATGTTTTAGGTATTGGAAAACTAAATATAATGGAATACTACCAAAGCTGGGCATTAACTAGTTAATAGTTAATTAACGAAGTTAAATTTTTAGTTAACTTTTAACGTTTCAGTTAATTTTGAAAACCATTAACTTTTTCATTTAGTTAAGTTAAATTTCTTCAATTAACTGGCATTAGTTAACATTGAAACAAAAAAAAATTTTTTATTATTAAATGTAAAAAAAAAGTAAAATTTAGGAGTTCATACTATTTTTGAACTGACATTGACATTTAATTTAAAAATTCTTTCACAAAACAATTAAATACACTTGCCGATATATTTCGAAGTATTCTATATTCTATTTGTATGTATGGGTGGACACAATGGCGTTCTCAGCCATCACATGAGGTTTACATCGTCAGGATGTTTACATCGTATTTTCCATTTCTCAAATTTCTCAAAATGGCGAAAAACTGAGAGCTCCATTGTGTTTAGAATGGCCTGTGATGTTTGTTCTTAACCAAACATCATTCATTAAATTATTATTATTTAATATTCTAATAAAATTTGTATACCTCCAAAATATGGTGAAAAAAACTGTCTTTTAAATAGAGACCGAGCGAAAAATTGCATTTTTGGTGCTGTAAAAATTTCATTATTATTATTTTCGTATCCAGCGTGGCAAAATACATAAGAATTTGTCTATCAAGTATATTTAACACACAAAAAGTTCAGTTTTGTCGATCAGTGTAATCTTTGTTATTTATTTGTTACATTTTTCTATCAAACCGAAATTTTCGGCGGAAATAAAGAAATTTCGGCCGAAAACAAAATTTGGCCGAAAGCGATATTTTATTTTTCGGCCGAATCCGAAACACGGCCGAAACAGCTTTTTTTGGCCAAAAACCCGAAATCGGTCGGTCTCTAGTTTTAAATGCAAAATTTCTAAATTGATTGATTGTATCTTTGTGACTTTTAATAGTAGAAAATCAAGTAATATATGGTTGTAAAGGTGTATCTTTCAATTAATTATTTGGAAATGAATCGATATAAAAATGACAGAGCTAAAAATAATTATATGAGTGTACCTCCAAAAAACAGTTTTTTTTTGTCCTAACTCCATATTTTGGAGGTATATTGGATATTCGTAGTATGCCATTATATTTAGTTTTCCAATACCTACAGCTTATGCCTGGCCCCGAGCCTAGTATTTTTTTTTACTGTGACAGTGTTATTTTTTTTCGAAAGGAAAAAATAATGGAATTTGAGGGCTACATAACTGCATGAAGAGTTACATAACTGAGGGCTACATAACTGCCAAAGGCCAGCCAAACAGAAGGGATGTTTTTTTTTCTAAACACGAATCCTTCCTAACAGTCATAATTACCCGCCTGGGCTATGAATATTATATATATATTATGATATTATATATATTATAAAATAAAAAAAAGGTAAAAATTCTTAAAAGTATTCTTAAACTTTTTTCCTGCGGGTATACAATTTTTTTTGGATGCAAAAAGTTTCTTCCATCAAAAACATACTACTTTGCAAAAGGAAGTTAAGTGATACAAATGTTTCCTGAATTTTGAGAATTTTTTAAAAAACTGTATACCCGCAGGAAAAAAGTTTAAGAATAGGTCAATTTTTGGATCCATCTGTCGCAATATTAACACCTTTTTGATGAATTATTATTGTAAAGTGCAAAATTTTTTTAAACGGACCAAAAATATGGTTCATAATCAAGGTATAAATGTTCCAGACTAGCATTAGACAGAACTGACTTAATCCAATATCCCTGTGGTCAATAAAGAAGCGACAAAAGCGAAACGTGGCAAAACTCGATATGACGTCCTTAGCTAAGAAAAAAACAGCGACTCTATCAATAAATAAAGGAGGATACACACAATATTAACAAAGCCAAAGTAGTAAATGTGAATACTTATCAAAATGTAAATAAAATTAATATTTTCATTATGAAATTATGAAAAAATTCGCCTCAACTCAGCAAATTTGATTTTTTATGTTTTTTTCTGCTATGTTTGCCTTTTTTTTAAATTTACACAATGCAGAGTAATAAATTAAATTTGAGTTTTCTTTAAAATATACAAAAATATAATTCTGCCAACAATTACAGCGCAAAAAAATCTTGCCCCTATTATTTTGACCATGAGTGTATATATATAGTCCATCCAAAGGACGTAAACATAAGGGTTATAACAAGAAAAATGTCTACTCAAATAATACTAAAGTTGCATTCCATATGAAGTTTACCTCTTTTTAACCTCACACTCTTCAAAAATTTAAACAAAATTTTTGCGAGACCTACTCGTGAAAATATAAGACCAGTATTTTTTGTTTAGCTCCACACTCAGTATTTTCGGCGAATGACCATTACCAAAAGTGTAAATTTCCGAAGCTCCAAAGATTCATTCCTATTGAAAAATGATGTAGACCTCTCTCATAAGCAACTCTCGTAAAAATTTGGTTTTCATTTCGATTTTTTTTATTATAAGGTAAGTTATAGTTTAGTTTAGCTTAAATTTAAAAAAGTTGTACTATGTTAGTTGTTGGATATTCAACTGTCTTTCGTAAATGCTATAGAAGTACTTTGTTGCTACATTATTGCAAGAGTTATAGTATAAAAACGATGTAAAGATAGGATTTTGCATTTTTGCAATTTCTCAAAAATCCTGACGTGATGCCGAAAAACGGAGAATAATATTGTGTTTAGAATGGTCCATTCATATATACAAACTAGAGAGTGGACTATATTCGGCTATGCCGAAGCTGAAATACCCCCACACGGTAGGAAGAAGTACCTCGAACATAAAATGATGTGGTCTCAAGACCCCATTTTGATCCACATATAAAAAGTTTTGGAGCCCAGACCATGTCCAAAAACCGTTTCTAAAAATTTCCAATCAATTCGACCAAAAAAAAAATTGGTCTCAAGACCCCATTTTGACCCTTATATATGTTGTTTCGGAACCTCGGACCATGTCAAAAAAACCTTTCTAAACATTTGCAATGCATTTCGAATGCAGCAATAAAAAAGATTTGAAAAATGTTGACCTTGTTTTTCCGGTGTATGGGGGCCACGCCCAGTTTTTGTCCGATTTGGCTGATTCTCGAACTTCATCTCAGTATTTACAAGAAAAACATGTACCCAAAGTTTCAAGTCGATATCTCCAAAACTGCGACTGCTATCGTGCGGACGGACAGACAGACGGACATGGCTAAATTGACTCCGGCGGTGATGCTGATCAAGAATATATATACTTTTCCATACCCTGCCACAGTGAGTGGCACGAGAAAATACACATAAAAAAAAGTCGGTAGATCTAACCGAAAAAGAGAGTTAAAAACGCTCCAACCCTCCAATGTCGGTACGTTTAACCGATGAGAGATGGTAAATGTATTGCACCGTTTTTTTCTCGGTTAAATTGAAAATTTTTCGGTAAATTTGTGAAAAATTCACGTTTAACCAAGAATTGAGGTAAAAAAACTTACAATAACAACAAATTTTTAAAACTTTAAATTATTTTTTAAATTATTAAAACTATTTTGTGTCGAATTTTGAAGATTTATTTTAAAATTTTTTTTTTGGTTAATCCAACTTACCAGCTCGGTAAAAAATTTACAATTTTCATACATTTTGAAAAGTTGTACATTAACAATTTTTTTTTCGGTTAATTTTACCGACGTTTTTTTTTTGTGTAGAAGTAGTCAACACTTTTTTTTTTTCTTTATTGATGTGTTTATAAAATTTACACTAACTGTTTTTCAAAAAAATTACATTTTGTGCGAGAAAATAACTTATAAATATTATAAATGTAAACGCTATCAATTGCGTGAGGGAATATATAGTAGCCCGGTTTTTTGACTACAAATAATAATAATTTTATATTTGCTTAAAATTATATCAACAAATTCGTGTGATCATTATTCCAATTTGAAATTGTAATTTTGAAAAAGTAGATTTTTAATTATTCTTTTGAATTCTAGTATATTGGTACATGTTTTAACATTTTCGGGTAACTTATTAAATATTCTTACACCATAACTGCGTATTGAATTTGCGCTTCTTTCAGTCCTAAAGAACATACTTTTTATATTTCTTATATTTCGTAAACTATGTATTGAAGTTTCTGTGCAGTTTAAATCAAGATTATGTTTTATCAAATTATTCTTTATCTTAAAAACCACTATCAACGTTTGAATAATATTCATTTTTTGTACATCCAATCTGGTTTCGTAAAGATTCACAGTAGGTGTTCTTCTGGGAAGTTTTTTTTTTTTTTAAATAATAATTTTATTCAATTGAATCACCTAATAATAACTTAGGTCTAAAAATGATTTTTCAAAAATTCAGCTTATTATTATAATATTCAGATTAAAACTTTTTGCCCTATATCCATTGATTTAGGCAATGTGGAGTTATCGTAACTAATATATGGGGAATATATTAGTTTCGTTTGAGACGTGAGGGATTCAGAGGTTTCAGTAAATTTCTAGCTAGAATGTTTGGGTGAAACATGAGCTTCTGCTTGTACTTCGAGGTAAGTTTCGAATTTCGTCTTTTACTGCAGGTATATTTAGGTCTCTGTGGATGTTAGTATTTTTTATATACCAAGGGGCTCTGGCAATTTGTCTCAGGATTTTAGATTGGACTCTCTGGAGTTTTTCCACGTTCGAGGGAGAGGCAGTGCCCCAGAGTTCAATTCCATATGTCCATATGGGTTTTATTATACTTTTGTATATTTGGACTTTGTATGTGAGATTTAGCTTTGATGCCCTTGAGATTAGCCAATTTAGTTGCAATTGCTTTAATTTGATCTGATTGATTTTGGATTCAATATGTTTATGCCATGTGAGTCGGCGATCGAGATGCATTCCAAGATACTTGGTTTCGGAACTTTCAGGGACGACTTGGCCGTTTATCTTCAGAGCAGGACACGTGCCCCTTCTTAGAGTGAAGGTTAAGTGGCAGCTTTTGGATTCATTGACCTTGATTTTCCATCGATGTAGCCAATTACTTAGAGTGTCCAAGTGTTTTTGCACGTATAGAGATGCCATGTCTGGGTTTGAGTGAGAGCACATGATAGCAGTGTCATCAGCAAAAGTCGATATGAGAGTTCTATCACTTTTGGGCATATCTGCAGTATAGAGAATATATAGCAGGGGCGCGAGGACACTGCCTTGTGGTACTCCGGCCAGTATTTCGTATTTTCGGGAGACAAAGCTTTTGTATTTTACTACAAATTTTCTATTCGTGAGGTAGTTTTTGAGTAGACAGTGCATATTAGCGGGAAGAATAAGCTGTAGTTTGTAAATAAGTCCTTCGTGCCAGACTTTATCGAAGGCCTGGGTGAAATCGAGGAAAACAGCGGAGCAATACTGTTTATTTTCGAAAGTGCCTTTTATTGAGTCAACAATGCGGTGCACTTGCTCAATAGTGCCATGCTTTTCGAGGAAGCCAAACTGTTGATCGGGAATCACTTGTTTTTCCAGGATTTTCGGTAGAATCAATTTTATTAAAAGGTTTTCGAAGTGTTTCGATATTACAGAGAGCAATCTTATAGGCCGGTATGACGTCACATTACTGGGATCTTTTCCAGGTTTGGGAATCATTGTAACTTGAGATAGTCTCCAATCATCTGGGTAGTGACATGTTCTGAGAATCGCGTTAAATATGTGCAATAAGTGGGTTATTGCAACTGTTGGCAGTTCTTTTATCATTGTTGGCGTTATCAAGTCCGGTCCTGGTGCTTTTTTCGGGTCCAAACTTTTGTGCAGCTCGCCAGAGCGAGTAGTTTGTTGATTTTGTGGGTGCGAGATGTTCAACAAATAGCTGGAATTCTCTTTCGGATTTCCTCTCAAGCTGCTTTTTTAGAATTCGAGAGACATCATTAAGCCGGTTTTTCAAATTTGGGGATCTGTTGTTTTGCCAATCGCGCCGTATTTTCCTTTTATTTTTTATTTACTGCTCTATGTCCTTTGGAGTACACTTTGCATAGCTGCGAGTTGAGCTTTTTGGGATTTGGGCGGGAGTGGCCGCTGCAGCTGCTTGGGAAAGCAAGAGTGTGAAATTACTAACAGCTGTGTGTATTTCAACTTTCGTTTTTAGTGACACATTAGGGATAATGTGGGAGCTTATATACTTTCGATATTTGAGCCAGTTTGTGAGTTTGCTGGTCAGTTTATCTGGTGGATTGGCCTCAGAACTTGGCGCATTCTTTATTGTGATAATAGTAGGCGTATGGTCTGATGAGAGATCTAGAGAGGATTCAATAAACAATTGGCTCCTTTTTACAGTTTTGAAGACTGCAAAGTCAATGACATCGGGGGTTTTCCGACTGTCAGTTGGCCAGTAAGTTGGCGTGCCAGAAGAGATCACGTCAAGACCGAGTCTGTTGACAGTGTTCAACAGGAGCCTGCCCTTTGGCGATATAAG
This sequence comes from Heteromyza rotundicornis, assembly GCA_951394025.1. NCBI lineage: Eukaryota > Metazoa > Arthropoda > Insecta > Diptera > Heleomyzidae > Heteromyza > Heteromyza rotundicornis. The sequence continues at coordinate 37,294,420 of OX596012.1, forward strand.
GCGAGAACCCCAATATGTATGTTTGGCGTTGAAATCGCCGGCAACGAGATACTTTTGTCCAAGAGAATGGAAAAAAATCTGGAATTGTTGCTCAGATATTTTATGTCTGGGCGGGCAGTATATAGCTGTTAATGTTAGGCCTTTTAAGTATTCATCGAGAGAAATACTTGTCGCTTGAATATATTCTGTGCAATAATTCTGGAGAGCGTAATGTTTTATACGACTTTTAATGAGAATGGCGGTTCCACCTCTAGCGTTTCCGCTTGGATGCTTTGTGTCATAGAGTCTGTATCATGGTAAATTGAAAAATTGTTTTTCAGTGAAGTGTGTTTCAGAAATTAGCATAACGTCTATGCTGGACTCTTTCAAGAACTCGAGAAGTTCTAGTTTGTGAAGACACAGGCCGTTTGCATTCCAGAATGATATTTATACCCCCACACTCACTGTGGCAGGGTATACTAACTTTGTCACAACGTTTGTAACGCCCATAAGGAGGCGTGTCCGGTATGGAAAAGTATATATATTCTTGATCAGTATCACCTACTGAGTCGATTTAGCGATGTCCGTCCGTCTGTCCGTCTGTCCGTCTGTCCGTCCGCACGATAGCGGTCGCAGTTTTGGAGATATCGACTTGAAACTTTTTTTACATGTTTTTCTCGTGAATACTGAGATCAAGTTCGAGAATCAGCCAAATCGGACAAAAACTGGGCGTGGCTCCCATACACCGAAAAAAAAGGTAAAAATTTTTTATTGTTGTATTCGATTGGAAATGTTTAGAAACGTATTTTTGACATGGTCCGAGGTTCCGCAGCCACATATATAAGGGTCTAAATGGTCTTGAGACCAATTTTTTTTTTTTTTGTGGATTTAATTGGAAATTTTTAGAAATGGATTTTGGACATGGTCCGGGCTCCAAAACCACCTATAATTGGCTCAAAATAGGGTCTTGAGACCACAATTTTTTATGTTCAAGGTACTTCTTCCTACTGTGTGGGGGTATTTCAGCTTCGGTATAGCCGAAGATAGTCCACTCTCTAGTTTTAAACCATTCATGGCTTAGACATGAGATGATGTAGTAAAAGTCTTTGATTCTTTATCATTTCTTGCATCATATTTAGCATAATTTTAATTGTTTTGGATACAAGCCACTTTGAAAACATTCAGTGATGAATTCAGCCAATGGTCCGGCTAGGTACTCCTTATATTTCTTTGCAAAACGTCCAGAGACTCCATCCGGACCATTTGCTGACTTTGAATTTAATTTTTGTATCGCAATTTCGACTTCTGATGTGTCACATTCATTTAGTATGAACGGTTGTGTAATTCCAGTGGACGGCTCTTCAATGTAGTTAAAAGTTGCAGGTGTTTCTATAATAGTTGTAAAATATTCATTGAATGAATTATCAATTTCACTTTGACTTGTTATTATATTGTTTTTATTCTTTATTTGACTAATTTCAGTAACATTTTCAGTTTTTTCCCATATATGAGCTCTTTTAGAATTGTCCATGTCCTATTACTTGAGTGTATATTTTGTTCAATTTGGTTTCCATAGTATTGTTTTTCAAAATAATTAATTGTATTTCGAACTTTAATTTTGAGTGTTTTAAACTCGTTTTCAAAGTAGTCGTTGTTTTTATATTTAGATTTCAATTTGTAATATTTGTTTTTATTTTGAATTCATTTTAATAGTTCGTTATTCATCCACGGATTCCTATACTTTTCATTTGGTTTTTTGATATTTTTGGTACAATTCTTTATACTGTCGCATAGAGAAGTATGTAAATCTGAGAATGACGACTTTCGAACAATGGTATTTATCAATACTTTTTTCTCAAAGGCGCAGTAATCAAAAATTTCAAAATTACTATTTTTATCTATAAAAGCCAGTTTTTTATTTAGATTCACAACAAGGGAGATTAATCTGTGATCCGAAATCGTATTGTCTTCCAAAGAAAGGAAATATTCAAAATTCAATTTGTCAGTTATAACATGATCGATTATTGTTCCGATGCTGTTGCCCTTGTAAACTTGTAAACATATCTTAAACTGTTCAAACAGGTAAATCCATTGCTATATATAGTAGAGAGATAATTAATGACGTCATTGTTATTACACAACAAATTCAAATTAAAATCACCAACTACAAAAGAATGTTTTAATTGTAAGACTTCATTTTCAAAAGCATTTATAAAAGAAGCAATATCAGAAAAGCAATTTCTATATACGCAGGTTACGCAAATACCTATTTTCAATAATTTTACAGTAAAAAAAGTACTTTTTTCAAATTCTGAAGAAGATACAAGCGTAGAGCTAATACTGTCGTGTACAAAGATTAAGCAGCCACCTGCTCTGTTTGATTCACGATTCGCTAAATATACATTATAATTTTGCAAATTATAGTAGTTATTTTCATTATTATAAATCCATATTTCGCTTAAAGCTATTATATGAATTGTTTTTTTATTTTTCTTATTTTCTGCGATTATGATATTGAGATCCATTTATTTATTTCTTATGCTTTGTATATTTATGTACAATATGTTCAGAAAACAATTATCTTTTTCAAAAAATAACTCTTTACAACTATATTTTACATTTTTTCCTAAAACTTTATTATTTATTAGTATACCATTTTCCATAGAATTAACATTATTACATTTTCGATTTTGTTTTTTTTTTAGTTGCGAAACAGTTTTATTTTGATTATTTTACTTTCTTTAAATCATCCATGTTTTCAATTTGTACGACTGCTGCATTATCATCTTTCCTGAGAAGAGCTTTTGCATCTTACATCCACACGTACTTATGCCCTTTATTTTTATCTTCAAATTTTACTTTATTCTGCAATTCGCCAAGTTCTTTTTCCATGAGATGATGAAAGTTTACATTTTTTCCTCTCATATCGTGGTTAGGAATGATTTTTGTTACATCTATCTGTTCTTTTCTTTTTCTGAATTCCATACATTTGTTTTTAAATTCTTCGCTTTTCGTTTTGATAAGTCTCATTTATGTCTTTTTTTTCCACTTTTAAGTTTACTTGCTCTCCAATTTTAATAATAACATCTTTTAAATCAGTATTTTCAATTTTTGGCAAGTTGGTAATGATTAAATTATTTTTGTTTTGATTTTGCTTTAGCACAAGAATATCTCTCTCTACGCTCTTAACTTTATTGTTGACACTTGAGCTTTGAGTTTTTAGCTCAGTGAGATCTTTTTTATACCCCCACACTCACTGTGGCAGGGTATACTAACTTTGTCACAACGTTTGTATCGCCCATAAGGAGGAGTGTCCGGTATGGAAAAGTATATATATTCTTGATCAGTATCACCTCCTGAGTCGATTTAGCGATGTCCGTCTGTCTGTCCGTCCGCACGATAGCGGTCGCAGTTTTGGAGATATCGACTTGAAACTTTGGGTACATGTTTTTCTCTTGAATACTGAGATCAAGTTCGAGAATCAGCCGAATCGGACAAAAACTGGGCGTGGCTCCCATACACCGAAAAAAAAGGTAAACATTTTTCAAGTCTTTTTTATTGTTGTATTCGATTGGAAATGTTTAGAAACGTATTTTTGACATGGTCCGAGGTTCCGAAGCCAAATATATAAGGGTCTAAATGGGTCTTGAGACCAATTTTTTAATTTTTAGTTGAGGACGTATCGATGATCTATTCGCACAGTTTGACAGCTTTCTCTCTCGAAATATGTCGGTCTGTGTAATTGTTCTCTACTTTACGAAATTAGACTTATCAAAATAAATTTAAAGACATTAATTTAAATTGAAGCGGCTTGCGTTTTCAGAACATCAGTTTATTGCTCATACACCGAACCAACAAAATGTTAAAAGTACAATCAAATCTTCAAATTTCGTTGACAAAATATGGCCGATAGTGATACATATCAAATTTGATACTACGTCTTTATCATTTATATGAAAGAGTGGGGAATTGATGGGATACCAACTTTATTTTGATAAGGATCCAACGTAAATTTACATGAGTAAATGTGAAGAGAGAAAATAATTCGCTCCAAAGAAATAATTACGAAAAAGGAGAAAAAGAAAATGAGAAATGTATTCGTTTTAGAAACGACAAAAAACGAACACATAAAAATTAAAGATGTTTCAACTTATATATGATGTCAAAATTGATATGATATGATAAACAATTATTTTGATGCCTGAAAATGTCGCTAAAGAAAGGAAAATAGATGTGAAATGCATTTTACCGGCTAATATTTCAATCTACCCCTTGTAAAATTTATACTCTTCAATAATGGAAATTGAATAGAATTTACAGAGCTTGAATTCACTGTAACTACGTCACTACACTAGAATTTGATGAAATTGAGCATCGAAAAACTAAATAATCACTTTCACATGCATAATTTATCTTAGTGATCATATATTTTCATTCATAAAGGCATTATTTTCATTACAAAATGTTTTTTTTCACATTTTCTGTATTTGTGTAATTGTTTTGGCACAGAAAAATTGGCAGAGTTCTAAGCCGTCTAAAATCACTTTACGTGATAAAAGATTAGAAATAATAATGTGGTTCATTTAAAATTGTAAAACCCCCGTAAACGATGTACACCTTGTAGATCTACATTAGAGTGTATCGAAAATCAATTTTTTTCATATTTTGGATGATGGGGGAAAGTGGTGAAACCATGCCAAATGAAAGTACAAAGTTTCAGTCCGATCGGATAATATTTACTATCCTCGCAGCGCCCTTAAAATTTTGTCTCGACAATCGCGAACCGGGATTTTCATAGAAGCCCCGAAAACCAGTTAAAAAAATTGGTGGAAAATGTGGAGTTTTTGTGAATGGTAGCAAATACGGCATACTGGGCTGCCGCCTTCCCCACTCCAGACGTGCTGTCAAGTCTGGAACTGCAGACGAAGCCATTCTGTCGTGTGTTTAATACTGTTCTAAGATCATGACTTTGATTGTCACACACAGGCGGTGGAAAGAACGGTAAAACTTGTCACCCAAGCTGCAGAAAGCGTGTGTGGTACAGAAGTACGCTACGGGACCATTAAGTCCACAGTCAGATCAAGAAAAATTATGCCTAAGTTCAATACAAAGAAAGATTTCGTCGCCACATCAAGCTTTATTATTTTTTTATAAAACTAGTAAGAGAATTATCTTCGGTCTGACCGAAGATATAATACCCTGCACATGCGAGTACGATACATTCTGAGACCATATGTTAGTAATTTTATCGAAAATCGGTATTTTATTGATAGTTTTTCTATATTTTATTCATAATTTTTCGATTTTTTATCGATAGTTTTTCGATTTTTTATCGATAATTTTTCGATTTTTATCGATAAATTTTCGATTTTTTATCGATAATTTTATCGGTTAATTTTTTTTTCAAGATAAACGAAAATAATATAAAATTGGCGGCCATTTTGTATGGGAGGTAGGCGTGGCTCTTATCCGATGTCCATTTTCAATACTGTCCAGTCATTCGCCAACATAAGAAGAATCCCAAAATTTGGAGGCGATCGGTTAAGTATTTCTCAATATAAACGAAAATAATATAAAATTGGCGGCCATTTTGTATGGGAGGTAGGCGTGGCTCTTATCCGATGTTGCCCATTTTCATTACCGTCCACTCATTCGCCAAAATAAGAGGAATCCCAAAATTTGGGGTCGATAGCTCAAAAGCTACGACAGTTATCGTGCGAAATGACAGACAGACGGACAGACGTACATGGACTAATGGACCCAGAAGGTGATGCTGATCAAGAATATATATTCTTTTCCATACCGGACACACCTCCTTATGGGCGTTACAAACGGTGTGACAAAAACAATATACCCTTGGCCACTAGTGTGCAGGGTATAAAAATATTAAAAATCAAATACAAATAGAACAATTAAGCAAACAGTAACGGAACAAATTTGAATTCAGCTAAAATTTTTGTTTTATTTGTATACAATATATACAATAAGCACAAACTATGACAATGCAATCGAACGGAAATCTGTAAACATTGGATTAAATAAAAAAGCTTAATACCGAAAAAATTGCCATCTATGCATATTCCAAAATTGGTCTTACAATATAAAGACTTGGTAACGAATGGGTCATTAAATTATTTTGACCGTCTCTTAGTGAAACCTAGAACACCCCTCGCCTCATTCACACATAAATCAATATGTATATGAAAGCTGAGTTTTGGATCCATAGTAACACCCAGGTCCACAAAAGTAAAACCCTTTTCTAGATTGCAATTATTTATATGATAAAGCAATGAAAGGTGGTTGTGGGGTCGGAACGCATCCCAGCATATTTATACTTTTTTAAATTTATTTCACAACTCTCGTTTTGTTGGACACTCCCGTTATCCAAACCTCCTCCCACAAAGATCGTTCGCAACATTGGAACATTATTTGTTGGACTCTCACGCTGTCATACTCAACTCGTATTGTAGGTGTACAAAATCTGCGCATACATTCGGTAACTCCTTTGACTCTGGGAAGAATCTTTAAGGCAACCGACTTGCGCCACTGGGTAAGTCACCGTTTTCGCAAATTCAAGTGTTGCTGGAAATATCAACTGCCTAAACATCCAAAGCGTAGCTGGTAAGGGCCTACGTGACTTCGCCTGCTACGACTGTATTCCTTTACAAATACAAATTCTTACTTCGAAAATCATTCGCATTCTCTTACATTTGACTCTTTATCAAAATGTCCACAACAGACACATCGACGAAGTCTTCTGAGAAATCAGAAAAATGCATTGAGTTAATACCACTGTTTTTCACTGTGATTGCACAGATTTATCAAAAAACAATATTAATCTATTAATTAATTCGCCTAATTTGCTATGGCAGTGCAACTCGTTACGGGCGGCCCACTCAATAAAATTGAGCGCATCTTTACCAAAATTGAAGAGATGCAACAAAAGTTCATCGAATACGATAAGAAGTTGGCCGAAGTAACTCAACAGTGCAACATGTCAACAAACCGTATAGGATTTCCGAAGTATTGCACTGAAATTCCACCACCTCTCGCTGCTCCCTCTTTCACAGTACAGTCGGAAGAGACTGAGCAATTTCAAGATGCCATCAACGATGTTGCTGTTCCAATAAAGGTGCCTGAAGAGAATTGGGTTACCATTAGAAAGAAGCCGAAAAGCAAACCGCGCTCTAAAAATAACAAGAACAAGCGCTTGGTTGGTGAGGCTCCGACGTGTAATAACTTCAATGTTATACACAGCTTCAAGTACATTCATCTCTCCAAATTCGATGTCAATACGGAACCAGGTGCGGTTCTGGAGTATGCTGCTGAACATTTGAAAGTGGCCCCCGAGACGCTAACCTGCACCAAACTTATCAAAAATTTTAAACTAGGTGTGCCTGCACCTCTTTTCGAAAAGGCTTTCGACAAGTCGATGTAGCCACTTTCGCTTAAGTTGACCCGCTTCATCACCAAACCAAAAAACTTGGAAACTATACCGCCCTCAACGCAAACTTCATCGGCACCGAATATAATGCCGACTACTTTGGAATTGGTTACTCCCCCAAACCATTTTCAAAGCCAACACCATAAGCGCTGCTGTTCTCAATTTGCACCTGTATCCTACAAGTACGTCACCTCTCGAAACCCATTTTCAAATTATTTCAATGCATTAATTGGTTGTGTTTTGGTTGCAATCGCAATCTTGTCGAAACTTGTTGCTTATTTTTTTATTTGTTTGCAATTTGCAACCAAAACACGACTATTGATTTCGAATGTACTAACTGAAAATAAAAATTTGTCCAAAAATATGAAATTGTAAACATTTAAAACTGTAAAAGAAAAAAAATTAAATTTTTAAGTAAAAATTACAAAATAAAAATTTTAAATCTGCAATAAAAAGGAAAAAACTGGTAAAAATTTAAAAAAAGTAATAAAAGAAAATCTAAAAAAATAAAAATATGAAAAAATGTAAAATTGTAAAAAAACAAATATAAAAACCATTCTCAACAAAATATATTTATATACCCTGCTATGCACTTCTCTCTTTGACCACACTGATTTTAATACTCGAATGCCAAAACAGAAATCTTTGCTTTTCATACATGAGTTTAAGCAAATATTCAGTTTTTATATTTTTGTATCACAAGTACACAACTTGTTACAATATTTAATGACCTAATTCTAAGAGCGATCAGCAGATACTAACAAAAATTCAGAACCCGCTACTTGCGCAATTTCCTGTTAGCAAATCACGGTCGCTGAAGATCAGCTTGTATACACTTCGCGCATGCATACATGCTATGTATACGCACAAGCAAGGCATTGTGCGCAGTACGACGCACAGTGATTTGTCTCCATATGAGCTTGGGACAAAAATCGAAGGAGTATTCTGAATTAATTGAAACTAAGTTTCTAAATGTATTTTGGTCCGCTGATTTCAAAAATCGGTTTTTCTGTAACCCTTATAGTTTTTGAATAAATCCAGAATTGTATGCTTGATTTTTTTATTTAATTATTATGCATATAATACAACTCTACAATTATATTTCGCAAAAGGTTTCTTAGCTTTAATAACGGATTCTAGTGGTTCTTGATTAGCTGATTTCAAATTTGGTAACCGTTTTTGGCTAGCAGTTGTAGTTTAGCAGGTACATTAATGCAAAAACATTAAAAAATCTTTTTAATAAATTTAATATTATAACTATTGAAAAGAGCAATACATTTTTATAATCTTGAATACTTTGTAAAGAAAAATGTATATTCTACTATATTATATTATGTATATTCTACTATTAGGGGTATTCACGGTCTGGTGTACTTGATAGTGTACTTTTATCGAAGTGACGGATTCACTTTTACCATAAATTTTACCTGTATTCTCAATTTTAATAATTCTGGCACATTGTACCCTGTTCCACAGTTTATCAATTTCGTTTGCTCTCGAATTGAGTTTGATGTTTATCCCTAAGAAATCAATTAAAAATTTATATTCTTAAATTTCACAATAATTTATTCAGAATCGTTAGAACTATCACAATCTTCGCTCACTAAGAAATTTATACTATCCTCAATTCCTTCACTGATATTATCGTTTTCAAATACTATATATTTTTTTACATCTTTTATATTTTTTTATTTGTTTAACATGTGCATTGCTTGGTAAAGTAACAAACCCCAAGAAATCCTGAAAAATCTGGAGAACCCGCGATTGCCAAAACCATTCGGTATTGACCGCCTTAGTCAATAGGAAGAAGAGAGAAGAGTAAAATAGAGAAAAATTAAATGACATTGGATCAACAATATTTCAATTGAGCTTTTAGTTACTATACATACATTAATATCAATATATTAATATATTAATAAAAGTACATACATTCATCACATTTTTCCATTTTATTTACATTATGAACTTTTCAAAATTTTTTTTAGATATAAAATTGTCATTTTAGGCATTTACAAAAAAACATTTTTTTCAAAAAGTTGGTAAAAAATTGTGAATTTTTTTTTTTCTAAAAGAAAACACATTTTGAGTAACTTTTACGCACTTTTTTTTTACAATCCATAATTTGTTGGGTTTTTTTTGTTTTTTACTTGAAAAACTTTTTTTTTCATGGTACTCACAAATTTTTACATCGAAGTTTAATGACAACTATTTTATTTTTCATTTTTTAATACAACAATAACATTTATAAAAAAGTAAAGTTTGTATCATTCTTGCCAAAAATACCTTTTTGGCAATTTTTTTCGCCAAGCTATCAAAAATAAATTTTTTTTCTTCCAGCATTTGTTATCAAATTTCCCTAATTTGACAATACTCCACGGACTTCAAAAAAATTTTAATCAAATAAAGAAGTTCATATTCTTTTTAGTCAATGTATTTCCTTTCCAAAAATACCATATTTTATATAATTGATGACATCAAACTTTCTGAATTTTGTCTATGGGACAAATCACTGTGCGACGACCTTTCTGGTCGTCGTTCACGACAATACACACGCATGTACATTAGGGTGGTTGCAAGAAATCAATTTCGGAATTTCTTCGACGGGAACCCCTAGAAAGTTGCCAATTGGTGTAAAAATTAGATTGTGAAAGTTTCAGCTCAATCGAGTACCGTTAAGACCTGCCTCATCAGCTCTAAAGTATTCAAAAAAAGCTATTTTCCTCAAAAAATCCACATGTTTTGACTATTAAATTAGAACGATTTATCTTAGAAGGGTGTTTTATTTTTTAGTCTTGCAGAGGAATTTCTTGGCCTCAATTTTCATTCACACTTCGAAGAACTTCGGACTTTTCGAAGACCGGTGCTGTTCCGGACCTAGAAAATACCTTTTTCAAAAAAAATGTGAAAATTGGATAATTTGTTTTTTTTAATGTTCTTGAGTAATTTTACATTAAAAGTGTATAACTAAATAAGAGTGCTATTGAAGGGGGGTGGGGGTAAAGGGTAGGGGCTTTGAGATTTTAATGGTGGTAGGAGAAAGAAAAAAATTGACTCGAATTTATGCATTTTTATAATCAAACCATAGCTTATTTAACATATAAATTTTAATTATAAATACAATGTTCAGAAATAATCAGAACAAGTTTAATGTATAATTCAATATTGATTATAAATTAATAGTGCTAAGTGTATAAATTAATAATGATACTTAAGTAGAATTGGTAAGTAGATTTGTCAGATTGAGTTTATAGAATCAAGTAGATGGTAGAGGTTTTGAGAGGGTAGATTTCAGTGCATCTGGAAATAATTTCTGGCACTCAGCAACTACTTGCAAAACATACTGCTTTTGCTCTTCATCTTTTGTTATGCTCGCATTATAGTCTTGCATTAATTTGACACCTCTTTCAGCTGTGTCATTTACAACCCTTAAACTTTTAACTATTCCCTGTCCTTTCAAAAAATCCGGGTCTTCATTCCAAGCATCGGGATCGGAATGTAAAAAATTGGTTGAAATTTTGAACCTTTTGAAGAAGTTTAATGTAACTGGTGTCATAAAGAAATCGACTTCTTTGTCCAAAAAATAATGAGCTTCTTTCAAATCGATTTTGGCTTTAACTATGCTTTCGTTTTGCATGTTTTCTTCCTCAATATCAATGAGCTCATTTATCTCATCATTATCACTGGTTTGCTCAAAGAACCATAGTTACGTAGCCTCATAACTGTTATGGTTTGAATTTTTCGAAAATATTTTTTACGTTGCCGATAACTACTATGATTAGATAATAATATTTTTTTAAATTGCCTCATAACTATTATGGTTTGAAATTTTTTTAAATAATTTGTACGTTGCCAATAACTACTATGGTTTGAAAAATTTTTTACGTTGCTCTATAACGCTTAGAATATTTATTGTGCTCTTCTCCGAATCAAGCCTGGTGGGATTAAAGAAGCCTCTACGTGCGTCCATGAACTGTTTTTGGTAATGCCATTTGGGATTAAAGCAACTAAATCAAACTTGGACTTTTTTGGGTGATTCATGCCAAGACTAAAAACAAAACACGGTTCTAGGATAAATCGTTTAAATTTTATAGCCACAACACATGGATTTTTTGAGGAAAATTTTTTGAAAACTTTAGAGCCGATGAGGCAGGTCTTCACGGTACCCGATTGAGCTGAAACTTTCACAAGGAGTTTCTAGGAGATCCCGTCAAAGATACGACAGAAAAAAAATTCCCCATATGTCTTGCAACCACCCTAATATACATACATACATATCAGGGCCATTTTGTCTATTCTGTGCAAAATAAATTTTTGACTACAAATTTGAGTTATGGAAATTTATGAATTAGTTTTCCACATTTTACTTAAAAAATAAATGAAATAAAAGCATTAATTATCAAATTGGTCAAAATTAAAAAATTTGTTTCACATTTATATTTTGATAATTTATCTTCACTTGTAAAATTTATTTTGTATACCGCCGCAATCAAACTGACTAATTTCAACGACAAGCGAACTCAAGTTGTCCTCAACATACTTCACCAATTAAAGTGCATTTGAAAAAATAATTTTGTCTATCGCCGAAATCACCGTGGGCAATTTCGGGGGCGGTGGCCCCCTTATTTTGACAATTAAAACATTCACTTTTTGTTGAAATTCTTTTGCGCATAACAAACCACTTTTTTCATTAGCGCGTCAGACAGGCGGCGCGGGATAGCTCGCTGTCTACGTAAAAGTGCGCTCCCGCTGCCGGCACTCAACATGTAACTTTGAACTGCGAAAGTGGTACCTGCCATTGTTCGTTCTTCGAGACAGGCTGACGGCGCGGACTACCACACAATCCACGAGTAACGGCGCGCAATCACACTGAATTCGACGATGCGAGCGCAGTATAGCGGGCTGGTGGTTTTTCCCATAGACCGCGCAAAATGCATACAAGATGGGACCGACACAAGAAAATCGGACAGCGTCGCTGCGAGCATTTAGTAGCACAGGGCTGCCTGCTCGGTGGTTTTCCGATCTCTAATATGTACTTCAAATTTAAAGAAATTCTTCAAGAGGGCCTAGATTTATATGGTGTTACACAAGCGCAATTGCACAAGCGCCATTGATACAATCAACGGCAGAAATGGTTCTATAGGAAAGATAAGAGAATCGGACATTAGCCGATCGCAGAGCGCATTTCATGAATGTTGTTGTAATTTATAATTTACAACTAAATGACTTTAGACAATTTACATATTAGGTGCAGGTATAGAAAATTTGATTTTGTGGTACATTACTAAGTAAGCGAAAGTAATGCCTTTATGTGGTTTTTAAGTTTTATCGTTTAAGAACATTTTAGGTTTTAATTTCAGTGGAAAATATTGACATAAGTTTTACATTTTAACCTTTATTCTGTTTTAATTCATATATATCACATTTTAAAAAAAACAAGGAAATATAAAATTTTTTTAATTCAATAATTTTATTTTTTAACGTATTTAATGAAGTGTTCAAATATTTGAGGTATTCATAAAAAAATAGAAAATATAGAAAACTTACGTGGTCCCAATACGATGCATCAGGCCTGTTGCAGGAATACGCCATCACTTTTGCTACACTTTTAGCTTGGGAAAAAAATTATTATTTTTATAAAATACCTTTTTTTCACGTTTGATTATGAATTTCAAATTTCAATTTTTAATTTTTTTAAAATTTTCTTGCTTTTCCAAAAAAATATCTCTTTTCCATTTGATACATTTCAAACCACTTTTACTAGAGTTTCATTTTAATTATGTTATGAAATTTTAAACTATTTTACTTAGATTTCTTTTTATGGTCTATCTTTATAAACTTATAAAGTTTTAATTTATATAAATTCATATTTTAGTTCACAAAAGTAGTACAGTATCGAATGATGATGACCACATGCTGATCAACCACGCTAATTTGTTATGCTGTGGAGTACTAGAGCTGGACGCGTACTACTATCGATTTAAAATTAAGGGTTTTTGGCTACTTTGTTCCTAATATCATTTCAGATTTTGAAGTCGCCAAAAACCCTTAATTTTAAATCGAAATTGCGGAAATTAATTTAAAGGAAATTTAATTTCTGCTTTTTAGTCGGTTAAAGGGTTATATTTTAAAAAACTTGTTTTTTACTCTTTTTTATTTTCCTTTTTGTTTTTTTTTTAAGTTTTTTTTTCTCCCCCCTTTTCCCCCACTTTTTACTCTTTTTCCCCAATTCGAACCTACGTAAAAAATTTCAGCCCTGTAGCTTAAAAAATACGAAAGTTAGAACTTTAAATTGGCTCCATCCCGGTCCCCTTTGCCCCCCACCCCCCTTTCCAAAGGGTATAAAATTTCAATTTGCTAATAAGAACCCACCTACAAAGTTTCATCTTTGTAGCTTGAAGGAATTGGAAGTTATGGCATGTTTAAAAAAAAGGGGTTTGAGTCCCCCCACGGCCCCCTACGCCTCTGATGGACCCCAATTTAATAGAATGCATTGTCACCGGGGTTCTATCAGTGTTCCAAATTTCAGCTCTCTAGCTCATGTGGAAGTGTATGAAAAAGCTCGCCGCAGATTTGAGGATATATATATATATATAGTCCAACCAAAGCAAGTTAATATAAGGGTTATAAAAATTAACTGAAAAAGGGTTTATTTTTAAATTCCCGGGTTTATTTTTAATTTCCCGCCTGTTGTTGTATATCTTTCGCATGATAAGTTCCGATTTTCTTTCCATCCATGTCTACAAGTTCATAGTAAGTACTGCCGATTTTCTTCGATACTTTGGCCTTTAAAAATTTGGGAGCCAATTTAGTGTTGAAGTGTGCCGCTTCATTGCTTTGACTGAAATTTTTGTTTTTAAATATACCGAATTTATCGAACCCACGATAATCTTATGTTTGTGTATTTATTTATTGGTTTGGTTTTAGATGTGTGTTTCATTTTAAATATATGTATGTAGTAAAATTTCAATTTTGTTTCCAAAAAAAAATTCTCAAAATAAATTTTTAACCCACCCAGTGGTCAAAAGAAGGTGTCTGCAGGCATGTCAGTATGCCTCTTTAGGATCTCGGATGCCTGCCCTCCTCGCTTCCAACCTTTACTTCTTTTTTATATGAAACGGGACAAATAAACAGGCCTACGTCTGTCGCTTCCATGCGTATGTCTGGTGACAGGCAATATTGCTACACCACACTGAAACTGCTTAGGCAGAGAGAGAGAGAGAGAGATAGACAGACAGACAGACATACTATTTATTTAAAGGAACGAAGGCTATAGACCTGAAATGCAAAAGGAAGGATTATATGTTTTAATCCTGATCGCCCATATCCCAACCATGCTACCAAATCTTGCCATTGACTTTTATTTGATAGCCCGAAAATAAATTCAAGTAGACTTGTTACACTAGGTTAATTAATAAAATTTATTCGCAATTCATATTTCTGTATATAAAATATTAAATGTTTCACATTCAGAGAAAAAATAAAATGACACCTTAACCATCTTTAGCATTTACAACCGAACATGAATTAGCTTATGCACAAGCGCAATTGATACAATCAACGGCAGAAATGGTTCCATAGGAACGATAAGAGAATCGGACGTTAGCCGATCGCTGAGCGCATTTCAAGAATGTTGTTGTAATTTATAATTTACAACTAACTGACTTTAGACAATTTACATATTAGGTGTAAGCGAAAGTAATGCCTTTTTGTGGTTTTTAAGTTTTATCGTTTAAGAACATTTTAGGTTTTAATTTCAGTGGAAGACATGGCATAAATTTTACATTTTAACCTTTATTCTGTTTTAATTCATATATATCTCATTTAAAAAAAACAAGGATATATAAAATTCTTTTAATTCAATAATTTTATTTTTAACGTATTTAATGAAGTGTTCAAATATTTGAGGTATTCATAAAAAAATATAAATTTAAATAGAAAATATAGAAACTTACGTGGTCTCAATCCGATGCATCAGGCCTGTTGCAGGAATACGCCATCACTTTTGCTACACTTTTAGCTTGGGAAAAAAATTATTATTTTTATAAAATACATTTTTTTACGTTTAATTATGAATTTGAAATTTCAATTTTTATTTTTTTTTAAATTTTCTTGCTTTTCCAAAAAAATATCTCTTTTCCATTTGATACATTTCAAACCACTTTTACTAGAGTTTCATTTTAATTATGTTCTGAAATTTTAAACTATTTTATTTAGATTTCTTTTTATGGTCTATCTTTATAAACTTATAAAGTTTGAATTTATCTAAATTCATATTTTAGTTCACAAAAGTAGTACAGTCTCAAATGATGATGACCACATGCTGATCAACCACGCTAATTTGTTATGCTGTGGAGTACTAGAGCTGGAGGCGTATTACTAAGATTGTGATGGCGTCGGAGTCCAAGAATTCCGTCAGTCAAACGAATCCAAAAATTTAGGGAATATCTCCCATGGCAATATCCTGAATATCCAGGTGATATCGTCTTCTCCTTATAAAAATACTTGCACGTGCAATTAGAATTTTCTGGCTTTTTAATTGTGAAGCCGGTATTGGCTGTACACCAGCGGAATTAAGCAAGATGATGCTCACTGTTCAAGAGTAGTATTAAGAAGAAAGTCTATGCTTCATATTAGCAAAAGGGTAGCTCACTCTCTCAACATTCACACGCGGTATTCAACGTTCCCATTGGCAGCTTGGTCGCAGTCCCGGAACGACTCGGGATCCCATCCCGACCAAAGGCTGCCTACATCAACACACATCAGAAGTCATTACGGTATGTACCAAGGCGTTCCCATTGGCAGCTGGGTCTCAGTCCCGGAACGACTCGGGATCCCATCCCGACCAAAGGCTGCCTACATCAACACACATCAGAAGTCATTACGGTATGTACCAAGATTTTTTTACTTTGTTTGTTTTTTTGACCACGGAACAGTGCATGCCGGCCTGCCTGCTCCGCTTATTACTACTTATGGCCGGCATCGAACCGAACCCCGGACCGACAGTATGGCTATGCGCAGTTTGCACAAAACGAATCTTAAAATCAGGATCTGTAATGTGCACTGGGTGTCGCAAATGCTCTGGCCTGCGCTCTGTAAGCGGCTGGAACGACAAATTCCTCGCGTCATGCTGCAGCACACCAACACCACAGCCAATGCAAACACCGCCACAGCAACCGCCGACACGTCACCGACTACGCCCTAGACAACAACAGCAACCATCTCCACAACAGCTGCCCCACCCTGCGCAACAACAACAGCAACAGGGAACCAAGCAGTGCCTTCGCCCACGACGTCGGCAACAACAATCGCCACAACAGCAGCTCCTACCAGCGCAACAACTCCCCCCCCGCGCTACATCCACAGGGGGCCAGACAGCAACTACGCCCACAACATCGGCAACAACAATCGCCACAACATCAGTCTCTCCCCGAGCAACAACAACCGCCGCGGCAACAACCACAACGGCTGATTGCGATAGGAGATTATAACATCATAAGGCTCGACCGGGTACGCAATAAGGGCGGGGGCGTGGCCAACTGCAGCTGTCAGACCCACCGCCGTCTGATGAGTTCCTAGAACAACAAGGTATCGCCGTCACAGCCGGAGAAGTGGAGGTGGAAATCATCCACATATACATCCCACCGAACAGCAGCTGCAGTGCGGGTTACCTGCCCCGGATCGACCACCTTCTCCAGGGCGAAAATCGTCTACTCCTAGGTGACTTCAACGCTCACCACACAGCGTGGTGCTCCCGGCTTGGAAATGACCGGCGCGGGGTACACCTTGCGGAACAGATCGACGGGTCGTCGTTCAGCACCCTCAACACCGAAGCCCACACGAGAGTCACCGGCGGCTGCTGTAGCTCTCCAGACATCAGCATAGCCGGCGCCTCACTCCTGCTCCACACCGCATGGAGTACGGGTATGACGCTCAACTCAGACCACCTACCGATCACCATCACAGTAGAGCCATGCGACTTCATGGAAGCTGAGAAGAGGACCTTCCTGAACTACAACAAGGCAAACTGGAGCCTCTTCAAAGCGGTAACGAACCGGGCATTTGAGGGCCTCCCACCGCCAATAAACGCATACCAGGGCGAACGGACTTTCTGCCTGATAGTAGAGAAAGCTGCAGCGCGATCGATACCAGCAGGGAGGATACCAAAAATCCGCCCCAACTTCCCAGCCGAGGCAGCGTGCTTAGCAACCGAGCGCGACTCCATCCGCGCCAGCGACCCAGCTGACCCACGGATTAGAGAACTTAACACGCAGATAAACAGGCTTGTTAACGAGCACAGGAAACGGAAATTGGAGGAACACCTGGAAGGATGCGGAAACGGCACGAAAAAACTTTGGTCGACCATAAAAGCGCTGTCCAACCCGTCGCGGCGCAAGGACTATACAGCGATCAACTTTGGTCCGGTCCCCCTTGAAGACCCGAAGAAGTGCGCGAGGCTTTTCTGCCGACAGTTCGTCGAACACCCGGATACGCAAAACAAGACCAAAAGAGCGACTGTAAGGCGGATTCACAGATTGGCCACCCACGGCGAGCGCGACGACTTTACCTTCTCGGGACGAGACGTGGCTACAGCCATTGGCAGCGCGAAAGCATCGAAAGCCCTTTGACCAGACTGCCTCTCCATGGTGAAGCTGAAAAACCTGGACCCTCCAGCACTGAACTACCTCGCGTTGGTCCTAAATGCGTCGGTTCACTCCTCCATCATCCCGGACATCTGGAAAGTGGGCCGCATAATCCCGATCCTGAAACCTGGCAAGCCTGCTGACCAAGGGAAGTCTTACCGCCCCATTTCACTGTTATCGCCGGTGGCAAAGACGCTAGAAGTTCTGCTGCTCCCCGCGTTTAAGGAACACCTGACGCTATCCGAACACCAGCACGGTTTCCGCCAAAATAGAAGCACCACGACGGCGCTGAGCCTAATAACGGCTCAAATTGGTGAGGGGTTGAACCAACACAAGCCTAGTGAGCGTACGATCCTTGTGGCCGTACGATCCTTGTGGCCCTAGACCTGTCCAAGGCGTTTGACACGGTCAGCCATGACGTCAAGCGTACGTGGAGTTTCGCGGTGCGAAATCCAAATATAGGCGGGTAAAACAAGGTGTCCCGCAAGGTGGAGTCCTCTCGCCGCTGCTCTTCAACAAATATATTGCCAACCTGCCACCCCCACCGAACGAGATAACGCTGATCTCGTATGCAGATGATTGCACTATCCTGGCCACAGGGAGAGACATCGAAGCACTGACCAGGAACTTAAACACCTACCTGGTCACAGTTGCCGAGTTCTTCAGCGCGCGCAACCTGCAGCTGTCGGCTGAAAAATCGTCAGCAACGCTGTTTACCCCCTGGACCCACGAAGTGCACCGTGACCTGGAAGTGGTTGTCGAAGGGCGGATTATTCCGACGCTAAACCACCCAAAGATACTGGGTGTCACACTCGACAGCCTGTTCTCCTTCTCGGCGCACGCATAGAACCTGCGAAACAACATCCGCGGGAGAAACAAGGTGCTCAAAGCACTGGCAGGAAGTACATGGGGAAAAGAAAAGGAGACCCTACTGACCACCTACAAAGCCATCGGTAGATCGGTCATAAATTACGCGGCCCCGATCTGGACCCCGCACGCGAGCAACACCAAATGGCAGCGCATCCAAGAATGCCACAACGCAGCTCTTCGAACCACAACAGGATGCCACATGATGACGCATGAAGACCACCTCCACGAAGAGACCCAAATGCTCAAGGTCAGAGAGCACAACGAGCTCCTAACCATCCGTGTGCCACAATCGCCAGCCCTCCACTTGCCCCCCGAAGTATAAGAGGAGACATACGGAGATATGCACAGGACATCAGACAGTACAGTGACAGGGCGCCCCTAAACCGAGCTGACTATGTCGCGGCACTGAAGGCCCTTCATGCCGAAGCCGTCACAGCAGCCATTGGTAGCTACACACCTAACATTGTTATCAATGGCAGACCTCCCCCCATTGCTCCAGAGGAAGAGCAGCTGCCCAGGGAAGCGAGGTGCACCCTTGCACCCTGCATAGCCCACCCGACTGACCTTACACCACTAGACCTTTGGACGAACCCACTGGAAGTAGCACTCTTCCTTGGACTAGACATAACCGGACAGACGTACGACCCACAAACAAATAATTAATTTCTTGGTATTTATCTTCCCGTAATGACAATGATATAGTTGCTACAACAACAACAACCTGAAACCCGCATTTTATTCGCGGTCAATTTATATCGATAATTGCCAAGATGTAAGTGATGTTATATGTATGGAAAATATTCATTGCGAAAGGGTAAATTTTGGAAAAAAAATTTAAAATTCATATGGCGACTGACTCTTACATTATGGCCAAAATCATCCGTCACAAAGTAGACATTAAAGCCAATCCCAAATCATTTTGGGTATTTTTTAATTCGAAACGCAAAAACGCCGGCTTCCTTGGATCTGTTTTTAATAATTCTGATAACGCAAATAATTTAAACAATATTTCGCATATCGAACAAATTTGTGACATTGGCCGCTTACATCGTTTATGAAAATCTAATGGCACTTGATTCTAATTGTTGAATTATCACCGCAACTTTGACGGTTAATGCACTGTAGTCGATTGGCCTTGGCCATGAATTCACTACAATGCATTGAACAAATGCACAGTTAGCATAATTGGCGCACAAGTTTTGTCGCTCCAGCCGGGAACATGACACTCCCGTTTGCACGACTGAAAAATGCAAGCGCTGCCGATTATGCTGACTGCAAAATAAGCGGTCAAGGTTGCGACAATTAAATTAATCAAATTATAAGTATAAAAAGAAGCCACAAATCAATAAAGAAACGAGTTGTTTATTGACTGGAAACAGTAAAAGGTGTTTTACAAGCTCAAGTTGGTGTAGTAGAACTAGTTCTTTAAACATTCCGTTCGAGTGGTTCAAGTGCCATATCGAACAAATCCTGAATAAGTTGCCCAGGTTCAAGTGCCTGTGTAACATCAAATTCTTGGGATTAAACATTGGCGCCCCCGGGTGGACGTAACCACCAAACCACATACAAGGAGTCCTTGAACGTGTCCATCAAACCACATTGAAGGAAGTTCTCGGCACATCGCAACAAACCACATAGAAGGAAGTCCTTGAACGTATCTATCAAACCACATTGAAGGAAGTTCTCGGCACATCGCAACAAACCACATAGAAGGAAGTCCTTGCACACAACCACTAAATCATGACGACAATCGCTTCAGCAAGATGACAACGCTATCAATCTGCAGAAGACGATCCCGAATTACAAGAAGGCATCAATGGATCGGAAGACACTCCAATACGTCGAGAAGAAGTCCGAAGAAATCGATGAGCTGTGGCGAGCATTCCAGCAATTGACAATGTCATACGAAGGGACCCTGCAGCTAAAGAGGATCACCCGTACTTCAAGAAAGACCTTCACACATCAATGGGGGAAAAATACAGCGATGTTCGGGAAGAGATCAAGGGCACAATCAAAGTCCTGAATCAACAAAAGGACGAAAGGCAAGGGGCCGAACAACAAAAAACCACACAGCCACATCCAAAGCCAGTGGTTCAAGAACAAAAATCTAGATTGCCAATTGTCCTAAAACAAAAAAGGATAATTGTCATTGTGGAACGGATGATAGACGTACTGAACGTCAGCACAGAACACCCGATGCATTACTATAAGGCTAAGGTAAAAATCAGTGAACACCATTGGAGTACTGTGCAAGGATGGCATGTCCAAATAATGAATTCCATCGACGACCCGGATTCAAACGACTACAACTTTGAAGCATACCTGGAAACCGAAGCACGGATCAGCGATGGAGTAATGAGAATCCAAGAGAAGGGATCAAATAGCCCACTATTCGGTTGCAAATCATCATTTGCCGAAGGTGGATCTGACAAAATTCGATGGGGACTACCTGAAGTGGCGTCAGTTCTACGATGTATTCAACGAGATGATCCACAAGTCCACACTTCCGGTAGTGACGAAGATGTTGTACCTAAAAAGAAACCTGGCCGGAGAAGCGGAAAAACTGATTGGACACTTAGCAACAACGACAGAAAACTATAGCACAGCCTGGACTATTCTGTCAGATCGGTATAACAATAAGCGAGTAGTTACTGCAGCTCTGAAGGACAAGCAAAGCACCAAGCAGACAATCCATCAGTGGCAGCTTTGAAAGGTCTTCATGACGCCACGAATGAAACTCTAAGGGCATTGGAAAACAACATCATGGGATATAATAATACTACATATCTTGGCCAAAAAACTTGACAGGTGTACTCATATACTTAATGAACAATCCTTGGCCAATCCTAGAGAACTGCAGTCTCTTCAACATTGTTTGAAGTTTCTGGAAACAACATTCCAATCGCTGGAGGCGGTAGGGCAAAAGAACAAACCTTCCTCTACCAAAGCACTGACGTTGCAACAAAGATGTACACTAGGTGTTTGCATGCCAGAAGTTTCAGAAGCTGTCAGTTAATTAGCGGATACAATTCCTTCAATCAAACAGATTATGCATAAACTGCATTAGACCAGGCCACTTCGCAAGAGATTGTTCTTCAGGAAAATGTTCCAAGTGTGGACGCAAACATAACACTCTGGTACATTTAGAAAACTCAAAAAATCGTGCACCGGCTCAGGAAAACACTGGAATGGGTCTGAAGATGATACAGCTAAGCAATCCACAACCTTGGCAGCCTCAAAAGATTCTCATCAAAATGGATACGTCCTTCTCAGCACCGCAGTTGTAACGCTTACCGCTAACAATGGTCCAGCGGTAGATTGTAAAGCGATTTTGGACTCAGGGTCTCAGGAAATTTAATGATTGAAAGAATGGCCGAAAGGCTCGGACTGTCATTGAAACCCACTGAAATGCGAATTGAAGGCATAGGTACTAGAAAAAGTGAGGCTCGTAGTCGCGTAAATGTCGAGCTCCAATCAAGAATCAACAAATACTCAACGCGACTGGAAGCGTACATTCTTCCCCATATCGTATCACAACAATCACTGGTGGAGTTGGACACACAGCAATACCAAAAAATGTCACCTTAGCAGACCCATACTTAAATTGTCCTGGAAAGATCGATATACTCATCGGTGCTGAGTTTTAACAAATTCTGTTGTCCACTGGAAAAATCCACCTGGATGAAGGACTCCCAACTCTACAAAACACAGTATTTGGGTGGATTTTGGCGGGAAAGATACGCGAAGCAAATTCAAATTGGGTTACATGCGGAATATGCATTGAAGACGACACACTGTGCACTTTTTTATTTCAAATTTTTCAAATATGGATTCGATTTCAGTGTATATTTTGTGGTTTAGCATATACAATAGCTAAAAGTTAGGTAATTAATAATTTTTTTTTTTTGGTTTTTTAACTTTAGCTAAGCTTTAGCTCTAATGATTCAGAGGGAATCAGTCGGGAGTTGAACCATATTCTTCCTTGATTGTCCCTCTATGAAATCTGACTAGAATTTGCTGCGCCCTACTGCGCCAACAGAACAACTTTTTTCAAAACGTCGAAAAAGGTGTATTTATAATTAGTAAAAAGTATTTTTACTGTGCAACAGCAAATTCTGATTGCCAATCTGATAATAGATTCTGAATGGTCCTGATCAATTTAATAACTCCCTCAAAGGGTTTTTCTGGATTAGCTGGAATAAGAGAGTTATTCGAGGTGAAAAATCAAAACATGGTTAATTCACTTTTCTTAAAAAAAAATGATTAATGGTAAGCGATATCATGTTGTATCTTCAACAGAAGTATTCAGCTAGGGTTATATCTGTAATGTTGATAAACATTAGAATACGCTAAAGTCAATACTTACTTTTCATAAATAACCCTGAATAAACACTCAAATTATTACAATTTTTAAAAAAAAAATTTTATTTGAAAAGTAACATTGTTTGCATTTGGGATATGTTCCCCAAAAAAGGGGCTGATATGTTCAGCAATATAGTAAGCTAATTGCTTAGTCAATACGTCATTTGTCGTTCCCTAATTTCGTACTATAAGAACAAACCGAAAATGCTGGTTTGATCTGCTTGCATTTGGTTGGATATTTTTTAATATGAAAATCCTTTTATGTGAATGAATGAATTGGTGTTGTCTCACTGCATGCAGTTTTAAGTTCATTGAAAATTTCAATACAATTACAGTAAAAAGATGTACTCAAACAAATTTGGAGTACGATTAAAGTAATCAAATTTTTTGTAATCAACTGTTACGCACAGTTCTGGTTAAAAGTTATAAAAAATAGTTGTAGAACAAATTTTTTTTATTTGAAAAATCATAATTTATAAATTTTTTTTTGCTTTTGTTTAATTTTAATTTTACACCATTAATTTTATAATTTAAATATCACTTGAAACTAAAAATTTCTTAAATTTTGTACTTCGAAATGAGAAAATAAAATTTTTTTCAGTTTGGGGTCACTCTGTACAATCCTGTACGAATTAAATTCTTTGTTTTCAAAAATTTGTGGGCGCCTAAATTATTTACAAAATACAAAAAATATGCATCCATTTAAAAGTTACAGATTTTTTGCCACTTTTACCTCAAAAAAAGTGCACTGTGCGACTGCCTTAACCAAAAAATTGAAAGGTTTTGGCAGTTAGAAGAAATACAGCAGGATCACAAGGTGCTAACAACTGCCGAAAAACTTTGTGAATTTCATTTTGCGATGAAGACTACTCGGAGCAATGAAATAAGATTCCATTTGCAGAACTCACGGCATCACTGGGGGAATCAAGACAAATTGCAATCAATCGATTTTACTCATTGGAAAGACGTCTGGCCAAAGACAGCAAATTAAAAATTCAATACGCAGCATTCATAAATCAGTTCGAATCATTAGGCCACATGAACAAGGTTGATATCACACCATTGCGTCACCAGACCTGAAAGCAGTACCACAAAACTAAGAGTAGTATTTAATGCATCATCAAAAACGTCGACAGGTTTAGCACTCAATGACCTCATGTATACAGGTCCAACCATTCAAAGCGAATTATTTTCAATATTTCTTCGGTTCCGCTGCTTACTATTTGTTTTTACTTCCGACATACAAAAAATGTACCGCCAAATCCTGATTAGCAAAGAAGACCGAAAGTACCAGCTCATCGCATGGCGTAAGGACGAAAAGGAAGACTTGCAGTACTATCAATTAAACACAGTGACATGTGGGACGCGCTCAGCACCATACTTGGCTATAAAGTGCTTACAACAGTTAAGCAAAGAGTACAGTGCCAAATATCCTCTTCCGAGTTCAAGAACTGTCCTTGGTCAGTTAATGGCGACACGTACAATCAAAGGACAATCCCGCAGACATCCTATCGAGAGGTTTGTTGCCTTCAGAAATAATGACAAGCAACTTATGTCTCTACGGGCCCAGGTTCCTCCATGGAAAAATGAATATATGACCAAGGATCTACGACCCGGAAGAAGCTAGTGGAAACACCATGGAGAGAAAGCTAAAAGTAGTTCATGCAAATATAGTCATCAAGAACGATTTAGAAGCTTTAATTTACCAAATCAACTACGGCAACTCATTCAGAACATTACTACATATCGTGGCATACATGCTTAGGTTAATAGAGCATGCCAAAAAGGGAGCAGGTGATCGAAGACAACATATTACAATCACAACTGATGAACTAAAAGCAGCCCGTAATGTCATAATTAGGGCCATGCAGCTGTCAGACTTTAAAGACGAAATACAGTCTCTCAGCAAATACAAATGCGTAAGCAAAACAAGCCAAATCAGTGGGTTCAACCCTTTTCTCGATGATAACAGAATTATTCGTGTTGGCGGAAGGCTGGAGGCGGCAAACGTGACATACGATGCCAAACATCCAATGGTTATTCCATACAACGACCCATTGTCCAAACTGTTGTTGAAATGGTTTCATGAAGAGCACCTTTACTGTGAACCACAAACCCTTTTGTTTCACATTCGACAAAGATTTTGGCCCATCACAGGGAAATCTATGTCTCGATCGGTCGTACAACACTGTGTTCGATGCTCCAAGGCGATGCCAAAATTATGTCAACAAATAATGGGAGGATTGCCAGCGACAATAATTCAGCCTGCTAAACCGTTCATCAATGCCGGAGTAGACTTCTGTGGTCCTTTCTGGATTCATTTCAAAGCTCGAGTAAAATGGCCACACAAAGCATTTGTAGCGGTACACTCAGGGAAAAAAAACATAGTAAAATCAAGTACGATCGTATTTACTCCTTCATTTTTTCAACTTAATGGAAACAACTTTGAAATAAAGAGAAAAATACTTAAAATAACTATTGTCAACGTTTAAACAAAGTTGCAAAGTTGAAATGAAGTGAAAAATACTTAAAATAACTATTGTCAACGTTGAAACAAAATTGAACGATTTTAAATCAAGGTCTGGCAAATTTAATGTAAATTGGAAAATTTTTGAAATAATCGGAAAACAACTTTGAAATAAGTTTGTTTTTTTTTTAATTTAAGTTTTAAATTGAAAACAAGTTCGTTTCCAATTTTACCAGACTTTCATTAACGTTTCTACTTGTTTTAAGGTGGTTATTTTTGATTTTAGGTTGTTTTTTCTCTGGGTGCACTACTAATATTTCTGTTACTAGGCTCAACAATATATCACCAGTTTCTTCCGTATTCTTCTCGTGACTGTTTAAATGACTTTCTGGATTCATTTTCAGATATGAGTAACCATCACCCGCTCAGCAAAATCTTCGAGATATGTATTCCAAAGAACATTAAAAATAAAAAGAATTCGAATGAACTTGGTGCTGTATGGTTTACAAAAGAATTGAGGAAACTTAAAACTTCGAAAACTCGGGCATTTAAAACATATAAAAGAACTTTAAACCTTCAAGATTATTCTAAATATTCGCTTCTGAGACATAAATATCAAGTACTTAATAAAAAATGCTATGATGAATATTTGAACGATTTGAAATCCAAAATGAAATTCGATTCTAAAACTTTTTATAACTTTGTAAATTCAAAAAGAAAACCAGTGTTTCCAACTACGATGAAATGGAATGATCGTGAGCCCAACAATCCTACTGAGATTTCAAATATGTTTGCTGACTTCTTCAAAACGACATATTCTGATAATACTTATGGCAACACATCATATCCATATAACATCCCCACTTATAATTCCATTTTCAATCCTATTATAGAATCTGAAGATGTCTTACAACACCTAAAATCGTTGAAATATTCATATAGTACTGGTCCAGATAATATTCCTAGCTGTATTTTGGAAGTTGGTGCAGAAAATTTATACATTCCACTTTCAAATATATTTAATGCCTCTATTGAAAGAGGTTATTTTCCGAATTCATGGAAAGAGTCATACATTATTCCTCTTTATAAAAGACTAACCAAATCATTCGTATCTAACTATAGAGGTATTGCTATACTTAGCACAATACCAAAGTTATTTGAACAAGTTGTCACAAAGCAATTGGTTCACTCGGTCACAACATTAATATCTCCTTCACAGCATGGTTTTCTGAGAGGTAGATCAACATCTACAAATTTATTGAAATTTTCTACATTAACAATAAAGGGATTTTCAAAGAATCTTCAAACAGATGTCATATATACTGATTTTAGTAAAGCTTTTGATAAAGTTAATCATTATCTGTTGATTGAAAAGCTTAAAAGATACGGATTCCCAGATCTTCTTTTAAAATGGGTAGAATCGTATCTGACAAATCGGAAGCAACAGGTGTTATTCGAATCATCAACATCAAAAACTATAGATGTCACCTCTGGAGTTCCTCAAGGAAGTCACTTAGGTCCTATTCTGTTTAATCTTCCTTCTGTCATTAAACATTCGAATGTACTGTTGTATGCTGATGACGTTAAATTGTTTCTATCCTATGACATCAAAGACCAACATAAGTTGTTACAATCAGATCTGACCAGTATCTGGTGTGATAAATAACTTAATGGAACTGAACTTGAAAAAATGTAAATTTATGACATTTGCTAGAAGACACCAACTTTCATCGCTGTATCATATAAATAACTGTAATCTAGGAAAGGTTTTTACTTTTGTGGACCTGGGTGTTACTATGGATCCAAAACTTCGCCTTCATCTACATATTGATTTATGTGTGAATAAGGCGACTTGTGTTCTAAGTTTCATTAAGAGATGGTCAAAAGAATTTAAGGACCCATTTGTTACCAAAAGCCTTTACATATCACTTGTAAGACCAATTTTGGAATATGCATCAGTCTTGTGGTCT
Source organism: Heteromyza rotundicornis (assembly GCA_951394025.1). NCBI lineage: Eukaryota > Metazoa > Arthropoda > Insecta > Diptera > Heleomyzidae > Heteromyza > Heteromyza rotundicornis. Next base: position 37,322,152 of record OX596012.1, read on the forward strand.
TGTCCACAATACAACTGCCACTCTGATAGAATTGAATCGGTTCAAAAACAATTTTTATTATTTGCTTTAAGAAACCTTCGCTGGAATCCGAATCAGAACCTACCTCCATACGAAAATCGTTTTAAACTCTAGGACATCCCTACTCTAAAAAATAGAAGAACGATTTTTGATTAAATTGATAAATGGCTCTCTGAATTCTACATTGGTTCAGGAAATAGATTTTAATATTCCAACCCGTCGTTCCAGATCTTTCATTCCTTTGATATTAAGTATGTGCCGTTCTAATAACGCGCAGAATGAACCTTTTCGTTATATTTGTAGCGATTTTAATAGCCTGTATTCTGTCTTTGTCCTGTCAGATTCACTTAATAAAACTAAAACTTTTATTTTAAATGCACTTGATCACACTTAAGGCCTTTGTTGCTCTTTGAGTTTTTGGACCGCATAGGGTCTAACGAAATGACAGGGTTGCCAAACTCCACAAAGATCGGCATTGTCGATTTTTGAAAGTGTTGTATTTTTGTTGTATTTTGAATTTATATTTCAGCAGAATTTTGTTTTTTACTGTATATTGTATACAAATAAAACAAAATATTTAGCTGAATTCACATTTGTTCCGTTACTGTTTACTTAACTGTTCTATTTGTATTTGGCTTTTTATATATTTTTATATCTTTGTCGCGTAAATTAACTGGTGATTGTTGTGTCTTTGTATTTTTGTTAAGTCTAATATCGTAAAGTAGAGCAAAATTATATTTGATCAAATTCATATTCGTCGCATGAATTCTGATGCTTCATAATATTTTCTTTTAATTCTATTGTTTATTATCACGTTAATCTTATATTACAATTGTTTAAGCCACAGCGGATTTATTTACTAATTAGCACCGATATTTTGGGAACAAAAATGCGAAGACCATTTCGTTGCAAACGTCGAAGTGCCGTTTAAGGAATCGCCGGAGTCATATGAAACTGTTCGCAGAAGATTTTTCTCAACTGAGAGACGCTTGGATCGCGATAAGACTTTTAAATCAATGTATAATGAATTTATGCGCGAATACGCGCAGCTTGAACACATGTCACCCGCGAACGTCGTAGATTTCAACAAGCCACATTACATAATTCCACATTATTGCGTCTTACGTCCTCAAAGTAAAACCACGAAAATTCGAGTGGTGTTCGACGCATCAGCTCGAACCACATCTAATTACTCGCTCAATGACATTCTCTTCGTTGGTCCTACTATTCAACAACAACTCATTCTTACACTTGCATTTCGCTTAAATCGATATGCACTAATTGCAGATATATCGAAAATGTATCGGCAATTTGTTGTCGACAAGCGTGATCAAAAATACCAGATGTATTACACATACATACATATTTGGCACTACAACCCTCGAGGGGTTTGGGCCGAGCTTCTTAATGCAATTATCATGGGCAAGTGTATATGATAATTGAGGACCTACAGTTTTAATGCCGGTTCCGAACGGTAGGACTCCCAAAGAAGAAACTTTTTCGTTGCAAGTTACTCTCGCAAGAGTGCCAGAACTTGGCGAGAGAGTGGCGGTCTACACAGAAAAACCGAAAACAAATTTCTGCCTTGCCCCAGGTGGGAGTCGAACCCGATACCTTCCGATCGTGAAGCAGAGGTCTTAGCCACTGCACCACGGCCGCCACTGGTGGTATGGCGCCACCAGATGGTATTATGGAGATACAATTCAAGTCCAAATGTACGAACTTAATACCATCACATATCGACGCCCCTTAAGAAAAGTATAATGTTTCATTTGCCTTACGAAAAATATGATGTTTTATTTTTTGCAAGGAAAAGTATTATGTTTCGTTTTTTGGGGCGAAGAATATTATATTTCAAAAAGTTTTGTCGAAAACTCTGATATTTCGCTTATTACACCGAAGAGTATTATGTCTCACTGTATTGCTTCGAAAACTATGATGTTTCGCTCATTGGGACGAAAACTAATATAATTGATGGTTTTGATATGGAAGGGACAACTTTTCATATGCCATTTAAGCCAAATTGAACAATGTATTTTCACATCACACACACACACACATACACTCCCTCCCTATCCGCACATTGGACGGGTAGGTACAAATAAACCCAGAAGCGTCTGTCCCATAGTGCGCGGCTCCCTGGTCTGCGTCTGATCCCAGAGGGGCGGCAGTTACTAAACCTTACAATAGGTATAAATTGTACTGGGCTGGATTAAGGTGTTATACGACCCGTGCCGAAAATCAACCTGGCTGAGGGCCCAGTCAAAAAACTAGCTCAGTCTCATCCGGATTGTACTGGGCTGGATTAAGGTGTCATACGACCCGTGCCGAAAATCAACTTGGCTGAGGGCCCAGTCAAAAAACTAGCTCAGTCTCAAACGGAGTATCCGGATACCTGGCGTCCTCCGGATTAACTAGCCATGTCTGTATATTGCGGATCTCTGTGCAGATGGACCACCCTTTCTCCGCCACTCGTGGGATCTAATATGTCTTCTCCTTCTCTTTTAAACCAAAAAGAAACACAAGAGACCGGTACTCTTACAACTCCGGCAGGTAACGAGGTTCTCAACAACATCAGGGAACCTATAGACCCCTTTAAGAAAAGCGCGGCTATGCCCAGGTCTTCCGCACAAAGCCAGCCAGGATGGTGGCACAAAAATGGTGCAAACGGTAGCGGACAATCTCCGAATTTGGCAAATGTGTCAATTGGCCAAACATTGTTTTGGAAGCTCGGCGAGCAAATCAGGAATCTGGTAGACATGCTCGGGGATGGAAAAAGGCGCTCAATCCATCAACCAATGAGAGACGCCATTGAGAGCATTAAGGCGTTCTATGAGCTCGCTTCAATCGAGACGCACGATGACGCAGCCAAAGAGGTGATAAGGAGCCATACGGCGTCACAGACGTCGCCATGGTTCAAACTTGGCGCTGAAAACAAGAGAAGGCAGGAATCCTGAAACGCCACCAACGAAGCGCACGAGTGCAGCACCGAAACTCGGTAGGCAGAGGAAAGAAAACGCCACCGTGACAACGCATGCGGAGCAAAAGAAGAAAACGAGCGCGAGCAACACTGCAACACCCGCACAAGGAGCCGACTTCCAACAGCCAAAGCAGAGGCAAGAGTGGTCGAAAGTTCAGCACAGGAAGCAAAGAACTCGTCCTAGAACGGACGCTCTGATCATCGCGACTACCGCTGATCGGTCGTACGCAGACATCCTAAGGGATATAAAGGGCAACGAGGACCTCAAATCACTTGGGGGAAATGTTAAGGCAGTGCGTCGTACAGCTAAGAATGAGTTGTTGCTTGAACTGAAGCGGTCACCGGAGAGTAATGCCGCTACGTACCAATCGGCAATAAAGGGAGTACTAGGCGAGACAGCAAGTGTGGTGGCAAGAACACAGTCCACAACGATTCAGCTTATGGGCCTTGACGAGGTGACAACAGCAAACGAAATTTGCGATGCTCTACACACACAGGGTGACATAAGTCGACCTGACGAGGCATCGATACACATGCATCAAAGTCATCAAGGCACACAAACGGCATACGTCCTGCCATTTGATGATGCAGCGAAGGCGATAAAGATGCAGCGGTTCCGCATTGGATGGGTGTTCAACCACATAGCACAGAATTGCTAAGAACGGGTAGACCGCAGTAACCTTTGCAGGAAGTGTGGAAACGATTGTCATTTCGCAGCGCCGTGCACAAACAATGCAAAATGCGCACTGTGTGACGGAAGCCACGCAGCTGGAAGCTCTAGCTGTCCAGTACATCAGAAGGCGGTGCAGAAAGGTGGACGATGAAAATCATCCAACTTGTTGACGTCGGACGCTCCCAGTAAAGCGGCGATATGGACACTTGGTGGCAAAGTGTGCCAGAACAGAACGCCAGTAGCTAACAATGGCTTCACCTGGGTAAAATTCGATGGAGTTTACGTCTTCTCGTGTTATGCTCCACCTAGTATGGACATATGGCAATACGAACGGATGCTAACGGAGTTGGTGATGGAAGCCCAAACAAAGTCCCCGACAATTATTGCTGGCGATTTTAATGCGTGGTCTACAACATGGGGTAGTAAAAGTACAAACCGAAGGGGCAGGCTCCTGATGGAGTGTTTTGCTACTTTGGACGTCGAGCTCCTAAATAATGGACAACACACATTTGAGGCAGGTACGAAGCTGTCGGCAGTGGACCTAACCTTCGCACACAATTCTATCGCATGTAACAGCACATGGAGCATAGGCGATTTTTACACCCACAGTGATCACCGAGCCATCGTTATCGAAGTGCAACGCAATACTCGTTCGCGTAAGGGTTGGAAACAAGACTCCTTTGACGCGGAGGCTTCTCAGCTGGTATGGAAGGAAGCGGAAAATCTGGATGATGAAGCAACTAACATGGCGACAAACATCAAGAACAGACTAAGCGTAGCATGCGACGCAGCAATGACGAGGAGGACACACGTGCCTAAAAGGAAACCCGTGTACTGGTGGAATGAGGAAGTTTCTCAATGTAGAAGATGTTGCAACCGGGCGCGTAAGAAGGCGCAGCGCGCACGAAACCGCAGTCGCCCGCTGTGGCAACAACTGCACGATGTGTTCAAAGAATGTCGCCTAAGGCTTAAGAAGGCAATCCGTACAGCAAGGACTCCTGCTTCAAGCATCTACGTGACGGTGCTGACATCGATCCATGGGGAAAGGCTTATAAAGTGGTGATGAGCAGAGTAAGAGGGCCTAGGGCACCTCAACCATCGGATCCTGCACTCATGGACAACGTGGTAGCTGCACTCTTTCCTCCACAGGGGGACGGGTGCACCACTATCACCTGCCTATGGGTGTAGGACACGTCCCAGCTGTGACAGCAGACGAAGTACTCTATACGCTGCGAAAAGTCGCCGACAAGAAGACACCAGGACTAGACGGCATCCCCAACGTAGCCTTGAAAACAGCAATCAGAGCGGACGATTGCCAAAATGTACACCGCTTGCCTCAATGAAGGCACTTTCCCTTTCTTCTGGAAGTATCACAAGCTGGTGCTATTACTGAAGCCTGGAAAGCAGCCCGACCAGCCATCGGCGTATCGTCCGCTGTGTATGCTCGACTCCATGGGGAAGGTATTGAAGACGCTTGAAGGGCCTGCTGGTCTCTCCACGCAACAATTTGGATTCCGCCAAGGAAAATCAACGGTTGACGCCATTCAGGCTGTGATGAGGATCGCATACGATGCTACAAGTGGGGAAAGGTGGCGACAAAAAGTACTGCGCTGTGGTAACACTTGATGTCAAAAATTCCTTCAACTCAGCGAGCTGGCCTCTTATAATGGAGGCGCTAGGCAGTTTCGATGTACCGGGGTACTTACAGCGAATCATCGCTAACTACTTCGTGGGCAGAGTTCTGCTGTACGATACCGACGATGGCGTAAAGCGATACAAAGTGTCCCGTGGCGTCCCACAAGGCTCGGTACTTGCACCACCATTGTGGAATGCCACGTACAACGGCGTCCTGAAGATTAACCACGGCGTCCGGTAAAGTGGCAGTTTGGAGCTGCGGAAATCGTCCGTTTCAGGTAATGGCTCTGACATCGTACACTCTAAATTATTTGTTGAAAATTTCTATCAAAAATTCCGTAAATTTTTGCTGAATTTTCATTGGTTGTCTAAAATTAGTGGCCTTTCTGCTCATTGAATTCAAAAAACGAGAAATAGTTTAATTATAGATACGAAATATTACAAAAATGTTGATAAAATATGTAGACATTTCAAAAACACAAAAACTTGTGTAATTTTCTCCACACTAAACAAAGCGAACACAGTTTCAATTAGTTCTCAGCTGCCTTCTTTGAGCTTGGACGAGTTATTTGTGGTGTTTGTTGTGCTGTTTATATAAAATGTATTTTATATTATTATAAGCGATAGTTTTTATTAAGTTATATAAAATGTATAAGAAAGTTTTGTGATAATAACCAATTGAATTTCTACGGACAAAAAGGAAATAATTTTTGTGAATCTGTAGTGTTTGTTTTGTTTTGTTTGCAATAAGATATTTGAAAATATGCAAGTTGGCAATGAAGACCCACCCAGCCGCGTTCGTAAAAATGTACAACGCGTGTATCACCGAGGGTGTTTTTCCGGACCAATGGAAGCTACAACGGCTAGTGCTCCTATCCAAGGGAAATAAACCACCAATTGACCCATTACATATTTAAAATGGATTAGCATTAAAATGAAATAAAACAATAACGCCATTACCTTCATCTTCGCACTCTTCAAAAATTCCGTAGTCTACATAGAAGGCCGAAGATTATAGTTCTAGATAAAATCCATGGCAAACAGGTGGTATACATGGCAACAAGTCATTTAAATCTTTAATTTTTAGCTCATCAATTGGCCGACCATTAAAAAGAAGCTTAAGTAATAATTAATTTAAGGGTATTGCATTCCTTTTTGATTATATTTCGAAATAAAAAAGATTTCAGCAAGAAAACGTAATTTAAAATTTTGTAAGCAATATTTTACTACCAGGTAAATAGGTAGGTAGCAAAGAAAAATTAAAAAAAAAATTAGTGATTCGAAAACTGTAACTAATGAATAAAAACATATTACTATAATGAAAGAAAAACCAAACAAAATATAAGAACAAAAGAAGCAATAGATCTCCGAAAATATTGTGCTAATATTTGGCATACAAATTTTTTAATGTGGGTTGGAATGCAGAAATCTGCAAGGGTGATTTTTTTTAAAATAATGTGAACCCAGTAGAAGCATAAAATCGATTTGGAAATTGGAAAAAATCAATAGTAATTGGAAAAAATTTCAATTGCAATAACTGTAATTTGTAATTAATCATTACAAAATGTAATTGATACTGCCCGTGTCTGATTTAGCCCTTTCCGTCTGTCCGTCCGTCTACCCAGGACGGACAGAGTACCTTTTATCTTGTAAACACGATTGCAGGAGCTAGAAAGAAGCGAGGCGGCTCAAACTTTGGGTTCATCTTTTTTTTGCCTTCGAAGGAGTTGGTATTGAAAATGGGCGGAATCGGTCGACTGTGGCAGTCGACCGATTCCTACCTCAAATATAAATGAAAATTGTGTTTTGAAAAATAAGTAACCTAATTCTTCTGAAATAGTTCCAAACTTGGTATATGGGGGTTTTTGGGGTCGTTGGTTTTGAATTTGGTGTTGAATTTTCCAAATACCTAATGGCGGATTCGATATGGTATAGTAAGTGTAGGGTATATATAAGTTGGTTCACATTCATAAAAAAAAGAATTTCTACATACATAGCTTTCCAGTGATGGTTTCCTGCATGGGCCAGTGAACTTCTTTTCGGATCTGCTCCCCCAGCTAAAACGCTGGCGTTGTGTATGGCAGTGAAGTGTGCCAAATCTGCTCCATTTTCTGGTATCTCTTGTATGTGGCAGTTTATATAGAACTCATTACGGCCATGGTAAACAAATTCTCGGTTTTCGATTTCATTAACGACAGGTAATTGCCATGGAGTTGCATCACTCTCCGCATGGTACCAAACAAAAATGTTGTCATTTGCTTCAAGCGAGATCCACTTCCGAACTTTGGAACCGCGTGGGGCTACAATGTAGTAAAAACTATAGTTAATGGCCCGTGTGCATAAAAAGTAGTAGACCCTTTTCACTCAAATGTTCACAAAAGAAATGTCAAACTACATACAAAAAAATTGTGTGCTCTAGAGCAGGGTCGGGAAATACCTTTTTCAAAACTGTATCCAACCGAGTAAAAAATTTAAATTTTTCGTGAATAATAAAATTTTATTTTGGAAATATATACTTACATTTGTATACCTCCACACTAGACCTGTTCAGAATCGTATGGAGCTTTCTTAAAAATAAGTGCTCGATGGTCCGATTAGGCTAGTTTGGCTCCTTTGTATATAAAAACTAGAGAGTGGACTATCTTCGGCTATACCGAAGTTGAAATACCCCCACATAGTAGAAAGAAGTACCTCGAACATAAAAAAATGTGGTCTCAAGACCCTATTTTGAGCCAATTATAGGTGGTTTTGGAGCCCAAACCATGTCCAAAATCCATTTCTAAAAATTTCCAATCAAATCCGGAAAAAAAAATTGGTCTCAGGACCCCATTTAGACCCTTATATATGTGGCTTCGGAACCTCGGACCATGTCAAAAATACGTTTCTAAACATTTCCAATGGAATACAACAATAAAAAAGACTTGAAAAATTTTTACCTTTTTTTCGGTGTATGAGAGCCACGCCCAGTTTTTGTCCGATTTGGCTGATTCTCGAACTTGATCTCAGTATTCACGAGAAAAATATGTAAAAAAAGTTTCAAGTCGATATCTCCAAAACTGCGACCGCTATCGTGCGGACGGACAGACGGACAGACGGACGGACAGACAGACGGACATCGCTAAATCGACTCAGGAGGTGATACTGATCAAGAATATATATACTTTTCCATACCGGACACGCCTCCTTATGGGCGTTACAAACGTTGTGACAAAGTTAGTATACCCTGCCACAGTGAGTGTGGGGGTATAATGATTTATGTGTTATGAGTTTGGAGCCAATCGGGTACAGAAAAGTCGGCGCGGAATGCACTTCTTTTTCCCCATACAAAATTGAAAAACATTTGAAATAGTGCTCGGATTTTGATGCCACTTTAATGTAACACTGTTACTTTTGGCAATAATTGCAATTCAAATCGAAATTTTCTTATTTTTTAAAATTGCGTGGTAGCTGAAAGCAAGCTTTGATTTTACCATTCTATTTTTTCTTTAATAGTCAAATTCGAAAACCATCCTTTACAAAATTTAATACTGTTTTGATGAAATCTGAAAATTTCGGCCGCCATATTGGTTCCGCCATCTTGAATTTTGAAAATGCAACATCAAATTCGAAATCAGCGACCCCAAAAACCCCCCTATACAAATTTTCATACTGTTTTGATGGGAGGTAGGCGTGGCAGTCGACCGATTCTGCCCATTTTCAATACCAACTCTTTCTAGGGCCTAAAAAAGATAAATCCAAAATTTGGGATCCCTAGCTTTCTTCTAGCTCATGCAATTGTGTTTACAAGAAAAGAGGACCGACAGATGGACTGACAGACGGATAGGGCTAAATCAACTCAGGAAGTGACGCTAAGGTAAAATGTATTACAATAACAAAGGTTATTTTCGAAATTTGGGGTTATGGCTCCACTTACTTGAGAATATTTCAAGAACGATAATTTTGATTGAAGGTTGCAAAGATAATAAAAATACGCGTCCAACGAATATAAGGTGATAAAGATCGGATTAAAAATTACTGAGTTATCGGTGCCGGAAGTTGGATTTTACTACCATTTTTGACAATTTTTCAGATCGAAGTAAAATAAAATAGTTTTTTGCGGACAGAAGTAATTCCAAAAAAAATCCTTTTATTTTTTCATTCAATATGGCATTTCATTGTACAACTTCTGTTCCCGATTCGGACGTGGTCGGATAAAATTGGACAAAGTTATTAAGGATTTAATGAAAAAGGATATTTTAATTTTTGAATTTTTCCTGACTTTTTTGCATTAATTGATAGGGAATGATGAACGACCAGAACTTTGTCGCTTTTTCTGTGGCGGATCCTCTCTGCAAAGGAACCAGCAGTAGTCTCTAATCATACTTTCATCCCAGAAGCCTTGATATCGTCTTTCGATGTCACACATTTTCTGATGAAAAAAGTTTAAAAAAGTCAGAAAAGATACATTTAAGAATAATTTTAAAAAAAAATTGCTATTTTCCATTATTTTCTGAAAAAATTTAAATATTCTTTTCCACTAAATCCTTAATACCTTTGTCCAATTTTATACGACCGCGCCCGAATCGTCATTTTTAATCCGATCTTTATCACCTTATATTCGTTGGACGCGTATTTTTACTATCTTTGCAAAGGTAAAAGGTTACCTTCAATCAAAATAATCGTTCTTGAAATATTCTCAAGTAAGTGGAGCCATAACCCAAAATTAGTTTAGAAAATATAGTTTGCACAATGTTATTTTTTGGCTGTTAACTAGTGTTATTCAAGTGATCTTTTGATTGCATACAACAAAATTATATACTAAAAACAGCCTGACACTAAAAATGCGCAAGAATATATATAGTTTTCTATACCGGACACGTCTAATTCTTGGTGTCACCATCAGACCAAAGTGAATATACCCATACCTCATGAGGTGTAGGGTATAACTAAGCCTCCAAAACCACCTATAAATGGTTCAAAATGGGGTCTAGAAACAAATTTTTTGTATGTTCGGGTACTTTTAAACTCCTACTGTATCCGATGTGTCCTTCGGTATATCCGATGATAGTTCACTCTCTAGTTTTTTAATATTTTACAAAAATAACAATTCATAAAATTCCAATAGTTTCAAAAGAGATTGGATTTAAAATTTTTATATTATAGCTGCATTGCCTTATCTTTTAACAAATCTTTTGTTTTAATTAACGAAGAAATAAAGTCAACTGCAACAATTTATGCACTAAGGTGTGCCGAAAAACAAAAATTTTCGCTAATCGAAATGTAATAGTGCGGAAAACTTTGGTAAAGCTAACACAAGATTAATGCAAAATTTTTTAAATCGGTCAATTGACCTTCCGGAACAACGTCAAAGGTCGATTCAATTAAACAAATAATTGAAAAAAAAATGCATTGAACCGAGAAAAACTATTAGATACATTTTTTTCACATTTCATTTTTATAACATTTACATAAGTATTGATAGTATACATTTACATTTATATATTACATAACAATAGCCCTGCAAGAAACGACTTACTCCCATTTTACTGGATCTATATGGTATACAGCTATTTTTTTTGCAGTTTCATATATTTTTACAATTTTTTATTTTCAGATAATACTTTTGAAATCAATATATTTTATTTACAAAAAAATATATTTCTACAAAACAATTTTTAATAATAAAGTGCTACTTAAAAAAACTACAATTGAGTTATTTTTGCGAAAAATTTTTAAAATTACCGAAAGCTAGTATGTAGCAAAGTCGTAGAAACTGGTTATTAACTGGTTACAAGTATTGTATAGGGGCCAATTTTCCACCGCTAGGAAAGAGCTAGATCGTAGTGGCTACTTCCGAGCTGACCGGAGGTATTGCAGAAGTGACAGCTGGTAGCTTACTCCAATGACAACACCATTTTGAATTCGCCACTTCACCACATGTGAAAGAGATTTGGGTGGATCCAGTACACCCTACTGCAGAACTAGTTCGGAACTATTTTGGAACAAGACCGTTTTCTTGCAGGGAGGGGTATCCACGATTCGGTGTACTTGAGAGTGTACTTGTGTAGAATCGTTTCCTCCAAACATAAGGGCAACAATGTATAAAAACAATACATTTGTAGTGTTATTATAAAATATGTGTTCTTGATGTTTGGAGGAAAGTACAATTCTACTAAAAAACATTACCAAGTACACCGATTCGTGAATACCTCTACTTATATATTAACCCATTAATGACGAGAGCGAAATAATAGGAATTTTTTCAAGATTTTTTCAGGATTACCTAGAAAAGACCTAAGAAACGAATTCCAAACTTTTTTTTTTGGACCACTTGCTGTTTGCCCACATCTGCCTGTTACCATATGGTAACGCTCGTCACAACCCTAGCAAAATTACCTAATTTAAGATATTATTGTTTATAACTATTTTTTTTTTTAATTTTTGAAAGTTTGGCAACGTGTAAACATTAATTTTGTAAAAAAAATTTAAATCAACCATTTTTTTTAATTTTAAAATTTTTTTCAAAATAATTTTTTTTAAAAAAATTTATTTAAATTCAGGATAAGTTTTGATTGGAATAGATTCTTCACCAAAGTAGTTTGTTTTTGAAAAACACACATTTTTGCATACAAAAAAAAAAACTTTATAGAACCCAGGAAAAAAGTTAGAAAAGTAGGTCAGTTTTTAACTAGGATTTTCTTGATAAGTGTCCTGGAGCCACTCTGCCTTGTATATAATATGTATAATTCCGTATACCAATAATACTGCTCAGGTTTTCAATAACATTAGAAATATCTTCATATGGACTGAAATTAGAAAGGTCCTCGTCATCATTTGACATACACAATTTACATGGCTGTAAAAGATGTGTTCGATGAAGACCATCGGCAGTACCTCCGTCATCTTAATCCTAATCTTCTTCTCCAGCCGGATAAATCGAGGAAAATTGTGCTCGCCAAAATGTCTTCATCGTAATGTAAATTTGCTAAAAAAAACAAGTGAGTAAGTTTCAGCCGGTTGAAGTGAATCTATATATGCCGTACACCTTTCCATCTGATACCTGGTCGCCGTCTTCCGCTCATTCCACCGACGGTACTCACAGAACTATGTGCTCCATTTTTTAGATGTAGAATTTTTACATTCATAAGCTCGGCATGACCTAGCTATCATGATGTCATGTCGTAATCGGGGTATTGCCATGAAATTGGGTTATATTTGTTACTAAAGACGATTTTTCACTTGAATGGAAGGTATTCGTGGCAGTTGACCAATTCAGCCCATTTGCAATACCAACTCCTTCTAGGACCTGCAGGAGTTAAGTCCAAAGTTTGGACCGCCTAGCTTGCTTCAATCTTCTTACCAATCAGAAGGATGGACATACTGAATGACATTCAGACATACGGATATGGCAAAATCCACTCAAGAAGCTATGCTAATTTTTCATAAGTATAACACTTTTACTTTAAAACCAATTTGTAGATAAAATATATAGAATTTTATATGAAAAAAGCTAAAAAAAATTTTGTTAGTACAAAATTAAATTTACTATGGTTGTGACGAGCGTGCCCATATGGTAACAGCAAAATGCAAAGTGATAAAAAAGTAACACCGAAGTAATAAAAGATTTTTTGAAATACGTTTTATTCTCCTCAAACATCCGTATTATATAACTTTTTGTAACACTGAAAAATATTCTTAGGGGAAAGTTCGCGCCATTTCGCTGTTTTTTCCCACTTTTTTAAAATACTACTTTTCAATCATCCGCCACGGTCGCTACTGAGATGCGATTGCTTAGAGTTATATATCAAAAGAAAGATCTAAGCATGCTTTATTAAAATCAAAAAACAGATTAGTGATATTTGTTCAAATATTTTTTTAAGTGAATATACCGTGGAACGCTATCAGCGTTACCATATGGTAACACTCGTCGTGAATGGGTTAAATTAACAAAAAACTAGTAAGTCTTCGGAAGCTAAAATACCCTGCACATGCGAGTACGATACATTCTTAAACCATTTGTGGGTTATTTTAGCGAGCATATTTCGAGTGCTTTTAGATAATTTCCACTTTATTCCCAATCCATTCCAAAATGTTGTTCCACTTCCATTTTGTTCCTGTCAAATTCCATTTTGTTCCAGTTCCATTCCCATTTCATTCCCGACAACATCCCCAATCAAATACAAGAATATAAAATTCCATATCTTAACAACGAATAAACACTTGCTTAAAAATTTTACACATTCTGAGCACTGTTGTAAGGTATACAACAAGTTTTTTTCGATTTTATAATCATCGCGCTCAGAGTTTCAAAAATATTTTAAAAATTATTTGAAAACAAAATTGTTACAAACATTTTTTTTTAAAGAATCAATTTTTTTTGGAAATTTTTTTAATTCCTTAGTAAAACAAAAAAAATATTAAAGCTCTAACCCAAACGTTTGAAAAGTTATAAATTTTTGAAAAAGGTAAATTTTCCATTTTTTTCATTTTTCACTTTATTTAATTTTAATCATAACATAACATATAATCATATTGAATTTCCAACGGAATCCGTTAGTACTAGGCATGACTAATCCCGGGATTTTCGGGACAAGTTTTATGAGCAATTTTTTCAAAAATATGCCTTTTATATTTGTTTAGAAAAAGTTTATAAATTCAGGAGCTTTTTCTATCATGAATAATTTCTTTCTGAATGGTTTAGTTTTAGCAAGGACCATAGTTTTTCATCCAAAAAATGTTGATAAGCATTCAGGAAAAAACTTCGAAAAGTCGGATATTTTTGGAAATTTAATGTGTTTCATTTGATTTTATTGGTTTGGAAAAATTATCTATTTTGTTTTAAAGAAAAAAATTAAGTAAAATTGGCGAAAAGTTTATTGATATACTCGTACATAAACTATATGAGTTACACATATAAAAATATGCAATACGCATTGTAGAAACTTGTACCAATGCGTGAAGGCAATTTAGGCATATTTTCATTACGTCAACAAATTTAAGCAAAAAATAGTTCCAAACTGTTTGCAAATTAGTAGACTATAAAGCACTCAAATCCATTTTGTTTAAATGGAAATCGGATCAAAAAATACATCGAACATCGTTCGGGACATGAAATACAAATTCCAATTTCGTATATTAAAATGTACGACAAAATGTTCAGGTCAAGAGTTGTTCGAGAAATGTGGATCAAACGACACATTTTTAAAATGATCTTATTCTGACCGGAAACCCAAGATTCCAAAGACCAAATCTATTCCAATTAGTATTTTATTCTACATATTTTAAAGTTATTCAAACTTTTTTCTAATATTCCAAATCATAGGTGTGATAAATTCAATTTAAAAAAAATCCCAAAAAAAACTTGAATATTGTTAGATTTTTTGCGCAATTTCCAAAATATTTTAGTATGGGTATATTAAAAGCAATTCAATTCGATTTAATATAACATTTTTTTTACTGAATTTTGGTTGAATTGAAAAAAATCCAAATCCCGGGACTAATCCCGGGATCCCGGGATTGCATTTTTCAATCCCGAAAATCCCGGGATTGGCAAAGGTCTCGAAAATTGACATCCCTAGTTAGTACATAAATACAGCATACCCACGGCTTTCCATTGGGAGAGTTTCAGAATTTTCTGAGATTTGAAGTATCCGCTTGACGCGGAATGGCCCGTATGCGTGTAGGTATGAATGAAAACTAGAGAGTGGACTATCTTCAACAATGCCGAAGCTGAAAGAATACGAAGCCGTATATATACTTTTCCATACCGGACACGTCTCCTTCTTGGTGTTACAAACATCAGACCAAAGTGAATATACCCATACCTCATGAGGTGTAGGGTATAAAAAGATTTGGAAAAGGTTGACCTTTTTTTTCGTTATTTTGGAGCCAAACCCAGTTTGTGTCTGATTTGGCTGATTCTCGAACTTGCTCTTACTTTTAAAGTGAAAAACATGTTCCCAAAGTTTCAAGTCGATATCTCCAAAACTGCGACCGCTATCGTACGGACAGGCAGACGGACATGGCTAAATTGACTCCGGTGACGGTGACGCTGACCAAGAATATATATACTTTTCTATACCGGACACGCCTCCTTATGGGAGTTACAAACGTTGTGTCAAAGTTAGTATACCCTGCCACAATGTGTGCGGGGGTATAAAAATTATATGTATGCGTATTTGTATGAAAATTTATTATTTTGAACCGCTAAGCCGTGCCGCCGCTATCAGTTTCAAAAATTGACGCCTTGCCGGTTAGTCGCAGCCGAGCCGAAACGTGAAACTCTGACACCTATTGAATTTTCGTGAGTGTCTCATAACAGTTCGTGAGAGGTTTTTAGTGTTGCGTGATGGACTATTTGTCGTGCGTAAGTGTGTGTGATTCATATTTATTCTTGCGTGACCGTGCGTCATTGTGAGCGAAATTCCCTCAAGCGTCCCTCTCTAGTGGCGCAGCTATCTAATAGCGTACACAGAAAAAAATATGGTCGGTAAAATTAACAGAAAAAAGTGGTTATCGTACAAAATTTCAAAATGTATGAAAATTGTAAATTTTTTAACCGAGCTCGTAGGTAGTTTTAACCAACAAAAAATGGTAAAAAAAAATTGTTGAAGTAACCGAAAATAATTGTTGTTTTACAGAAATTGTTTGTTCTTTTACCGCAATTGGTGGTTGAATTTGAATTTTCACCAACTTGGACAATTTACCATTCGCGCATCTTCAGTTGAATCGTAGGGATTCAAAGAAAGAAGAATTCTCAATCGTCTTATGAATGTTTTGCCTTATAGAGGCAGCTTGAGCTGAGCCAAACAGAGTTTTTTTGCTTGTAATACTGAATTTGTAATACTAATTTTGGAAAATAAGAGGCAGCTTGAGCTGAGCCAAAAAGAGTTTTTTTGCTTGTAACACTGCATTTGTAATACTAATTTTGGAAAATAAGAGCTTGTGTCAGTTATGCGCTCAAGCTAATATTTATTTTTTTTAAACATGCAGTCTTGTTTATTTGTTTTCAAAGAAGTTCTCTTACAGTATGTTTACAATACAAATTGTAAACCAACAAATTATTAAAGTAAATCAACCACTTCTCGTCGGTTAGATTAACCGACGAAGAAGGGTTGGAGCGTTTTAAACCGTCGTTTTCGGTTAAATCTACCGATTTTTTTTTGTGTGTAGATAGCAGCACCACACCTAGAAACCTCGAGTTAATGAGTTTGGAAGTGAACAAATGTATTTCTGTGTGCAAGCAAGAGTTTCATTTTGGCCGAAATTTCTATATTTCTGCTGAAAATGTCGGCTTGAAACGAAAAATGTAATAAATAAAAAACAAAGATTACACTGATCGACAAAACTGAACTTTAGTGTGTTCAATCAACTCCATAGACAAATTCTTATATATTTTGCCACGCTGAATCCGAAAATAATATTGAAATTATTCCAGCACGCACCATTATTTCGCAAACGAGAAAAATGCAATTTTTGTTGTTTTTATTCTGTAACTTTTAAAAATGAAATTAATAACTATGAATAGCTTGAAAACTATGCGTGGTAAAGCAATTCCGTAATTAAACAAGTTAAAACATTTTAAATCTTCTGCGTTTGAGCTCTTTTCAAAAAACTTAAAAACATTTTAAATCGATGCATATAGTTAAAAGTTACAGTATAAAAACCAGTTTTGCGGAAAAATGGTGCGTGCTGGAAAACTTGCATTATTATTTTCAGATTCCGTTGGGCAAAATACGTAAAAAAAAACAAGTTTTATCATTCAATAATAATGGCAACTCTGATAAGTATCTTGCCAAGCATTTTTATTTTATTTCTTCGGTTTCGGCCAAAATTAAATAAATAAAATTGCAACAAATTCGGCCGAAAAAAAAAAAAAAAATTTCGGTCATTTCAGTTTCGGTCAAAATAAAAAAGCAGTTTCGGTCGGTTTCTAGTAATAATTATGATTTTGGAAAAAATGTTGGTAATTCGCTCAAAGTGGCTTGTAACTTTGAGTGGACCATCTTTTGTAACCTTTTTAATTTTTAATTCTCAAAAAATTCAAATATACTCTGATTTTTCTTCAAATGTATTCTTATCTCGATAAAAAATGTATTTTGGAGTAACTGAAGATCTTGTAACACATAGCAACAAGAAATCTCAATTTTTTCTGCCATTGTGTAATTTAATAAGAAAAAAAAATTCGGTTTAATCTTATTGTTGCATCTCCAATTTTTATGCGGCAAGTGCGTTAGCTTTTTAATTCCAAAAATTTATGAGCATTTTTTATTATTGAAGAGGTCGAAAAGTTGGTAAATTTTTAAATATGATTTTCTCGCTTAAGGTGCCCTGGTACTCATTCGAAAGGTAGTTACTAAGTTGAAATTCTTAAAATTTCGGAAGCTCATATAAATTATTAAAGTAGGCTGTACCTAATTAACTGGCCGTTACTATATGTATATAATATTTACTAACACTGTGCGACAATTTGAAGGTTATGGAATCCGACCTGGTATCGGTCAAGATGGGTCGAAAGTATTCATATAGAGTAGCAATTCCCTCAATGTGTTTTGTAACGTTAGTTTCCTTTCCAAAGATATAGCGGTTTAAAGTTTGCATGTTTTGCTGTATTTTTCAAATAAATTTTTCGGCCACAATTTGCCACTTTTATAAGTAATAACGGTATTAAGCTCCCAACTTCATCAAAAAGGGTTGATTTAAAGCTACCTCTAACATAGCTTTTTTTGACAGTAGCTATGCTTTTTTATAGAACAAACATTTAAATTACCGGAAAATTTTGGGGAGAAAACAATAACAAAAATTACAGTTTTTTCAATTTTGGTCACCAAATCGTTAACGAGTTATAATTTGTTTAGTACAGGGACCGAAAAAAACGGTTATTTTCAAATTGAAAAATAAAAAGCAATTCGAAAGAAATGGTCAGGGGGTCATATAAAGACTGCATTATGAATTTCATATCCATATCTCACTTAATAAAGAAAGCTTAAAAACCCGGCTTAAAAAAATAAAAGTTATATTCTATTTAAAAAAATAAACGGCGAAAAAAAACGTTGTTTCAACACTGCCGCCACATTTTTGCACTATTCTTGTTGAAACTGGGTATATAGGGGTTTTCGGGGTCGCTGATCTCAAATTTTTTGTAAAAATTGTAAAATTCAAGATGGCGGATCCAATATAGCTACAAAAAACCAAATGCTTACATATTTCAATGAAACTGGGTATATGAGGTTTTCGGGGTCTCTAATCTAAATTTTTTTGTCAAAATTTTAAAATTCAAGATGGCGGTAAAAAAAGCAAAATGTTTACATATTTTTGTCAAGATTAAAGATTTGAACTTTCAGTATTTGAATTTTAGCAGTTGGAAAGTTTTTAAAAATGTTTTAAAAACAATTAATATCTGTGGATCCTAGTGACATTCATAACTCCAAACACCCGAGTTTAGAGATGTGTCTCTATTACAGGGAATGAGCGAAGTATTTATTGGCTGTGCGTCAGATCGCCCAAAACCGAAATACCAAAACAGGCAAAACTTTTTTTGGGCGATTTGGTATTATGTTTAATTACCCAAAATGGGTAAGAAATTTTTCGCCGATTTGGCGTTTGGGCGATTTGACCAGTAGAGACAGAAATTGTTTTTTTGGACGATTTGTCATTTTTCTCAATTTTATGAACAATACAATTTTTTAGTTTAGTTTAGTTTATTTCAATTGATCAAGAAAACTAACGGTTATATTACCGATGTAAAGTTTTGCTCCGATTTCTTGTTGAATTATTTTGACAATTTTCTTGGGTATTATGAGCAATTTTGGATGAAAAAGGTTTGAATATATAATATTTTTCTTTATGGTTAATAGCACTGACTACTACCGCAGATTTTAGCAAAACATTTGCACCCATGACATTCTATTGCCGATTCACAACCCTGCATGTAGGAAGAAAGTTGAAAGCTCTATGCAAGTTTTTCACCTTTTCCAGAATAACAACTGAAACGGACGGAAATAAAAGTTTTCCTTAATTATATCAAAATTTTCAAATATTATACACATCTTTTACAAAAAAAAACAAATAAAAATTTAATCAAAAACATTTTTGGCGTTTTGAGATTTTTGGATTTGTGCGATTCAGTTTTGGGCGATCTGACACAGAGCCGTATTTATTTGCACCACCAACATGTGGTTGTTTTTTCATTTTTTTTGGGCAATTGTTCATTATGAACAATCGCCCAAAAATCAAAAAATGAAAAATCGGCCAAAAATATTTGTTGGTTGATTTTGTCGACACAGAAATAAGAGTAGGTACACTACAAAAATGTTCATTGATAAATCAAAAAGAAAATTACAACAACAGAAGTATTATAAAATAGCGAGATTTTTTTATACAATTTTATGAGAAAGTAAATTAAAATAATTTTATTTAGTGAAAAAACTTGAAGTGAAACTAAATTGAAATTTAAGAGCAATATGTTTTTCAAATATACAAAAGGGGCAAATTGTTTTTGTACAGTTATTAATAAGGTACGTTTCATATTTATAAGGTCACCTAATATTTTGAAATATTTCAAATACAATGGATAATTGAAGTTTAAAGTTCATAAAAAATTATCTACACTAAAAGTACTCTCTAAATATGCTGTAGTTGTTGTTGAAGTTTTGTTGTTGTTGAAACTAAACTTTTTTTTTTATATTTTACGTGTTTTGTAAGTGATCGCCTTGATTTCGAATGACATTAAAAACACGAGTTTTCATACCAATTACCAGGTTTTTAATTAAATTAACACAAATTCTCGTAAAATATCGAATTTTTACTCTAAAACTGTTTTTTTCACGGAAGCCTTGACTAACCTAGGGTTGCCACATGCAAAATGATCTTTGTCTGGATTTTGAAAAAAAAGATCTGCACTTTTCCTTTTTCAACTGAACATTCAAAGAAAAAATCGGAAATTTTTTTTAATTCAATGGCATAGTAAAGTAGGAATTGGATATCAATATGCAAGAATATACATTGGTACCTCCTCACATTAAAAAAAACAATTAAATTACACAGCTTATTATGCAAAAAAAAACACCTTTACAAGTCTATTCTGGCGGTAAGAAGTTTGTAAATTACCTTCTCATTGGCATGCAACAAACATTTTAACTTTTGTCCCGCGCCAGAAAAGAACTGTACATTTTGCTTTTTCAGTTTCGAAAGACGTTGAAAGCTTTACAACTTCAGTTTAAAAACAGTACAATTCTATTCTTTCCACAAATATTTTGTAGCTTGTAACAATTTACTGTTTTTTAAAAGTGTGTAGAACTCTTTACAGTTTTATAGTTTAGTCTGACCATTTTGTGGTCGAAAGCAATAAGCACTTAAGTCGAAACAAAATTGTGTGGTGAGGTGTAGTTCCATAAATATTTCAGAAGACTCTTCGAAAACTGTTTAGAGTCATCCATCATTCTACTGAAGGTAAGGAACCTAAGTTATTTAAATGGCTAAAAACTCATTGAAAAAAATAAAACTATTTGACAGAAAATTCTATCTTTATAATAAAAACGACTTATTTTAGTTTTTTTTAATGAGAAATATCAGAGAAAATTTTGTCTGGACAAATTATTGAAAAACAGGACTCTGGACACATGACAAAAAATCTGGACAATCCAGACGAATCCAGACCGTGCGGCAACCCTACTAACCAAAGTACCCTATAGATTTTCGACAGAATTACAGTTCGAAGAACAAGCAGACAAGTCCAAAACATCGATTCCGGGAACAGATAACCCATTATTTAATTCAATATTTTTTTGAATTTGAGCGTTGTCTTTTTGAAATGTGAACTTTTCGGAAGCATTGGCCCGGATATAAGGCTGTAAACTCATCTCTAGACCTCGAAGGTAATCTATACTCTTCATACGGTTCGATGTAAATTCCGCATGTAGAACTTACCATCCTTCTTTTCAATTTGAATTCCGAGATATAATTTCAAAATTTTATTGTATTCTGCCGATCGTTTCCTTTCCAAATGGTCGGTTTTTGATAGAACAAGCATCAACATACACGAGAATCTAAACAATGTTTTCACCTTCTCCTTTGACGTATAAACAACAATCTGCCTCTCTTCTTCTGAATCCAAGATTTATGAGCACACCATTTATCTTCTGATTCCAAAAACGTGCTGATTGTTTTAAACCGTAAATGCTTCTGTTCAATTAACAAACAAGTTGTTTTTTTCCATGAAATTAAAAACCTGTAGGTTGCTTGATGAACATCTCATTCTCCAAATCTCCGTTTAGAAAAGCTGTCTTCACATTGATATGTTGTACCATCAGGTCCTTGAATGATGCTACTGGCAACAGAGTCCTAAGAGTTGCCTGCTACACGACTAGTGCAAATACTTTATCATAATCTTGACTGTAATTCTGAGCAAATCCTTTCGCAACCAGCCTTGCCTTGTATCGTTGCATTCCACCAACTAAATTATTTTTATACACCCATTTGCAGCCAACAATTCTACGAGATCCGAAGTGTTGTTCGCATACATAGATTGTAATTCGTCCTCCATGGCACAAATCCATTGACCACTATCTGAACTCTGAACAGCTTCCTTGAAAGTTGTCGGCTCATCTGTACAACTGGCCTTGTATCCACATCGCTCACAAGGTACTCCCTTCGTATGTCTTGACGATCTTCGTAAATTTTCGTTATAATTCGAATTGGAAGGTACTTTTTCTGAGATTACAGGTTCTTCATAGAAACTCTCTTCACTCTCAGCAGCAGGATTCAAATTAGACACAACTTAGTAAGTATTTTCATTTGAATTAGATTCTTCTAACTCACGATGATTGTCGCTCATTAATCCAACTTGTACTACATCAAAGTCGCCAACGCCAGATATCGCTCTCGAATTTGTATGTGAATGATCAGCCATCTTCTTGATAAACGTTACATGTATTGATATTTCGATTTTATCGGTTTCTATGTCCAGCAATCTATATGCTTTAGATTCATCACAAAATCCAACGAGTATGACCTTTTGTAATGAGATTAGGTTTAAATTTATCGAAATAAATATTCGAGCTGTTCTTAGGTAGTGAAGTGGGCTATTGCATGCATTTTGTGCCATTGCTTGCTGTTCGGAAATTTGGGTGGATTCTTGCCTCTTACTACGCTCTAGCCAATACAATTGAATTTCGCATGCAATAAAAAAAATCTATTTCATTAACATCTCCAGACGGTTTCTTCAATTCATATTATCTCCCTCTCACAATTCACCTAATCCATCAACCAAAGATGTTATGGTTAACAGGCTCGATACCCACCCTACCTTGGATCAATAGCCTCATTTTGTTGACCCCTGAATCTACATACATCTCACATCAACCTAAAGTCAAGACACAGAAATGTTTAGGGACACATAATAGTGCTTGTTTATAAAAAAAATTATAAATATCAAAATTTCAATTCATATTATTTAGTCTTTAATTTATAATTTCAAAATCGCTTACAATTTGTTTTTTTTTTCGCTTTATAAACAATCAAAGTAATAGCATAGTTGGGATAATATAATCAAAAATGTTGATAATGATACTTATGTCAACGTCAGCAACATGTTAATAACTAATATCGTAAATCTGTCGTGACCGTTCGTGTGCAAGAGAATTTGTATTGTTTTTGTACACGGTTGCACATTATTTGTTGTTATGAATTATTAGGCGTAGCTTTAAACATGAGAAAAAGAAATGATAGAACCAAGAATGACAGTAATATTCGGCTTCCACCATTCTCTTAAGAGAGAATATTCGCTGTCGTTCTTGCTTATATCATAAATTCATGAAGAGAAATTTGTTTTAGATTACTCACATATTTTCACTGCAGCGATGACGTTGAAAGATCTTTCTCGTACAGAGCTGAATGATGAGCGATGCTTTGGTGGGGTAGAGAGCTAAAGTATTACAGGGTGATTAATTAAAGGAACGCCTAATGGTATACGGATAAAAAGTGTCTCTGTATAGAAGTAATGCGTATTAGATGTGTGTGTATTGCTCCAATGTATAAAGGTAGGGTAATAGTCAATTAAAGTCTGATTGTAATGTGCGAATTTCAAAGTTTGCGAAAATACAATTTTCTTTCACTTATTTTACTTAGCAAAGTTCTTTTTAAAAATTTAGGATACTTAATTATCAAATTCAAAAAATTTTTTTTTTCTTTTAGCGGACTTAGGCAAACTAAATAGATTTGAATTATTTCCAAATCTCTATTCCTATTATTTTTTCTTTTCTTTAGTTTTTATATTTTTTTTCTTTTGTTCTTCTAGATTTTTTTCGTGTTGTTAAATTTCATAAAAATTAAATATATAGGGGGAAGGCCTGTGTAACTCCAATTAAATTCCGTTGGGTTCCATATCTGAACCGTAAAGTCACGTTGTTAAAGCACGATGCGTCTTCACGTGGAGGGGGGGTCACCTTGAGGTGTCACCTTGAGATCTTGAACGCAATGTGGCAACGATTTCTTCCCTCAACGGGTATAGCCGGAATATGCAATAAACCCCTAAGGTACACGATTTATTAAATTTTAATTTTTTTTTTTTTTTTTAAATCACTTTGTATATTTATTTTTAATTTTACCTTATCAAAGGGGTTTTTTGATGCGCGTACAAATTTCCATAAATATGATGCACTTTTCTATCCAGATTTTGTTTATAGTGGAAATTAACTATTTAAATGCAAATATAACTCAATACAAAGTTACGAGTTCTTTTGAACTTTTATTGTAAAACTATTTTTTTTTCTTTAAATGTAAGCTGTACATACGCGCCGAGTAGGGGGGGTGCCAGTGAAGCCGGAGGTGCCGGATCGTCCAGCGCAGTGCGATCGCCGGCCAGCATTTCTGGTCGGGATGGTGCGGCAGGGCGGTCCGACACATCTGGGAGGGCACGTCAGGCAGGAGGGTTGGGGCTTGTACCCACAGAAGGAAGAGCTGCCACTGTTAAAGATGCCGGAGGTGCCGGGTCGCCCGAGCCTATCCGTGAGGCTGGGAGACCTGACACGGCTGGTATGGCACGACAGGTAGGGAGGGTGGGGCTAGCACCCACCGAAGCTAGGAGGGGGAGGCGGCGTTTTACTCCCATGGCTCCGGAGCCGGGTCAACCTGGTGGTAAAGATGACCCATTTCGTGAAGGCCTTAGCGGGTGCGGCACGAGGTGGTACATCCGATATCTTCAGAGGGGCTTGGCACCGAGTGAGGCCAGGAAGTTGGCGGTTCAGCATCGGGCTCAGCCTGGTATTGCGCCCCCAGCGGATGGGCCCCACAAAAGGGGCAACAAAACGCTGACTCCTCCTCAGGCGAGCACTGCGCCGAAGAAGAGTAAGGCAGTCTCGTCGTGTGAGGTGAGCGGGGCACGCGCGGTTGTCGACCCGGTCACGACAGGACCCACCGCGGCGCCGGGCATCTCCTACGCCAAGGTGGTCATGTCTGAGCGGGTGGCCATACTGCCGAAGGACTATCCTCAAGTGGGGTTGGCTCCAAAAGAGCTGACTGCGCTTGAGGATGCCATTGTCGCCGATATGGCCCTGGGATACGAGTTCAAACTCAAGTTCCAGGGCATCTACTTTAGACCCGGCATGATGCTGCTGGACTGTGAGACTCCGCAAACAGCGGAGTGGATCAGGAAGGTGGTGTCTAAGCTGGGGACGTGGAAGGGGGTGGAACTGACGGTCCGGTCTGGGGGAGAAATCCCGAAAGAGCGGATCGTCACGGTGTTCCTACCAAGGAGTGCGGGACAGGCGCTGCAGGTGACGATGGCGCTCATCGATGCTCAAAATGAGGGCCTTCATACTAACGTATGGAAGACGATCAGCTGTCGGGAGGATGGTGGTGGCCAGCTCCTGAGGGTGAGCATCGATGAGGCGTCGTACGAGGCCATACTGAGGAGTGGTGGCAGATGAACTACCGGTTCGGGAAGGTCTCGGCTCATCTGCAGAGGAGACCTGTGGAGGAGGTGGAGCGGAGGCTTCAATAGAGGAGGTTCCTTCCGAAGTTCTTGAGGGGCATGTAGTTAGCGCGGCACCTACAGTGTCAGCAGAACCAGCGTCACCTGTGGTGGTTGACGCTGGAGCGACCCCTGCCCCTCCGATGGAGGAAGGGTCGGATTCTGATGAGGAGGGCAGTGTTGGTAATATCACTGTCCTAAGCGTCTTGGATCCGACAGAGGAAGAGGAGGAGAGATTGCTGCTATCCGGGGCGTCGGCTCCGGAGTCGTCATGATGGACGACAGCAGCGGGGGGGTCAGTGCCAGGTTCGCCCAGGTGAACATCCACCACGCCAAAGCAGCTTCGGCTGTAATTGCGAGGATGTTTGCCAAACAACACCTTGTGGCGGCACTGATCCAGGAACCTTGGACCTATGGCGGACAGGTGAGAGTACTGACAGGTGTAGGGGCCCAGGTACTATGGGATACCAGGGTCAAAGACCCTAGAGCCTGCATGTTACTGAGGGATAAAACTAACTACTTTTGTCTTTCAGAATTCCTGACCAGGGACCTAGTGCCTATTCAGACTCTGCTCAATATAGGCGGAACTGATCGGACGGTGGTCATAGCGTCGGCGTACTTTCCGGGTGATGAGAAGGAAGTTCCACCACTGGAGGTTCAGCGGCTTGTGGAGCATTGCACTAAGCTGCACATACCACTACTCCTGGGGTGCGATGCAAATGCCCATAACACGATTTGGGGTAGCACGAATTGCAACGGCAGGGGTGAGTACCTTCTTGAGTATATCTACAACACTAACCTAGAAATTCTCAATGTTGGGGATAGCCCCACTTTTGTGACAAGGGTTAGGCAGGAAGTGTTAGACATAACACTGTGCAGTCAAAGCATCAGTGGACAGATTAGAAATTGGAGGGTATCGGACGAACCCTCAATGTCAGACCATCGGATAGTGGTATTTGACATTGTAGGGAGTAGACCAAATTTATTATCATCAAGGAACCCCAGGCGTATGAACTGGGACAAGTATAAAGACTTCATGTATTCTAGTTCTGGGGTATTCAGTACCGGCAGACCGCCGGGCAATCACCCTCAACTGGAGCAGGAGGTAGTAGAACTAACGAACGTTATGATCGAGGGATATAACCTCAGTCGTCCGAGTAGGACTGGTAGTACTAAGTATGCGCCGTGGTGGAACAACGAGTTGTCAAATCTTCGGGCTTCGACGAGGAAGCTCTTTAACCGAGCTAAGAGAACCGGGGACTGGCATAGTTACACCACGACCCTAACTATGTACAGTAAAGAAATTAGGAGCGCTAAAAGGAAAAGCATTAGGGACTTCTGTGAGACCATAGTGGATACTCCTGTAGCGGCGAGGCTGTACAAGGCGGTAGCCAAAACAAGGAACGTAGCTACCTTGGCTCTCAAAAGGGCAGATGGCACCTTTACAGAAGGTGAGTCTCAACGAGCCGAATTGCTCCTTGAGACCCACTTCCCAGGCAGCGTACCTAAGGCGGACTCATTGAACTTGTATATGGGTCGGAGAGCTAGAAGAGTAGATTGGGAGGTAGCCAACAAAATTTGTGACAGAAGAAGGATTGAATAAGCAATTGGAACCTTTCACCCCTACAAATCTTCAGGTGTCGATGGCATATTTCCGGCTCTTCTCCAGAAGGGAGGGCCGGAAATGATTCAGCAGATTAGAAGGATTTCTACAAGCAGCCTGGCCTTAGGGTACATACCTAGCAGCTGGCGTAGGGCTAAAGTTATTTTTATCCCGAAGGTTGGGAAGAAGGATCCTACTCTACCAAAATCCTTTAGACCAATTTGCTTGACGTCGTTTCTTTTAAAAACGATGGAAAAAGTAATAGATAACTATCTTCGAGAAGAAGTCCTGGTCAGGAGGCCCCTTCACCACCGTCAACATGCGTATAGAGCGGGCAGGTCTACTGAAACTGCTCTATTCCAGTTGGCTGGGTACATACAAAGGGCCTTGGACACAAAGGAAATAGTAGTGTGTGCATTCCTCGACATAGAGGGCGCGTTTGACAACACCTCCCATGAGGGCGTTAGACATGCCTTGCTGTGTAAAGGGGTGGACACTACTCTGTGCCATTGGGTTGGGGAGATGTTAGGCACCCGGTCTGTCGAATATCAAACTGGCCTTAACACCACTGAGGCAGTCACCACGAGGGGTTGTCCCCAGGGGGGCGTGCTTTCGCCTCTTCTGTGCAGTCTGGTGGTGGACGAGCTCCTCAGCAAACTTACTGATATGGGATTTACGTGTCAGGGGTATGCTGATGACATCGTCATAATGGCTAGGGGTAAGTACGAGGAGGCTTTATGTGATATAATACAGAGAGGTCTCGAGGTCACGCTTGAATGGTGCAAATCTGTGGGGCTGAACATTAATCCAGCAAAAACCACGATTGTACCGTTTACATTGAAGAGGAAACTACAGTACTGGAGGCCGATTCGGCTGTCCGGGCAAGTTATAGAGAAACAAACGGAAGTGAAATATCTGGGATTAACACTAGATAGTAAGCTCACGTGGAAGGTACACACGGAGTTAGTAACAAAGAAGGCCATTAGAGCTCTCATGATGTGTAGGAGCATAGCTGGTAAATCTTGGGGTTGTAGTCCACGCATAATGCGGTGGATGTACATAGGAATGGTGAGACCAATCATCACCTATGGGGCCGTTGCGTGGGCCAAAAGAACTAGTCTGGGCACCACTAGGAAGTCACTAGAACGTGTTCAAAGGCTAGCATGTGTCTGCATAACCGGGGCAATGAAAACCTGTCCAACTGCGGCACTGGAGGTAATATTAGAACTAACTCCCCTACACATTGTTATTGGGGAGGTAGCTGACAGTACACTTGCGAGATTTTCTAAGGAGGGTATAGGGTACGGAAGGTGTATTGAGCGCGCGGATCACTTCACTCTTTCCAATAAGTATCCGCTTCTATTAGCTCCAAGGGACGATAACATGAGAAAATTTAGCTTCACAAAAAACTTTGATGTGAAGCTCAGTAGTAAGAAAGAATGGTCCAATATACACTCACAGTATGGTATCCGCGACCATGCTATAATGTGGTTTACAGATGGATCCAGAACAGACGAGGGCACTGGTGCTGGGGTATTCGGGCCACGTACCAAATACTCCGAACCAATGGGCACACTGACCAGCATCTTCCAAGCAGAAGTTCATGCAATTGAAAGATGTGTGCAATTCAACCTCGATAGAAAATACTGTAGACGGGAAATCGTAATACTATCTGACAGTCAGGCGGCTCTTAAAGCTCTAGACTCTCACATCATTAGCTCCAGGCTAGTGGGGGACTGTCTTGCAAAATTAAACCGGCTGGGCGGAACCAATAAAGTTACGCTCTGCTGGGTGCCAGGACACGTCGGTGTGGTGGGGAACGAGGCGGCAGACGAGCTTGCGAGAAAAGGAGCGGCTACGCCTCTTACAGGGCCAGAGCCATTCGGTGGTATAGGTGCACACACTATCCGGGAAATGCTCAGAGAAAGAGTACGGGTGGACAGATCGAACTATTGGTTCGATCTACCTGGGCTACGGCAGGCCAAATCACTCCTTGGTAAATATAACAAGAGGAGGTTTGAAGCTTGTATCGGGCTGAGTAAGAACCGGCTTCGAATCCTAACGGGGTTTCTCACTGGTCACTGCAGACTGAGGGGGCATCTCACGAAGCTGGGCATTCTAAACGACGACTCTTGCAGATTCTGCAATGAGGAAGAAGAAAGTCCGGGTCATTTACTGGAGTCCTGTGGGGCAATCATCCACACAAGGAGGTACTGGGAAAGTACCTGGTGCCAGAGCATGATTGGCCGAATCTATATCCTCTTCTAATCTTGAAATTCCTAACGGAATTGGGGTTGGTGGAGGTCCTCTAAAGGTTGGCAGAGGTATGATTCGTGATACTTGGGGCATCGTCACCCAACACGGACTCGTAGTGGGGGCACAAAAGACCAAAGGTCGCAGTGCAAATCCCCCCCTTTATTATTATTATTATTATTAAGCTGTACTTATAATTTAGTTGAAATATTAGCGGACTATGTTAGCGGAACAATTTTTTATGTTTCTTCACAAGACCTTCTTGCTTTAAAGATTATCAGAAAAAGAGGGAGATCTTTACAATTAAGTCTCTAAACACCTCACTAAGCCGACTAGCCAAGGCTAAGGCAAGGGCACGCACCAAATTCACCACACGTGGGAGTACTCTAGTACAAAAATGTTCTACAATTCATATGTAACCCGTCAACGCCTGAGGTTGAGAATTGAAGTTAGAAATATCGATACTGAAATTAACTAAATTACATTAACGAATTTTCTTGACAAATCCAACCATAACCGCCTCTACAATTATAATAACAGTTTCGATAGTTATTTATTTAGTTATTTTTTTCCTTTTCGAATAAAAAAGTTTAATAAAAAATTCAACCATTACAAAACAGATTTTGTTTTAATAAATTATTCAAAATAAGATCAGAAGTTACGCTTTGATGTCTTTTGCATGCATAATTCCACCTTTTTTTCGTGCCTCATTTTCCAATTCGTAGTAGAGATTTCCGATTTTTCTAACAACTTTTCCTTTTTCAAATTTGTTTGACAATTTTGCATTGAAATGTTTTGCGGCATTGCTTTGCGCAAAGGAGCGATAGAAAACCGTTTGTCCTACGTCAAATGTTACTGAACGGGTGCGCAAATTATATCTTTGTTGGTTTGTACGATAAGCACGGTCTAAATTTTCTTTAACTTTTGATCTTATCGACTCGAAATTATTTTTGTCACCAATAGTGGTATGGAATTCATTTAAAATATTTAAATTTCGCAAAAGAGAATATGATTTACCATTAGTAATCATATTTTGTCCAAATACAACCAAATAAGGAGAGAAACCAATTGATACGTGATGAGAGCTACGCAAAGCACAATTGATTTCGGACAATTTCTCATCCCAGTCTTTTTGATCTTTGCTGATGTAGGATCGTATGGCAGCGATGATGCTTCGATTCACCCGCTCTGAAGCGTTAGCTTGCGGAGAGTAAAATGCAGTATAATTGTGGAAAATGTCATATTTTTCAAGCAATTTGTTAAACACAGTTGACTTGAACTGAACTCCGTTATCACTTGTTATCATTTCAGGTACTCCAAATAAATGAAAGATATTTTTTTCAAGGTATTCCGTGATGACATTAGCATTAAATTTTTTTATCGGTTCTAAAAAACAAAATTTGGATAAATGGTCTAAGATTATTAGAATTCCAATATTTCCCTTGCGTGAACGAGGATATGGACCAAGTAGGTCAATGTATAATTTCTGAAAGATCCTATCTGAAACTACTTGTTTTCCCATTGGTGGTTTAAGAGTCTGATTTGTGGCTTTGGTTTTCTTACATGTATCACAATTTTGTATATAAGATTTAACTTGAAGGAATAAATGAGGCCAAAAGAAAAATGTTCGCAATCGTGCAACCGTTTTACCAATGCCGCCGTGTGAAGCTAATGGGTGATCGTGTGCCCTTTTTATTAACTCGGCAGTCATTTCAGCTGGGACCCACAATTTCCAAGTTTTGTCGTCATGTTCTGAATTTCCATCCGCATAGTCTGTCCGTTTGTAGATAAAACCGTCACGAATACAAAGATCTGGTAATTGCTTGTTATTTTTCGAAATGTTTGCCATAAGGTCAAGGTAAGATTGAGATTTGAAATGTGGAGAATTTAAATCGATTTCAAGAGAATTTAAAGTGGTACTTAACTCGTCTATTGAAATAGAATCGTCAAAAGTTCGTGATAGACTATCGGGGACAATATTTTGGCTACCTTTGCGGTGTTTAATTGAAAATTTGTATCCTTGTAATTTTAAGGCCCATCTTGCTAAGCGTCCATGAAGGTCAGACTGGCTCATAAGCCACTTAAGCGAAGCGTGATCGGTAATAATTTCAAATTCTTGCCCTTCCACATATGACCTAAATTTTTTATTGCCAGAACTGCAGCAAGACATTCTTGTTCACTCACGGTGTAATTTCTTTGAGCCTGGTTAAACTTTTTTGACATATAGGATATGGGTACTTCTTCTCCATCTTCATTTCGCTGCGCTAACACTGCGCCAATGCCATACATGCTCGCGTCACATTGAATGGAGAATGGTTGGCTGAAGTCCGGATTGTGCAAGACAGGGGTGCTACATAGGCAGTTTTTCAACAATTCGAAAGCGTTATTTGCTTCTTCTGTCCACGCGTATTTACGACTTTTCTGCAATAGTGCAGTTAAAGGAGTAGATACGGTGGCAAAATCTTTCACAAATCGTCTATACCATCCACACATCCCTAAGAAACGCCTAAGCTGTCGAATCGTGGTTGGTATTGGAAAGCTACGAATGACTTCAACTTTATTCGAGTCTGTGCTGATAGTGCCATTACCTATAATATGCCCTAAATATTTAACTTCTTTCAATGCGAACTTGCTTTTTTCTAAATTTATTGTTAACCCAGCGCGTTTGATGCAACTTGAAACTTCTTGTAACGTTAATAAATGATCTTCAAAGGTGTCCGTAATGATGAGTAAATCATCAAAATAAACAAATACTTTCGTGCGTAAATGTGCGGCGATAACTTTGTCCATCAGACGGGACATTGTCTGTGGAGCATTACAAAGCCCAAAGGGCATGGTTACAAAATTATACAATGGTCTATTTGGTACAGTGAAAGCTGTTTTGTCTTTGGATGATTCATGAAGCGGAATTTGCCAAAAGGCGTCTTTGAGATCTAAACTGGTAATAAACTCGGCTTTTGGAAGTCTGCTCAATATGCCATCTATCAAAGGTAATGGATATGCATCCTTCTTTGTAACACTGTTCACTTTTCGAGCATCTAAGCACAACCTTACTTTTCCTGGCTTAACAATGAGTGCAACTGGTGACGACCAGGCGCTCTGCGACTCTTCGATAACACCGAGCGCTAACATTCTGTCGACTTCATTAAAAAGCAGTTTTTCAACGGCTGGCGAAACTGAAAAATGTCTTTGTTTTATGGGTTTACTTTCACCAACGTCAATTTCGTGTGATATCACAGAGGTACGACCAAGACCTTCGATCGCAAAGGATGGAAACAAGGATATTATCTTATTTAATTTCATTAGTTGTACACGCGACAACGTGTGCTTTTCGACTTCAGTTTCAAGGCTATTGACTTCAATAGAATTCTCGAATTTAGGAGTGCAAAACAAATCTTTCGCTAAGTCAAACGAACGAACAAAATCTATACCTAAGTAAAGGTTTTGCGACAAAGCTGGAATTATGAAAACTTCAAGAATTTTGGTTTGATTTTGAAAAGTGACCAACGTTTTTAAACTACCTACTGTGGAATGCTGCTTACCGTCTGCAGTGCTCAAAAATGTTGTATGTTTTTTATACTTAAAATTTTCGGTTTCCAAACATTTCTTTGCAAAATCCGAGGCAATACACGTTATAGAAGCACCTGTATCGACAAGACCCTGTATTTCAACATCAAACATTTGTACAGTAGCATAAGGACGTAAGTCCGAGTTGGATTTATCTGCTATGATAGTAAAACAAAATAATTGATTCTGTCTTTTAATGTTTGCCCAGAATTTTAGCATTCGACTAGTGGAACGTTTCGGAGCACGGGGGACTGAATCATCATTATTAAAAATCCGCGCTCGTATTTGATTATATTCGCGAAGTCGAATGTGATATGGTTTAAATGATGTAAAGTTAGCGAATTTGTTAGAATTTGTTTCAAAATTTTACAAATTTAAAGAATTTTTTAAAATTTTTGGAGTGGACATAAAATTAGGTGAATTTGTTTGGCAACTGACAATATGCTTTAGGATGGTGGGGTTTGTACGGTGGGTGTGGATTGGGTGTTCGTTGTCGATTGGGATTGAGTGGATTTCAAATTTGTTGTTTTGGCCACACTGGGCCGTTTGTAGTTTTTTGATTTGCCTAAACAATTAATACAATTCGGTTTATAAGTGTTTTCAGCACCACATCCGTAACAAAAAATGGTGCGCTCACCTAAACATTCATCAAAACGATGACCCAATTCTTTGCAATTCCAGCATTGTATTGGTCTGTCTAAAGCTTCAACAACCTGCTCACTTTCGCTATAATCGTCATGGTCTCTTTCGCTAAATTCATTAACCTGTCTACGAGAAAATGTAGATCGACTTTGTTGTTGAATTTCCTCTTCAATTCGTTCGTGTTTTTGACAAAAATCATGTAATTCGCGCATATAATAAATATGAAAATGAAGTATAGCTTGTCTTGTCTGTGGTCGTAAATTTCTTCTCATAATATTGACTAATTCAGTTTCCGGCAAGGGAGTTTCAAATTTGTCTACTATTTTCATGATAGCATCATAGAACTCTTCGAAATTTTCTTTAGGTCCTTGCTTTCGACCTCTTAGAGAATCCATAAAATCGTCAGTGGTCCGTCTGTCTTTAAATTGATCTCTCAATTCTTCCACCAATTCAGACCAAATAAATCGTTCATGTTGCTGATGGAATCGCCAAAACCAATCCAAGGTTTTGCCTGAGAATACCATGTGAACCTGACTACACAAAATCGAGAAATCACCGTTAAGACTTTGACGAGTTAAAGCTCCAATTCGATAAATAAATTTATCAACAGTCATATTATCGGATTGACCAGAAAATGTCAAATTCCATTTCGATATAATGTTTGCAATTTTATCTTGGGTCACCCCAACACTGCTATTCCAGAATCCATGTGAAGGATTTCTGTTGGAATTTTCTTGCCTAACATGATTTGGCTGAGACCGCCTAGAGGTATGAGGTTGGGATCGGGTGGAGTCATTGTTATGAGATCGTGTAGAATGGTTCGGTTGAGAACGTGTAGAGTCATGTGGATGCGACCGTAGGGAATAATTATTACCAACTGGGTCTGGTGGTAACGCTCGACTGACCTCTTCAGCTACCAAACTTCTAATTTGAAGGGTAAGTCTCTCTATCATTTCAGTCTGCGGTTGTCTGATCGAATCTTGAATCAATGCTTGAAATTGAGCAATAGAAATATTGTCGTTAACGTTTATTTGGGCGTTTTGCCTTACAGGGGCACCTGTGTCTTCTCCAACCGATTGCATTGGAGGTGGATTAGGTATTTGATTTGCGTTTAAACTATTGCGTTGATTATGTGAAGGGGTTCCCGACCATGACCAATCAAGAGGATTTCGTTGAGAACGAATATGAGGTCGCTTTGCTATAGCACCTTGAGAGCTGGAAGGTCCACTTGTGTTTAAAAGATTTTGAATGGCACTGTTTGAAATATTATATGGCCTTATTTTATTAAGGCTACATGAAGCTCTGCATATAGGGCATGAATATGCTGTCTTAATCCATTTGACAATACATCCTTTATGATATATATGATTGCAAGGAGTGGATACCACAATATCCTCAGCAACATAAGAAATTTTACATATAGTACAACTTGGCATTTCGGTTTCAATTAATAAATTTTCGGCACTACTGGCTTCTGCCATTGTAGCAAAAAAAATAGTAAATATATGTATAAAAAAAATTCTTGACTAAGGACGGACGTGTGAGATGTAAAAAAAATAAATGTAATAAAGGCAAATTGTGAGAGATGACATTTGTTTTTAAGCGTTTACAAATTTATCGTGTTGATGAGAAACAAACAAGAAAACATTCGGTCATTAATTGTACCTGGTACAGTTAAATGAAATCCAGCAACGGTTTCAAGATAAGTTCTGCTACCAGCCAAACAAAAGAGTACGCTATTTTACCAATTCCAAAGCAATAAACTTAAACAAAAAGGAATGAATAACTTCAGAAAATGCAACGGATCGAAGCTTGAAGTATGAAACTATAAAAGCAACCGATTATACCAGTTTCCATTATCTAAATCTTGCATTCGAAATATTAGACAAAACATGTTAAATTGCTTTGCTGGGGTATGTATTTACTTGAATATAAATTAAAGAACTAAGAAATGAAAAATAAAAAAAATTTATGAAAATTTGTTAGGGGAATCCGAAAGATAATGTATGAAAAGGTGGAATTTGGTCAAAACTTTAAATGTTTCTATTGACGGATAGCCCCACGTTGGGCGCCAAAAATTGTAATGAGATTAGGTTTAAATTTATCGAAATAAATATTCGAGCTGTTCTTAGGTAGTGAAGTGGGCTATTGCATGCATTTTGTGCCATTGCTAGCTGTTCGGAAATTTGGGTGGATTCTTGCCTCTTACTACGCTCTAGCCAATACAATTGAATTTCGCATGCAATAAAAAAAATCTATTTCATTAACATCTCCAGACGGTTTCTTCAATTCATATTATCTCCCTCTCACAATTCACCTAATCCATCAACCAAAGATGTTATGGTTAACAGGCTCGATACCCACCCTACCTTGGATCAATAGCCTCATTTTGTTGACCCCTGAATCTACATACATCTCACATCAACCTAAAGTCAAGACACAGAAATGTTTAGGGACACATAATAGTGCTTGTTTATAAAAAAAATTATAAATATCAAAATTTCAATTCATATTATTTAGTCTTTAATTTATAATTTCAAAATCGCTTACAATTTGTTTTTTTTTTCGCTTTATAAACAATCAAAGTAATAGCATAGTTGGGATAATATAATCAAAAAGGTTGATAATGATACTTATGTCAACGTCAGCAACATGTTAATAACTAATATCGTAAATCTGTCGTGACCGTTCGTGTGCAAGAGAATTTGTATTGTTTTTGTACACGGTTGCACATTATTTGTTGTTATGAATTATTAGGCGTAGCTTTAAACATGAGAAAAAGAAATGATAGAACCAAGAATGACAGTAATATTCGGCTTCCACCATTCTCTTAAGAGAGAATATTCGCTGTCGTTCTTGCTTATATCATAAATTCATGAAGAGAAATTTGTTTTAGATTACTCACATATTTTCACTGCAGCGATGACGTTGAAAGATCTTTCTCGTACAGAGCTGAATGATGAGCGATGCTTTGGTGGGGTAGAGAGCTAAAGTATTACAGGGTGATTAATTAAAGGAACGCCTAATGGTATACGGATAAAAAGTGTCTCTGTATAGAAGTAATGCGTATTAGATGTGTGTGTATTGCTCCAATGTATAAAGGTAGGGTAATAGTCAATTAAAGTCTGATTGTAATGTGCGAATTTCAAAGTTTGCGAAAATACAATTTTCTGTCACTTATTTTACTTAGCAAAGTTCTTTTTAAAAATTTAGGATACTTAATTATCAAATTCAAAAAATTTTTTTTTTCTTTTAGCGGACTTAGGCAAACTAAATAGATTTGAATTATTTCCAAATCTCTATTCTTATTATTTTTTCTTTTCTTTAGTTTTTATATTTTTTTTCTTTTGTTCTTCTAGATTTTTTTCGTGTTGTTAAATTTCATAAAAATTAAATATATAGGGGGAAGGCCTGTGTAACTCCAATTAAATTCCGTTGGGTTCCATATCTGAACCGTAAAGTCACGTTGTTAAAGCACGATGCGTCTTCACGTGGAGGGGGGGTCACCTTGAGGTGTCACCTTGAGATCTTGAACGCAATGTGGCAACGATTTCTTCCCTCAACGGGTATAGCCGGAATATGCAATAAACCCCTAAGGTACACGATTTATTAAATTTTAATTTTTTTTTTTTTTTAAATCACTTTGTATATTTATTTTTAATTTTACCTTATCAAAGGGGTTTTTTGATGCGCGTACAAATTTCCATAAATATGATGCACTTTTCTATCCAGATTTTGTTTATAGTGGAAATTAACTATTTAAATGCAAATATAACTCAATACAAAGTTACGAGTTCTTTTGAACTTTTATTGTAAAACTATTTTTTTTCTTTAAATGTAAGCTGTACTTATAATTTAGTTGAAATATTAGCGGACTATGTTAGCGGAACAATTTTTTATGTTTCTTCACAAGACCTTCTTGCTTGTAAGATTATCAGAAAAAGAGGGAGATCTTTACAATTAAGTCTCTAAACACCTCACTAAGCCGACTAGCCAAGGCTAAGGCAAGGGCACGCACCAAATTCACCACACGTGAGAGTATCTAGTAAAAAAATTTTCTACAATTCATATGTAACCCGTCAACGCCTGAGGTTGAGAATTGAAGATAGAAATATCGATACTGAAATTAACTAAATTACATTAACGAATATTCTTGACAAATCCAACCATAACCGCCTCTACAATTATAATAACAGTTTCGATAGTTATTTATTTAGTTATTTTTTTCCTTTTCGAATAAAAAAGTTTAATAAAAAATTCAACCATTACACTTTTTAGAAACATCATTTAAATTACGACGTAGTTTTTTGTTAATATGACAGCAACCAGTGATGAGTAGCATCAGAATTTTTGGATAAGCTGTAGATAAGCTGTAGATCCAAAAATTCTGATGCTACTCATCACTGGTTGCTTAGAATACCAAAGCTCGTACAGTGTCTTTTCGATTGCTTTCGATGGTAAACTATTCTGCAAATAGTTTGCGGTATGCAAGGCAACCGCCCAAAACTTTCGAACCAATCCAAATTCCATGAGCATATCAATCAAACTTCATTTTTGCAATCTGCTCCAAAATATTTACATATCTATTTGCTGACATCTTCGGAAATTCTTTTCGTGACATTTTGCCTTTCATACATGGTTCGCAAACATCCGAACACTTGCGACGGAGCTTCGAAAGTTCAAATGGTGCGGACGTGTTTTTCAAAGCTCTGTATCTATGATCTTTTTATTGTGCCAATTGTAAAGATTACCAAAAAAAATACTAGCGAAAGAGACGCATACAAATTACACCAACAGTTTTCCGAAACATGGACGTCACATCTGTCGCCACATGATCTGCTAAAACTAAATATAAATAAACAAATTTAAAAGGTGATAGTTTAATATGGGCATTGATCGCTCTCCCATCCGCGAACGCAATCGCGCTCAGTGCACGGAAGCTTTACTCGCTACGAACTTAAGTGTGTTCACCCAGAGAAAAAATCGTGTTAAATTAACCAATTTTTAACCAATTTTGTGGTTAATATTTTTCAAACCGATCTTTCAGGTTGTTTTAACAAGATCACTCCCAACCTGGGTCCTTCCGTTTATAAGGCCAACTGCCTAACCCCTGAGCTACTGGCAATGACTTGAATGAGCGTCTATTTACCAGTTTTCCCATTTGAATGAGAAACCTTCACACGTACACGTACACATATAGGAGAGAATCGGGTAATTTTTTCACAATGCCCTGTGTTCGTTACCCCAAACATTACGGGTAGTTTTATCCGATAACTACCGGTAATTTGTATGAAGACTACCGGTAGCTGGTTGGCAGGGAAACGCACACATTTACACAAATGAGACATTTTTTTTTCGAAAATAAAAATATATTCGATCATTCCGTCAAATGGAAACTTTGAAAATAAACAGACGAAATTTTTGAATTTCAAAACAAATTTGTTTTTGTCGACCTGAACGAAAGAAGCTCAGTGGCACAGCGTGTAGATGCGGAACTTATAAACATTAGGTCCCGTGTTCGAATCTCGTCTGAGTTGAAAAAAGTTTTTTTAAATAGAAATTTTTAGATTTCAAATTCAGATTGGTCTTTGGACGACATGAATTTATGAAGCGCAGTAGCACAGAGGGTAAAGTGATGAACTCAAGATCCGAAGGTCCGGCGTTCAAATCCAGTTCAGAGTGAAAAGGTATCTATTTGAAATGGTAATGTTAATTTGAAAATAAGTTAAAGAATGGTAAAAAAGTTACTTGGAGGAACTGTGTGGTTTACAATTTTATAAAAAAAAATTAAATTAAAAAAACTTTTTCCGGAACGGGGATTCGATCCCCGTAATTCCGTTTATGAGGCCGACTGCCTAATCCCTGAGCTACCGGCAATGATTTGAATGAACGCATATTTACCAGTTTTCCCAGTTTAATGACAAACCTCTTCACATGTACACGTACACATATAGGAGAGTGTCATTTTAAAGAATAGCATCCCTGCCAACCAGCTACCGGTAGTCTTCATACAAATTACCGGTAGTTATCGGGTAAAACTACCCGTAATGTTTGGGGTAACGAACACAGGGCATTGTGAAAAAATTACCCGATTCTCTCCTATATGTGTACGTGTACGTGTGAAGGTTTCTCATTCAAATGGGAAAACTGGTAAATAGACTCTCATTCAAGTCATTGCCAGTAGCTCAGGGGTTAGGCAGTTGGCCTTATAAACGGAAGGAACCGGGATCGAATCCCCGTTCCGGAAAATGTTTTTTTATTAAAATTTTATTTTTAATTGAAGATTCTGCAAATAAAATTTACCACTGTTCCTAAACGTACCTATTTACCATTCTTTATATTCTTTTCAAATATAAACTTTTTCACACTGAACTGGATTTGAACGCTGGACCTTCGGATCTTGAGTTTATCACTTTACCCTCTGTGCTACTGCGCTGCTTTGAATCTTGTCGTCAAAAGACCAATCTAAATTTGAAATTTAAAAATTTAAAAAACTTTTTTCAGCCCAGGCGAGATTTGAACACGGGACCTACGGCTTGTAAGTTCTGCATCTACACGCTGTGCCACAAACATTGTTTCGTTCAGGTCAACAAAAACAAATTTGTTTTCAAATTAAGAAATGTCTGTGTTTTTTTTCAATTTTTCTATTTGACAAAAATGTCAAATATTTTTTTATTTTCCGCTCTCATTTGTGCAAATGTGTGCGTTTTGTTTCGAAAATTTTTCTCATTTCTGTGAATGTGTGCGTTTTGCTTCGATTTTTGTCAATGTAGTGGTAGTTTCGGTAGCCCAGGTTGGGAGGGTTTGCTTCGGAAATTTTTTCTCATTTCTGTGAATGTGTGCGTTTTGCTTCGATTTTTGTCAATGTAGTTGTAGTTTTTTGGAATTGTTTTTGTTTTGCGTACAAATGTTTTTCATGTTAATATAACATGAATAGTGTTAATTAAAATACATGAAGATTTCTCTGGGTGTTGGCATCTCACTCTAACAACTCAAGTGCAACAAGTGCAAGCAGCACAAATGTTTTAAGAACCAATATGAACGCGAATATTTTAAACCCGACTGAGTTCCCGCCAACAATCATGCTCAATTCAACGAACTCAACAATAACCCATGATGAGACGTTCAGATGGAGTGCAGAATGTGCCTCTCCGAGTACACCTCTATTTACAATATCTTTGTCCACATCGTTACCGTCCGCAATAATGTCTACATCCTCGCTAGTCACATCAACATTATCCACCACAACAAATGTTCTGGCAACATCCTCTGCAACATGTTCTACAACACCTGCAGCATCAATACAGTCAGACGAAATTGAAATCAGGTAGGGATAGATACATCAAAATAGCGAAGCGGAGACGCAGTCCGAAAGTTGATGGATCCAATAAGTTAACAAAAATGTCCCAAACTGCTGATGGAGTTATTAATAATAAAAATTTTCTGTTCTGAGCACTGACACTGGACCTGAGATCCAAACTCCAAAATTTTGACGTGACATCACTAATGAAGGGTACCAGAGACAAAAATACAAATCTACACTGAATCTAACCATCTCAAAATCGTTGATTCTTTGAATAAAAACCATAAATCATTCTACACACATCAGCTTAAAAGCAGTAAAGGATTGGCTGTAGTTATTGAAGATATTGGTCCTGATGTTACTGGTGATGAAATCAAAGGTGCGCTCTTGCAGGAAAACTGTAGAGTAAAAACAGTCTGTTATATAAAAAATAAAGACAAAATCCCGCAACCTCTTTTCCGTGTTGAGCTTGAGCCAGACAACAAACAATTTTTAAAGGGAGAAACGCATCCCATCTATCAATTTCGTTATTTGATCCCCCGAAGAATTTCAGTTGAAGAGCCACATAAGCGCGATGGTCCACTGCAATGTATGAACTGTGAAGAATATGGACACTCTAAGTCATACTGCACGCTACGAAGTGTGTGTGTTGTATGTGGTGACTTTCATCAAACGTCCAAATGTACCGCAGGCAAGGAAGATGCAGTCGTAAGGAAATGCAGCAATTTTGGTGGCAATCACACGGCCAATTTTAGAGGTTGCCCAGTATACTGCGAACAAATTAAAAGTAGAGAAAACCCAATTGTTCCTGCAGCTCTACAAACACATCCCTTATACTCTAACTCTAACTTAAAAATAATAAAAGCCCTAATACCATAAATAGCCAGCAGCATACCAATAATAGCACATTAGAACAATCTTTAACCAACCTCACTCAAGTCATGACTCATTTTATGAGCTCAATACAGCAAATGATGCAAGACATGATGAAAAATCAAACCTTGCTTTTACAGGCTATATTGTCAAAAAAATTAGTGTGTTCAAATTTTGTTATTTGTATGCTAACGGCTTATGCCATAAATACTTCATAATATTTCTCCTATTCAAAAATTTCATTTTTTTTATTTTAGGATTTAATTCATTATGAAATAATTCATTAAATATAGAAATGAATTAACTCCTAACTAATTAGGAATTACTTCATTAGGAGTTAATTCATAAATGTTATGAGTTAATTCATTTCTTCTTATCTTGCGATTTCGATGCGATTTGATATTTTATCTTTACACAAAAATACAGTTTTTAAAACTGTATTTTATCAATTTGTTGCAATTTGCTCTTCTTAAGCGTTGCTTAGGAATTCAAATTTTGTTTAGTTGCTAATCGGTGTTGATCGCGCGTAGACCAATTTTGTGAATTTAAAAAAATAAAATGGAATTCCAATTAGTGCAAGGACAGCTAATTGTTATACGTTTTATGTGAAAAACAATTGTATATGAAAAAAATAAAACAATTGCGCAATTTTATTATTAAAATAAAAATCTAAAAAT
This sequence comes from Heteromyza rotundicornis, assembly GCA_951394025.1. NCBI lineage: Eukaryota > Metazoa > Arthropoda > Insecta > Diptera > Heleomyzidae > Heteromyza > Heteromyza rotundicornis. The sequence goes on from OX596012.1 coordinate 37,364,324, forward strand.
TTCAATAATTCAAAACAATTAATTGTATTTTAATTAATTCAAAATTGATTAAAGTCTATTTTTTAACATTTAAAGTAAAATAAAAAGATTGTAGTTTAATTAATTCAAAACAATTGATTTTTTTTGAATGTTAAAAAATAAATTTTAATTTTAATAATAAAATCGCGCGATTTTTTTTTTATCAAAATTTAATTCAAAATTAAATTTTTTTTTTTTGAATGTACAAATTTTATGTTTTAAGTAAGTACATATATTTTTTCAAACAATAAACTGACTGTATTGCCAAACAATTATGGTTTTTATTTTAAAATTTGTTTGTTAGGAGACATTTCACAATGAATTAACTCCTAACTCGATTAGGCGAAATTTCATAATGAATTAACTCCTTTGTTAATTCATTTGTTTTAGGAAATAATCTTTTTAATTTAGGAGAAAGTTCATATATTGTTAGGACCTAGATCATTAGGTGAAAATTCATTAGGAGTTAATTCGTTAGGAGAAAATTCGCGGAGCCCCCCTGACCGCCATATTTCGGCCAAAATTCACGAAGTATGGAGACGCTCCCAAAACCTCATGCTGCGCTGTTCGATTGCAGCATGTCACCTTTGAGAGATAAGAATCCCATGTCCGATGGTTTTCTGAAAAATATGCTCTCAAAGTGGTCTTAATTATTTGGTTGGTCCGCTCGGCCGGATTAGCCTGTGGATGATAGTGTGCAGTGTACCGCATCTGCACACCATACGACGCGCATAAACTCTGCAGCTCCTTGCTGCGAAACTGCGGCCCATTGTCGCATACAATGGACCTCGGCACCCCAAAGAGCAAGAACACGTTGTCCTCTAACTATTTGCAAACGCTCTTCGCCGTTGCATTTCGCAACGGAAACAACAAGGGAAACTTGGTGAAGTAGTCAACCACCGTTAAAATATATCAAAATCCACGATTAGACTTCACCAAGGGTACCACCAGATCTACACAGATTATCTCCCACGCCTCTAACTTCTTTGTCCTCTCTATCATACAACCCGCTGGCTTATTGTTGTCTGGTTTCACCCTACGGCAAACCTGACAACCTTTAATATATCTAGCTATCTATGCCTTTATTTTCGGATAATAATATATCTCAATTACCCTTGCGTATGTTTTCCTAACGCCCATGTGTCCCTATAATGGATTATCGTGGTACTCGAATAAAATATTGCGCCTATCACTCTTGCCCACAACTCTCTACCACTCGTACCCAGCGCTAAACAAACTATTTGGCCCTGCCTTTATGTGCTTATATAACACCCCATTTTCAATTCTCCAAGCTGGGTAATTGAGTGTTTTATCCTCCACTTTCCGAACCATGCTCTGGAGCCATGGATCTTCTACACGCCCTTCTACCTCTCCTACGACTGGGACACTTCTGGAAAGCATGTCGGGCACAACATGATCTTTCCCTTTCCGATGAAGGATTTCATAATCAAATTTTTGATCCATACCAACGAATAATGGTCGGTCACCACTGTGAACCGGACACTTTCGATGTATGGCCACAACTTCTCAACTGCCCATACAACAGCCAAACACTCCTTCTCGGTAGTGGAATAATTTCTCTCGCATCTGCTTAACGACCTACTCAAATAACAAATGACCTTCTCCCCTCAAACTGCTGTGTCAAAACGGCACCCATTCGAAAATCGGAAGTATCAGTTTGAACTACGAAAGGTCGCTCGAAATCGGGACAGCTAAGGACCGGCGCCATCACTAGACGCTTATTGGCCTTCAAAAAGATGTCCTCACACTCCGGCGACCATCTAAACCTGTTTTTCTTCTTCAGAAGATCAGTTAGAGGTTTAACCAAATTAGCTAAATTCGAAACAAACCTACAATACCAAGAAATGGTGCCAATAAACGACCGGACTTCCCTTACATTTTTGGGCGCTGCAGTTTTCAGCTTTGCCTCAAGTTTTTTGGGGTCAACATGTAAGCCCTGCCGATCAGTAACATAACCTAAGTACCGGAGCGAAGAAAGACAAAAATTACATTTTTTTCTATTCAATCTAAGCCTTGCCGAACAAATATATTAGTAACAATAACAAAATCGTCCAAATACACGAAAATATGGGGTTCTAAGTCAGCCCCAAGGACCTCATCTATAAATCTCTGCCAAGTTGCAGGCGGATTGTGCAGGCCATAAGGCATGCGCTTGAACTGGTAGAGCCCCCTAGCTCTATTTGCCTTGATGCCCTCAAGGACTTCCTCAAGGACTTCCTCATGGACTCTACCGGATTCACTGGCAACTCACGAGCCTCCATCTCTTATGCCACCTCCTCCTGGTTAAGCCTATTGATCACCATAATTATACCGGACAAACAAAAAACTAGTAAGAGAATTATCTTCAGTCTGAGATCATATGTTAGTAATTTATAGATTTATTATCGATAATTTTTCGATTTTTATAGATAATTTTTCGATAATTTATCGATTTATTATCGATAATTTTTCGATTTTTTATCGATAATTTTTCGATAATTTATCGATAATTTTTCGATTTGTATCGAGAATTTTTCGATAATTTATCGAAATTTTTTCGATAAATTATCGATAATATTTCGATAATTTATTGATTTTTTATTGATATTTTATCGATAATTTTCCAATATTTATCGATAATTTTAGTTTCCTGATCCATTTAAATTCCATTTTGTTTCGGTCAAATTCCATTTCGTTCCGGTTTCATTCCCATTTCGTTCCCGACCTCATTTCCAACCCAATGCAAAAAACCGCATCCAAATCGGTTAAGTATTTCTCAAGATAAACGAAAATAATATAAAATTGGCGCCATTTTGTATGGGAGGTAGGCGTGGCTCTTATCCGATGTTGCCCATTTTCAATACCGTCCAATCATTCGCCAACACAAGAGGAATCCCAAAATTTGGAGTCGATAACTCAAAAGCTACGACAGTTATCGTTCGAAATGACAGACAGACGGACATGGACTAATGGACTCAGGAGGTGATGCTGATCAAGAATATATATACTTTTCCATACCGGACACACCTCCTTATGGGCGTTACAAACGGTGTGACAAAAACCATATACCCTTGGACACTAGTGTGCAGGGTATAAAAATTAATAAATTATCGAAAAATTTTCGATAAATTATCGAAAAATTTTCTATAAACTATCGAAAAATTATAGATTAAAAATCGAAAAATTATCGATAAAAAATCGAAAAACTATCGATAAAATATCGAAAAATTATTGATAATAAATCGAAAAATTATCGATAAAAATCGAAAAATTATCAATAAAAATCGAAAAATTATTAATAAAAAATCGAAAAACTATCGATAAAAAATCGAAAAATTATGAATAAAATATCGAAAAACTATCAATAAAGTACCGATTTTCGATACAATAACTAACATATGGTCTCAGAATGTATCGTACTAGTATGTGCAGGGTATTTTTAGCTTCGGTCAGACCGAAGATAATTCTCTTACCAGTTTTTTCTTTTTTTTAATCTTTCTTTTTTAATTGTACAACTTTACACATTAGGCGACAATTACATCATCAAACAAAATTTAATAAAAGTACACAAATTTCACAAATTTCTAAAAAAAAAAAAATTACATACAAAAACATAGAAAATATTTTTGCATCTACATATACACAATATATTTAGTAAACATAAAATTTTTCAAATTAGTGTTTTATTTTCCCGTGCATGGCGTGCTGGCAAATTTACTAGTTAATAATAATAATAAACAAATATACAAAAACTAGAAAAATGTTCAATATGCTGAGAACGCCGCCACTTGATTTAATCTCACAAACCGGTTTGTCGGAAAACAGTAACAATGCTGAGGCACCCGCGAAAGCGTCACAGTTAAAAGCCTTTGCACTCTCTGAGAATGCATCGCAACTTACTCTCGTGTTTCGTGCTGACAATGCTATTCACAAGCTCTCTCGCATCACCATCTGTTCCTTGGCGAGAACCAAAAGTCTGTTCATAAGCCCCAGTCAGCGAAAAAAGGCAATAAAATGAATTCTCTCGAGCAGACTACTACAGGTACGGCAGTGCAGACAGGCATGCACTGCTACCTGCAAAAGACAGACAATGCGAAAACGTCAAGCGACCTTTCCAGAAAATACCAAAACACCTAAATCTTGGCCAAAATAGATATTCTTTACTGTATGAAGAAGAAAATTCAGACCCTAAACCCAAAACCGTCAAAGCCGCCGCCAATTTATCTCAGAGAAAAAAACTCAAATTCTCTTGTCATTCTGATAACACAGCTTGCTGGTGTCAACCAAGGTCCATATATAACAGGTCACGCAATCGATGGAACAAAAATTGCCTCTCTCTGCGCATGACGTCACAAGGCTGAAAGCTAATACGAAAAAAAATGTCTGTGTAAAACGAAAAAAGTTGTAGCATTTTTTAAGGCATTCTACAAAATAAACAAAAGCCCAAATATTAAACGTTTTATTTGTAATATTTTTATTAATTTTTTTAATAACGCAATAATAAGTTTTTAATTGGCAGAATGCGTTGTCCGGAGTCGAAGCTGCTGCGCTTGGTTCTGCGTGTCCTGTGGCTGATGTGGAAGTTCTTGCATCCCGTAGAAGGGAATTAACAATTTTCCTACGCTTTTTCACCTGCAGCTTTTCCAAGAGTTTTTTAGCTTTGGGCGAGGGCGAACGCGGTGACGAAGCATTTTTATTTATGCAAGGAACAGCACCAGGCCGCAGAAACCTCCTTTCTTTTAAACCTAAGCAAACACAAATCAGCGTCCACACTATTAAGTATAATCACTTTTCTTACCCATTTCATAAGCCAGATTTCCTTCTATATCTTCCGCTTTGAAATGTTCAATGCAGACCCTCCAAGTTTTAGGCTTGAAAGGAACAGATCGCCGACAAAACTCCAACCACTTTCGCAATGTTGCTGGTTCTTTTGGAAACGTAAAGAATTGCGTTCATTGACGCAATTCCACACCGCGCACATCATTTTTAGTCTTTTTTTTAATTTAATATTCAATTTCAATAAAATTTTCCAACAAAACCAAAAACTGACTGCTCACTTTAATATATTATGAAATTGTTTGTCAACAGCCTTATGACATCACAGGGCATCAGCTGATTGTCAATTTGGTGAGAGAGAAATAACGAACCTGCGCATTGCGTGACCTGTTATATATGGACCTTGGGTGTCAACAGATTTCATTTGGTGCCCTTTCTCAAGGGCGCTATCCTTGCAACTAAAATTCAAATTTATAATGAGGTAGATTTTCGAAAAGGAGCTATTACACATACCAGCTCAAAAGCAGCAAAGGTTTTATGGTTGTAATAAGAGGAATAGACTCTTTTATTGAATGCGATGAACTAAAGTTCATCGCCGCATTAACAGAGCAAACATTTCAGGATAGATCTGTGTCTAACATAAAAAACAGAGATAAATTACCCCAACCCCTCTTCCGCATTGAACTCGAATTTGACCGAAAGACCCTAAGAAAAGACGAGCCACACTCCATATATAATCTGCGGTAGTTATTACATCGTAAAGTCAGTGTTGAGGAGCCGCGTAAAAGCCGTGGTCCAATACAATGCAAAAATAGCCAGGAATTTCCACACAACAAAATATTGTACACTTCCCAGTGTTTGTGTTATTTGCGGTGACTTGCACCAGACCCAATTGTGCCCGAAATCTAGGAACGATGCAGCCGTTAGACATTATAGTAACTGTGGTAAAAATCACACTGCAAATTATAGAGGATGTGTAGTCTATAAAACCCTTAAAAATAAGGTTTCTTCCCAAACGAGGCCCTTCAGAGGAACAACTGTGACGATGTCAAACCCTACTCCAGCCAATATCACCCAGATGAAATCAAACCCACCACCCCAAGGGAATGGAGCTATGACTGCACCACAACAACAACCATTTTCACATGCAAATGCACTCAAAGGCAATACCGAAGACCTCCAGTTATTCAACCTGCTCAACAGAACATTGGCCTTGAACAAACACTCCAGATGTTTATGCATAACTTGTCGCAGTTTATGAATGGCATGCAAACTATGATGCAGGAGATATTACGCAATCGAAGCATGTTAATCCAGACCCTTATAAATACCAAACCATAATTGCGATAAAAATATCCTTCTGGAACGCGAACGGCTTATCGCGCTATTATTAACAAAAACTCTAATATTGAAAATATCCCACGATAATTAAATTCCCATTTAGCCCGCTTACTCGGTCGCGAAGCGCGAGTTCGGAACCCTGAAAAAACGATAGTATGATACCGTATCCCTGCACATCTCCAGGGATAGAATAACAGTTTAATTTTTCAAAAACGCCAATATGAAAAACCCCACAAATCAATTTTTCGAAACAAAAAAATTACAACAAAATAGTAGCCATATATATACATATATAGATATATATAAAATCCAAAACTATCCGCGAATTTATTTCTAACGACCCGAAACAAAATTATCAATTTAACATAACTTTTTTTTTTTAACGCTTGAATTATGGGATCACACAATAAACACAACCAAAAAAGAAACTAGTAAGAGAATTATCTTCGGTCTGACCGAAGCTATAATACCCTGCACATGCGAGTACGATACATTCTGAGACCATATGTTAGTAATTTTATCGAAAATCGGTATTTTATTGATAGTTTTTCGATAATTTATCGAATTATTATCGATAATTTTTCGATAATTTTTCGATTTTTATCTATAATTTTTCTATTTTTTTATCGATAATTTTTCGATTTTTTATCGTAAATTTTTCGATAATTTATTGATAATTTTTCGATAGTTTATCGATAATTTTGCGATAATTTATCGATAATTTTTCGATTATTTATCGATAATTTTCCAATATTTATCGATAATTTTCCAATATTTATCGATAATTTTAGTTTTCTGATCCATTTAAAAATGTTGTTTCAATTCCATTTCGTTCCGGTTTCATTCCATTTCGTTCCCGACCTCATTTGCAACCCAATGCAAAAAACCGCACCCAAATTGGTTCAGTATTTCTCAAGATAAACGAAAATAATATAAAATTGACGGCCATTTTGTATGAGAGGTAGGCGTGGCTCTTATCCGATGTTGCCCATTTTCAATACCGTCCAATCATTCGCTAAAATAAAAGGAATCACATAATTTGGGGTCGATAGCTCAAAAGCTACGACAGTTATCGTGCGAAATGACAGACAGACGGACAGACGGACATGGACTAATGGACTCAGGAGGTGATGCTGATCAAGAATATATATACTTTTCCATACCGGACACACCTTCTTATGGGCGTTACAAACGGTGTGACAAAAACCATATACCCTTGTACACTAGTGTGCAGGGTATAAAAAGATCACAACTTGTAACTAAAAATTTTTTTCTGATTCTTCAAACATTATAAACGCCTGTCTTTTCTATAACCCTTATATTAACTTGCTTTGGGTGGACTATATATATATATATATATATGCGGCGAGCTTTTTCATACACTTCCACATGAGCTAGAGTGCTGAAATTTGGAACACTGATAGAACTCCGGTGACAATGCATTCTATTAAATTCTATTAATCTATTTTGGGGTCCATCAGAGGAGGATTTGACACGCCCACTTTTACCGCCCACAAGTTAGAAAATACGTATTTCTCTCACATTTGTGAATCTTTAAAAGCAAATACCATATGATCAACTTGGTTGCCACTAAGGCATTCTAAGGATCCCGGGATCCCGGAAGTTTTCTCAATCCCGGAATCCCGGGATTTTTAAGATATTTTTGTTTAAGATATTTTTGACGTTTCTCCACAAAAAATTTAGTGCTCAAACACACAAAAATTTACAAGATATGTTAAAATTATTTTGTTGACCGTATATTGTTGACCGTTTAGCATGAAATGGAGCTGGCAGAATTTTATTCGGATTCAGCGTAGCAAAAAAAATAATTTGTTCGATCAATCTAATTTAAAAAGAATTACTTTTTGTTTGACTATATTTATTTAAATATAATTTGTTTTGTTTAATGTAATATTTATTAAATATGTTTTCTTTGTCGAATTAAACTTAAAATATTGTTGCAACAATTTTTTCTTTAATTTTATATTAACTATTGTATTTAATTGGAAAATCCCGAAAATCCCGAACAAATCCCGGGATCCCGGGATTGTAATTTCAAATCCCGAAATCCCGGGATTTTCAAAATCACTTCGGGATTGAATGCCTTAGTTGCTATACAACAACAAGTAAAAATTCAGTTTGCTGCATTTTACCATTCGCTGCTTCAGTGAGTTGGCATGTGATGCAAAGGAGAAGCAATTCTCTTGTGCGTCATACTAATACTTACTTATTGCGTCGCTTGGATAAAATAAACTGCATAAAGAGTGCTGACGAGGATCCGTGGCTGGATCCGAAACAGCTGTACACTCTGCCATACTGAGTTTTTGCTTAGTTGTTGTACTCCCTTTCCAAAATTAATTTTTTGGAAAATGAGCTAAAACCCATAATTAATACATAGAATTTATCCTGAAAGTTTCAAGAGAATCGGTGCAGGCGTTTAGCCGTGATGCTCCGACGAACAGACAGACAGACACACAATCAGTTTTATAATATATATAGGGATAGGGATTCTAATAAAATTTGTATTCCTTTATATAAATAAATTGTTTCATACACGAAATTTCGCTTTTTGATAAAAATTTCATATTTGCATAAAAGGCTGAAAGATATCGAAAAAAGGGTCTGTGAGTGCTGGCACTCAATCGTATATATGTAGTTAAAATGTTTTTTTATGGATTTTGTTTTCTATAGAAAATTTAACTTTTTAATTTTACTTTTAACGAAGTTAACTTTTCAACGAAATTAACTTTTTAATTTAACGAAGTTACATTTTTGATTAACTATCACCGGGTCTCGATTAACTATGCCCAGCTTTGGAAACTGCAGTTCTGTTATTTTGGAGCTGGGTGGACAGTAAATTGCAGATATTGTAAATCCTTTTACGTATTCATCGAGGCATATGCTGGTGGCTTGCAAATACTCGGCGCAAAATTCCTGTAAAACATAAGGGTAATTCACGAGTTGGTGAAAATCAGATTGGAAAATTGTGCAATTGTAAATATTTCCAATCAAATGTGAACGCTCTTTTTCTGGTTACTTTGCAATACCACATAAACAGCTGATTTACTTCTATGGTATTATTTTGTTGACATTACGGAAATTTTAATAAATTTTATTATGCCGAAATAAACTAATCTTTCAGTACTCTAACTGCGGAGCTTCTTTCAAATGATTTAAAATCATTTTTATCTCCTCCTCCGTCCATATTTTGTTGGGCTTACTTTTTTTGTGAGAAACAGTGTTGCTTTGTAACATAAAATGTTCACTTAGATGGCAGCACTGGTGAAGAGCTGTCAAATCAGTGTTGCATTTGCATTTCCACTTCTGCAAGACCATTTGCACAAGCTAGTGAATTGCCTTAATTTGTTCGATTCTGTCCTTTAATAGAACCGCTGATCCGCCTGGTGCTTTACCACCTAAAATAAAAACAGAGTAAAAAACACGTTTTTTAAAATATAACCCTTTAACCGACTAAAAAGCAGAAAATAAATTTTCTTTAAATTAATTTCAGCAATTTCGATTTAAAATTAAGGGTTTTTGGGTACTTTCCTCCGAATATCATTGCAGATTTTATAGTCGCCAAAAACCCTTAATTTTAAATCGAAATTGCTGAAATTAATTTAAAGAAAATTTATTTTCTGCTTTTTAGTCGGTTAAAGGGTTATATTTTAAAAAACTTGTTTTTTACTCTGTTTTTTTTTTCCTTTTTTTTTGTTTTTTTTTTTTTTTAATTTTTTCTCCCGCCTTTTTCCCCCTTTTTTTACTCTTTTTCCCGAATGCGAACCTAAGTAAAAAATTTCAGCCTTGTAGCTTACAAAATACGAAAGTTAGGTCTTTAAATTGGCTCCATCCCGCTCCCCTTTGCCCCAACACCCCCCTTTCCAAAGGCTTTCCAAAGGGTAAAAAATTGTAGCTTGAAGGAATTGAAAGTTATGCCATGTTTAAAAAAAGTTTGAGTCTCCCCACGGCCCCCTACGCCTCTGATGGACCCCAAAATTTAATAGAATGCATTGTCACCGGAGTTCTATCAGTGTATGAAATTGTTTTTAAATTCAGACCAATTAGTAAATACATATAGTAACTGCCAGTTTATTAGGCACTGCCTACTTTAATAATTTATATTGGCTTCCGAAATTTTAAGAATTTTAACTTGGTTACTACGGAAAACACCGTTCGAATGAGTATCATGGCATTTGAAGCGAGAAAATCATATTTAAAAATTTACCTACTTTTCGACCTTTTTTGATGCAAAAATTTGCGCTATTCAATAACAAACCACTTTGCAAAAGTAAATACATTTTTGGAATTAAAAAGCTAGCGCACTTGCCGCATAATAATTAGAGATGCAAAAATAAGATTAAACCGAATTTTTTGTTTTCTTGTTAATTTTCTTTACGGTTTCAGAAGAAAACGGCGCTGGCCGAATTTTTTTCTTATTAAATCTCACAATGTCAAAACAAAATTGAGATTTCTTGTTGTTATGTTTGACATAATCTTCATTTACTCCAAAATACATTTTTCATAGAGATAAGAACACATTTCAAGAAAAATCAGAGTATATTTGAATTCATTTTGTAAAAATCTGTAAAATCTCTTACATTTATAAAAAATCTGTAGTTTTTGGGAGAAAATCTTAAAATCTGACAGAGCTCAAAAAAATCTTTAAATATGGTAACACTGGTCATATGGGTCTCTGAAATTAGCAGTACATCTATGCAGTGTGAGTTGAGGAATTGAATAAGTTCCAATTTATGTTGGCATAAGCCTGTTCCGCGATTAACTTTTTGTTTCATGTTATTTTTGCCTTTCCCTTGTTTTAAATTTTTGGTTGTTTTTTTTTCCTCTTGGGTTTGTTGGTGAACGAAACCGAAGGGAAAGACACATCGACACAATCTTAGAGCACGCGCTGAAAATTTTATTGATTTCAATAACTTTTTTTATACCCTACACCTCATGAGGTATGGGTATATTCACTTTGGTCTGATGTTTGTAACACCAAGAAGGAGAAGTGTCCGGTATGGAAAAGTATATATATATTGATCAGCGTCATCTCCTGAGTTGATTTAGCCCTATCCGTCTATGCGTCTGTCCGTCAGTCCGTCCTCTTTTCTTGTAAACACGATTGCAGGAGCTAGAAAGCTAGGGATCCCAAATTTTGCATTTATCCTTCTTAGGCCCTAGAAGGAGTTGGCATTGAAAATGGGCGGAATCGGTCGACTGCCACACCTACCTCCCATATAAGTGAAAATTGTGTTTTTACCGAAATTTTAAGATTTCATCAAAACAGTATGAAATTTTGTATAGTGGGGTTTTCGGGGTCGCTGATTTCGAATTTGATGTCGGAATTTAAAAATGCAAGATGGCGGAACCAATATGGCGGCCGAAATTTTAAAATTTCATCAAAACAGTATGAAATTTTGTACAGGGGGTTTTTGGGGTCGCTGATTTCGAATTTTATGTCGCATTTTCAAAATTCAAGATGGCGAACCAATATGGCCCAGTAGGTGTAGGGTATATATAAGTCGGCTTGCCCGACTGAAACTTACTCACTTGTTTATTTTTTTTGTTTTGCTTAATTTGTAAGCAAAACAAATTCGCCACTCGCTAGTAGAACGCGGCCGGCACGGGGAATTGGCAGCTACGTTTTGAGCTGTCAAGATCTCTCCTTCTCTTTGGTTACGACTTCGTTTTCCAACGTTGTAGAAGGCATTGCCAGGCGCGAAACTATACTTAAGTAGATAGAAAAATGTCAAAAACTAGACTAGAGCTTTTATGTACTCTTTGAATCTGTTTGAGGGTGGGGAATCTGTCGAATTTATGCTTTCGCCTATTCATATATGAGTGCCGCCAAAATAAGTATTTTAATTTTTGTGTGTGCGGTGGGTTTGGCAAATTTACATATACATGATTTTTGACATATAGGTGTGGGCCCCGATTGCGAATACTGGCTTCTGCGTAGGTCGCGCTCATGTGTGGGGAGAAGATGCTAGAGAAATGGAGAGTGCGCGCCATATATGCGTTCATATAGACAAAGTTCTTTCGTTTTTTTTCAGCAGGGCGGAAGAGTACTTAAAAACGCAGCGATTGTAAGTAAGATGAAGTAGCGAACTAAGCGCCTTCTCACCAGAGCCACTAATGCTCATGCAATACCTTTACCTAATATCGATTAACTTCGGCAAGCTGTATGCAAAACGCTTTCATGTATATACACACACAAAAAATCATTTCACATATAAACTAAAATAGCTTCGACCTAAAGCTGCCACCTTTAAGAAAATAACATTGCCACAAGACTACCGTTGCCACCTAACACTATTTTCACCTATTACGGTGGTGTATTAGATTTTCATATTACACTTTCCTATTGCATTACATTTCATATTTGCAACATTAATAAAAAATATTTGTTTGAGGTGAGAAATTTCATAAAAACAAACAAAAATGTGAATCATTTAAAAATTAAAATTCCCGAAAAAAAATTCTACAAAATGAACACCTTTCTTAGAAGTCTCTCAAGAAACTGTAAAAGGGGAAATCAAAACTTAAAAAAAATTTTATCTCGGAAAGCAGATTTTTGCTACAAAAAAAGATTCAGATTCGGTTTTAGTACGTCAAAATACATAATACGAAAATAAAAATTGAAAAAATCCCATGACTAAATCGCTTTGCAATAAAAATAATCGACAATCGGAAATAATGTGGTGAAAACAGGTGAAAACATTGATAGGTGGCAACGGTAGCCTTTTGTCAGTATTATTTCCTTAAAGGTGGCAATGGTAATTCAAAGCTGCATATATATTTGTTACTTTTTGTGTGTATATACGCATTCACCATACAGCTTGCTGAACTATATCGCCATTAGCTGAAGTTATTTTATAGCTGGCTGTGGTCTGTTGGTTAGAGCTTCGGCTTATGACTGCTGCAGTCTTGGGTTCAAGCACGCCACCTGTCGTATTTTTTTTTTTAGTCCATTGCTTGATATTCTTTTTTATTTTTTAAATCTTTCTTTTTTAATTCTTTTTTAATGTAACAGTTCAACTTTACACAATTACATCATCAAACAAAATTTCTTTCTATTCTTTACAAAATTTAATAAAAGTTCACATATTTCACAAATGATTTTGTATATGCATATATAAATTATGGAGTTCACCATACGGCTTGGTCTACCTAACCGCCATTAGCTGAAATTATTTTATAGCTGGCTGTGGTCAGTTGGGTAGAGCTTCCGCTTTGTCTGCGGTAGTCTTGGGTTCAATCCCGCCACCGGTCGTATTTTTTTTTTATTCATTGCTTGATATTCTTTTTTTAATCTTTCTTTTTTAATGTAACAGTTCAACTTTACACAATTACATCATCAAACAAAATTTCTTTCTATTCTTTACAAAATTTAATAAAAAATTACATATTCCACAAATTTCTATAAAAAAAATTACATTTAAATTTTAAAAACATAGAAAATATTTTTGCATCTAAAATATATTTAGTAAACATTTAATTTTTTCAAATTAGTGTGTTTTTTCCCGGGCAAATTTACTATTTCTAATAAACGTTTACATTGTTAAAATCGAATTCGATAAAAAAGAAGAAATCATTAAATAAAAACACAAAGCTAAAAAATTACATTTGCAACACTGATCTCTTTTACTTACATATTTGTAATATGTCAAAAATTTCATCTGTCAAATTTAATTGTCGTTTGCACAGCAACAATGAAATTTTAACACACCTCGCAAAATTATCTTCAACTTACATATACAGAAAGAAAAATTGCATGTAGTGATATTTCAACTCTTTTCCCACTCTCTCTTCTTCTTCAATTTCAGGGTTAAGGCGATAGTTTTTGTTAGTAAGGAGGGAACGAGTGAAAGCTTGCATGGGTGTACCATGTTAATGTTAATTAGGACAAATTTGTGGATGTTTGATTTGTAGATATGATGTACGATATGGGTTTGTATGTTCTGGTTTGGAAAATTTATATTAATTATGAAATCTCTGCGGATACTGATCTATACATATAGTGCAAGTCAAGATGGTTTTTTTTGAGTAATAAACAAATTATTTATTTCTTGGTGCGACATAATTATTTTGCAGCTCAATAATTTGGACTTTTCCAGAGATAACAAATTAGCGAGTGTCAATTTAATGATAATTTATCTCGATTAACTATGCCCAGCTTTGGAAACTGCAGTTCTGTTATTTTGGAGCTGGGTGGACAGTAAATTGCAGATATTGTAAATCCTTTTACGTATTCATCGAGGCATATGCTGGTGGCTTGCAAATACTCGGCGCAAAATTCCTGTAAAACATAAGGGTAATTCACGAGTTGGTGAAAATCAGATTGGAAAATTGTGCAATTGTAAATATTTCCAATCAAATGTGAACGCTCTTTTTCTGGTTACTTTGCAATACCACATAAACAGCTGATTTACTTCTATGGTATTATTTTGTTGACATTACGGAAATTTTAATAAATTTTATTATGCCGAAATAAACTAATCTTTCAGTACTCTAACTGCGGAGCTTCTTTCAAATGATTTAAAATCATTTTTATCTCCTCCTCCGTCCATATTTTGTTGGGCTTACTTTTTTTGTGAGAAACAGTGTTGCTTTGTAACATAAAATGTTCACTTAGATGGCAGCACTGGTGAAGAGCTGTCAAATCAGTGTTGCATTTGCATTTCCACTTCTGCAAGACCATTTGCACAAGCTAGCGAATTGCCTTAATTTGTTCGATTCTGTCCTTTAATAGAACCGCTGATCCGCCTGGTGCTTTACCACCTAAAATAAAAACAGAGTAAAAAACACGTTTTTTAAAATATAACCCTTTAACCGACTAAAAAGCAGAAAATAAATTTTCTTTAAATTAATTTCAGCAATTTCGATTTAAAATTAAGGGTTTTTGGGTACTTTCCTCCGAATATCATTGCAGATTTTATAGTCGCCAAAAACCCTTAATTTTAAATCGAAATTGCTGAAATTAATTTAAAGAAAATTTATTTTCTGCTTTTTAGTCGGTTAAAGGGTTATATTTTAAAAAACTTGTTTTTTACTCTGTTTTTTTTTTCCTTTTTTTTTGTTTTTTTTTTTTTTTAATTTTTTCTCCCGCCTTTTTCCCCCTTTTTTTACTCTTTTTCCCGAATGCGAACCTAAGTAAAAAATTTCAGCCTTGTAGCTTACAAAATACGAAAGTTAGGTCTTTAAATTGGCTCCATCCCGCTCCCCTTTGCCCCAACACCCCCCTTTCCAAAGGCTTTCCAAAGGGTAAAAAATTGTAGCTTGAAGGAATTGAAAGTTATGCCATGTTTAAAAAAAGTTTGAGTCTCCCCACGGCCCCCTACGCCTCTGATGGACCCCAAAATTTAATAGAATGCATTGTCACCGGAGTTCTATCAGTGTATGAAATTGTTTTTAAATTCAGACCAATTAGTAAATACATATAGTAACTGCCAGTTTATTAGGCACTGCCTACTTTAATAATTTATATTGGCTTCCGAAATTTTAAGAATTTTAACTTGGGTACTACGGAAAACACCGTTCGAATGAGTATCATGGCATTTGAAGCGAGAAAATCATATTTAAAAATTTACCTACTTTTCGACCTTTTTTGATGCAAAAATTTGCGCTATTCAATAACAAACCACTTTGCAAAAGTAAATACATTTTTGGAATTAAAAAGCTAGCGCACTTGCCGCATAATAATTAGAGATGCAAAAATAAGATTAAACCGAATTTTTTGTTTTCTTGTTAATTTTCTTTACGGTTTCAGAAGAAAACGGCGCTGGCCGAATTTTTTTCTTATTAAATCTCACAATGTCAAAACAAAATTGAGATTTCTTGTTGTTATGTTTGACATAATCTTCATTTACTCCAAAATACATTTTTCATAGAGATAAGAACACATTTCAAGAAAAATCAGAGTATATTTGAATTCATTTTGTAAAAATCTGTAAAATCTCTTACATTTATAAAAAATCTGTAGTTTTTGGGAGAAAATCTTAAAATCTGACAGAGCTCAAAAAAATCTTTAAATATGGTAACACTGGTCATATGGGTCTCTGAAATTAGCAGTACATCTATGCAGTGTGAGTTGAGGAATTGAATAAGTTCCAATTTATGTTGGCATAAGCCTGTTCCGCGATTAACTTTTTGTTTCATGTTATTTTTGCCTTTCCCTTGTTTTAAATTTTTGGTTTTTTTTTTTTCCTCTTGGGTTTGTTGGTGAACGAAACCGAAGGGAAAGACACATCGACACAATCTTAGAGCACGCGCTGAAAATTTTATTGATTTCAATAACTTTTTTTATACCCTACACCTCATGAGGTATGGGTATATTCACTTTGGTCTGATGTTTGTAACACCAAGAAGGAGAAGTGTCCGGTATGGAAAAGTATATATATATTGATCAGCGTCACCTCCTGAGTTGATTTAGCCCTATCCGTCTATGCGTCTGTCCGTCTGTCCGTCCTCTTTTCTTGTAAACACGATTGCAGGAGCTAGAAAGCTAGGGATCCCAAATTTTGCATTTATCCTTCTTAGGCCCTAGAAGGAGTTGGCATTGAAAATGGGCGGAATCGGTCGACTGCCACACCTACCTCCCATATAAGTGAAAATTGTGTTTTTACCGAAATTTTAAGATTTCATCAAAACAGTATGAAATTTTGTATAGTGGGGTTTTCGGGGTCGCTGATTTCGAATTTGATGTCGGAATTTAAAAATGCAAGATGGCGGAACCAATATGGCGGCCGAAATTTTAAAATTTCATCAAAACAGTATGAAATTTTGTACAGGGGGTTTTTGGGGTCGCTGATTTCGAATTTTATGTCGCATTTTCAAAATTCAAGATGGCGAACTAATATGGCCCAGTAGGTGTAGGGTATATATAAGTCGGCTTGCCCGACTGAAACTTACTCACTTGTTTATTTTTTTTGTTTTGCTTAATTTGTAAGCAAAACAAATTCGCCACTCGCTATTAGAACGCGGCCGGCACGGGGAATTGGCAGCTACGTTTTGAGCTGTCAAGATCTCTCCTTCTCTTTGGTTACGACTTCGTTTTCCAACGTTGTAGAAGGCATTGCCAGGCGCGAAACTATACTTAAGTAGATAGAAAAATGTCAAAAACTAGACTAGAGCTTTTATGTACTCTTTGAATCTGTTTGAGGGTGGGGAATCTGTCGAATTTATGCTTTCGCCTATTCATATATGAGTGCCGCCAAAATAAGTATTTTAATTTTTGTGTGTGCGGTGGGTTTGGCAAATTTACATATACATGATTTTTGACATATAGGTGTGGGCCCCGATTGCGAATACTGGCTTCTGCGTAGGTCGCGCTCATGTGTGGGGAGAAGATGCTAGAGAAATGGAGAGTGCGCGCCATATATGCGTTCATATAGACAAAGTTCTTTCGTTTTTTTTCAGCAGGGCGGAAGAGTACTTAAAAACGCAGCGATTGTAAGTAAGATGAAGTAGCGAACTAAGCGCCTTCTCACCAGAGCCACTAATGCTCATGCAATACCTTTACCTAATATCGATTAACTTCGGCAAGCTGTATGCAAAACGCTTTCATGTATATACACACACAAAAAATCATTTCACATATAAACTAAAATAGCTTCGACCTAAAGCTGCCACCTTTAAGAAAATAACATTGCCACAAGACTACCGTTGCCACCTAACACTATTTTCACCTATTACGGTGGTGTATTAGATTTTCATATTACACTTTCCTATTGCATTACATTTCATATTTGCAACATTAATAAAAAATATTTGTTTGAGGTGAGAAATTTCATAAAAACAAACAAAAATGTGAATCATTTAAAAATTAAAATTCCCGAAAAAAAATTCTACAAAATGAACACCTTTCTTAGAAGTCTCTCAAGAAACTGTAAAAGGGGAAATCAAAACTTAAAAAAAATTTTATCTCGGAAAGCAGATTTTTGCTACAAAAAAAGATTCAGATTCGGTTTTAGTACGTCAAAATACATAATACGAAAATAAAAATTGAAAAAATCCCATGACTAAATCGCTTTGCAATAAAAATAATCGACAATCGGAAATAATGTTTAGCCGTAACAGGTGAAAACATTGATAGGTGGCAACGGTAGCCTTTTGTCAGTATTATTTCCTTAAAGGTGGCAATGGTAATTCAAAGCTGCATATATATTTGTTACTTTTTGTGTGTATATACGCATTCACCATACAGCTTGCTGAACTATATCGCCATTAGCTGAAGTTATTTTATAGCTGGCTGTGGTCTGTTGGTTAGAGCTTCGGCTTATGACTGCTGCAGTCTTGGGTTCAAGCACGCCACCTGTCGTATTTTTTTTTTTAGTCCATTGCTTGATATTCTTTTTTCTTTTTTTAATCTTTCTTTTTTAATTCTTTTTTAATGTAACAGTTCAACTTTACACAATTACATCATCAAACAAAATTTCTTTCTATTCTTTACAAAATTTAATAAAAGTTCACATATTTCACAAATGATTTTGTATATGCATATATAAATTATGGAGTTCACCATACGGCTTGGTCTACCTAACCGCCATTAGCTGAAATTATTTTATAGCTGGCTGTGGTCAGTTGGGTAGAGCTTCCGCTTTGTCTGCGGTAGTCTTGGGTTCAATCCCGCCACCGGTCGTATTTTTTTTTTATTCATTGCTTGATATTCTTTTTTTAATCTTTCTTTTTTAATGTAACAGTTCAACTTTACACAATTACATCATCAAACAAAATTTCTTTCTATTCTTTACAAAATTTAATAAAAAATTACATATTCCACAAATTTCTATAAAAAAATTACATTTAAATTTTAAAAACATAGAAAATATTTTTGCATCTAAAATATATTTAGTAAACATTTAATTTTTTCAAATTAGTGTGTTTTTTCCCGGGCAAATTTACTATTTCTAATAAACGTTTACATTGTTAAAATCGAATTCGATAAAAAAGAAGAAATCATTAAATAAAAACACAAAGCTAAAAAATTACATTTGCAACACTGATCTCTTTTACTTACATATTTGTAATATGTCAAAAATTTCATCTGTCAAATTTAATTGTCGTTTGCACAGCAACAATGAAATTTTAACACACCTCGCAAAATTATCTTCAACTTACATATACAGAAAGAAAAATTGCATGTAGTGATATTTCAACTCTTTTCCCACTCTCTCTTCTTCTTCAATTTCAGGGTTAAGGCGATAGTTTTTGTTAGTAAGGAGGGAACGAGTGAAAGCTTGCATGGGTGTACCATGTTAATGTTAATTAGGACAAATTTGTGGATGTTTGATTTGTAGATATGATGTACGATATGGGTTTGTATGTTCTGGTTTGGAAAATTTATATTAATTATGAAATCTCTGCGGATACTGATCTATACATATAGTGCAAGTCAAGATGGTTTTTTTTGAGTAATAAACAAATTATTTATTTCTTGGTGCGACATAATTATTTTGCAGCTCAATAATTTGGACTTTTCCAGAGATAACAAATTAGCGAGTGTCAATTTAATGATAATTTATCCTGAATAATAGAGCGTTTGGAGGCTTGAGGTCCGGTACTTGCTCAAAGAAAAAAACATACCATACCAAATCCCATAAAATATACTTCCAAGTCGGGTTGAAGGGGGCGCATTCGCCACGTTTTTTCAAAGATTTTAAAAAAATTACCCATTTTTCGTTTCTTACAAATTTTTTTACAGTTCGAAACTTACTTCGGCTCAGTCAATATTTCTCCATAAACAAATTTTTTTGTTCATCTAACGGTATTCATATACATAACGGTAATCGTTCAAATGCGCAAGCATTGATATTTTCAAGTTACAGGATAATCTATTTTCAGATCAACAAAAAGTGCAGAGCAAAATAATAGCATTGTTACAAAAAAATTTCCTAAAAAGTGACAATTGGCTGTTTTAAAACTTTTATTGGCTATGAATGGTTATGAATTGGACGATCCTAACATTGATCAGACAAACTACGCAATATTATAAAATCATTGAAAGAAAGGGATAAGGACATGAATAAGGACAAGAATAACGACCAGATATCCTTTGTAGATCTTCAAGATATCATTTGTGGATATGCTCTGAATTGGGTAAATTAACCCGAAACAGGTACCCAAAAGCGGTGACGTCTGAAAAAGTGTGCTTTAAAATTAAATGTGAACACTTTCAAAAATAATTTAAAGTGTTTCTCCCGTAAAGTTTTTACACATAGCAAACTAAATTTTTTTTTAAAGTGTTTATATTAAGCATTTAAAGTGTAAGTTTAAAAGTAAACACTTTTGATGTTAAAGTAATCTTCTTTGGTTTAAAAGTGTTTACTTTATTTTAAACTAGACACTTTATATTTAAAAGTAAAAAACTTAAATTTTATTGTTAACCCTTTTAAAAGAATAAGTAAAGTGAATGTACTTAATTTTAAATTGCAATCTTTATCTGGACACTTTAAATTTACGTTAAAATTCAAAGCTTTTACTATTTTATTTACTATTTTCACATTGAAATTTTAACTCTTTTAAAAATTGTCTATGTTTTAAGGAGCCTGGGTTCAAATCCACGCTCCTAATGGTTTTTTTTTTTAATTTTTTTGTTTTATATGTTTTTTTTTAAAGATTTTTAAAATTTACATTTGAAGTAAATACTTTTTTTTAAAAAATATTTTGTTAAATTGCATCTATACAAAAAAAAAACAAAGGCTATTAAGTAATTAGTTTGAGGTTTTTTAAACCATTTTTGTAAATTTTTTACAAAGTAAAATTTACCTAAGTGCTTAAATTCCTTTCCAAAAATATTTTCTAAAAAATTCATATACACACAAAAATTACTTATCATATAGTACTTATATGAAGTTAGAACATTGTAAAATATTCCCGCAGTAGTCAAACGTGCTAAGAGGCTTTCGCAAAGCGCGTCATGTCCTGGGTTCAAATCTCGCCAGACAAAGTAAGTAAACAAAAATGTATATGAACTCTTTATTTCGGAAATATGTATAATATAAAATAACCATCTATATATATAAAAAAGACGTGTATGTTTGTCACCAGTAGACGCGAAAACTGCAGCACCGATTCTCACCAAAATTTTTATATGTGTTCTAGGGGTCGTGAGTCGTGACATAGGATAGGTTTTGACACGCCCACTTTTACCGCCCTCAAGTTAGTAATAACTTCTATATCTCAGACGTTTTTGATCACAAGAAAATGAAATTTGCCATGAACATACTATAAGACCCCAGCCATAATCTGGGCTACAAATGTCCGGGATTAGACAATGGGGCGTGGCACCGCCCATACAAGTCAATATTTGAAAATGCTGTAATAGCGCTCCCACACAATGTTTTCCAACGAAATTTGGTACATGGCTTCATAATTTCAACTCTAAGCTAAATGCATTACATCGGCGTAATTGGACAAAGAAGCGTGGCACCGCCCATACAAACCAATATTTAAAATTGCTGCAACTGGCCTCTCATTTAATGTTTTCCAACAAAATTTGGTAAATGGTTTCATGGTTTGAACTCTAAGCTAAATGCAACATATCGGCGTAATTGGGCGAAGGGGCGTGGTACCGCCCATATAATTCAATACTTCTAAGTGTCATTATTGGGCTCCCATTGAATATTCTTCAACGGGAAATGGTTCTATGCCTTCAATGCAACATATTGGAATTGGACAGCGGGGCGTGGCACTTTTCATACAATTCAATATTTCAAAATGCTGCACTTGGGCTCCCAATAAAAATATGTGACAAATGTTTTCATTAATTTATTATGACCTTAAAGGCAAAAATAACTTTTTTAGGGCCAGCAAAGCGGACCGGGCCCTGCTAGTCAGCAAATAAAACATTGAAATATCAATTATACCATTTAAAATAAATAAAATGAAGAAATGGAAATTTAATGAAAATAAACTAAAAACGGAAATTCTAAAAATAGACACTAAAATATAAATTTTTTTTGTGTTCGCTTCACTAATTTCTAAAGTATTCACTTTAAAATTCAAAGTGATTACTATAAAATTAAAAGTGTTTACTTTAATAAAAAAACAATTCAAAGTGTAAACTTTGAAATTAAACATTTTTCGATACAGCACGGAATCATACATGTAAACTTTTAAATTTAAAGAGCCTTGTACTGAAGTGATTTTAAAGTTTTTGTTTTCTGAGTGTAGATGCCCAAAAAAATTTTTACGGAGAAATATTGATTGAGCCGAAAGATAGCGAACCGATCGTAAATCTTTGTATCTACAATCTTTCCACTACTTTTTCAACGAATTTCAAAAAAAGCCAAACGGCGAAACTCCCCATCAATGGGGTAGAATCGCCGAAGATTTCTTCGGTAAATGTAATATTTTTTTTAAGTGTTGAATATCAGAAGCTAAAATAAAACATTAAACAAAAGCCTTAATAACTTTTTTGAGAACAATTTTTCACAAAATGTAAAAAAAAAAATAGTAACTGAGATCCGAGTTAAATTCAACTTTCCAAACGATTTTTCTAAATTAATTGATAAGCTTAAATCATTGATTCTTCTTTTTCTCTTCTTTAACATTTTTTTGGTCGGTTTTGTTATACTAAATACACTGACGTATGTGCCCCAGGTGCGATTCGGCAAACGTCCCACACTAGGGCAGACTACCAACTTTATGTCGCTTTATTAAAAAAATAAATTTTAGATATTGCAATAACCAATTAAGCAGTTTTAAAGTTCGTGAAATTCCCCATCATTACGTGAATGGTTTTGTTTCTTCATTAAGAGTTTCGAAAGTTTCACTTTTTTTCGTTTGTGGT
This sequence comes from Heteromyza rotundicornis, assembly GCA_951394025.1. NCBI lineage: Eukaryota > Metazoa > Arthropoda > Insecta > Diptera > Heleomyzidae > Heteromyza > Heteromyza rotundicornis. The sequence goes on from OX596012.1 coordinate 37,387,251, forward strand.
AGCGTTAGTTTTAAAAATATAATTTCTTACTAACTAAATATTTTTTCAAGTAATATTTTGTTCTTAAGCGTGTTAAAGTGTAATTGAGTCGTCAACTGCAGGTATTTCTACGAATAATTTGCAATAAGACATATATGGAAAATGTATACAAATATTGTGTAAGTCAAATATTAAAATATGTTAAAAATAGCGATATTTTTCGCATATATATAAAGAAATAGTTATGATCGGTGTACTGTCGTGTATTACTTCTTTCAAAATAAAAAAAAATTGGTATCTAATGGTATCTAAGTGCTGTCAAAATATCTAAGTGCCGGTTTTTGGAGAAATCGCTATTTAACCTAAACGAAGTCCAGTGATCCAGTGGAAATCGTGTTTTGTAACATTGTAACCCACATTCGCTCAAAATAGTGCAAAACTTGATACAGGGGGGTTTTTGGGGTCGCTTATTTCGAATTTGATGTTATAATTTTAAAATTCAAGATGGCGGATCCAATATGGCTACCGAAATTTCAAGATTTTATGGAAATAGTTTGAAGCTTGGTATGGGGGGGTTTTTGAGGTCGCTGACAACGAATTTGATGGAGAAATTTCAAAGTTCAAGATGGCGGATAGAAGTATATAAACATAAATTATATTAAATTTAAATGCTCCTCGCTTAATAAAAATAGTAATTTTAATTAATATTGCAATAACTCAGAGTTTAAAATAAATTAGAGTTTAAAAACTTGATGTAGTAAGTTTTCTAGTGCAACAAAAGGAAACGTGTTTCTCTTAGATTTTTTTTAGTTTTTTGGCCATTTTTCTAACCTTTTAATTATGTAAATCTTAACTGGTTAAAGTGGGTATCATTCGAATGATATTGAATATACCTCATAATTCCCAAAAACAAATATTTCGAAAGTTAGTATTAGCTGTATAACAATACAGGTGTACGAGTTGATAGTTGAAAGGGTTTGTACAAAAAACTGCCTTTGAATAGTGTTTATATCTCATAATGAAATGAAATAATGTTGTACCCACATATTATTTTTACTATAGGCCACTGAACACATAAAAATTATAAAAACTAATATTAATGGGGAAGAAAAAGGACATGTACTTACTGCAGTGAAAGTACCCTACCGTGAACTTTCCCGTGAATTCCCCGACCATAAATAACTTAAAATTCGAAATCAGCAAAGATTTAGGAATTTCGGCCGCCATATTGGTTCCGCCATATTGGATCCGGCATTTTCTTGTTGTAATACTCGAGTGCACCTCTCCGAATTAACAAATCTCATCGAAATCGGTCCACCAGGCTGGAGCTATGGCATTTTTGTTTGTGTTTTTACTAAATTTCATTTTTATGCATTTTGAGTGTCAGGCTGTTTTTAGTATATAATTTTATTGTATGCAATGAAAAGATCACTTGAACAAGCAAACAGGAAAGTAGCAACATGGAAAAAGGAAACAGTCCAAGCATGGCTTGAGTCGTATAGCTATTTCAAAATTTGCCAGATTTATCATCAGCGACTCATTTAGTTGACTGCCAATTATGTTATTTTCAAACATACTATATATACTTTCACATGTGTGGACGATTACTAGAGAATTGCAGACTTTTCTTTGCAATGAATGTCAAATTCTAAATGTTTGACATTACATTAACAAATCTCAGTCGCTTTCACTAGCCCCTCCCACGTATGTTTCAGTTTAGCATTTGAAAGAACAACAATAATAGCATTCCGTTAATTTCTTTCATGTGCTCCTGTTACTTTTATTAAAAAAAATTACGAATAAAATTGTTTGTGCTTGAAATTTTTTCTTTAAGAAAAAATAAAGTTATATTTATTTCAGAAGAAAATTGGTATTTTCAGTCTTAGCGAACGCACAAAAAATAATTGCTTAACCCTTTAACGCCGGCACTTAGTTCCCGTGGACAAAAGTTCATGAAATTTTAACCAGGTGCTAGTTTGAGGTTCGCATTAATAAATAAATTTTTTTTTTTGAGGTGTGTCCTTCCACGCCCATTTTCCAGCCTGTACTTTATAAAGTACAACCGGCGGAAGGGGTTACAAAATTATTCTATACACGAATTTTATTGAAATTAAGATAATCTTCTATTTGTTTTTATTTATTACATATTTATTTTATTTATATAGGTACATATATAAATTTTAATTAAGTATAAAAAAAAAATGTATAAAAAAAATTAATTATGATATTTTGCGAAGCATTCCCGTTTGATGCAAAGAGTTTTTTTGCATACGGCGCACGACCACATGCTTCGTTGATGGCAGACGACACATCGTAGTTGTGATTCGTTCTTTATTGGAATGTGTCCACTTGCTTCTCTTTCCACTGTTGACGCTGGATGGCGCCTTTTTCTGGAAGCTTTAACTTTCCCTTCAATTAAAGTTTTACGAACGATTGCACGTCGGAAATTTAACTGTGGTTTATATTCGTCGGAGTCAGGATTACATAAGATATATAATTTCCAAGCGTTAGTGATAGACACATCAATGAGATATGTGAAAATCACCCACCACCATTTTTTACCCTTCAAAGCTATACGATATGCATTTATGTTTTGATCAACATTATCGACACCTCCCATGTGAGAATTGTATGTTGCATACACATTTGGCTGTGACACATTTACTTTGCTACGAGTTTCTCTTGACCAACGCTTTACAGTTGTCAATGGCATCACAGTGTCGTAGTTAGTTAGCATCGAACACACACTGTTGTCCACCCATTTCACTGCTAGTACATCATTCGTAGTATCGTATCGATAATCGAAAGTACCACGAGGTTTTTTGGCGAAAATTTTATTTTTTTCCAATTTGCAGTTATTGATTCGATTTTCACGTACAGTTCCACTTGCGCGAAAGTGCATATCCCTTAGTAGTTTCATCAGCATGTGTAGTAAAAAAAATTGTCAAAAAAAAAACGATGTAATTCTGTGGATGCGGGATTTTCTCCAGAAAATTTAATATTACTTGTGCACCAAGTGGGATCGAACAAGTTTCAGTGGAATATTTGCCGCAGTAGACATCGAAGTCGAATGGTAAAATCAGCATCATCATTGTTGACTAATTCTACCTCAATAGTTCCAGGTAAATCAATTGGTAATTCGTCGTTGAACAAATCTTGGTCGTCGACATCTTCCGAATCAGTCAATTGGTCTAATTCTGGTGGTATAATTAGTATATTATAATCGGACGATTCATTTTCCTCTACTTCGTCCTCTTCCTAGAGCGCTGTAACAGCTTCTTGAAGTCCCCTGAACTCCCTTCGGCCTTCAAAAAACGTTTTTCGTGGATTTTGTGACATTGACACTTTTTTCGATTTTTAGTACCTTTCCGCCGGTTGTACTTTATAAAGTACACCAAAATAGAAAAGTAAATAAATTTGTATTTAGTTATCCCAGATCATTACTATATATTTTTATATATTCACTTACTTCTTATTAAAAGTATCACACACAAATTGAAAATTAAATCCAATCAAAAACACTTTATTTTAAATTTTTTTGTTGAGTGGTCACACAAATTTTTGATTTGCAACTTCGCAATTTTGGCGGGAAAGCAAAATTACAGTTAAACATTTCGGAGTCAGCTGACAAAAATTACCACGGTTGCTACAACCATTAGCTATCAGAAATCGCGAATATGAGTGTAAACTATTCAACTTTCTTGGAGTAAAAAATTTTTAAAGACCACCTATTTTGCTGTACTTTATAAAGTACAACCGGCGGGAAAGGGTTAATAAAAATAATTAAGTAAAGCTGAAAACTGATGCAAAGTAATTTCAGAAAACTTACTTAAGCATATTTTGAATTGAATTGTGTTTTCCTAAAGAAACGGAAACTCAAATACTGAAAATTTAAAAAAATTCATTAATTTGTACCTTTAATAAATTGAAATTAATGTTTATGTTTATTTATTTAAGCTAAAACTATCAGTTTTGAGATACAACATATAAAAAACCTTTTTTTTTTTTTAAAAATGCATTTTGCTTGTCAAAGTATTAAATCCCGAAAAATCCCGGGATCCCAATTGCAATTTTCAGTCCCGAAAATCCCGGGATTGCGAAAAGCCTTCGGGATCGAAAGCCCTAGTGTGGGGGTATAAAAATCTAAAAAATTCGTTAAATAATTTCACACTTAAACATTTTTCTATTGGCTGACCGTCATGTTTCTGAGTTCTTGTAAGTCTTACATCCAGGCTCTCTGCCAACGACATTGATTCAGTGAACATTTTTTCAAAAGATTCTTCGTTCACACGAATTTTTTCAATTTCGCGCTGAGCATCGCCGGCAATTGGCCTCAACCAAATTAACCCAAATCAGCCCAGAACTTTTTTTTTGGGAATTTTTAAAAAAAATTGTATACGCTATGTTATGGGGGTATAAGGATCCCACATATAAATTTTGTTTCTTTTTATTTTCTATGGAACTTGAGTTATGAGGTGCGACCATATGGTTACGCTTTGCATTTAAGGAAAAACTATATTTGTATGAAAAAAATTAAACACATAAATAAACAAATAGTTTTGATGCTTTATTCTTCATTTTTTTGTATGGAAATCAACAAAGCAAATTGGGCAAAGACTAACATTACACTTTGAACATTCAGTACGTCCAACGGAAATGCACCTATCAGCACCACATCGTCGTCTTTTTGCACAAGGACGAACAAGATGGTCCATCCTATCATATCGAAGTGTTTCTTGTGGCGTTTCGTCTAGCTTTCTTTTACGGGGGCCAACTGCTTTCGGCTTTTCGCCAATATGTTTGCAATAGTAGATGGCAATCTGTCGTCTAAACTCCAATTGTGACATTTCAGGGTATGCTGCCCGGTGTAATTGCTAGGCGTTTTGTACTGAAACATCGACCAACCAGGTGAAAATACTGCTCCACCATTTCTTACCTTTTATTCCTATTCGATACAGGCTCACATTTAGATCCATGCGGTCAACACCCCTCATATATTTATTGTATTGTCCAATAACGAATGGTTGCGCCACACTGACTTTTTTCTTATGCTGCCGAGAGTATCGATGAACATTAGAAATTGGATTCCACCATAAGAGGTGGATGCAATGTTGACAACAGCATTGTCATTCCATTTTGTTAGCACAATGTTTGATTCCTGCATTTTAATAGATTCGACGTTTCGACGCTCTTTTTTTCTCAATAGTTTCTTATGTTCAATGGGACAACTTTTGGGAATTCGATTTTCGCGAATTGTTCCTGCAGAGTAACCACGATCTTTTAAGTACGTCAATAGGGGAAAACTGGTGAACAAATTATCAAAATAAAATGAAAAAGGCAAGTTCTGCAATTCTGAAGGAAAGTCATCAATAATATTAATAAGTGGAGCGGAACATTTGCCGAAGCGTTCTTGATAGGTAAGAATGGCTGATTCCCTGATAAATTTCAAAATTGATAAGATAGCCAGACGGTGTACACAAAGACCAGACTTTGTACCCAAAGCGCAATGGTTCTCCTTTTATAAACTGCTTGCATCCGTGGCGCCCAAAGTACGAGATCATGCTCTCGTCAAAGGAATGATGTTGCTTTGGGTCACCTTACAATCCCCATAATTCGAAAAAGGAAAAATGAGGATCATCCCATTGGAAGTTTCTTTCACCCATGTAAACGGTGTGCTCTTGTTTGAAGGTGGTAGGTAATTCCAACGACTGCAAACAGAGATGTTACTCACAAAGGTGTTTATTTGAATACATTCGGAGTAAAATATGTTTTCCTCTGAACTATAATTTTAGCCAGATCTTTGGTAATTTCCGTCGATCTGAAAACTTAAATCTTCCTTTTTTATTCAACCTTCGAAGAAAGCATCCGGGCTAAGAATTATAACCAGCCAAAAATAGGAAGCCAATCTGAAGTAAAATTTTAACTTCCATTCCGAAGAAAAAATTTTTTTTTTTATAGTTCAAACGAATTTCAGTGGTAAATTTTGCTATTTAATATTAATTTCACAAAGTTCCTCACAATTTAGTTAATTTTAAATAGATTTTTCATAATTTAAACAAATATTCTACTCAACCACCTCAAAAAAAAAAAAGGGAAAAAATAAGAAGAAAAAGGTAATAAACTTTGAGTTTCGTAAATGTAGGCTATTTAAATAAATAAAAAAATATAAAAAAATACAAATTCTCTAGATTCTGTCCAGCCCTGGGGCCAAAATCTTCGTTTTTCCAGAAGATACACATCTAATCTGTGCACAACTTATTTATCGGTTGAATGTCGGCAGAAAGTCTAGTCTCCGCAATCCAACCCCATCTGGAAGCTATGAAGCTTCAATAAGTGAGAAGCGTGTAGTCATCTACTCCCATCCAGTTTTTTTTTGGGATTCTTTCAGAATTTGTGCACTAAAGAATAATGGAAGGGAGGGTTAAGAAATGCACGTATCTCATACCATCGAACGAGATAAATTTGGTTTTTGATAGACATCATTATAAGTTTAGTTTAATTCATTTCATTTCTTTGCTTTGATCATTTAGTTTTTTTTTCAGTTTCATATTTAGTTTCTTTTTATGGTCAAATCTGGTGTTATACCAATTTTAGTCAATTGTGGAATCTCCCCAGCCGACTGTTTTGCTAGCTAATCAATGGGTCCCGCCCGGCTTCACTTTTCCCAACAAAATAGAAAAGCATTAACACCTTAGTGTGTCGGTATGCTTAGATAGACACCGTACAATCGCAGTAAACTTTCACAACCCCATCATCTCACATTACAGATTGCCAATGAACAGGGACGTAACCAGGGGGGGGGGTTTGGGGTGTTCGAACCCCCCCCGAAATCTATGAAGTAATAGAAAAATGTATGGAATAGTTATGAAATTTAAAAGAATTTAAGAGAAAGTTCCGTATCTCCTGGATATTTTATTGTATTAAAAACTTTCGTGTACCAAAAACTGGAAAAATTCCAGTTTTAGCATTCGTTATTAATCGAATATCACGGTTTACATTTACATCAAAGTGAAACAGCTTGTGAAAGTTTAAAGTTATTCAAAATTTCCTGTGAATCAAATGAAAGTGTGTTTAAAATGAAAGCAGGGACGTACCCATGAAGGGGGGGTTTTGAGGGCTGTAGGCCCCCCCCCGAAATATATGAACACAATACATCGATTTTAGAATAAATCCTTTTCTCATAAACTCCGCTTCAGGATTTTTTTCAAATTTTTTTATTACACCTTTTTTTTTATGAAAAATCAAAAAATTTATTTTGAAAAAAGCGTTTTCTAGTTTCTTTCTTCAGTAGAGGTAAAAAAAAAATTTGTGAAAACCCCCCCCGAAATTTTTTTCTGGTTACGTCCCTGCCAATGAAAAAACAGTGTATTTTCAAAATGCTGCATCTTTCCACATACTTAAAATATGCAAATTGTACATGAAACAGTCGGAACTGAAATAAAGCCGGGCTTCTAATCCCTATTCCAGACATTTATATTTTATCCTCCAGATATTCATGAAGCATTTCCAATTTATTAACATGGTTAGGTCGTCCTCGCATAATTCATTTAAGTAATCTATGGCCTCTTGAGTACTTAGTAGCCTTAAAATTCACAAAATTCAGAATCAGATTACAAAAATTTCAATATTTTCAAAGAAAAACAATGCACTGACCATCTGGCCCAGCGTGACCATTAGTAATTGAAAATATTTCAAAATATTTATTTCACATAAAATTTCAATAAATTTACTAACGAATTGTGCATTTTTTTAATTTAAATTATTACTTTTGACTAAATTAAATATATAATTACTTTTTACTGTAGTCACTTTTAGCGTTTTTTGACATTTTTTTTTTATGCAATTTTTTGCAATCTCTCACGTGAACAATAATCGACTAACTGAAAACTAAACAATTTTTGTAGCTTCATACTCTTGTTGTGTATGAAAAACACATTTGATAACAAAAAACAACTTACCGTTATTTTTACAGTACTATATAAAAACTATTCTTAACGTGACCATATGGTCACGGGCTGATTCGGATAATTATTCTTTTTTTGAAAATTTAGACTCAACGGCAGCTGGTAAAGTTATTAAAACACAATCTATAGGGTCAAAATAAATTCAAAATCAAGCATTGTATTTCTTCCAGAGCATGATATGTAAATCGCTAACGGCTTCGCCTTTGCACAACATCTATTTAAATTTAGTCTCTTCAACGTTTTGACTCTTTCGCAAGAATCAGTTTTTATAATTCTTTGTAAAGCCAAGCTTCGATTTGGTGTATTTACAAGTGCAGTCGAACCCGCTTTACTGAAACACGAATTTGTCAGACAATTTGTTTCATTTTATATTGAAAATATACATATTACAATGAACATTAAATTTTTAGGGGTTGTTTCATTTATGCGAAGTTTAATTGATATTCATTTTTGTTTTGGAAATTAAATATTTTTTCAGTTAGTTGAGTTTCAGTAAAGGGAAATAATTTGTATGAAAAAGGCCAAAAAATCCTGGGGATTAAATTTTCGTTTCACTTAAGCTGGTTTTTCGTGTAAGCGGATTTCTCTTAAGCGGGGGGGGGGGGGATATATCCCCTTTATCCCCCCCTATTTACGCCACTGTTTCTACCTATTTTTATTCTTACAAACCGACTTCCAAATTTCAGTTTCCTCCTCCATCGCATCGATTTCATAAGACTTAGCAACATAGCAACTTCTAATTCAAGTATCAACATCTTCTCGCTGTTCTTCGACAATAGCAATTATGTTTTAAATATGTTCGGCGCATTTTATAATGTTTAGGGTTTATAATGTTTAGCACCGGCTCTAAAATCGTAGAATACACTGCCAAAAACACTACCACGGTAATCGTTCGGTTTAAAGTAGTCAAGAGAAGTTGGAAAGCGTAGTTGGTTGAGAGTAGGGTTACCAGATTCTCTTGAGTACAAAAGAGTACAGAGTTGCAGGGAGTCCCAAACTCCTCGGTTTTAGACCACAACAAAAAAAAAATTAGAAACATTTTTTTTTCAAAAAAGTTTTAAAATCCAACCTTTGGTAAAATTTGAATAAAACCATTTTTTTCAGTAACAAAATACAATGATTTAAAAACAATGTAATCTTAAAAAGAGACCGACCGAAATCGCTTTTTTTAATTTCGGCCGAAACCGAAATGGCCGAAATTTTTTATTTCTTATGAATAGGGTTTTCACTTTTTGCTACGGCGAGAGTTGTAGATATTCGATTTTAGGGGAGTAGATTTCCAAAAAGGGGAGTAGATTTAATTTTTTTACGTAGAGTAGTAGAAATTTTTTGAGAGTAGTAGAAATTACTGTCAAGGTAGCAGATTTCAAGAGAGGGGAGTAGATTAGGGTTTCTGCGTAGAGTAGTAGAGATTCTACAATAGTAGTAGAAATTTCTGTCATGGCACTAGATTTGTAGAAAGAGTAGTAGTTTTGCATTTTGTGAAACTTACATAATATTTTGAGGAGAAGATTTCATACAATAGTAGTTGAGGAGTAGAAATTTAAAAATCATCGCGAGATTAGTAGATCTGCTCCGATAGGAGAAGAGTGAGAACGCTGTGAAGGGGTGAATGCATGAAGGCTGTATGTAACATACAAATTCTTTCAAGAAAATAAGTTTCAAAGTTTTTCATTTTTTTTTCAATACAAATTGGCGACTTGTCTTCTTTGTCGCTTCTGATTCTTCGACACTATGATCAATACTTAAATTTGTGTTACATACCACTTTTATCCACTTGGTTGTTCCTTATGTATTTGCCACGCCAAATCCAAAAATAATAATGAAAATTGCCCAAAAGTGGAATTTTTGGTGCGTACTGAAAAAATTTCATTAATTTTTTCGTATTCAGCGTGCCAAAATACATAAGAATTTGTATATCAAGTATATTTAACGCACAAAATGTTCAGTTTTGTCGATCAGTGTAATCATTGTTATTTATTTCTTACATTTTTCATATCAAGCCGAAATTTTCGGCGGAAATATCGAAATTCCGGAAACGAAATTTGGTCGAAAACGATATTTTTTTTTTGGCCGAAACTTGGCCGAAACAGCTTTTTTTGGCCGAATTTCGGTCGGACTCTAATGTTAAATACGAAAAAAATTAATTTTAAATTTTGTAAAACTCACTAAGTACCCACGTATACGCAGATTCAAAATTACGTGAAGTACAAATTAAGCGGATAATAAGTATAACACAAAATTTTAGACCGTGGTTGCTAATGTTCCGATCCTTCCTCAAGAAATTGGAGAATTTAGATATATATTTGGATTGTTTTCGATAAAGACATTCAAAATTCTTTTTAATATTCCGGTTAAAAAAGTAATAGGTCTCATACTAATATTTTTAAATCCTAGCATTTAAGAATTTTGGTAACTTTTTGAATGCAATGTGACGAAAGATGCTTCAAACTAACAAACCTAATATTTGAAGGGTTCTATTTTAATTCTGACGAATAATAAAAATGGGTTATCTTACTGAGCCGATACATTCAGCTGTTATATGAGAAAGTCCCAGAAATAAGAAAAAGAGTACTTAATAGTACTTGCGGGAAAAAGGTGAGAGTAAAAAAGAGGAGGGTCTTAAAAAGAGTACTGTACTCTTTAAAAGAGTACGTCTGGTAACCCTAGTTGAGAGTGTTTCAAAACTCAAGCTCTTATTAAAAGGATAAATATAAATATGAATAATAGAACATTAATTTTCATGTTTGTTACTATAAAAATACAACTTTAAATATTATTTAAATTTTTTACATTGCAATTTAGGGGGGGGGGGGGGCGCTTTCCCCCTGTCCTCGCTACGGCCTTGAGCCTTGGATCTAATTTTGATCTTTTTTAGAAAATTCAATAAAAAAGTAACAGACAGATGGACATGACTAATTCGGTTGAGTTTTCGACGCTGATCCAGAACATATAACTACTTTTATCCACTTGTGTTCGGCCGGATGGTTTTTGCAACGAAATTACAATTTGTTCACTATTTCTCATATTGTAGTGCAATGTAAAAGGAAAATTTTTCAATAATTGTTAAAAGTACTTACCACACGAACTGTATGGTACTTTATCACACATTCCATCTTTCCCACGGAAGCTCCACTGATGGAAAGGACATTCAATATTGTCACCGATAACTCGTCCACCGATACCCATGTTGGCCCCCATGTGTGGACAATAGGCATCCAGAACATACACCTGATTTTCTAATGTTCGAAATACGACAAAATTCTCACCGAGGCAAGATACACTTTTTGCTTCACCGTTTTGGAGGTTTGTGGACTCCAAAATGCTATACCAGCCGTTAGGAAAGGGTGGTGGAAGTTCGCTGGCTCCAATTTTGCGCAGCCGACGAATACGATTGATGGCATCTCTTTTGCTATATGAGTTAAGTTTCTGTTCACTTCCTAATGCTAGGCCATAACTGACATCGTCCAGTCGCTAAGATCAAAATACATATATAAATAGTAAAAATACATAGATAAATAGTAAAAACAGATAAATATTAAAAATACCTACATTAAAAGTAGAGGCCGAAATTATTATTTTTAAATTTCGGCCAAAACCCAAATGAGCCGAAACCGAAAAAAATACAAGAAAAACTAGTAAGTCTACGGTCTGACCGAAGCTATAATACCCTGCGGTAATGTCGGTAATGTACAGATAAACAGATTATGTTAACAAAATATACCAAACAAATTATAACGTGTTAGCTATTTGGTGACCAAAATAGAAATAACTGTAATTTTTTTATTTTTTTCACCCAAAAATTTTCTGTTTAATTTAAATTTTTGTTCTATAAAAAAGCATAGCTATTGTGAAAAAAAGCTATGTTAAGGAAACTAACTTTGCAAAACCCATTGAGGGAATTGCTACTCTATATGAATACTTTCGACCCATCTTGACCGATACCAGGTCGGATTCCATAACCTTGAAATTGTCGCACAGTGTATTTAATGGATAACACTAGTTTACAGCAAAATGCTTTCGATTGTCCAATTACAAAAAGTTTAATATCGAATTAAAGGAAATTGTATTGACTACTTTAATTCGATTTTTACTTCATATCCGGATTCAGCGTGGGTTTTTACATAGGAAATGACTATCAAAAGTTGAAGATAACGAAATTTTAATAACTTGTAAACTAGTGTAATTTTTAAAAATTTTATCGATAATTTTTCGATATTTTATCGATAATGTTACGAAAATTTATCAATTTTTTATCGATAATTTTTCAAAATGCAAAATATGCAAATAGAGCAGATTTATCAATTTTTTCGATAATTTTTGATATTTCATCGATAATTTCACGAAAATTTATAGATTTTTTATCGATAATTTATTGATTTTTTATAGATAATTTTTCTAAAATTTTTCGATAATTTACCGATTTTTTATCGATAATTTTTCGATAATTTATCGATAATTTTCCAATATTTATCGATAATTTTAATTTCCTGATCCATTTAAAAATGTTGTTCCAATTCCATTTTGTTCCGGTCCAATTCCATTTCGGTCCAGTTTCCAGGTCCAAAGCAAAAAACTGCATCCAAATCGGTTCAGTATTTCTCAAGATAAACGAAAGTAATACAAATTTGGCGGCCATTTTTTATGGGAGGTAGGCGTGGTTCTTACCCGATGTTGCCCATTTTCAATACCGTCCAGTCATTCGCCAACATATGGGGAGTGCCAAAAATTGGAGCCGATCGGTTAAGTATTTCTCAAGATAAACGAAAATAATATAAAATTGGCGGCCATTTTGTATGGGAGGTAGGCGTGGCTCTTATCCCATGTTGCCCATTTTACCGTCCAATCATTCGCCAAAATAACAGGAGTGCCAAAATTTGGAGGCGATCGGTTAAGTATTTCTCAAGATAAACGAAAGTAATATAAAATTGGCGGCCATTTTGTATGGAAGGTATTTAACCTTCTTAGGCCCTAGAAGGAGTTGGTATTGAAAATGGGCGAAATCGGTCGACTGCCACGCCTACCTCCCATATAAGTGAAAATCGTGTTTTTACCGAAATTTTATGATTTCATCAAAACAGTATGAAATTTTGTATAGTGGGGTTTTCGGGGTCGCTGATTTCGAATTTGAGGTCGGAATTTAAAAATTCAAAATGGCGAAACCAATATGGCGGCCGAAATTTTAAGATTTCATCAAAACAGTATGAAATTTTGTATAGTGGGGTTTTCGGGGTCGCTGATTTCGAATTTAAAAATTCAAGATGGCGGAACCAATATGGCGGCCGAAATTTTAAGATTTCATCAAAACAGTATGAAATTTTGTACAGGGGGGTTTTTGGGGTCGCTGATTTCGAATTTGATGTCGCATTTTCAAAATTCAAGATGGCGGAACCGATATGGCCCAGTAGGTGTAGGGTATATATAAGTCGGCTTGCCCGACTGAAACTTACTCACTTGTTTTATTTCGATTTAATCGATTATTTTTTTGATTTAATGAGAAAAAATTTAAGAAAAGCAAATTTTGCCAACAAAAATTATAAAAATGTTAGATAAAAATTAAATCGCCGCAAAATCGCCAAATAGAAATAAATATCGCCAAAAAGTCGCCATGTCGTCCAGGCCTAAAATTCGACGCCCGATCGATTGCGAAGTCGCCAAAAGGGCGATAAATCGCCACATCTGACAACACTGGCAACACTTCCGCTTTTTTTTACATTCGGCTAAAACCAAAGCCGAAGCTCGAAATAAAGACAAAATGAAAAAAAATATTAAAACATTTTTCCAAAACATTTATTGAAAATGGTTTATATCTTAATGAACCCTTAGTAAGTGAATGATTATTTAAAATATTTATTCATTAAGTAGATTAATATTTAAATTTATCAATAACTCAATCGTGCAAAATTAGAACGTTTTGATTCTCCGTAGCATTCTTATAGATTTTAACGCTGAACTAGATGGCGTTCTATCACGTCAGGTTTCTGAGAATTTCAGGATCAAGAAAATGTTGAAATTGACAAAATTCAAAAATTTTTCAAAGGTAAGAAAATTAAAAAAAAAAAAAATGCTTACGTCATCGTTTAGTGCTAACGTCATCTTTAAAAGAAGCTATTTCTCATATTTTTACGATTGTTTGTTTTGAATATGTGATTATCGATTTCAGCATCATTAAATTTTTTGGATTATATTTTAACTCTAAGTTACAGTGAAAAATACCGTGGTACTCCATAAAGCAAACCTATGGGTCCTTATAAAGATTTTTTGATACTAAACACGATGGCGTTCACATAAATGCTCTACCTCGTCTGGTTTTTTGAAATATGAGTCTAAACAAGAGCATTTTGCATATGGGGTGTAAAATTAAAAGGATTTGCCAAAGTCCTTTTAATTTTACATACCCCAAAAAGCAAACATATTGCTTCTTAACGGATTTTGTATGCTGATAAAGATGGTGTCCAAAGAAGGTGGATTTTAAACTATAACGTGAAATTGGCAAAAATGGTGTATAGGTTGAAAAATTCCATGGTTGCTAAATTCTGTAATAGATTTTTCTTCGCAATTCTTGTGTGCAATGATTGATTTAAAAAAAATAGAAATTGTTCACCTTTTACATATTTTTGACATTCGGTCGTACATTCGGCTTCGGCCTTAATATTGGCCGAAGCCTTTTATGTGCCGAATGTGAAATTTTAGGCCAAATGTGGCCGAAGCCGAATAACACTATGCGACAAAAAATTTTTTGAGTCGTATTTTTTGCATATTCGGATTTTCGGGTTTGTCAAAATTCGTGGCCTATCATACTTTTTTTCACGGTTTTTGTCTTTAACAAATGCCGTTTTTATCAACTTTGCAGTGTTTTGAATCTTGCTTTTTGTATGTACCACTCTAGTTTTTTGATAGAGAGGCATTCCTTACACATATTTTAACGAGTGGCGTGTGATGCAAAGGAGAATCAATTCTCTTGTGCGTCATACCAATACTTACTTATAGCGTCGCTTGGATAAAATAAAATGTATAAAGAGTGCTGACGAGGATCCGTGGCTGGATCCGAAACAGCTGTATACTCTGCCAGACTGAGTTTTTACTTAGTTGTTGTACTCCCTTTTCCAAAATAAATTTTTTGGAAAATGAGCTAAAACCCATAATTAATAGAGAAAAAATTAATGTTTGAGTCATTTAATTGCCTACCAATGATAAAAATGTTGGAGTATTTTTATTTGGTTGGCAATTAAATTTTTCCCGTATTTTTTATTTACTGTTGTTGCTGCTAAAATACTAATAAAAATTTTTTTTGTTAGTAAAATCGAAAAAAAATAATTTTAATGGTTTAATTTACGATTTATGAGAAAGTGTTGATACCGTTGTGTTAGTTTTAATGCGTTCTATTAGAATCATTTGAAAAAACCAGCCAAACAAACATTTTTCCAAGTTTTGTCGCATAGAGTAATCGGTCGGACACTAATCGACTCAGAAGGATACTGATCAAGAATATATATACTTTTAAACGATGAGACAAAAGCAATATATCTGTAGAATTCAAATTAAAGGTGTTTATTGCTTGAATTTACAACACATTCTGAAGAAAATTATATAATAATTTTCACATCACAAAACTAAAATCAAAACAAATCCGATTAAATTATAAATACAAAATTAAGTGTTAAAATAACAAGTAGGAAATTAAATATGTTAGGATGGCACCCACATATCCTTGGACAGTAGTGTGCAGGGTATAAAAAGGGTTATAGAATCAGCGGACCTAAACTACATTTAGAAACTTAGTTTCAATTGATTTAGAACACTCCTTTGATTTTTGTCCAGAGCTTATATGGAGACAAATCACTGTGCGATGGCGCCCTCAGTTTTTCTGCTGCACGTCAAAATTTTTTTTTTTTTTCGACTAATGTTATTATAAAACAAGTGAGTAAGTTTCAGTCGGACAAGCCGACTCATATTTACCCTACACCTACTGGGCCATATTGAATCCGCCATCTTGAACTTTGAAAATACAAAATTTCATACTGCTTTGATGAGATCTCAAATTCGAAATCAGCGACCCCAAAAAGCCCCCTATACAAAATTTCATACTTCTTTGATAAAATCTTAAAATTTCGGCCGCTATTGGTTCCGAAATCTTGAATTTAAAAATTCCGACATCAATTTCGAAATTAGCGACCCCAAAAACCCCTTTATACCAAGTTTGGAACTATTTCAGCAGAATTAGACTTACATATTTTACAAAACACGATTTCGACTTATACGAGAGATATGCGTGGCAGTCGACCGATTCCGCAAACAAATGCTAAATCCAAAATTTGTACCTTTCTTCTAGCTCCTGCAATCGTGTCTACAAGAAAAGAGGACGGACAGACGGACGGATTGGCTAAATCAACTCAGGAGGTGACGCTGATCAAGAATATATATAGTTTTCCATACCGAACACGTCTCCTTCTTGGTGTTACAAGACTAAAATAAATATACCCATACCTCTTGAGGTATAGGGTATAAAAATATAAATGTTTAAGAAAATATATTCTGATGCAGCTGCTCCTAACAAACAAAGTGATTGCAAAATTTTTGTGATAAAAATGTATTTTTTCGGCCACGTTTTCTGCTGAAATTTTGAAATTTCGGCCGAAAAATAAAATATTGTTTTTGAAACATGGCCAAAACAGCTTTTTTCGGCCAAAAAGTCGAAAAGCCGGGATTGAAAAAAAACAACCCAAAAAATTTAGTAGAAATCAGCTGCCAACCCTGGTAATAAGGGCCCTCCATATTCGAATCTGTCGTCAAAATTTACCTGTGATAGTTTCTGCAGGTGAGACTGTTCGATTAGTCGAACAATGGCTGTTGGTCACAACTCAATTCATATGTACTTTGTGCTTATCTTCTGCGAAATCGACGAAATTCAATCGATACGATTTTGAAAAAAATTACCCTCGACCTCTCCGATTTTGATTGAATTTGGAAGGTAGGTAAATAACATAAAAAAAAACATATAAGTTAGATTTTTTTTCGAAATTGGAATTTCTTTTTAAAGTTGTTGAAAAATTTAATAAAATGTTAGGGCCCTTAATTTTGAATGGCTATATCTCGTTACTGAAGCAAGATGGAGCAACGATTTGGTTCAGAACCAAATAGGCATTGTATGCATATTTTGTTGGCAATCGATTTGGCTTTTTTTTTTCCAAAAGTACTTTGACTTATTATCTAAGTGCTTGCAAAAAATTTACAGGGTTGTTTTTCGATATAGAGAAGAAATATGGCGCCACGAAATAACTCCCAATCGCGAAATAAAATAACAGTTGGGACTTATTTCATTTCAGTTGGGACTTATTTCATTTAAATTTTTCGATAATTTGGAATTTTTTTGTTATTTGCATCAGTGAATGAAATTTTCGAGATTATATCGGGAAACTGCTATATTTTGTTGCTGAAAAGCAATTACGTGTATTCAAAATTCGAATTAGAACAGGTTTACTAGTCGATGTAGGCCGAATTTTTAAAATTTTTTCTTTGAAAGTAGTTTTTGGTCTACCAAAACGAAATCCGATAGAGTTTTGTCAGATTCGCTTTTCAAGATATTTGTATTTAAAGTTCAAAAATTTTCCATGTAAAATGTAAATTTTGTTTGTGACATTTCGAAAATTTGTAGGGGAGGGTGCCCACCTACTGGCACCCTAAGGTTTTGAGGCTATAAATTTCGTTTGAAACATAATTTTGCGGAGATCTCGGGTTCGTTTAAAAGCTGAGTTCAATAAATTACAAGAATTTTCAATGGAACTTAAAAATTCCGAAAACTACGATTTTGGCAGTAGATTTAGCAAAAGTCTCCAAAATCGACCCCCCAAAAAAGGTGCCCAGCTACTGGAACCCATTTACAATTCTCTGTAAGCAATCGAAAATGAAGCAAAAACCCTAGTATATAATTTGTATGTATTGTTTATTCTTTCAGTGGTTCACTCTGACCATTTGAACTGAAACAAAATAGTTCGTGAGATTTTATTAGCAAAATAAATGGAAATAAGTGAAAAAATGAGTTAAAATTATGTTTCGCTGCCTTCAGCTTCCCCCTAATATTCAGAACCCTAGTTTTTGCAAGTGAAATAGCTCCTTTGCATGTTGACACATTTGCAGTGAACAGCACGATGTTTCCCAGTGGTCAAAAGAAGGTGTCTGCAGGCATGCCAGTATACCTCTTTAGGAGCTCGGATGCCTGCCCTCCTCGCTTCCAACCTTTACCACCCTATCTCCTTCCAACGCAGGCATACCGGCATGCCTCCACTAGAAGCGAGGATGGAATGTGCAATTTCTTCCTATAGCAGGCGTGCTGGCATGTCTCTACCTGAGAGGCCTTGCGAAATTTACTACTGGGTTACACGATGTTGTGTCAAGGGTGCCAGTAGGTGGGCACTTTTGCTATTCTGACAGAATCCCAGAATCCTCATCCTCATTTCACAATAATGTAAGGACTTAGCGACACAGGCGATGTGTGTTGCTGTAACGTGTGGCGCTCTTTCAGATCGCCCAAAACGCGATTTGACATTATGTCAAATCACCCAAAATAAGAAAAAATTGTTTTGGACGATTTGACCAGCAGCGACAAAATCGGCAAAAATTCCTTTCTTGAGTGTTTGACATTTTTCTTAATTTTATTGACCAAGAAAAGTAACGGTTATATTACCAATGTAAAATGTTGCTTCGATTTATAGTTGTCGTTGGCTTGATCAGATTACTATTGCAATTACATAATTAGTGTAAGATCAGCAACGAGATATTAAATATTGGGGAAACTTTAGATTGGTCGAAAATTAAATTTGAAAATAATAAATGGGAGGAAACATCAATTAAATTACTAAAAATCAGTAAATTAGTGAAAAACCTAACCTAGAAATGCGGGTATTGCTAAAATTTTTCGACTACGGCGCTCTTTTCCTCTCGTGTCTTCTCTTCATTGTTTCATTCATATTTGTTAATTTTTTTTAAGTATATATAAGTGAAAATTTTGGACGATAATAAAAAACTTTCTCATATCTATATTGAAATGAATTTACAAGTATTTCACACATTTTTCATATATCTTTTCCAAAATGAACAAACAATTTTATCAAAATGTTTAAATTGAATTTTTGGGCGAACTCTAAAAAAGATTGGGGCTTTTATCATAATGACAAAAGCCCAACAAAATAAGGCGTTTTGACAATATGTCAAAATGACATCATGTCGATCTGATGCAGAGCCGTAACGTGTTTGCACTGTTTTTGTAGGATTGTTACAACATCAATTACAACAAAAATTACAATAACTTACTTGTCATATGTACCATGCAATTTATATTTTTATTATACCAGTGTTACCATATTTTTTTCACCAAAATCTGTAATCTGCAAGAAAAATTCCAAGAAAAATCTGTTGTATGAAATTGTTTTTAAATTCAGACCAATTAGTAAATATTTTATACATACAGTAACAGCCAGTTAATTATTGGCTTCCGAAATTTTAAAAATTTTAATTTGGGTACCACTGAAAATGTCCTTTGGATACCGTTCTAATGAGTACGAGGAAATCATATTTAAAAATGTATCTACTTTTCGACCTTTTTTATTGAAGGATATCAATTTCTTATGCAAAAATTAGCGCTATTCAAACTTTACAAAAGTAATTTTTGTTATTAATATATATATTTGTCCAGGTCTGTCTGCCTGTCTTTCTGTCTGTCTTTCTGTCTGTCTATCTGTCTATCTGTCTATCTGTCTATCTGTCTATCTGTCTATCTGTCTATCTGTCTATCTGTCTATCTGTCTATCTGTCTATCTGTCTATCTGTCTATCTGTCTATCTGTCTATCTGTCTATCTGTCTATCTGTCTATCTGTCTATCTGTCTATCTGTCTATCTGTCTATCTGTCTATCTGTCTATCTGTCTATCTGTCTATCTGTCTATCTGTCTATCTGTCTATCTGTCTATCTGTCTATCTGTCTATCTGTCTATCTGTCTATCTGTCTATCTGTCTATCTGTCTATCTGTCTATCTGTCTATCTGTCTATCTGTCTATCTGTCTATCTGTCTATCTGTCTATCTGTCTATCTGTCTATCTGTCTATCTGTCTATCTGTCTATCTGTCTATCTGTCTATCTGTCTATCTGTCTATCTGTCTATCTGTCTATCTGTCTATCTGTCTATCTGTCTATCTGTCTATCTGTCTATCTGTCTATCTGTCTATCTGTCTATCTGTCTATCTGTCTATCTGTCTATCTGTCTATCTGTCTATCTGTCTATCTGTCTATCTGTCTATCTGTCTATCTGTCTATCTGTCTATCTGTCTATCTGTCTATCTGTCTATCTGTCTATCTGTCTATCTGTCTATCTGTCTATCTGTCTATCTGTATATCTGTCTATCTGTCTATCTGTCTATCTGTCTATCTGTCTATCTGTCTATCTGTCTATCTGTCTTTCTGTCTATCTGTCTATCTGTCTATCTGTCTATCTGTCTATCTGTCTATCTGTCTATCTGTCTATCTGTCTATCTGTCTATCTGTCTATCTGTCTATCTGTCTATCTGTCTATCTGTCTATCTGTCTATCTGTCTATCTGTCTATCTGTCTATCTGTCTATCTGTCTATCTGTCTATCTGTCTATCTGTCTATCTGTCTATCTGTCTATCTGTCTATCTGTCTATCTGTCTATCTGTCTATCTGTCTATCTGTCTATCTGTCTATCTGTCTATCTGTCTATCTGTCTATCTGTCTATCTGTCTATCTGTCTATCTGTCTATCTGTCTATCTGTCTATCTGTCTATCTGTCTATCTGTCTATCTGTCTATCTGTATATCTGTCTATCTTCACTTAAAAAATTTTTTAAAGTTATTAACCTTTTTTTTTTTTAAAATGTTAGCCCTTCTTCTGGTGGGCGTGAGAAGGAACCAGAGTCACTTACAATATATTCACACATATATTTTTTTATCATAAGTGTTAGCCGCAGCGATTGTAAGTAAGATGAATAAGCCAACGAAACGCTTACTCACCAAAGCCACTTTGACTTATACAATACCATTAGCTAATATCGATTAACTTCAGCCAGCTGTAACCAAAACGCTTTCATGTATATACACACACACAAAAAAATCATATTTCATATATAAACCAAAATAGCTTCGACCTAAAGCTGCACCTTTAAGAAAATAACACTGCCACACAGGCCCGTGCGCAGGAATTTCCCGTGGGGGGGGTTTTATACAAAATTAATTTTTGAAAGTTCAGCCAAATCAAACAAACATATGTATACAACATAAAAAGTAATCTAGTAATCGTCCGCTTATGTGAAAGTATATGTAGTATGATTGTAAATAACTTAATTGGCAGTCAACTAAAATGGGTCGCTGATGATATACGACTCAAGCCGTGCTTGGACTGTTTTCTTTTTCCTGTTCTTACTTTTCTGTTTGCTTATTCAAGTGATCTTTTCATTGCGTACAACAAAATTATATACTAAAAACAGCCTGACACTAAAAAAATTCAAAAAAAGTGATAATTTTTCAAATTTTTTCATTGCTTTATTCGAATGTAAATGTTAAGAAATGGATACATATAATGGGTCAAAATTGGGTTTTGGGACCAAATCTTTTTTTTGGTGGATTCGATTGGAAATTTTTGGAAAAGGATTTTGGATTTAGGTTTTGGCTCCAAAATAGCCTATAAATTGCTCAAAATGTTAGTTAGATAGTTCACTCCCTGGATTGTTATTCAATACATTTTTGTTACGCTACTTTTAAACAAATAGTCAAATAATAGAAATTTAATTATAAAACACCACTCTACCAAATTTGAACATTTTGAATTGGAATTTTATAACGATGAACAAGGAGACGATCTTGGAATTTTTCTATCACATTTTTGAGAAATGTAGGATCAAGAGGTTAAAAAATTGTCGAATAGGCAAAACCCAATAATTTATCAAAACAAAACGAAACTTGTATACGTCATCGTTTTGTGGTAATACATTTTGTTTTGAATATATGAACGATTTAGATTCGAAAAGATTCAGATTCGGTTTTAGTACATCAAAATACATAATACGAAAATAAAAATTGAAAAAATCCAATGATTAAATCGCTTTGCAATAAAAATAATCGACAATCGGAAATAATGTTTAGCCGTAACAGGTGAAAACAATGTTAGTTGGTAACGCTAGCATTGTGGCAGTATTATTTCCTTAAAGGTGGCAATAGTAAATCAAAGCTATATTTGTTACTTTTTGTGTGTATATACTAAGGCATTCAATCCCGGGACGTTTTCTCAATCCCGGAAACCCGGGATTTTGTGTCCGGAATCCCGGGATTAAAAAAATGCATTGTTTAAGATATTTTTGACGTTTTTCCACAAAAATACTTTCGTGCATTTACTTTCAATCTAACTGGTAAATAAAAAAAACCCACTTTTGTAGATTTAGTGCTACAAACACACAAAAATTTACAAGATTTTTGTCAATAACAGTTAACAAACAATTTTTATTGATCTGAATAAAATTTTTTCAATTTAAACAATTTTTTTTTTTCAAAAAAGATTTATGGTAAAATTATTTTGTTGACCGTATATTGAAAACTTTATGAATTTGATAAATGGTTTTGTGTGTGTTTTACTTTTGAATGGACACCAATTTTAATAGTTTTAAACAACAATTGGTGTATCCGTACCCGCTATGATACTAAAACTACTGAAAGTAAGTTTTTCGTGTTTAGCATGAAATGGAGCTGGCAGAATTTTATGATTATATTCGGATTCAGCGTGGCAAAAAAAATAATTTGTTCGATCAATCTAATTTAAAAAGAATTACTTTTTGTTTGACTATATTTATTTAAATATTATTCGTTTTGTTTAACGTAATATTTATTAAATATGTTTTCTTTGTCGAATTAAACTTAAAATATTGTTGCAACAATTTTTTCTTTAAATTTATATTAACTACTAGCTGTTACATACCCGGCGTTGCACGGGTTGTATACAATTTTAAAATAAATATATATAGGAATTTTCGACAACTTCAATGGCGCTGTAGTTTATGGTTTATTACCCCCCGTAAAACTTGGTGCCAGTTGTAATCCCACTCGGTAAGAATCACCCAAAAAAAGTCCAAGGACGCATTTGGTGGCAGCTGTAATCCCACCCGGTATGATTCAGCCAAAAAAAGTCCAAGGACGCACTTGGTGGCAGTAGTAATCCAACCCGGCATGATCCACCCAAAAAATCTCCAAGGACGCAATTGGTGGCAGTTGTTATCCCACCCGGTATGATTCACAAAAAAGAGTCCAAGAACACACTTGGTGGCAGCTGCAATCTCACCCGGCATGATTCAGCCAAAAAATGTCCAAGGACGCTCTTGGTTCCAGTTGTAATCCTACCCGGTATGATTCACCCAAAATATGTCCAAGGACGCTCTTGGTTCCAGTTGTAATCCTACCCGGTATGATTCACCCAAAATATGTGCAAGGAAGCACTTGGTGTCAGGTTGTAATCCCACCCGGCATGAGCCACCCAAAAAATGTCCAAGGACGCACTTGGTGGCAGCTGTAATCCCACCCGGTATGATTCAGCCAAAAAAAGTCCAAGGACGCAATTGGTGGCAGTTGTAATCCCACCCGGTATGATTCACCCAAAAAATGTCCAAGGACGCACTTGATGGCAGCTGCAATCCCACCCGGCATGATTTAGCCAAAAAAAGTCCATTGACGCACTTGGTGGCAGTTGTAATCCCACCCGGTATGATTCACCCAAAAAATGTCCAAGGACGCACTTGGTGGCAGCTGTAATCCCACCCGGCATGATTCAGCCAAAAAAAGCCCAAGGACGCACTTGGTGGCAGTTGCAATACCACCCGGTATGATTCACCCAAAAAATGACCAAGGAAGTACTTGGTGGCAGCTGTAATCCCACCCGGCATGATTCAGCCAAAAAAAAGTCCAAGGACGCACTTGGTGGCAGTTGTAATAAAACATACTATATAGCTCCATTCCAAATTTCATTAAAATATATCCAATAGTTGCTTAATTAGCAGTTATTTAAGTTACATGTTGTGTAACTTAAATATAGCCTATAGCCTATGTTACATGTCGATACCTATAGAATTTATCCTGAAAGTTTCAAGAGAATCGGTACAGCCGTTTAGCCGTGATTGAGGGACAAACAGACATACAGACATACAGACAGACACACGCTCAGTTTTATAATATATATAGGGATTGTATTTAATTGGAAAATCCCGAAAATCCCGAACAAATCCCGAGATCCCGGGATTGTGATTTCAAATGCCGAAATCCCGGGGTTTTCAAAAACGCTTCGGGATTGAATGCCTTAGTATATACACATTCACCATACAGCTTGCTGAACCATTAGCTGAAGTTATTTTATAGCTGGATGTGGTCTGTTGGTTAGAGATTCGGCTTATGACTGCGGCAGTCATAGGTTCAAGCCCGCCGCCGGACTTCATTTTTTTTTTTTTTTTATTCCATTGCTTCATATTTTTTTCTTTTGTTAATCTTTCTTTTTTGTAACCATGTAATTTTGGAGCCGGGGTGAAGCCGTCGGCGTCCAAGGTTCGTTGCAAAAATTTGTAAGTTTTGGGACCGCGCGATGGCCAAAATTCCGTCAGATTGATTGTAAACAGGATTTAACTTGGATATTCACTTTATTTAATTTACTTTTTAATTCATTTCTTAATTAATGTACACTCTTAATTATATTTTCTTGGGTTTATTATCTATTATAATTTTTCTGCTCCCTTCACGTTCAAAATCGCCTGCCTACCCAGAGTACTGGCCGCGGTGCGACTGTTGGGGTGTCCGTTTCACCAGTCAGAGGAGAATCAAACGAGAGGGGGGTTGCAACCATGCGTCCGTGCGCAGGAGAAGAGCTAACAGAAGTTTTACAGGGAAAAGGGATTATGAGGGGAGAGGGTCGATAAATGGGACGGATCGTTGGTATTGCTTTCCCACTACAAGAAAGCTGTACGCCACGAGCAATCAGTGCACTGGCCAGAGAAAATCCTAAGCTATGTCCACGGGCAATAAGTGCGCTGGCAAGAGAAAACTAAGCTAGGTCTACTATGCGGGAGCTATACATCACGAGCGATGAATGCGCTGGTGAGAGGGGAAAACCCTATGCCCTCTACGGAAAGCTATGTGCCACGAGCAATAAGTGCGCTGACAAGAGAAAACTAAACTAGGTCTACTATGCGGGAGCTATGCATTACGAGCGATGAACGCGCTGGAGAGATTAAAAAAATTCTATGCTACGTCTTTACGGAAAGCTATGTGCCACGAGCAATAAGTGCGCTGACAAGAGAAAACTAAACTAGATCTACTATGCGGGAGCTATGCATCACGAGCGATGAACGCGCTGGTGAGAGTAAAAATCCTATGCTACGTCTTTACGGAAAGCTATGTGCCACGAGCAATAAGTGCGCTGACAAGAGAAAACTAAACTAGATCTACTATGCGGGAGCTATGCATCACGAGCGATGAACGCGCTGGTGAGAGTAAAAATCCTATGCTACGTCTTTACGGAAAGCTATGTGCCACGAGCAATAAGCACGCTGACAAAAGAAAACTAAACTAGGTCTACTATGCGGGAGCTATGCATCACGAGCGATGAACGCGCTGGTGAGAGTAAAAATCCTATGCTACGTCTTTACGGAAAGCTATGTGCCACGAGCAATAAGTGCGCTGACAAGAGAAAACTAAACTAGATCTACTATGCGGGAGCTATGCATCACGAGCGATGAACGCGCTGGAGAGAGTAAAAAAATCCTATGCTACGTCTTTACGGAAAGCTATGTGCCACGAGCAATAAGTGCGCTGACAAGAGAAAACTAAACTAGATCTACTATGCGGGAGCTATGCATCACGAGCGATGAACGCGCTGGTGAGAGTAAAAATCCTATGCTACGTCTTTACGGAAAGCTATGTGCCACGAGCAATAAGTGCGCTGACAAGAGAAAACTAAACTAGGTCTACTATGCGGGAGCTATGCATCACGAGCGATGAACGCGCTGGTGAGAGTAAAAATCCTATGCTACGTATTTACGGAAAGCTATGTGCCACGAGCAATAAGTGCGCTGACAAGAGAATATTAAACTAGGTCTACTATGCGGGAGCTATGCATCACGAGCGATGAACGCGCTGGTGAGAGTAAAAATCCTATGCTACGTCTTTACGGAAAGCTATGTGCCACGAGCAATAAGTGCGCTGACAAGAGAAAACTAAACTAGGTCTACTATGCGGGAGCTATGCATCACGAGCGATGAACGCGCTGGTGAGAGTAAAAATCCTATGCTACGTATTTACGGAAAGCTATGTGCCACGAGCAATAAGTGCGCTGACAAGAGAATATTAAACTAGGTCTACTATGCGGGAGCTATGCATCACGAGCGATGAACGCGCTGGTGAGAGGGGGAACAATTCTACGCTATCTCTACTCAGGCTTGCCTACTCAATATCGGAACACTCACCCAATGCCGCTGTCGAATTATCACCGAATCTCGGTGTGACGTTTTCTTGGTCTAGTCGAGGTGCGACTTATCGGTTTGACCGCCGGCGAAGAACTGACCTTTTCTGATTTCTGAATTTCTAACTAACCTCAGCGCAGACTCCTGCGCATGTTCACCACTTGTGATTTTACCACTCACCACACTTAGTGCGGGTGGTGTTGCCAGTACTCGGGAAATCTAAACCTAACGTGCAGATGCCACACGGACATTTTACTTAATACTATCGTTTTGAGATCGTAAGTTTAATTTATTCTGTTGGCCGGGAATTCAGGAGCCAGAATAAATGGAGAGTTCGGAATAATAATAAAAAAATAAAAGTATAATAACAAAAATTCAAAAGTAAAAAAGAAAAGTATCAATTATAAAGATAAGAAAAGAAAAGAAAAATAGCTGGTGCTGCCGTCGGATGTGGGTGGAAAACGATGGCAAGACTTTACTCCTCACATTTCCCCTCTACTTCCGGGGGGGGGTCCAGTTCGTGTGACCGTGTAGCGTTTGGTCGGTCCGATGCGGATGCGGAAGTATTGGCCGCTGAAGGTGCTTATGCATGCTATTCGCCGGCATGGTATGTGGCGGCTGATTCCGTCGTTGACTTGAGCTGCTAAAAGCGCTCTGGTGCTGTGGTGGTACAGACTTCCGGGTGGAAGGATTAGGTTGGCGGCGGTTATGGCTGGTCTGTCAACATGTTCGCCTCGCTGACGTCGGGCGTTGTCCGACAGATTGTATGATGCGGAAGTGCAAGTGCTTGTGACTTAGTTTCGGTGAGCCGTGGAAATCGTAGGTGTGCTTGGCATGCACAGCGGCTCGGTGGGCTTGGCACGTCGGCCACCAGCTCTGCAGAGCCTGTACAACCTGGCGACAGCTCGGTGAGTGTGGGTGCTTCGCCTCTGTTGGCGTCGGGTGGAGTGGGTGATTGACCGTCACGTCGGACTGCGACTTCGTCGGGATTGTCGGTGCATACTGCGCGAAATGCGCTGCAGTATTCCGCTGCTGGGACTGGGTATGCGCGTGATTGATAATTTATTCCGGCTCGTCCGCCTCGTTGGCGGAGGGACCCTCTCGCCGGTCGTTGATTGGCGCACCCTCTGGCGGCCTGGCTTGTGGAAGCGCCCTCGAACAGGGGTTCTGGAGTCGGACTCGGCGAGTGGTCAATCAAAACCTCTTCTGCTCCTTCGTGTAGTCGTGCTGTGCGGAGTCCACGGTTGGCTTCCGTGGCGAATCGCAGTCGGTAGCGTTGCTTGGCGGCGTCAAACCGCTTTTGTTCGTTGTCGCTCATTTCGGTGGCGTCGTGTTGTTGTGTGATCGCTGGTACACGTTGATCTGTGGGAGAGGAAAGCAAACAGTTATTATTGTTGTTTGGATGGTGTTGGCCTGGCTCAGGCCCATGGTTAGAGCCATGGAAGGGTTTGAGTTCGCTCAGATGCGCAGTGCGAACCCTGGTTTCCCCCTCCCGTTTCAAACGGGCGATTACGGGTGAAGGAAAACTGATTATGGTATATGGCCCCGCGTATTTTGGGGCCAGCTTGGCTGCGAAACTGTCGATGGCTTTGGACAGCGGATGCTGCCTCACCATCACCAGCTGCCCTATTTTCGGCTTCCATGGTCTTCGCCGCCGATTGTAGTGTCGCGCCTGGTCCTGGGCTGCTTTGGCGAGGTTGTGCCGGACAATGTCGAAAATTTCCTGCAGTTGCGTAGCTCGTTCTGTGGGTGTTATGGGCCCGTTTCCCGTACCTGCTGCAACCCTGTCGTAGAGTGCGTTCGGCAATCGCGGTTCCCTCCCTTGCGTGAGGAAGGCGGGACTGTACTCTGTGCTCTCGGAAGCGCAGGTGTTAATGGCTAATGACAGTTCGGGGAGGTGTTCGTCCCACGTCTTTTGGTTTTTCCCCGCAAACTGTGCTATCATCGTCTTCACTGTTCTGTTGCTTCTCTCTGTAGGGTTTTCTTGGGGGTGTATGGCGCCGTGAATCGTTGGCGCACCCCGATTTCTTCCAAGTCATTATCCGAGAGAAAAATCTTGGGCACACCATAGCGGGCGAGTATCCGTTCCCTGAATGCCTTGCGTAGTCCCTCGGCAGTAGCGCTGCGCAGGGGCACCAGCTCGGTCCATTTAGAAAATCGGTCGACGAACACAAGTAATGTGGTATTTCCGTATTTCGAGCGGGGCAGCGGCCCGACGAAATCGGCGCACACTGTTGCCCACGGCTCCTCTGGAACGGAAATAAGCATTTCTCCTGCTGGGGCCTGCTGACTCACTTTGTGTTGCTGACATAGTTCACATTGGCGCACATACCTGCTGATGTCGCGGAACATTCCTGGCCAGTAATACCTGTTGGTGATGCGTGCGATGGTTTTCCGAATCTCCAGGTGGCCAGCACTCGGGCTGTCGTGGTTTTCTTCCATCACACGTTTACGGAGAGGCGTAGAGACACAGAGTTTCCACGGTGCGCAATCTTCGTCGCCCGCGTGCCTTACTAAGTGTCGATATAGTTGGTCTTCAATGAATGCATAGTCTGAATATTTTTCTGGCTGCTGTTGTACCTCGGCCCGTCGTTTCCGTAACCACGGGCAATCTGTCTGGTCGGTGGTAAATGTTGCTTGCTGGCACGCCTCTAGTGGTTGCCTCGAGAGTGCGTCGGCCACTACATTTAGCTTACCCTTTCGATATTGCACGGAAAATTTGTACTGCTGCAACTCTAGTGCCCACCGCGCGATTCGGCCGGAGGGGCTTTCGATGGAGTTGAGCCATTTGAGCGATAAGTGGTCAGTGATAACGATGAATTGGTAGCCCTCCAGGTAGGGCCGCATCTTGCGAATGCCCCATACAATGGCTAGACACTCCTTTTCTGTGGACGAGTAATTCTTCTCCGCCTGGTTCAAGTGGCGACTAGCATAGGCGATAACGCGCTCTGTGCCATCGATCGTCTGCGTCAACACTGCACCGAGGCCGAAATCGCTGGCGTCGGTTTGCAGCGTAAATGTCTGGGTGAAGTCAGGGCAGGCTAACACCGGGGCTTCTGTCAGTTTCTTCTTCAACGTCTCAAACGCCTGTTGTTGTTCGTCGGCCCACTTCCAGTGCTTACATTTCTTCAGCATGGCTGTCAGGGGTTGAACGATTGCAGCGCAGTCGGGCACGAACCGTCGATACCACGACGCAACACCCAGGAAACTCCTAACGCCTCGAATATTTTCAGGTGGTGCCAGCTCGCGTATGGCTGCCTCTTTGTCAGGGTCCGTATGGATGCCTTCGCCGCTTACAATATGTCCTAAGTATTTAACCTGTGTTTGGAAAAACTCACACTTTTCCGGGTTGATGCGCAGATTTGCCGCCCTCAGCCGCCGGAAAATCTCTTGTAAGTTGTGTAAATGCTCCTCCAGGGTAGCGCCGGTGACTATGATGTCGTCTAGATACGCGAACGCAATGGGCTCCAATTCTGGCCCTATTATCTGATCAAGGGCGCGTTGGAACGTGGCGGGTGCCGAGTGCAATCCAAACGGCATGACGCGCCATTGGTAAAGCCCACGGCCCGGCACTGTGAATGCAGTAAATTGTTTACTTCTCTGGGCCATCGGAATCTGCCAGTATCCATCTTTCAAATCGAGGCTGCTGATAAACTTGGCGTTTCAAATTCGATCGAGAATGTGGTGGATGCGCGGCAGGGGATACGCGTCTGGCACAGAGCGACTGTTTAGCTGTCGATAGTCGATACAGAGTCGCCAGGCCCCCGTCTTTTTCCGCACCAGCACGATGGGCGCGCTGTACGGGCTGTGTGATGGTTCTATACATCCCTTTTCCAGAAGTTTGTTTATCTCGTCGTCGATGATGGCCTGCATAGCTGGGTTACGTGGAAAGTAGCGTTGCTTGATGGGGCGATCATCCGCCATGACGATGCGATGTTCAGTGATGTTCGTGGGCCCTTTTAAGTCGGTGAAGAGGGGCAACTCTGCCCGCAGAAATTTATCGATTTTCTCCTGCTGACTTGTTGTTGTCTCCGCGGCCAGCAAAGACTGCGTCGTGGTCGTGGCAGGTTTCAATTGTAAAGTTGCACCAGCGCAGGTGAAACTCGCCTCTGTGAAAATAAGGAAATCTAGCCCCAGAACGACATCCTCGTATGCGTCGGGCATGACGATAAATTTGAGGAAAACATTGCTATTACCCAGCATGACTCGCGCTTCTACGACCTGATCTAAGCTACGACTGGACCCATCTGCCAGTTTAACCTCCCCATTAAAAGTTTCTGTTCTACTCTTCTGTCGAATTTTGGGAGCAAACGCCCCGCTGACGACGATAGCCTGCACCTGCTGTCCCCCCACGATTGCGTGGGCGAGGATGTGCCTGGCGTCGTGTTCAAATATTACTGGTGTTGAGGGTGGAGCGCCGGAGCCACCACCCCCCTCGATCGGGGTGGACTCAACGCGATCCTCCTGAACTGAGGCCGGGGCGTCGGTTATGGCATGTCGTGTCTGAGAGAATAATCGATGTTGGTCACCACCCCCAGATGATGGGAGCAGTTCGGTCACCCCGGGCGACGAAGTAGTTCTGCCCGTCCCCCGCTCCTGGATACATTCCATATCTTGAGCCAGGGCAAAAAGCTCGGCGAGGGTGTTAAAATCTTTGCGCCGAATGTACCAGTGGTACTCGGGGCGGGCGTTTCGAAACACGCGCTCGAGGCGTTGCTCTTCATTGTACGTCCCTTGACGCATCAAGTAGAGGAGGGAAAGCGCGTAGTCGCTGAAAGATTCGTGGCCCTGTTGAAAGCGGCCTCGAATAGTGTCGTCAATACGCTCGTAGTAGCGAGCCGGCAAGAAAAAGGTGAGGAAATCTTTCTTAAATAATGCCCAAGTTTCCCACTGCCGGTTACAGGTCCGGAACCAGACGAGCGCCTTGCCCCTTAGCACTTCGGGCAAGAATCGTGGCAATAGGTCCACTTTTAGCCCGTCCATAGCGCACAGCTCTTCCGCCCGCTCGATAAACGCGAGTGGGTCGGGCCCCCCATCATAGTAACAAAACCATTTACGTACCTTGTCCATGACCCCCGCGCCTGTGACGGGTGGTCTTACCTGGTTCCTGGCGAAATGGTGTGAGGGTTGGGTCGTGCTGTCTGTAGTTGCTGTTGATTGGTGGCCAGCCTCTGGTATCTCAGCCGGTGTAACACCCATTGTGGCAGTGGGCGCCGCTGGTCTGCTGATGTTGTTCTCAGGGCCCGCTGTCGGCCCGGGATTGTTTGGCGATGGCCACGGCGAAGCGGGCTGTACGATAATTGTAGGCAGGGCCCCTCCAGTTGCGGCTTTGTCGTCGATTTCGGCGTTACTTTCACTAGTTGGCGCAAATTTGCGCTCTTCATTCACACTGTCATCTGACCCTGAACCGAGGGTGTCACTACCCGCACTATTGATGATTTTCTCGGTCGCGACTGCCAACACGCGTTTGTGTTTTTCTTGTAGCAGAAGGAATCGCTGCACCCTTTCGGGGGTGTGATCGGATTGGCCGATGAACGCGGCGAATCTCTGCCGGAGCACGCTCACCGTACCGGAGGGATCAAGTTCAAATTCGTTCGCGTAAGCTACCAGGTCGGCCTGGTTGAGGCTATACACCCAACTGGTATACACCTTGCCTTCCATGGCCGCGTTAATGCACAATAACTAGCCTCGTGGCGGGGATATAGTAAGGTGGCCTTTCTATTTTCACTTTTCCCAAATTATCTTTTTTTTTTTTATTTTTGATAATCTTGTAATCACTTTGTTTCGTGGCTAACGGTCACTCTTCGATTTTCGTTGATTACACTAAGTTGGTTTATGATTGTAATCACTGAATTCTCACGGTTATTTCTATATCGCACAAAATTTTGAATTAATAAATTCTTTCATTTTATTTCGTTATCGTGAAATTTTACGATGAATAATTTTTTCCAAATTTATTTCTTTAGCACTAAAATACTTTTTTCTCTTTTGAAACACTTTCATCTCTAGTCGCGTCACTTGGCCCGTTAGTTGTCGGTGCCTGCTTGTCGCCACGCGGTACTTGGCCGATTTTCCGTTTTCGTTGTTCAACGGGTTTATTTCGCGCGTCACTTGGTTTGATTTCAAAGCACTTGATTCGCGTATTTCCCGTTTCGCGTTAACGGACTTGCACTATGCACCGGCGCTTTTGCTTTTCCACGTGGTTTTCGCTCACCGTTTCCAACATGGAATTAACTGTTAAATTTTTCTTGTCTTCTCGCACTGTGTTCGTAGAATTTGATTTGAATTAAATTTTTTTTCCGATTTATGATTTTTTTAAAATTAAATCCTTTTTTTTTTGTTTTTTTTTTAACCGCTCGGGCGCCATTGTAACGAGGTAATTTTGGAGCCGGGGTGAAGCCGTCGGCGTCCAAGGTTCGTTGCAAAAATTCGTAAGTTTTGGGACCGCGCGATGGCCAAAATTCCGTCAGATTGATTGTAAACAGGATTTAACTTGGATATTCACTTTATTTAATTTACTTTTTAATTCATTTCTTAATTAATGTACACTCTTAATTATATTTTCTTGGGTTTATTATCTATTATAATTTCTCTGCTCCCTTCACGTTCAAAATCGCCTGCCTACCCAGAGTACTGGCCGCGGTGCGACTGTTGGGGTGTCCCTTTCACCAGTCAGAGGAGAATCAAACGAGAGGGGGGTTGCAACCATGCGTCCGTGCGCAGGAGAAGAGCTAACAGAAGTTTTACAGGGAAAAGGGATTATGAGGGGAGAGGGTCGATAAATGGGACGGATCGTTGGTATTGCTTTCCCACTACAAGAAAGTTGTACGCCACGAGCAATCAGTGCACTGGCCAGAGAAAATCCTAAGCTATGTCCACTGTGCAGAAGGCTATGCGCCACGGGCAATAAGTGCGCTGGCAAGAGAAAACTAAGCTAGGTCTACTATGCGGGAGCTATACATCACGAGCGATAAATGCGCTGGTGAGAGGGGAAAACCCTATGCTATGTCCTCTACAGAAAGCTATGTGCCACGAGCAATAAGTGCGGTGACAAGAGAAAACTAAACTAGGTCTACTATGCGGGAGCTATGCATCACGAGCGATGAACGCGCTGGAGAGATTAAAAAAATCCTATGCTACGTCTTTACGGAAAGCTATGTGCCACGAGCAATAAGTGCGCTGACAAGAGAAAACTAAACTAGATCTACTATGCGGGAGCTATGCATCACGAGCGATGAACGCGCTGGTGAGAGTAAAAATCCTATGCTACGTCTTTACGGAAAGCTATGTGCCACGAGCAATAAGTGCGCTGACAAGAGAAAACTAAACTAGGTCTACTATGCGGGAGCTATGCATCACGAGCGATGAACGCGCTGGTGAGAGTAAAAATCCTATGCTACGTCTTTACGGAAAGCTATGTGCCACGAGCAATAAGCACGCTGACAAGAGAAAACTAAACTAGGTCTACTATGCGGGAGCTATGCATCACGAGCGATGAACGCGCTGGTGAGAGTAAAAATCCTATGCTACGTCTTTACGGAAAGCTATGTGCCACGAGCAATAAGTGCGCTGACAAGAGAAAACTAAACTAGGTCTACTATGCGGGAGCTATGCATCACGAGCGATGAACGCGTATAGAGAGTAAAAAAATCCTATGCTACGTCTTTACGGAAAGCTATGTGCCACGAGCAATAAGTGCGCTGACAAGAGAAAACTAAACTAGATCTACTATGCGGGAGCTATGCATCACGAGCGATGAACGCGCTGGTGAGAGTAAAAATCCTATGCTACGTCTTTACGGAAAGCTATGTGCCACGAGCAATAAGTGCGCTGACAAGAGAAAACTAAACTAGATCTACTATGCGGGAGCTATGCATCACGAGCGATGAACGCGCTGGTGAGAGTAAAAATCCTATGCTACGTCTTTACGGAAAGCTATGTGCCACGAGCAATAAGTGCGCTGACAAGAGAAAACTAAACTAGGTCTACTATGCGGGAGCTATGCATCACGAGCGATGAACGCGCTGGTGAGAGTAAAAATCCTATGCTACGTATTTACGGAAAGCTATGTGCCACGAGCAATAAGTGCGCTGACAAGAGAATATTAAACTAGGTCTACTATGCGGGAGCTATGCATCACGAGCGATGAACGCGCTGGTGAGAGGGGGAACAATTCTACGCTATCTCTACTCAGGCCTGCCTACTCAATATCGGAACACTCACCCAATGCCGCTGTCGAATTATCACCGAATCTCGGTGTGACGTTTTCTTGGTCTAGTCGAGGTGCGACTTATCGGTTTGACCGCCGGCGAAGAACTGACCTTTTCTGATTTCTGAATTTCTAACTAACCTCAGCGCAGACTCCTGCGCATGTTCACCACTTGTGATTTTACCACTCACCACCTAACGTGCAGATGCCACACGGACATTTTACTTAATACTATCGTTTTGAGATCGTAAGTTTAATTTATTCTGTTGGCCGGGAATTCAGGAGCCAGAATAAATGGAGAGTTCGGAATAATAATAAAAAAATAAAAGTATAATAACAAAAATTCAAAAGTAAAAAAGAAAAGTATCAATTATAAAGATAAGAAAAGAAAAATAGCTGGTGCTGCCGTCGGATGTGGGTGGAAAACGATGGCAAGACTTTACTCCTCACATTTTTAATTATTTTTTAATGTAACAGTTCAACTTTACACATTAGGCGACAATTACATCATCAACCAAAATTTAATAAAAGTTCACATATTTCACAAATTGTCGCGGTATAAATTCGCGGCACAGTTGTTGTTGTTTTGTTGTATTGTTTGTTTTGTTATGTTTTTTGTTTCCCTTTTGTTCGGGGCGACGGGCGAACAAAATCGAAGGAACAAAATTTCACACGCACTAACCGAAAGAACGCACTGCACGATTTTATTGAATGTTAATTTTTTTTATAAATATATTTGTTTTGCTTAATTTGCTAAGCAAAACAAATTCGACACTCGCGGGCGAAATGCGGCCGGCGCGCGGAAGAAGAAAACTGAATATTTTGTTTGAGCTGTCAAAGTTCTCTTGCTTTCTTCTCCTTTCTTTCGCTTTTGCTTTCGTTAAGTTAGCTCAGTGAGCGGCGGCGATCCGATGAGGGTATTGCCAGCCTCGCCATTACAATAGTAAATTGTCAAAACCTGGACTAAAGCTTTTGTACTTTTTAAACCTGTTTGAGGGAGAGGAATTTGAGAACATTTATGCTTTCGCCTATACGTACATGAGTGCCGCCAAAATGTATATTTCATTTTGGTGGGTGCAGGGGGGTATATGTAAATTTGCCAAACACACCTAGAAAAATCTGAAGAGATTTTTCGCATATAGGTATGGGTAAAGCCCCGACTGCGGACACTGGTTTCTGCGTAAGCCGCACTCTATGTATGTGGGAAGATAAATGGAAAGTGAGCGTCATAGGCGCTCATATATTCTAACTCTTTTAGTTCTTTTTGAGCAGGGTAGAAGGAGAGTGGCAAAAGCTTTGGTTTTTTTCTTAAATTTAATTAAATTATTTGTTTCCAAAAGTTGGATAATTTTCTTTTCTTTTTTTAAATTGTGTTTTTTTTGTTGAGTGGTGAAGTGGAGCTGTTGCCATCGTCGGACTGTGGCTGGAGGACAAGTGGTCCAAAGGGAGTATTTTTGCGCGCTGGTTTAGTTTTGCCAGCTAGTGTTTATTTTGCTTTATTTTATTTGTGGCAGTCGGCCATTTAGTGTTTTGAATTTGAGGAATTGAATAGATTTGGACAGGTTGTGTTCGGTCGTGATTTATTTTGGTGAAGTGTTTCCGTCCAAGTAGTTTGCTTGGGATTTGTTTGGCCGTTTTCCCCCCCCTCTTCCTTATTCCTTTTTTTTGTTTGTGTCGTCCCGCATCAGAGCCAAGTTGTTGCTGGACATCGAATTTTATCGAAGTCCAGCTGGTGAATAGATTCTGCAAAGAATCGTGCGAGGGATTTCAGACAGGTTGGTCTGGTCCCGCAAATCAATTGCGTTTAAAGAAATATAATTTTTGGTGTATGAATAATTTCTTTTGGGTGATTGTCGGTTTGTGTTGATTTTGAAAAAGGGTTTGTGTTCGGTATTATTTTCTTTGTGTCGAAAAAGATTTCCGTTTCTTTATATATATATATATATATATATATATATATATATATATATATATATATATTTGTATATATATATATATTGCGGCAGTTTCGGTGTAGGGTTTTAAAAGTTTAGTTATCAGGTTTTCGCGGGTTCGTGTTGTTCGTTCGGACGGGGATACCATACCGCGAGGGTCGTCCTAAATCCCACGCTTCGCGACTGTGCTATTCGGGCAAATAGGGAATTTAATTATCGCGTGGGGATTTTCGATTATAGAGTTTTAAATAAAGTTTTAGTTCAAAATAGCGTGATAAGCTGGCGCCCAACGTGGGGCTATTTTGTTTAAAGTTTTTTTTAAATATTAACTTTTTTAAAATTTTTTTTTAATAAGTTTAAATTTTTTTTTGTTGTATAATTTTTTTTGAAAATTGATTTTTTTTGTAATATTTCTTTTTCTATTTTTCGGGTCGCGATAGTTCGGTGAGTCCGTTCCATTTTATTTTTAAAAAATTTTTTTTTTTGTAATTTTTGGTGTTTGGTGGTGTTGTCCGCCTTTTTGCCAATTACTGGTTTGTTTTTTTCTTTTTTTTTTTTCAATTTTATTTTATTTATTTAAATTTTTATTTTTTTTTAATTCTGTGAGCGTGGTACGCTGGTTTATTTTTATATATGAATTTTTTTTTTGGATTAATGTTTTTAAATTTTGGTAATTTTTTTTTTGAGTTTTTTTAATAATTTTTTTTAATGACCAGTTTGAGGCTTTGTTGTTTGAGGGCATGTTAGGGTTTCAGGGAATTGTAAATTTGTCCAAGTGGGATTTAAAGTTTACCGGTCAGAGAGAGGATATATCTCTGCATGCCTTCCTGGAGCGAGTAGACGAGCTTTGTGGCGCTCGTGGGGTCAGTGAGGACCAGTTGTTTAGAGGGGCAGTAGATTTATTTTCGGATAGTGCTTTGATTTGGTTCCGTGATGCCCGAAGGTATGTTTCCAGCTGGCGAGAATTGGTCGTTCAGCTGAAGTTAGAGTTTCTGCCCCATAATTATGATGAACTCTTGTTAGACGAAATTAGGAAAAGGACTCAAGGTGGGGCTGAGTCCATAGGCATTTATGTAGCGGTTATGAGGGGTCTGTTCCGTCGTCTGTCCGAGTCCTTGCCGGAGAAGCGTATGTTGGGTCTGGTCAGGGCTAATTTGTGTCCTTTTTATCAGACTCAGCTGGGCTTGGCTGAGCCTGAGAGTCTTTCAGGGTTGGTTTCCTTGGGTCGGAAACTGGAGGCTGTGCGGGCGAATGTGGAAGCATTCGTACCGCCGCCCAGCAGCCGGTCCAAGGACTTGCTGGAGCCAGACTTGGCATACGTTTCGGCCGAGCCGGAAGTGGTTGCAGTCAGGGCTCCGCTGCGCAATCTTAGATTGGAGCGGAGAATTAGGGCACCTCAACGGGATAGGCGTCCGTTCAGGTGCTTTAACTGCAAGAAGTTTGGGCATGTTTCGGTAAACTGCCGAAAAGCGGTTATTTGCCGCGGCTGCGAGCGGCCTGGCGTGATGAAGCGTGATTGCCCCCGATGCTCTCAGAGAGCAGGGCAATTACAGGAGCGCTCGGACAGGGAGGCGGCCCCGAGAGCGGCTCCGAGGGCCCGCGAAGAGTCGGGAAATGGGGAGCGAGCTCTTGTGGAAGCAGGGCAAGAAGTTCGCGAGGTTTAGGTAGGTTGCCTGCGGGAAACCAGCTGGCTAGGGAAAATAGTGGTAGGACTCAGAGGCAACGTCCGTCCGAAATTTTCTCTTTCAGGTAGAGAATTGGATAATAGGCCATATTTAGGTGTTAAAATTTTTGGAGTGCGTATGTTAGGGCTTTTAGATTCGGGGGCCACCAGGACGATTCTTGGTAGGCCTGGCTGGGACACATTAAAGTCCTGGGGAATAAGTTTATTGGCGTCTGCGGTCAGCAAGGTTGCGCTTGCTGATGGTGAAGAATTTCCGGTTAGGGGGGTAGTTTCGGTCCCTTTCGAGGTAGAGGGCAAGTCGTCCTCGTGGAATGCCTCGTAATACCGGATTTACCCCAATCATTGATTCTTGGAGTAGACTTTTGGTCTAAGGCCGGTGTAGTGCCAGATTTGGCCAAGAATCAGTGGAGGTTTTCCGACCAAGTCGAGGTCTCGTCAGTAGCGGCGATAGTTGATAGGTCTTCGTTGTCAACTAGGGAAAAATCGGTTCTTGAGGAGTTTGTAGCAGATGTTTTTAGGTCTATGCCTGAGGGACTTGGTTGTACACATTTGGTCGAACATCGGATTCGTACAAAGCCAAATGTGGAACCAGTCAAGCAGCGATACTATCCGGTATCGCCCGCTATTCAGAGGCGCATAGATGAGGAAATAGAGGATATGTTAGAAAAGGGTGTGATTGAGATTTCTCACAGCCCTTGGGCATCACCGGTTGTGATGATTAGGAAAAAGGATGGGAGTTATAGGTTTTGTGTCGACTATAGGACACTGAATAAAAATACGGATCGAGATAGTTACCCCCTCCCTTATATTTCGGCTACTTTAGATAAGCTAAAGGACACCAAATATCTCTCTAGTTTGGATATAAAATCCGCTTATTGGCAGATCCCAGTAGAGAAGGAGTCTAGGGCCTGCACGGCATTTACAGTTCCGGATAGGGGGCTCTACCAGTTCAAGCGCATGCCTTATGGCCTGCACAATGCGCCTGCAACTTGGCAGAGATTTATAGATGAGGTCCTCGGGGCTGACTTGGAACCCCATGTTTTCGTGTATTTGGACGATATTATTATTGTTACAAATACATTTGATAAGCATGTTGAGGTTCTGAAGGAGGTCCTGATGAGGATTTGTTCGGCAGGGCTTAGGTTAAATAGGGAAAAATGTAATTTTTGTCTTTCTTCGCTACGGTACTTAGGTTATGTTGTTGATCGACAGGGCTTGCACGTTGACCCCGAGAAAGTTGAGGCAATGCTGAAGATTCCAGCGCCCAAAAATGTAAGGGAAGTCAGGTCGTTTGTTGGCACCATTTCTTGGTATCGTAGGTTTGTTTCGAATTTCGCTGATTTGGTTAAGCCTCTAACTGATCTTCTAAAGAAGAAGAACAGGTTTAGATGGTCGCCGGAGTGCGAGGACAGCTTTTTGAAGGCCAAGGAGCGCCTAGTGACGGCGCCGGTCCTGAGCTGTCCTGATTTCGAACGACCCTTCGTAGTTCAAACTGATGCTTCCGATTTTGGAATAGGTGCCGTTTTGACACAGCAGTTTGATGAAGGGGAGAAGGTCATTTCATATTTGAGCAGGTCGTTGAGTAGGTGCGAGAGGAATTATTCCACTACCGAGAAGGAGTGTTTGGCTGTTTTGTGGGCAGTTG
Source organism: Heteromyza rotundicornis (assembly GCA_951394025.1). Taxonomy (NCBI): domain Eukaryota; kingdom Metazoa; phylum Arthropoda; class Insecta; order Diptera; family Heleomyzidae; genus Heteromyza; species Heteromyza rotundicornis. Next base: position 37,427,163 of record OX596012.1, read on the forward strand.
AGAAGTTGAGGCCATACATCGAAGGTGTTAGGTTCACAGTGGTGACCGACCATTATTCGTTGGTATGGCTCAACAATTTGAAAGATCCTTGCGGTAGGTTGGCTAGGTGGGCTTTAAAGCTCCAGCAATACGATTATGAAATCATACATCGTAAGGGGAAAGATCATGTTGTGCCCGACATGCTTTCTAGAGGTGTCCCAGTCGTAGGGGAGGTAGATGGGCGTGTTAGAGATCCATGGGTGGATTCCATGGTTAGGAAAGTGGAGGATAAACCACTCGATTACCCAGCTTGGAGAATTGAAAATGGGGTGTTATATAAACACATAAAGGCAGGGACAAATAGTTTGTTTAGTGCTGGGTACGAGTGGAAGAGAGTTGTAGGCAAGAGTGATAGGAGTAAAATTTTATTCGAGTGTCACGAAAATCCATTATCGGGGCACATGGGCGTTAGGAAAACATACGCTAGGGTAATTGAGAAATATTATTGGCCGAAAATGAAGGCAGAGATAGCTAGATATATTAAAGGTTGTCAGGTTTGCCAGAGGGTGAAACCAGACAACAATAAGCCAGCTGGTTGTATGGTAGAGAGGACAAAGAAGTTAGAACCTTGGGAAATGATCTGCGTAGATCTGGTGGGACCCTTGGTGAAGTCTAGTCGGGGATTTTGTTATATTTTAACGGTGGTTGACTACTTCACCAAATTCCCATTGTTGTTTCCGTTGCGAAATGCAACGGCAAAGAGTGTTTGCAAGGAGTTGGAAGACAATGTTTTCCTGCTCTTTGGAGTTCCGAGGTCCATTGTGTGCGACAATGGGCCACAGTTTCGCAGCAAGGAGCTGCAGAGTTTATGTGCGTCGTATGGTGTGCAGATGCGGTACACTGCACACTATCATCCGCAGGCCAATCCGGCCGAGCGGATCAACCAAAGAATTAAGACCACTTTGAGAGCATATATTTCAGAAAACCATCGGACATGGGATTCTCATCTCTCAAAGGTGGCGTGCTGCATTCGAACATCGCAGCATGAGGTTTTGGGAGCGTCTCCATACTTCGTGAATTTTGGCCGAAATATGGCGGTCAGGGGTGATAGAGATTATAGACGATTGGGAGACTCAGACCAACCGGACAGTAGTAGTGAGGACCGGGCCAAGTTAATGGCAGACTTGAGGGAAGACATACGGAAGAAGTTAGAAATGGCAAGTGCCAAGACAGCAAAGACTTACAATCTCAGACGTAGAGATGTACAGTATTTACCGCACGAGTTAGTATGGAGACGTAATTTTGTTTTGTCCGATGCTGCAAACTATTTTGCAGCGAAGTTAGCTCCGAAATTTGTTGGACCGTTTAGGGTTAAAAAGAGGGTGTCTCCGTGGACATATGTTTTGGAAGACGAAGACGGACGAGAAAAGGGGACATGGCATGTGCAGGACCTTAGGCCGCACATCGACTCAGGGTGATTTTCTCCGGTTAGATTCGAAAGTTGGCTGGTCTCAGGAGACCAAGCAACTTTCGCGGAGGTGGAGGTGGGGTTGTCGCGGTATAAATTCGCGGCACAGTTGTTGTTGTTTTGTTGTATTGTGTGTTTTGTTATGTTTTTTGTTTCCCTTTTGTTCGGGGCGACGGGCGAACAAAATCGAAGGAACAAAATTTCACACGCACTAACCGAAAGAACGCACTGCACGATTTTATTGAATGTTAATTTTTTTTATAAATATATTTGTTTTGCTTAATTTGCTAAGCAAAACAAATTCGACACTCGCGGGCGAAATGCGGCCGGCGCGCGGAAGAAGAAAACTGATTATTTTGTTTGAGCTGTCAAAGTTCTCTTGCTTTCTTCTCCTTTCTTTCGCTTTTGCTTTCGTTAAGTTAGCTCAGTGAGCGGCGGCGATCCGATGAGGGTATTGCCAGCCTCGCCATTACAATAGTAAATTGTCAAAACCTGGACTAAAGCTTTTGTACTTTTTAAACCTGTTTGAGGGAGAGGAATTTGAGAACATTTATGCTTTCGCCTATACGTACATGAGTGCCGCCAAAATGTATATTTCATTTTGGTGGGTGCAGGGGGGTATATGTAAATTTGCCAAACACACCTAGAAAAATCTGAAGAGATTTTTCGCATATAGGTATGGGTAAAGCCCCGACTGCGGACACTGGTTTCTGCGTAAGCCGCACTCTATGTATGTGGGAAGATAAATGGAAAGTGAGCGTCATAGGCGCTCATATATTCTAATTCTTTTAGTTCTTTTTGAGCAGGGTAGAAGGAGAGTGGCAAAAGCTTTGGTTTTTTTCTTAAATTTAATTAAATTATTTGTTTCCAAAAGTTGGATAATTTTCTTTTCTTTTTTTAAATTGTGTTTTTTTTGTTGAGTGGTGAAGTGGAGCTGTTGCCATCGTCGGACTGTGGCTGGAGGACAAGTGGTCCAAAGGGAGTATTTTTGCGCGCTGGTTTAGTTTTGCCAGCTAGTGTTTATTTTGCTTTATTTTATTTGTGGCAGTCGGCCATTTAGTGTTTTGAATTTGAGGAATTGAATAGAGTTGGACAGGTTGTGTTCGGTCGTGATTTATTTTGGTGAAGTGTTTCCGTCCAAGTAGTTTGCTTGGGATTTGTTTGGCCGTTTTCCCCCCCCTCTTCCTTATTCCTTTTTTTTGTTTGTGTCGTCCCGCATCAGAGCCAAGTTGTTGCTGGACATCGAATTTTATCGAAGTCCAGCTGGTGAATAGATTCTGCAAAGAATCGTGCGAGGGATTTCAGACAGGTTGGTCTGGTCCCGCAAATCAATTGCGTTTAAAGAAATATAATTTTTGGTGTATGAATAATTTCTTTTGGGTGATTGTCGGTTTGTGTTGATTTTGAAAAAGGGTTTGTGTTCGGTATTATTTTCTTTGTGTCGAAAAAGATTTCCGTTTCTTTTATATATATATATATATATATATATATATATATATATATATATATATATATATTTGTATATATATATATATTGCGGCAGTTTCGGTGTAGGGTTTTAAAAGTTTAGTTATCAGGTTTTCGCGGGTTCGTGTTGTTCGTTCGGACGGGGATACCATACCGCGAGGGTCGTCCTAAATCCCACGCTTCGCGACTGTGCTATTCGGGCAAATAGGGAATTTAATTATCGCGTGGGGATTTTCGATTATAGAGTTTTAAATAAAGTTTTAGTTCAAAATAGCGTGATAAAATTTCTATAAAAAAAAATTACATTTAAAAACAAGAAAATATTTTTGCATCTAAATATATTTAGTAAACATTTAATTTTTCAAATTAGTGTTTTATTATCGGTAGTTTTTTGATAGTTTTTCGATATTGTATTCATAATTTTTCGATATTTTATCGATTTTTAATCCATATTTTATCGATAATTTTCCAATATTTATCGATAATTTTAGTTTCCTGATCTATTTAAAAATTGTGTTAAATTCCATTTTGTTCCGGTCCATTTCGTTCCCCACCTCATTTCCAACCCAATGCAAAAAACCGCATCCAAATCTGTTCAGTATTTCTCAAGATTTTTTTTTTTGTTTTAACTACATAAAATGTATTTATTGAATCTTCTAAAATAAAAATTAGAACTAACAATAACGTTGAACAAAATAATTAGACATTATATAACAGATTTAACATAGTACAAGTTGACCTTATCCACTGATTTGGTCAACTTAATGTATGTATCAAGGCGATGTAGGCGTTGACTGGATGTCGGCATAGACGAACGGCTGCATCGACGAGGGTGAACTATCTATTCAAAGCAATAGAATAATTTCGTTTTAGACGTAAGGGTCGGGTGAGTTTTATTAAGGTTCGAGCTAGAATATTAGGGCGCAATTTTATCTTATCTGCATACTTTGTATTACGTTTCGGTATCTCATCATATATTTTCTATATGTGTAAATCTCTGTGGGTGTGTTCATTTTTTATAAACCATGGCGCTCCAAGTATTTGGCGCAGAATTTTTGACTGCATCCTTTGCAGTTTCTCAACATTGGATGGAGATGCTGTTCCCCAGAGCTCGATCCCATATGACCATATGGGTTTAATTATACTTTTGTATAAAAGGATTTTGAGTTTTGATTGCTTCGAGAGGAGCCAATTTAATTCGAGTTTTTTTAATTTGATTTGTGTAATTTTAGCTTCGATGTGCTTTTTCCATGTGAGTCTGCGATCGAGATGCATACCAAGATATTTGGTTTCAGTTCATTGTGGTATTTCACTATTATTTATTGTAAGCATGGAGCAAGTCTCTTTCTTTAGGGTGAAGGTTATATGTGCGCACTTAGACTCGATGACTCTAATTCTCCACTTTGATAGCCAATTCTGTAAAGTGTTCTAATGTTGTTGCACGTGTTGTGATGCCATTTTAGGGTCTGAGTGCCAGCACAATATTGCGGTGTCGTCGGCAAATGTTGCGATGAGGGTCTGATCATAAATGGGCATATCAGCTGTATACAGTATATACAGGATTGGTCCGAGGACGCTGCCTTGGGGTACACCGGCAAGAATATTAAATCTACTAGAAACGAAATTTTTATGTTTAACTACAAATTTTCTGTGGGTCAAGTAGTTGTCAAGCAAAACGTGCATCCTTGCGGGTAATAGTCTCTGTAGTTTGGATATCAATCCTCTATGCCATACCTTATCAAAGGCTTGGGTCATATCGAGGAATACTGCTGAGCAGTATTGCTTTTTTTCGAATGTGTTTTTGATCATGTCAACAATGCGATGAACCTGTTCAATTGTGCCGTGCTTTTCTCCAAATCCGAATTGGTGATTGGGTATTTCATCTTTAGCGAGTATTGTGGGTAACATCATTTGTATCAAAATTTTCTCAAAAAGTTTTGATAGGGTAGAGAGTAAGCTTATTGGGCGATATGAACTCACGTTTGCAGGGTCTTTTCCCGGTTTCGGGATTTTTTAGGTTCAACTTGGCAATATCATCCAAAAGTGCTTTTCTTCTGATGAGTAGTGGGTTATAGTTTGGCCTGGTTGCGAGCTGTGGTAACGGGTAATTTGCAGTTGGGGGGTTAGGAGTATATACATTTTGTAGGTGACTTGCAAAAGCAGTACCTTTTTCGTAAACGAATTTGCGATTCTGCAATAATGGGTCGTTTTAAATTTTTTGTGGCACGCCAAAGTGAGTAATTTGTTGAGCTCGTTGGCGAAAGCTTTTCCATGAATTGATGCAGATCATTCTCGTTTTTCGCCCTCAGTTCATTTTGTAGTTTTCGTGTAATGAGGGTCAGCTTTTTTTTCAGATAGGGTGATCTGAACTTTTGCCAATCACGCCTTATTGATCTCTTTTCTGTTAAGAGCGCAGCTATATTTTGTGGCACAAATTCCTTCTTTTGGGTAGTGTTATTGATTTTTGGGGTCGCTGCCAGTGCGGCGTTTATAAGCAGAAGGGTACTCAAATACTGGTGGCTTGCAAGTACTCGGTGCAAAATTCCTGTAAAACATAGCGTTTGATTCTGCCCTTAATTAGAATCGCTGATCCACCTCGTGCTTTACCACCAGGGTGTTTTGTGTCATACAACTTGTATCCGGGTATGTTAAAAAAGTGTTTTTGGGTCAAATGAGTCTCTGAAATTAGCATTACATCTATACAGAATGAATTGAGGAATTGAATGAGTTCCAATTTATGTTGGCATAAGCCGTTCGCGTTCCAGAAGGATATTTTTATCGCATTCATGGTTTATTTTTTAAAATGGTCTGGATTAGCAGGTTTTGATTGTGTATCATTTCCTGCATCATAGTTTGCATGCCGTTCATAAACTGCGACATGTTTTGCATAAACATCTGCAGTGTTTGTTCAAGGCCAATGTTCTGTTGGGCGGGTTGAATAACTGAAGGGTCTTGGGTATTGCCTTTGAGTACATTTGCGTATGAAAATTGTTGTTGTTGTGATGCGGCGTTAGCACCATTTCCTTGGGGTGGTGGGTATGATTTCATCTGCGCAAAATTGGCTGGAGTAGGGTTAGCCCTCTTTGTAGCTGTTGCGCTTAAGGGCTTCGGTTCGGTAATAACCTTATTTTTAAGGGTTTTGTAGACTGAACACCCTCTGTAGTTGGCAGAGTGATTTCCATCGCAGTTACTACAATGTCTAACATTTACGTCTTCTCTCGATTTTGGGCACAATTGGGTCTGGTGAAGGCCACCACAAATAACACAAACACTGGGAAGTGTACAATATTTTTTCGAATGACCAAATTCTTGGCAGTTTTGGCATTGTATTGGGCCTCGACGTTTATGCGGCTCCTCAACACTGACTCTACGGTGTAGTAAATATCGCAAATTGTATATAGGGTGGGTTTCACTTTTTTGCAGGGTCTTAGGGTCAAATTCCAGTTCAACGCGGAAAAGTGGTTGGGGTAATTTTTCCTTGTTTAGAATGTTAGACACAGATTTAACTTGGAATTTTAATGCAATTAATGCCTCTTTTACATCGACGCATTCGACAAAAGAGTCTACACCAGAGATCCTCACTGAAAGACACTGTTTCATGAAACACAGTAAAAATTCATTGCCTTTCTTCAAGTTCAGACACATTCCCATTCACAACTTTGAATCTGAACAGACATTCGCGCACAGCGCACAAAGGCAACGAGCAACAGTGAATATTCATCAAAGGCAGTGAATATACACTAAAGGCAGTGAATATTCATTGCCTTTCTGATGTCTTGTTGCCTTTGAACGAAAGAAACGAACTCGAGAGAATTTTTCGTTGTTCGTCGCACGTTGCTCGTTGCTTCAAGAAAGGTTTTCACTCAGTGTTGCATTGGAGATTCGATGAATAACACTTTAAGTAACCAATATTTGAAATAATATAAAAACAAATTTTGGAATAATTCGTTGAGTCAGCAATGTAAATAAAACAACACATATCAAAAATATTTTCATTTAAATTCATTTAATTATTAAATTAAAAAAAAACATTAACACAACAAAAGTTCTTTTAAACGTTTCTTGAACTTTCTTGAAGCAACGAGCAATGAGCAACGTGCGACGAACAACGAATAATTCTCTCGAGTTCGTTCAAAGGCAACGAGACATCAGAAAGGCAATGAATATTCACTGCCTTTGGTGTATATTCACTGCCTTTGGTGAATATTATGAATATATGTGTCTGTTGAGAGTGAACTTCGGAAGCATTCGCGTTGATGAGCCTAGTGCTTGCTTGCTTTTTCGGTGTGTATGCGTAAGGCACATTCTCATTCATTTTTTGATAGTGTGGCTCAAAACTAGAAAAGTGAGCATTCATGCCGTTCACTGGTCTACACCTCTTAGAACAACCGATATGCCCTTGCTACTTTTGAGCTGGTATGTGTAATAGCTCCTTTTACACTTATCGAAATGGTCCACAATTTTGCGAGGCAGACCTCATTATATATTTGTATTTTTGTTTCATGGATGGCGCCCTTGAGAATAGCCATCACATGAAATCTGTTGGCACCTACAATTTGTGTTATCAGAATAACAAGGGAATTCGAGTTTTTTTCCCTGAGATAAATTGGTGGCGGGTTTGACGTCTTGGGTTTAGGGTCTAAATTATCCTCTTCATATAATAGTGAGTATCTATTTTGCCCAAGATTTATGGGCTGGATACTCGGCTTTGTCTTTAAAACCTGCGCTTCTGCAATGTAGGGTCTGGCTTTTGCAGGTAGCGGTGCATGCCAGTCTGCACTGCCGCACGTGGAGTGTTTTTCTCTGTAGTGTTTGCGCCTATTGCATTACTCGTATTTGCCGACTGAGGCTTATACAAAGGGTTTTTGTTCTCAAAGAACTTATTTGCAGGGTCTTTATTTTCAGTGAATATCTTAACAGGGTCTGGCCTAAGAGTATTAGTAGTAATTGTACTTGCCAAATTCGTTTGTGATGCTAAACGAAAATAATACAAATTTAGCGCCATTTTGTATGGGAGGTAGGCGTGGCTCTTATCCGATGTTGCCCATTTTCAATACCGTCCAATCATTCACCAAAATAAGAGGAATCCCAAAACTAGCTCAAAAGCTACGACAGTTATCGTGCGAAATGACAGACAGACGGACATGGACTAATCGACTCAGGAGGTGATGCTGATCAAGAATATATATACTTTTCTATACCGGACACGCCTCCTTATGGGCGTTACAAACGGTGTGACAAAAACAATATACCCTTGGACACTAGTGTGCAGGGTATAAAAATGCTCATAAGTTTATAGAATTAAAAAGAGAAACTGGGCACACAGCATAAAAATTGGATATGCAAAAATAAGATTAAACATAATTTTTTACTTTCCAAACCGACATTTCTTTTTCTGTTTCAGAATAAAACGGCGCTAGCCGAATTTTTTTTCTTAAAAAATTTCACAACGACAGAATTTCAAGTGAAAAAATGTAACTTCTCTTGCAGTTATGTGTTACAAAATCTTCAGATACTCCAAAATACATTTTTTTTATCGAGATATGAATACATTTTAAGAAAAATCAGAATATATTTGAATTTTTTTTTGTAAAATTCTTTAAAATGTTTTAAATTTATTAAAAATCTGTAGTTTTGGGGAGAAAATCTTAAAATCTGACTAAGCTCAAAAAATATGTAAAAAAAAGATAAATCTATAAATATGGTAACACTTTATGTTTCTTTAATTTTTAAATAAGAATTATTTTGTTTTAAAATTTGCATATTTTTATAATTTTTCATTTTTATTCACCTTTTACAAATGGTAATGTGATTTAACTGACAGTTGGGAGTTATTTCATTTCAATTGGGAGTTATTTCATTTCGATTGGGACTTCTTTTATTCCATTGGGACTTATTTCATTCCAGTTGGGACTTATTTCATTTTTTCAGTTGGGAGTTTTTTCATTTTTATTGGGAGTTATTTCGTAGCGGCTTAATTTTTTAAAAGGCTCATCGATATAAAGGTTTGGTTTGGCAACCGAAATTTTAGTCCGTTTCTCATGAAATCGTAGGCCGTCGTCGAATGATAGTTAATTGTCTGCAGTAGTTGCTTTTGAAATTCGGAATATCTGATTTGGTGATCACATGTGATAATTTTGGCGAGCTTAAAAGCTTCCTTACTTGCACTCTCAGTTACTTCGAGAGTTCTAGTTTTTTTGCCTAAGTTATTAAAAAAATTAGGTTTAGGTATTTTTTCCGGTAGTAGAAAAATATTAAAATTTTTGTTTCATACCGCCTTTATCTATTCACTTAAATTATCTTCAACCCGATTTTTACATAAATTAATCTCTTTTATAAGATTAAGTACTTCTTCTTTGTGTGTTGCAATTAGATTTTGTTGTTGAGTTTCCAGTTGACGTAGATCATTCTGAAGTTTTGCGCATTTCAGTTGATGAGTTTTGCGCATTTCAGAGACTACAAAATTTCACGCAGTTATCACATGTAGATTCTGCTTCGAATCTCAAAAAGGTGCGTTACATTTATTAATGGTAATCATATGTGTGCATTTTTAAAATATTTAAAATTTCTCCGTGATTTAAAATAAAATACAATTTTCCATGCGCTCTAATTGCCAGCCCAAGCCACTCATTGACTTTGGTTTTTCTTCAACAAAAGAATTTTGCGATTTCGGTATTTTGGCAGCGGACAGATGTTCTTTTTGGATTTTTTATTTATTTAAATGTAGATTAAATTAAAATAAAGCAAAGTAAAGTAAAAGAATTAAAATAAAATCCGTGCTATATTTTTAACTAAAAGTGAAGTGAACTAACTAATGCTAACGCTAAACGCGGGAATAAAACAAAATTGTAATACCAGAAGAAACGCTAAAATGTTCAATTCGGATATAACAACAGAATAGTAGATTGAAGCAGACACTTTTTTTCAGCTGACAGAACATTTCAAATAAAAAAGCTACCACAGTCGAATCCACACTCGCATGTAGCAACTGAATTCGCTTGTGAACCGTGACAACTAACAGTGATGCCATGTAGGAAGCAAAAGACCAGTGTTGCAAATCAATTTTTATTTTAACTTTTGTGTTTTTATTTATTGATTTCTTCCTTTTAATCAAAGTTTCTTTTATCAAAATTCACAAAAAAAAACATTTGACCAGCCATTACAAAGGCTGCAAACTAATTCAGAAAAATAGTTGAAGGCTTAACCCCATGTCACACAGGCGTCCTTTGACCCCTATTTATTTGAATTTTTACTCTGTTTTACGCTGTTTTAATTTTTTGATGCGTGCCACACGCAAAAATATTTGACGCCAGGTCAATCTGACACCTTTAATCTTTATGTCACAAAAGGGTTGCTATAAGTGGTCTACACTTACGATTTATCGTATGCCATGTATAGTATGCGAGAATTTCGCTAATGTAGATGGGGGTAATGGAAGTTTTTTTTGGACAATTTCGGGGCCATAGAGATTATTTTAATCAATATGTACAAACATTTTCTTTTTTTCTTCGATGAAGATCGATATGTTTTAAATTGATTCATAAAATATTTCATTAAAACATTCATTTGTAATAGCGTCCTTTAATTACATTACATATTTCTTTAACAAATTTAGCAATTAAAATAACACTCTTTTGACTGATAACCCCACCTTGAAGCTGGCGTCGAAAAAAAACCTGAAAAAATATTCACTCGCTCTTTTAATTAGTGTTCATTTTTAATATTGCCAAACCACAAAAATTTTAATTTGGCAAACTACAAAAATTTGTCAGCACCCGGCGTCAATTGTTGCCGGTGTGGCATCCCCTTTAGTATATCACCCATCACTATTATGCATCAAATTTTGTCCATCACTATTATGCATCCATATTGTTTATCTTTTACGCATCTAGAAAATATTTGTAAAACCTAATTATGATTAAACTATAATGAATTGCAAACAAAAAGAAGGGTTTTATGCTTCGAAAAATTGTGCGGAATAGTTTATATTTTGTTAACTTCCGAATAACACGTATTTCAACATTAACATTTTTTTGCGAATTGAATGAAATAATTAAATATTGCGTTTTATGAAAACGCGTTAATTGTGGATATAAAACACCATATGGATTTTCAGTAATAAGTATGTTGCCCATCAAATTCGTGTAAGAATTGAGAATTATATCGCATTAAAAGTCTTGTGTTTATATATGAAATTAAATTATAAAATTATTTCTCTAGTTTTAGAAGACAACATCAAACACATTTGCTTTCTTTTTCTAACATTCTTTTTCGTAATACTCTTTTTTGTATATTTTGGTTGCTGCGTCAGACAGTAGATGCTGGGACAACAGATAGTAGATGCTGCAACATCTGAAAGTAGATGTTGTGACAGCCACTAGCATTCGGTTGGCCTAAAATTCTGCTGCCCCAACAGTTTTTGTTTTCTGGGTGTTATTGTAGTTGTTGATATGGCAACTCTAGTAACTCACATATCCGAGAAATAGCTATAGTAACCAATGTATTGCTATCCCTTTTTGTATGATTTTGACTTTGTACGTTTACTTTCTTATGTTACTTTCAAATTCACTTCTTCTTAAACAATCAAACTGTGCACATTAAATAAGCTTTATACGAATTGGCCAGTCTTTCTTTTTTTAGTCGCAACAGGTTATGAGCCCAGGTGCAAATTCCTGAAGGCCAAGTAAAATATAATAAAAGTTTAATCGTCGCGATAAATATTAGAAGAATGTCATTATTTAATATTGAGAAATTGGATGAATCTAATTACGATTCATGGCATATTCAATTGCGAAGCGTGCTGATCCATCATTATCTGTGGACAGTAGCATCAGGAGCTATACCAAAACCGGAGGCAACCGAAGGGGTCGCCGCATGGAAAGCCAAAAACGAGAAAGCTACAGCTACAATCATTCTCAGCATTACGCCTATGCAGATTGGTTATGTGAAAAACTGTAAAACTTCAAAAGAAGCGTGGAATGCACTGTCTGAGGTTCATAGGTAAAAAGGGCCAGTGAGAAAAGTAACGTTATTCAAACAGTTACTTGGAATGCGCATGGGTGATGCCGAATGTGTACAGCAATACGTTTGCAATTTCAGTACAGTTGCAGAAAAATTAGCTGAGATTGGAGTAAGTCTCCAGGAGGAGTTTTTTGTAATTATGCTCCTAGCTAGTTTACCCAAGTCATTTGAAAATCTCGTAGTTGCACTTGAGGCGCTTAGTGCAATAAAAATCAAACTAGTAGAAGAAGGCGAGCGACGAAAAGTGTACAGTTCAAGTACGACCAATGCAGAAGGTAGCGTTCAAGCGTTCATGGCGCGCGACAACTACGATTCCAAGAAAAATCATCATACGAATAGCAAAAGCACCGAAAACCCGAATTTCGGTAATAACAACAACAAATATCGTAACCAACGTTCAAATTTCAAATGTTACTCTTGTGGTCGAAAAGGTCACTACGCTGCTCAGTGCTGAGAAAAGAAACGAGAACAAAAGGGACAACATAATAACAACAACAACGATAATAGAATTGGGTTATTCGCAGCAGTCAGCGACAATATTTTGCATGTCAACATTTGGTGCGTCGATAGCGGAGCTTCTTCCCATTTATGTTGCAACCGAAACATGTTCGATGAGTTTGAAAAGTATGAGGAGACGATCATACTTGCAGGTGACAACGAAATGACAGCAAAAGGAAAAGGAGTTGTACATTTAAAAACTGCAGAATATGACGTCACACTTGTCGAAGTTTTGTATGTACCCGGTCTTCAATGTAACTTCATCTCAGTTGCGAAAGCAGTGAATAGCGGCTACGAGGTAAAATTTAGCGAGAATACTGCATCGATCGAAGGCCAGCACGGAGGCATCATTTTACGTGCAAATAAGGTCAGTAATCTGTTTTTGTTTGAGCCGAATAAAAACAAATTGTTCTTTGAAAGAAAAACCACCGAGGATGCCATTAAATGGCAAAACCGTTTTGGTCACCTGAATTTCGTAAGTCTGCAAAAGTTAGCCAACAAACAACTGGTGCGAGGGCTCGATGGCGTAGTGTCGACGGACATCAGCTGTTCCGTGTGTATGAAAAGCAAATGCACGCAGAGGCCATTTAGCGGCGCAGAAAGTCGTGCACGCGATTTGTTAGAAGTCATTCATACAGATGTTTGCGGCCCCATAAACAAAGATTCCATTGGAGGCGCGCGATACGTATTAACGTTTATTGACGACAAGTCACGATACGTGTTTGTTTACTTTTTACGCCGTAAGGACGAAATCTTTGAAAAATTTAAACAACAAGAGCATTAGATGATGTGACACCATACGAAATATATCACGGTTGTAAAGCATCCGTCGTACACCTAAAAACATTCGGTTCAATTGCAGTTGCATTAGATAAGCGGCAACGTAATAAGTTTAGAGCCAAAGGCAAAGAATACATCATGGTCGGATACTCCGATAGCTCAAAAGCGTATCGATTATACGATAAAACGACGAGGCAGCTAATAGTCAGCAGAGAAGTGTTGAGTCAAGCCAGGTGAAAGAGCCACTCGATGTGAATTTGCAAATGTTGTCAAACACTACAGAACACAACGTTGATAGCGAAGTTGGCGCAGCAGGAGCAGTTGGAAAAGAGAACGCAGTACACGAGAGCGACAGCGAGTTTGAGTCGGCAAATGATGAGATCGCAGAAACACAACCAAATTCGCACAGGTGCAGTTGGCAGGCCGAAAAAGCAGTTCAACGTGTTAAGTCTGATGTGTTCAGACAATATAGAAGTACCAGCCACCGTCGGCATTGCGGGGCAAGTATGCAGATCAATGGTGGGACGCAATGGAAAAGGAGTACGAGGCACTATTGGAAAACGATACGTGGAAAATTACCGAACTTCCCAGAGATCAAAAAGTTGTTGGCAATAAATGGGTGTTTGCGGTGAAGAAAGACAAGGACGGCTATGTGGAGCGATTTAAAGCAAGGCTGGTAGCTAAGCGCTATTCTCAGATATACGGTCTTAATTATACAGAAACATTTTCGTCCGTTGTTCGGTATGACACAATACGTATGATTTTTGCTATCGCGGCCGAATACGAGCTGTACCTGCACCAGATGGACGAATCCACCGCATATCTAAATAGCGAAATATGTGATGACATCTATATGGCACAGCCTGAGCGATTTGTTAGTGAGAGGTTTCCTAATCATGTTTTAAATTTAAACAAAGCGCTTTATGGCCTAAAGCAGTCTGGGCGTCAATGGAATTTAAAACTGGACAGCATCTTAAAAAAAATAGGTTTCAGCCAGTGTGAAAGTGAACCTTGCATGTACATTAAACATCATGATGGTCAACTCAATTTCATTGCAGTCTATGTCGATGACCTTCTTATAGCATGCTCGGATCAAAACGAAATTCAACAGATTAAGAAGCAGATTGCCGCACAAGTAAAAGTAGTCGACAAGGGACCTGTCCAACATTTTTTGAATATGGAGATGGAAAGAAACAGCGACACTGGCGATATTACTATAAGTCAAAAGGCGCATATAAGAAAATTATTGCTAGATTATGGTATGGAAAATTGTCGGCCGACAGCAACGCCACTGGATCCAGGACATCAGGTCAAATGTGAAGACAGCGGATGTAAGGAGATCGACCAGACCCAGTATCAGTCCCTGATAGGTTCTCTCATGTATTTGGCGATAAGTACTCGACCAGATATATTGCATTCGGTATGCAAACTTTCTCAACGAAACAAAGATCCACACAGCGAGCATCTCGCAGCAGCCAAGCGAGTTTTGCAATATTTGTGTGCAACGAAGGACAAGCAGTTAAGGTACTACAAGACATGCAGACCGATCGAATGCTACGTTGATGCGGATTGGGGAGGTGATGCCAGCGACCGAAAATCTTATACCGGATACACATTTTTTTTAGCCGGAAGCGTTGTTTCTTACGAGTCGAAGAAGCAGTCCACGGTAGCGCTAAGTAGCACTGAGGCTGAATATATGGCGCTTTCATCTGCAGTTAAAGAGGCGACATATTTGAAGAAATTGTTTTACGAAATGCAGCTCGATTTTCCGGAAGCTTTTGTTGTAAACGGTGACAACATAAGTGCCATGAATTTAGTCGAGAATCCGGTATATCATTATTAACAAAAATCTTCGGTGGTGCAACACAAACATATCGCCTTACCAACAACTGTTGTAATCAACATTGTGTCGTGACGTCACTGGATACTGCTTGTTAAACGAATTCTTCAATTCCAATTCCTACAGCAATTAATCTCCTCAACAACCCTTATTATATTGTCATATAACATGTATTTATACTTAACTGTTAATTTAAAATTACAAAAAATATTTACTCATATCAAAATGATAAAGCAACAGCATAAAATTTGATATCATTCATTATCGGCCATATTTTGTCAACGAAAATTGAAGATTTGATGGTATTTTTTGCATTTTTTTGGTTCGGTGTATATATATATATATATATATATATATCCTCAAATCTGCGGCGAGCTTTTTCATACACTTCCACATGAGCTAGAGAGCGGAACACTGGTAGAACTCCGGTGACAATGCATTCTATTAAATTCAGAGGCGTGGGGGACTCAAACCCCTTTTTTTTAAACAGAGCATAGCTTCAAAGCAACAATGATGAAATTTGCTAGGTCAGTTCTTATTGCCAAAATGAAATTTTGTACCCTTTGGAAAGGGGGGTGTGGGGGAAAAGGGGAGCGGGATGGAGCCAATTTAAAGTTCTAACTTTCGTATTTTGTAAGCTACAAGGCTGCAATTTTTTACTTAGGTTCGCTTTCGGGAAAAAGAGTAAAAAAGGGGTAAAAACAAGTTTTTTAAAATATAACCTTTTAACCGACTAAAAAGCAGAAAATAAATTTCCTTTAAATTATTTTCAGCAATTTCGATTTAAAATTAAGGGTTTTTGGCGACTTTAAAATCTGCAATGATATTCGGAGGAAAGTACCCAAAAACCCTTAATTTTAAATCGAAATTGCTGAAATTAATTGAAAGGAAATTTATTTTTTGCTTTTTAGTCGGTTAAAGGGTTATACTTTAAAAACTTGTTTTTTACTCGTTTTTTATTACTACACTGAAAGAAAAAACATGTTTTAAAATTAAACATTTTTTTTCAATTTGCATTTTAAAATATCGTTTTTTCTGCAGTAAATTTGTGTTTTAATTTTTAAAACAAATGCTTTCAATTTCAATCGTCTTGCTCTTTCGTTAGTCGTTTGAAATTGATAATTTGTTATTTTCTATTTCAAAAAATCAAAGCATAGTTTTAGGGTGTTTTTTTAAAAAATTCGAAGTATGCTTTTACTACAAAAAATGTATATATAATACATTTAGACTCTGTTAAAATATAATAACAGTAGACCAACCTGTTGAGCGTTTAGCGCGCCATCCAAACTCCGTAGGCGTGGGTTCAAATCCCGGTCTCGAATTTGAGAAAATAAAATGTTAACTAAATATAAATAAACAAAATAACTGCAAACAAAAAAAAAAGGAAAACAAATTTTGTTAAATTGAACATTTGCGTTTTTAAATTTGTTTTCAGCACACGTGTTTTAAAATTGAACATTTGCGTTTTAAAAATTGTTTTAGCGCACGTGTTTTAAAGTTGAACAAATCTGTACAAAGCGCTATTTAAAAACGAAATCGTTCAATTTTAAAACATTTTCGTTTAATTTTAAAACATTTTCCTCTCAGTGTATGGAATTTTCCAGAATCTTCTATGTAGATTCTTTATGTGTATTGTAATTCGCTGACTCCACTATGGATGAATTTAAAGCTAAAGTTGAGTATCGTTATATAGAATAGTAGGGTATTAACTTGCACATAAGAGTTCCCAAAAGTCAAATATGCATTTGATAGAGGAAAACCATACCATTAAAAACATGTAATATTTTTACGATAGGATGTAAACTCATCACGCTAGACTAGAAACCTTGTTTATAGAGACAAAAACGCATGAGAGTTAAATTTTCTGGTAAGAAATTTGGTCATTGTAGAGAAAAATTCACTCTGTAAAAATTCAAAAAATGTAAAGCTTAAAAAATTTTTTAAAAATTAAAATATTGGAGAAGAAAGCAAGGGATTGCCAAAACTTTTTGAATAGCAATGAAAAGATTTGTAAATTCTATCCACCGAAGAGAAATAAATATCTGCTTCGGCTGAGTATTTGTATGATACTGTTTTTATTAAATTAAAATTTGGGTTTATATACAAGTTTAAAACTATTTCTTAAAACTCTAACTCACGTAGGTAGCCTATGAACGCTCGTGATTCGTCGTACCTCTTGTACCTGCTTGTCACTGTATTTAGCGGAAGTACGACTCCTTACAATATCCTTCTTAGAAATACTTAAAATAGGGGATGAAACATTCATCATTGTACTTCTTCGAACTGTTACATTGTTGAGATGTATTTGTTTACTTCTTAGAATCGATCATTAAATTGTCATTCACTAAATTGTAGACAATATTGAGGGAAAACCCTGTACTTCACCGTGAAGCAGTTGGGTCACCGCCTAATTCTCCTGCGCCATCAGATGGTGCAGATCGTAACCACTTTTCGGTTTCAAGTGATTTAGACACTTGACAAGGTCATGTCCACATCGCAAGGTCATGTCGATAGGGTTCAGACGCATTTCACGACAAGTAAGAACTAGAGCCCGACCGATAAGCATTTTCAGGCCGAAGCCGATGCCGAAGGTCAATTGGCAGCCTATTACTTCGGCCGACGCCGAAGGCCTATACCGAAGCCGATACTTAAATAAGAAACCATTAAAAACTTGTTTTTTGTGTATTTTCATTCAAAACTAACAGAAGATTTTTTTAAAATCATTTTTAAATATTTGGAGTAAAGCATAAAATAATGGGAATTTAGTAGAAATGGTAGACAATTCTTCAAAGAATAAATCCATCTAAGTAGCTGTTTTTTAAGGACTCCCCAAATCCATCAGGTGATGGGCAAAGGATGTTCTAGTTGATGGTAAATACCACCTGTGAAGCTTTGAACTTTAAATGTAAAATTTTACCAAAATCGGTCCCGGATTTGAGCACCAGAACTACTTGTCATATATATTGGCGCAGCAATTTGGGCTACATTTCTAAAAGGTAGAATCCTTCCGTGAGCCTCCTACCCCTATATTTGAAATTTCATTCAGTTTACCAGGACTCCTTTTAACATAGACATCAGAGCGAGTATTAAGCTTCCAAATCTATATTTAAAATTCAGTAATCCACCCAGAAAATGTCCAAGAACGTACTTTGTGGCAGCTGTAACCCCGTGCCACGCAAATTGAGGCGAGATTCACTCAATATTCGATGATTACTAAGTTAAATTTTAATAATGTTTTTTGTTTTGTGGGCCTCTTATGTCCCATTGAAAATTCCAATGGTTTTCGGTGTCGCAAAAATAAGAAAAAAAATTTCGGCCAAAACTTCGGCCATTTTTTGAAAAAACAGAAGCCGAATGTGCATTTTTGGCGTATAACGGCCGAAGCCGATTTATCGGTCGGGCTCTAGTAAGAACGGAGTGCTGTTAGGGACAGCTTTAGTGACCATATGTCACTCAGGCTCCGTTTATACGGCCGAGCGCTAACCGACTCTGGGTCTGAGGGCACATTTATATCAGCACGATTGCAGCAACGGCTGAATATCCCAGGGTTGGCAACCGAAACCGTAACCGAAACCGAAACCGAATGAAACCGATTCATTTTAGGGAGCGAAACCTAAACCGAAACCGATTCGTCGTAACCGATTGAATGGGTTCAACCAAAACCAATTGAAAAGGTTACGGGTTTTTAATCGGTTTTCAAAAGGTTTTCGTACACAAAATTGACTTGAAGTTTTATTTTCCTAAGAGAAAATTCATCGTATTTCATTTATTTATTTCATATATTTTTAAAATATAGGGAATATTTTTTTTAAATATTCAATAAATCTTTTTATAAGGCCGGCGCACACAGAGGCGCTATTCGCTATATAATTTCAGAACCATTTCCATATTTAAAAAATCTAGCTTCGAAAACGCAAAGTGCCTCACACAGGCAGCGATTTCACCGCAGTCGATTTTGTTTGTTATTTATTATATTGCTATGGAAACAATCAAAAAGTCTGACTGAAATGGTTCTGAAAATGACTATTTTGCATGGCTAAAAAAAATAAGGTTGATCCACTTAAGACAAAATGACAGAAATAAGGATTCTGACGTTTAATTTAATGTTCACAAAGTTGCCACATTATTTGAAATTTTCTAAGAAACGTGTTGGCGTTGCCAAATATTTTTCATAACTTATCGTCATTTTAGTCTTTCCAAGTTTTTTTTTAAGTTTCGCTGGCATAAGTAACATTTAAGGGTCAGATTTTACAAATGTAACATCGTTTCATGTCCCCATTGCATAAATTCGTCACAAAATCGGGGTTTAAATTGGCAAAATTAGGACTAATTGCCACATCTGGCAGCCCATTTCTTGAGTTTTTTTTAAAATATATCTGATAGCACAATCCTTATTTATGTCAGATGGTTAAGATGGCGGATAGTGTCAGAAGCGGCACTACCTTATTTTCTTCTACCATGCTATTTTGTTTGTTATTTATTAGACTACTATGGAAACAGTCAAAAGGTTTATTTTCAAACTGATTCGACTTGGTTTTGAAACTGGCTTTTTGTGTTTGTTATTTATTGTATTGCTATGGAAACAGGCTGTATAAAAAACGCTATATTTTCAGAAATACAATTATTTGTGACAAAATTAATTTCGAAACCGCCTGCGGCACGAATAACGCCTGTGATTTTTGAAAAGACTTGGAAAATTTTCGCTATTTTTTCGTAGTTTTATATGCAGCCTTTTTCGTCCGATTTAGCTGATTCTCGAACTTGATCTCAATTCGGAGATAAAAACGTAAACCCAAAGTTTCACATCGATGTCTCAAAAAAAAAACATTCCAGCCTGTATGGTGACAGAGAGACGGGGATATGGCTAAATCTGTTTTCGATGCTGATCAATAATATATATTCTTATCCATACCGGACATGCGTCCTTATGGACGTTTTAAACGTTGTGACCCTGTGTATAAAAACTAAAAATTTAAGCAGAAATTTTTTTGAAAATGCGATTAGATAAGGAAATTCGGTAAATGTAGTTAGATTCAGCACCCTTGATTTATATTGAATTGATATAAAATTTCCTGATATTGGGCCATCTAGAAAAATTTTAGAACCTAAACCGAAACCTTTTCAATCGCTCCAACCAACCGAAACCTTTTCAAAATCAAGGAGCGAAACCGATAACCAAAACCGATTGGCAAGTGGGAGTAAAACCGAAACCGAAACCTTTATTCGATTCGGTTGCCAACCCTGGAATATAAAGCGTGAATACACAAGTAGCAGGGCTAAATAATGTGATTTCGGTAAAAATTCAAAAAATGTGCAATTTTGTAATTGGATCACCAATTGGTCCTAGGGTAAGAATAGGGACGAAGGGTCTTCCTCAATTAAGCGGCAACCTTCCCACATCATTGGAGGTGATGTATATCCACATATAATTTTAGATGGAATACGAAGAGGTACTCTAGGGTCACTCATTGCTCAGGAAACAGTTTTAGGGTGGATCTTTACTGGGCCTTTGTCCCCTAATGGAGCTGCAATTAATCCGACATATTCGGTATACTTCTATCAAATTTCACAGCAGGATCAGGAGTCAGATTTGCGGGAACTTGAGGAAGCCTCAAAGAAAAGTTCTTGAAATTTAAATAAAAAGAAGAGTAAGAAAAGTTACATAAAAACCTCTTGTAAAAATGAGGAAGGGCGTAAATATTTAAAATGGAAAACCCCACAGAAAAATGTAGAAGTAATGAGTAAATAAAAGCTATCTCCAAATGAGTGGCGCCTAGGCAGCGCTATGAAAAAATATCCCGACCTAGACGATAGTGTTCGGGTTTTAGATATCCGAAAATAACACGGAACGCGATATTTTACGAACGCGTCAAACTTCTGCGACACCAGAAGCGGAAGCGTCGATACTGCGGATGGTGGACTTGGACCTCGTTCTTCTGAGCCATCATGTGAACCGCTTAGTAAAAAGCCGGACGGAATTGAGCCTCGTTCGCTTGAGCCACGATGATATGGATGGACTTGGGTCTCGTACGCTTGAGCTGGTCAGCCATCCATCGGTTGGACTTGGACCTCGTACGCTTGAGCCAACACAATCCCAACGCGCCTTTGAGCAGAAACGTCGCTTTCGCCCACAGTCAAATTTCTGGACCAGGGACAAGGTCTATCTAATTAGATGAAATTACCAAATGTAATTTTTATACCCCCACACTCACTGTGGCAGGGTATACTAACTTTGACATCACGTTTGTAACGCCGATAAGGAGACGTGTCCGGTATGTAAAAGTATATATATTCTTGATCGGTATCGAAAACTGAATCGATATAGCCATGTCCGACTCTCCGTGCGTCCGTCTGTCCGTCTGCAGTCGAAGTTTTGATTGCAGTCGAAGTTTTGAAGATATCGACTTGAAATTTTGGGAACATGTTTTTTACTTCAAAAGTAAGAGCAAGTTCGAATATCAGCCAAATCGGACAAAAACGAGGGTAAGCTCCCATATAAAAAATAAAAAAAGAGTAAACCGACTAAAAAGCAGAAAATAAATTTCCTTTAAATTAATTTCAGCAACTTCGATTTAAAATTAAGGGTTTTTGGCTACTTTCCTCCTAATATCATTGCAGATTTGAAGTTGAAGGAATTGGAAGTTATGCTATGTTTAAAAAAAAGGGGTTTGAGTCCCCCCACGGCCCCCTACGCATCTGATGGACCCCAAAATTTAATAGAATGAATCCTCTTTTTTTTAAAAAAACATTTTCCCCCCTTTTTTCCTCTTTTTTACTCTTTTTCCCGAATGCGAACCTAAGTAAAAAATGTCAGCCTTGAAGCTTACAAAATACGAAAGTTAGAACTTTAAATTGGCTCCGTCCCGCTCCCCTTTGCCCCACACCCCCTTTCCAAAGGGTACAAAATTTATGCATTTCACTGTCCACTACGGCAGATCATCAGTAAAATATACACACGTCATAGTTCGAGCAATTGCTTCGGCTTGTGTGGTTGTATATATAGTAGTTTAAACAAAGAAACCAGTGAGAAAAAAGGTTACTGATGATCTGCCGTAGTGGGCAGTGAAATGTATATAACTTACTTTCTACCTGCTGGCATACAATTTGTCGTAAAAATTCACAGCTTAATTGATTTAAGTTGCACTGAGCTTGAACCCGACTACACACAATATAAAAAACAGAATATTAAAATCAAAGCTTGCATTCAGCTGCCAGGCAATTATAAAAAATAAGTAAATTGCAATCTAAATTACAATTATGGGAGAAACCAACAGTGTTACGTTTAAACCGAGTTCATATCAGCGATCAGCGACCCCAAATTAACTAATCGAGCACTGATTTTGAAGAAAGCTCCATACGATTCTGAACAGGTCTAATGGGCATTTATAACTTTTTTGATCCGAAAATTAAAAAAACGTTGTCACGGCTATATTTGCCATTCTTGCAACAAGTTTCATTTTCAAATCTAAAAAATTTTTGTATCGAGCTACATAGCAACTTTTTTATTCGATTTCAAATCAAAAAATGAATTTAAGTTCTAAAACCACTAATTTGCACAAAGTGTGGACCAATTTTTCGTGTAATGAAACAATTTTTGAATGGATCTAAAGCAGTGTCCCAGCGGGAGAAAGAGCGCTGCTATACCGATGATTCAGCGCACACTTTCCATGCAATGTGCGCTGCTTTGGCCATTGCTTCGTTATTTCTTTTTTAACATTGCGTGTCCTACGAAAGTTGCACGCGTGCATATTGGTAGCTTCTGAAAGATGGTTCGTTTCAGCAATAGAAATATGTGTGGTGGATACAGTATTGCTGAAAGAATGCTGAAAGAATAGTGTGGGAATAGTGACCTTGCACGGAGGGAAATGCTTGCTGAAATCATGCGTTATAGGAATCAATCAAGTAAATATTAGTCACGATATTGATCCATTAATTAGAAGTCAATAATCAAGAATTCTTAATCATAAGAACTGTTAAAAATGAAAAACATAGTTTGTGATTTGTGTTTGCTTGATTTGTTCCACTTAAACATGAATTATTATTTTCCCTTTTGACATAATCAATGACCAGAGGGAATAAATTGTGCAAACAAAAATCATAAATTATGATTAAAAATTCATAATTTTAGGCTTAAGTGAGAATAAATGAATCATTCGTAATAATAATTTGAGCACATATTTCCAATTAAATAAATTAAAATTTTTTTTATTTGCTAATTTTTTACTTAATTATTTATTTAATTTTACTTTTTTATTTGCCAACTTGCTTAGAATA
This sequence comes from Heteromyza rotundicornis, assembly GCA_951394025.1. Classification (NCBI taxonomy): domain Eukaryota; kingdom Metazoa; phylum Arthropoda; class Insecta; order Diptera; family Heleomyzidae; genus Heteromyza; species Heteromyza rotundicornis. The sequence goes on from OX596012.1 coordinate 37,450,490, forward strand.
ATTTGTAATAACTTTTTCACAAATTCAGTTTTCCCGGAATTCGAACCGACATCATCCTCTCCAGTCCGGACGCCTAACCGATTCGACTACCCTGACATTATTGTAAAAGCGTCTCAATGTATTGTAATTGCTCAGCAATTAATGACAATCAACCCAGTTACTCATAATTCATGATAACACGTGCAGTTTCATGACCTAGTTAACCATCAATTATTCTTCAAGAATAATAAAATAAATCACGAAATTCATAAACCTTTATCATAATGTATTCACAATCCATATGCATAGTTTATGTACGAATTTGCATAATTTGTGACTAATATTCACAATTAATGATTATAGTTAGTAATTAAGCAACAATAATTTTATGGACTCCATAATCGTAAATCATGAGCCAACCTTTCTATCCGTGTGCTGAAATACTGCCTCCAGCGATGATGTGGTAGACGCGACCTTGCTGAAATACTGCCACCAGGGATGGTGTGGTAGAAGTAACCTTGCTGAAATGCTGCCTCCAGGGACTTCGTTTTTATACATCGGAATCCCTGCGTTGCTTCTTCGAATTGTAAAAAACCATAATTCTCCTTGGAAAAAAACACCCTGGAATAGACTTGTCATTGAAATTAAATAGCAATCTACTTACCGAAGACAGACTCATTAAATAGTTTGGCCGACTTAATGGGATACTTCCATTTCCATCAAAAGGCCCTCTGTAAATAATAGATACTTATATAATATTAAAATAGTGTAGATATTATTACTTACGTTTTTCTGACCTTTCTCTGAACACATAATTATTGGTACATAAAACACGTCCTTCCACAATCAAAACTGATCAAAAGTGACGATAATCTGTTTGCAATTGAAGCGGACATGCGTATAACGGGAAAAAAACGCTGACAATAAAAAAACCACAAACCATCTTACATCAATTGCAGTGTGGTAACTTCTTAAAGATATTTGAATTCAGCAATAAGTATGGTGAATTTATCATTGCTGCTTTTGTGTAAACAAAGTAGCGCATAATCTTCGCTAATAGATAATTTTAAAATCTATTGCAGCGTGGTAACTTACTAAAGATGTTTGAATTCAGCAATAAGTATGGTGAAGTTATCATTGCTGTCTTTGTGTAAACGAAGTAGCGCAGATTCTGCACAAATCTGAGCAGTGCTGAAATTTCTCCCGCTGGGGTCGGGCACACCAATACATAAAAGTGCATACTTGTGTATGTGCCTGAGAGAGCGGCACACACGTTTCGCGCGTTTGACGAAGATGCTTATAGCGTACGTGTGAAAGCATTGCGTTGGCAGCGAATTTAAGCCTATGTTCGCGAACATAGGAAACTCGAAAATTGCGCGACACTGATCTGAAGCCTTCAATTCCCAAATATTTTTATACCCTGCACACTAGTGTCCAAGGGTATATTGTTTTTGTCACACCGTTTGTAACGCCCATAATGAGGTGTGTGTCCAGTATGGAAAAGTATATATATTCTTGATCAGCATCACCTCCTGAGTCCATTAGTCCATGTCCGTCTGTCTGTCATTTCGCACGATAACTGTCGTAGCTTTTGAGCTATCGACCCCAAATTTTGGGATTCCTCTTGTTTTGGCGAATGATTGGACGGTATTGAAAATGGGCAACATCGGATAAGAGCCACGCCTACCTCCCATACATAAAGGCCGCCAATTTTATATTATTTTCGTTTATCTTGAGAAATACTTAACCAATTTGGAAGCGGTTTTCTGCTGGCGTAAAAAATCGAAAAATTATCGATAAAAAATCGAAAAATTGTCGATAAATTATAGAAAAATTATCGATAAAAAATTTAAAAAATTATCGCTAAATTATCGATAAAAAATCGAAAAATTATCGATAAAAAATCGTAAAACTATCGATAAAAAATCGAAAAATTATCGATAAAAATCGATAAATTATCGATAATAACTGGATAAATTATCGAAAAATTATCGAAAAATTATGAATAAAATATCGAAAAACTATCAATAAAATACCGATTTTCGATAAAATTACTAACATATGGTCTCAGAATGTATCGTACTCGCATGTGCAGGGTATTATAGCTTCGATCAGACCGAAGATAATTCTCTTACTAGTTTCATATTTGTATTAAAATGCAACGCGTCTTGTTCAAAAAAATTACAAATCATAAAATTCCAACTTTAAAATAATGTTAGGTTTTGTACCAGTGACCCCGGATATCCGGGGTCTCGGGTACCCGGGTTGATCGAACTACCCGGGTTTCTCGAGCTACCCGGTTACAAGATAGTAAAAGCGCCGGAATAGCCTTGTATGTCGTATTTTGGACTGTGCAAAAACATTATATTAAAAAAATAATTTGTATTTAATTTTTGAAAAACCGTGACTTTAGGTTCGATTTTTTGTGTAGACAAATTTAAAGGAACAATTTCAGCCTATATGTGGAAACAATTTTTTTAAATTTGTTGTACTGTAATTTTCATGAAATCGTATAAAATGTTGTATATAGGGTTACCAGAGTACAGTACAGTACTCTTTTTTAGTCCCTCCTCTTTTTTACTCTGACTTTTTTCCCAAAAATACTATTAAGTACTCTTTTTCTTATTTCTGGGACTTTATCACATAATTTTTATTATTCGTCAGAACTAAATTAAAAACCTTCAAATATTAGGTTAGTTTGAACCATCTTCGTCACATTGCATTAAAAAAGTTACCAAAATTCTTAAATGCTAGGATTACAAAAAAATGAGTATGAGACCTAACACTTTTTTAGCCGAAATATTAAAAACAATTTTGAATGTTTTGATCGAAAACAATCCAAATATATACCTAAATATTTATATTTCTTGAAGAGGGATCGGAACGCGGTCTAAATTTTGTGTTATACTTATTTTACGCTTAATTTGTATGTCACTTAGGCCCACTAACTTATCTCAAGTGTTAAAATACTGTTAAACAATGATTACGAAACGCCTGATTAAATCTCGAGTTCAATTTTGTAACTTATCTAATTTTGATTGATTTGTTAACTAATCATCGACTAAAACTATAAACTCCACTGGGAATCAATTTGACAGCTCAAATTAAAGAAACAAAATTAAAATTGTTCAAGGAATTTTTATTTTTATTGCAGAAATGGCCTCAGAGTAAGTATTTAACAGAAGTTCAAGCTGATGATCCCGGGACCACATCTTCCAAGGGAACGTATCGAACGCAACCTACGCCACCTGAACCCTGAGCTGAAAAGCCTTGAATGGGAGATCGTGGAGGTTGCTGAGCGAACGGAGGCGGGCACAGAGGTGGTGGTACTCGTTAGCCACAAGTCGATGCCGCTTCTACGGAAATGCAACTTCAAGGTGCGCATAAGGGTCACCCGATGCAAACTGAGGTCAGTTGTGGAGCCACCCAGAAAAGTAAGTACAATGCCACTACTGCCATGAAGCTAATACAAATTAATCTTCATCAACGCAAAGCGGCTAGCGCAAATCTTGTCTCGCTAATGGCGAACAAGAACGTAGACGTCGCCCTCATACAGGAACCTTGGTTACTCCGAGCTAACATATGCGGGCTTGCGGACAAAGGTTTGACCACATACAGCGTCAAACCATTAAACAGTGAGACTAAAATTAGAACCTGCATAGTAGCCAGGAGACAAATCAACGTATATCTCCTTCCTTCTTTTAGCACCCCTGATCAGACGGCAGTAATATGCGAAAGGCGCGGGTCTCCTTCCCTCGTCATCGCCTCCATATATATGCCGTACGACTCAGTGAATCCACCGCCGTCGAATGACACCAACTTACTGATCGTGAAGGATGGGACATTCTCATCGGTTGTGACGCCAATGCACACCATGTTCAGTGGAGTAGCAGTGACACAAATGTAGGGGGTGAGTCTTTATTTCAATATATAATCAAAAAGAATCTGATTATTGCGAACAAGGGCAGAGAGCCCACCTTTACTACTAGAAATAGGAGGGAGGTACTTGACATAATATTAACGAATAATTCGGACTCTATATCTATAAACCAGTGGATGGTCGCCCCTGAGGCCTCGTTCTCTGATCATAGAATTCGAAATAGATATACCAAAGAATACATTACCCCCATATAGAAACCCAAGAAAGGCGGACTGGGACTCTTTTGTAAGTGAGGTAGGGAATGGAATACATACACTGCAGGCTCAAAATCTGACATCAGCGCATGAGATAGACAATTCTGCCAGGTCGCTAGGGCTTCTCCTTAGTAAGGCGTATTGTAAGGCATGTCCGTTACGGACAGCCAAGGTAAAGAAATCAGCACCGTGGTGGACAGAGGAGCTTAGGGTCTTAAGAAGCGCCGCACGCAAGCTCTTTAATAAGGCTATGAGAACCAATGTATCCACTGACTGGGACGACTACAAAACGAGTACAAGGAAATTCAAAACCGCTACAAGGAACGCCAAGAGAACATCTTGGCAGGATTTCTGTAGTGGAACATTCCTCTGACTCAGCAGGGCTAAGAAAACTTCTCTCGAAAGCACCAGCTATACCTGGATTCCTCAAGCGAAACGATGGGCGATGGACCGAATCGTGCTCTGAGACTCTACAGCTGGAAACGCATTTCCCAGGTTGTGATATTAATCAGGAAGATGCGGACGCGCGTAGAACAGCGACCACAAGTAATGGTATACCTGAAGGCTTAGTTACTGAGGAAAAGATAAACTGGGCGATTGACTCTTTTTCGCCCTATAAATCTCCTGGTAGTGACGGGATACTCCCGATAATGCTGCAGAAGACCAAAAATATTATAACACCAATTCTTAAGGAATTGTTCTTGAGCAGCCTTAAGCTCGGGCACATCCCAGCAATTTGGCGGCAAGTTAATGTTATCTTTATTCCTAAGGCGGGCAAAGCCAGCCACACACTAACGAAGGATTTTAGGCCCATCAGCCTGACGTCTTTCGTACTGAAGACTTTCGAAAAACTCATAGACTTTTATATTCGTAGCAGGCTGAGACCTTGTGACATATCCTCGGCACAGCATGCATACACGAAAGGGAGGGGTGTGGAAACGGCGCTGCATTGCGTCGTCAGCACCATTGAAAAGAATCTTTCTTATAAAGAGTACACTTTAGCTGCATTCCTAGACATTGAGGGCGCTAACACACGCGAATATCGAGCCTGCCCTAACAGACTGGATCGTTAGCATGTTAAGCCAGCAGAAAATCAGAACGGAACTTGGGAACACGAACATGGAGGCGACTGCCTCTCGGGGTACCCCGCAGGGCGGTGTCATCTCACCACTTCTGTGGAACTTGGTACTAAATGAAATACTGATTGAATTTGAGAAGAGTGGGATAAAGGTGACCTCATACGCGGACGATGTTGTACTACTAGCAACGGGTAAATTCCTTCCGACCATCAGCGATATACTAGAAGTAGCACTGAAACAACTGAGCGACTGGACTAAGAAATGTGGACTGGGGGTTAACCCCCAAAAAAACCGAACTTGTCCTATTCACGAACAAACGAACGATTCCACAATTCAGACCACCATCTATACAGGGGATCCCTCTCAGAGTCTCAGAAAGCGCCCGCTATCTGGGTCTCGTTTTAGACAGGAAACTGAACTGGAAATTAAACATAGAAGAAAGGGTTAGGAAAGCGTCAATTGCCTTTTACACCTGTAGTAGAATTTTTGGACGAAGGTGGGGCCCACGCCCCAAAATCATCTCATGGATGTATACAGCCATCGTTAGACCAATACTGACCTACGGTTGTCTCGTGTGGTGGAAATCAGCCAGCAAGACCACTAATCTGAAAGCAATGACAAAAATACAAAGAATAGCATGTATAGGAATATCTAGTGCGATGAAATCATCACCGACGGCAGGACTCGAGACAATTCTTAATTTTCTGCCTCTAGAAAAACAGTTTGCGAGGCAGGCCAACATCAGATGGAGACAACTCTCCACCTGTGAGACCTCTCGTAAACTATGGCCACTACGCAATGAAGGACGTACGGTCAAGCTCCTGCAGTTTGATAGGAAATCCATATCTGTCCTCATGGGCACATTAACGGGTCACAACCTTTTAGGAGCTCATGCTAGGAGACTTGGTCTTACCCAAAATGACGTTTGTAGGGGTTGCGGGGACGAGGAAGTCGAGGAAGATACCCACCACTTCCTCTGTCGATGTCCAAGTCTACAACATCTCAGGCGTAGAACCCTTGGGGAATACTTTTTCGATGACCTGCCGGAGTTATGCTCGCCCTTGTAAGAAATTCTGGGTGGTTGGATTATCAACTTATGGTTCGACGAGTGTGGGCCTATCCCACCTCTTAAATTACGGGCATCACAATGGGTCAACTTTTTTGGCCTAAGTGTGATGGCACGATTGGAGTATGCTCCAATGGTTCCATCTACCCTCTAACCTAACCTAACCTAACCTAAGTATTTATCTGCTGAAATCCTTTTTTTTACAACTTAAATGCGAACTAATAACATAACAAATCCAAAAACTGAGGCGGTTTCAGCTAACGAAAAACTATAGCGTGGGAGCCACTTGATTCAGTGCTAACTCGACCGAAAAAAACCGGTCAGCAAAAAAAATGACTAAAAAAATATCGCAAGATGAAGCATTAGAGTAAAACTTAATAATAAAAAATGTTTCTAACACTTTTTTTTGTTTTGGCATGGTGAAATGTTTACCAACACTATTTTTCAATTGTTTCGTATGTATTTTTGTCCTTTTCTAACGGACGTCATGTATTGGTCGAGAATGAAATCATGCAATTCTTTCTTTAACCGTAGGAACAGAATTGGCACGTTCGGCGTAAGCGTACGGCGTATATACGTTGTCAAAATTAGAACTCATGTATTCTTATGGAGTGGCCCAGTTGGCGCGTTCGGCGTAAAAGCTTAAATACGTCGTACGTCCGATTAAATTTAATTCTAATTTTGCGTTCGGCGTATGAGCGTTAAGGCATTCAATCCCGGGATCCCGAATCCCGAAATCCCGGGATCCCGAACGTTTTCTAAATCCCGGAAACCCGGGATTTTGAGTGCGGAATCCCGGGATTAAAAAAATTTATTTTTTATGCATTGTTTAAGATATTTTCGACGCTTTTCCACAAAAATACTGCAGTGCGTTCAATCTAATTGGTAAACACAACTAGAGAGTGGACTATCTTCGGCTATACCGAAGCTGAAATACCCCCACACAGTAGGAAGAAGTACCTCGAACATAAAAAATTGTGGTCTCAAGACCCTATTTTGAGCCAATTATAGGTGGTTTTGGAGCCCGGACCATGTCCTAAATCCATTTATAAAAAATTCCAATTAAATCCTCAAAAAAAAAAAAAATTGGTCTCAAGACCCCATTTAGACCCTTATATATGTGGCTGCGGAACCTCGGACCATGTCAAAAATACGTTTCTAAACATTTCCAATCGAATACAACAATAAAAAATTTTTACCTTTTTTTTCGGTGTATGGGAGCCACGCCCAGTTTTGGTCCGATTTGGCTGATTCTCGAACTTGATCTCAGTATTCACGAGAAAAACATGTAAAAAAAGTTTCAAGTCGATATCTCCAAAACTGCGACCGCTATCGTGCGGACGGACAGACGGACAGACGGACAGACGGACAGACGGACGGACAGACAGACGGACATCGCTAAATCGACTCAGGAGGTGCTACTGATCAAGAATATATATACTTTTCCATACCGGACACGCCTCCTTATGGGCGTTACAAACGTTGTGACAAAGTTAGTATACCCTGCCACAGTGAGTGTGGGGGTATAAAAAGCTCACTTTCGTAGACTTAGTGCTACACACACAAAAAATTAAGAAAATTTTTGTCAATTTTTTCAAATTGAAACAATTTTTTTTATTCGATAAAAAGTATATCTACCTTTATACCTTAATAAAATTATTTTGTGACAGCGTGGCAAAATAAATAATAAAACAACTCAATTTAACACATAAAATATCAAACTTGTTCGATCAGAGTAATTTGAAATTAATATCTTTTTGTTTGACTCTTTTTATTTTAAATTTTGTTTTGTTTATGCAATATTTATTAAATATTATTTCTACGTTGAATCAAAATAAAATTAAGCTTAAAATATTGTTGCAACAGTTTTTTCTTTAATTATACCCCCACACTCACTGTGGCAGGGTATACTCACTTTGTCACAACGTTTGTAACGCCCATAAGGAGGCGTGTCCGGTATGGAAAAGTATATATATTCTTGATCAGTATCACCTCCTGAGTCGATTTCGCGATGTCCGTCTGTCTGTCCGTCTGTCCGTCTGTCCGTCTGTCCGTCTGTCCGTCTGTCCGTCTGTCCGTCTGTCCGTCTGTCCGTCTGTCCGTCCGCACGATAGCGGTCGCAGTTTTGGAGATATCGACTTGAAACTTTGGGTACATGTTTTTCTCGTGAATACTGAGATCAAGTTCGAGAATCAGCCAAATCGGACAAAAACTGGGCGTGGCTCCCATACACCGAAAAAAAAGGTAAACATTTTTTATTGTTGTATTCGATTGGAAATGTTTAGAAACGTATTTTTGACATGGTCCGAGGTTCCGAAGCCACATATATAAGGGTCTAAATGGGGTCTTGAGACCAATTTTTTTTTTTTTTTTGGATTTAATTGGAAATTTTTAGAAATGGATTTTGGACATGGTCCGGGCTCCAAAACCACCTATAATTAGCTCAAAATAGGGTCTGGAGACCACATTTTTATATGTTCGAGGTACTTCTTCCTACTGTGTGGGGGTATTTCAACTTCGGTATAGCCGAAGATAGTCCACTCTCTAGTTTTATATTAATTATTGTATTTAATCCCGAAAATCCCGAACAAATCCCGGAATCCCGGGATTGTAATTCCAAATCCCGAAATCCCGGGATTTTCAAAAACGGGATTGAATGCCTTAATGAGCGTAAATGTACTAATCCAAGCAAATGATTGAAGTTTAAAAATGGAAATAAAGAAAAACCAGCACGAAAATTAAATATTTATTTCTTTAATTGTTTTACGCTGGAAAAAATTGAGTGTAACTTCAACAAAATGATACGCCGCAATTGTGTGCATGGCGGGCGTATTTTCATATTTTGTCTCCATTATTACAGATATATCTTCTTTTTACAGAATTTTTGAGCTCTATCAGATATTAAGATTTTCTTCCATAAAAACAGATGTTTTTTATAAAATTTACGGATTTTACAGATTTTTACAAATGATTTTTCTTTAAATGTATTCTTATCTCGATAAAAAATGTATTTTGGAGTAACTAAAGATCTTGTAACACATAACTGCAAGAGAAGCTGCACTTTTGCACTTGACATGTACATTTTTTTCTGTTATTGTGAAATCGAATAAAAAAACAATTAGGCTAGCGCTGTTTTCTTTTGAAACAGAAAGGAAATGTACAAGACTCTCGCGCCTTGGCAGTTTGAAAACTAAAAAATTGTTGCATCTCAATTGCGGACAAGTGCGTTTTTTATTCTATAACTTTAAGAGAATTTTTTTTTACCAACAATTACTTTTGCAAAGTGGTTTGTTTTTGAATAGCGCAAATTTTTGCATCCAGGAAAAAAATACGAAAAGTCGCTAAAAGTCCTGGTACTTATTTGAATGGTGTCCAATAGTCTTTTATTAAAGAACTGGCCGTTACTGTATGTAAATAATATTTACTAATTGGTCTGAATTTAAAAACAATTTCATACAACCGATTTTCTTTACAGATTTTGGTGAAAAAAATATGGTAACACTGAACAGAGGTGTATTTTTTTTTAAAATAGCGGAAAAATAGTAAACTTTTAAATATATTTGAATAATTAAGCAGGGTTGGCAACCGAAACCGTAACCGAAACCGAAACCGAATGAAACCGATTCATTTTAGGGAGCGAAACCTAAACCGAAACCGATTCGTCGTGACCGATTGAATAGGTTCAACCAAAACCAATTGAAAAGGTTACGGGTTTTTAATCGGTTTTCAAAAGGTTTTCGTACACAAAATTGACTTGAAGTTTTTTTTCCTAAGAGAAAATTCATCGTATTTCATTTATTTATTTCATATATTTTTAAAATATAGGAAATATTTTTTTAAATATTCAATAAATCTTTTTATAAGGCCGGCGCACACAAAGCCGATATTCGCTATATAATTTCAGAACCATTTCCATATTTAAAAAATCTAGCTTCGAAAACGCAAAGTGCCTCACACAGGCAGCGATTTCACCGCAGTCGATTTTGTTTGTTATTTATTATATTGCTATGGAAACAATCAAAAAGTCTGACTGAAATGGTTCTGAAAATGACTATTCTGTTTGTTATTTATAAGACTACTATGGAAACAGTCAAAAGGTTTATTTTCAAACTGATTCGAATTGGTTTTGAAATTGTCTTTTTGTGTTTGTTATTTATTGTATTGCTATGGAAACAGGCTGTATAAAAAACGCTATATTTTCAAAAATACAATTATTTGTGACAAAATTAATTTCGAAACCGCCTGCGGCACGAATAACGCTTCTTCAATTTCATACAACCGATTTTCTTTACAGATTTTGGTGAAAAAAATATGGTAACACTGAACAGAGGTGTATTTTTTTTTAAAATAGCGGAAAAATAGTAATCTTTTAAATATATTTGAATAATTAAGCAGGGTTGGCAACCGAAACCGTAACCGAAACCGAAACCGAATGAAACCGATTCATTTTAGGGAGCGAAACCTAAACCGAAACCGATTCGTCGTGACCGATTGAATAGGTTCAACCAAAACCAATTGAAAAGGTTACGGGTTTTTAATCGGTTTTCAAAAGGTTTTCGTACACAAAATTGACTTGAAGTTTTTTTTCCTAAGAGAAAATTCATCGTATTTCATTTATTTATTTCATATATTTTTAAAATATAGGAAATATTTTTTTAAATATTCAATAAATCTTTTTATAAGGCCGGCGCACACAAAGCCGATATTCGCTATATAATTTCAGAACCATTTCCATATTTAAAAAATCTAGCTTCGAAAACGCAAAGTGCCTCACACAGGCAGCGATTTCACCGCAGTCGATTTTGTTTGTTATTTACTATATTGCTATGGAAACAATCAAAAAGTCTGACTGAAATGGTTCTGAAAATGACTATTCTGTTTGTTATTTATAAGACTACTATGGAAACAGTCAAAAGGTTTATTTTCAAACTGATTCGAATTGGTTTTGAAACTGTCTTTTTGTGTTTGTTATTTATTGTATTGCTATGGAAACAGGCTGTATAAAAAACGCTATATTTTCAAAAATACAATTATTTGTGACAAAATTAATTTCGAAACCGCCTGCGGCACGAATAACGCTTCTGTGTGCGCAGGCATTTTTATGGTTTTTGAAAAAACTTGGAAAATTTTCGCTATTTTTTCGTAGTTTTATATGGCAGCCTTTTTCGTCCGATTTAGCTGATTCTCGAACTTGATCTCAATTCGGAGATTCTCGAAAAAAAAACATTCCAGCCTGTATGGTGACAGAAAGACGGGGATATGGCTAAATCTGTTTTCGATGCTGATCATGAATATATATACTTATCCATACCGGACATGCGTCCTTATGGACGTTTCAAATGTTGTGTAGGGTACAACAACTAAAAATTTAAGCAGAAATTTGTTTGAAAATGCGATGAGATAAGGAAATTAGATTCAGCACCCTTGATTTATATTGAATTGATATAAAATTTCCTAATATTGGGCCATCTAGAAACCTTTTAAAACCTAAACCGAAACCTTTTCAATCGCTCCAACCAACCGAAACCTTTTCAAAATCAAGGAGCGAAACCGATAACCAAAACCGATTGGCAAGTGGGAGTAAAACCGAAACCGAAACCTTTATTCGATTCGGTTGCCAACCCTGTAATTAAGCATCAAAAGCGTTTTTTTTATTTTCGAGAAAAACGTAAAACAAATTTTATACAGGCAAACAGAAAACTTTAAATCTATTTTGTGGCGGTTTATATGATCCAAATTAAATTCGGTTTTTTAAGAGATTGCGGTTTTTTATTTTATTTTTTTTAAACTTAAATTTTTTGATTTGTATTTAAGGGGTTAAGGCGATTAGTTTATTATTTGAAAGGTATTGAATATATATTTTAATTTTTATAACAAAGCACAAATATTTCAAAAGTTAGTGGTAATACCAACAAATAAAGGCGTACGAACTAGTAGTTGGCAGCGCTTGTATATCAAATGTAAATATATTTATATTTGTATATATACCAGTGATGGCCGCGTAAAATTTTTTGACGTCAACACGTAAAATTGTGCTATAGTATTAAAAATATGGGACGGTAAGCTCTTAAATGAAATGTTTTTTACTTATTTTCAACAAAAGATCCGATCTAAATTAACCAACAATACAACTAAATTTTGTATCCCTAAAATTTGACGCGTAAAATTTGACGTCAAAAACGTCAAATGAATTTCTTGACGAGTCAAATGTCATCACTGATATATACAATATATACATAAAACAGTGATATTTACAGGGTGCCCAATAATAACTGTCGGTAAATGAAATATCAATAAAAACTGAAGTAATCAATGTATTTAAAATTTGTTTTTGAAACTGATTTATATTTAACGAGCCTTAAGTAAATGAATATTGTGTATAGTCGGGTTCAAGCTCAGTGCAACTTAAATCAATTAAGCTGCGAATTTTTTCATTTGATTCATAACATTATAACAATAATAAATTAATGAATTAGCTCAAATCGTTCCTCGTTTTCCTTGATTGCTAGACACAAACGTTGAAAAAAGGATTCAGAAGTGGCACTCACCTTTTCTGAACTGATTTCTTCCATATATGTGTCAAGAGCATTTTGAATCGGCCCACTATTAGAAGCTTTGTGTTACCAATTTTACTAAACAGAGAAATTTAATGGGTTCAGATCTGATGATGATGAGGGACATTCTTTTGCAGTTATAAAATCGAGAAATTTGTTTTCACATTTTCCTATCTTTGACATTTCTTACAAAACCATCGCCTTGAACAGATTCTGGAACCAGTATACTGGGAGTTTGTCTTTAGCATCCTGTAAAAGGAATATTTTTTCTTCGGAAAACAACCTGCGTGCTAGAAGGCAATTCTCTACAATTTAGACTTGGTCGCTTTTTGAGTCTATAGCAATGTTGAATGAAATTTAATAATTTAATTTTGTCCCCCTTTGAAATCTCAAATATGCCAATTCGGAGCTGACAACTCTACTCTCATATAAGACAAAAAAAATTTGCACAATTTTTTTATTGCTGTTTTTGATTGGAAACAGGGATGATTTCTTTTGGTACAATGGTACTTTTTTTGTACATTTTCAAAGGCAGAAGTACATTGCTACTACATTGACATTTTTGGTACAATATATGCGAGGATATCAGATTAATAATCAACTTTTTTTAAATTTTTTTTTCGGAAATATTTTTGTTGTTTGTTTTTAGCTCTAAAGTATTTGTCAAATTTCATTTCGAAAATGCTATGAAAATGATAAGTAAATTTCCTTTCGTAAATTTTCTTAAACTCGTATCCACTTCGGTAGAATTTTTGTACCATTTTTTAACGAAATGTGACCCTTTCAGAAATTTGGAATTGTTTCCAATTTCTTTAGAAAAGTAGAACATTATCAGCTGTAAAATTTAGATCACTAAAGAAAATAGAAAGCAAAAGGAAATGAAGAATAGCGAAAATGATCCAAATTTGCAAAAGCGCAATGAAAATTTTTGCCTTGTCATTTGTAAAAAAAATTCTGATCTAATACAATTTTGCAGCATAAGAAACTTAACAACATTTTTCTTGAGTCGTTTCTTTAGAGCTGGAAACGAAGCTGAACGTTTCATTTATGTAACGTTAAAAGTAACTTCATTTAGTATAATTTTAGTTTTTATTATTAAAACTTCTTTGTTAAAAGCTTTATGAATTAAAGTATGCCTATATACCTTTATCTTGTTTACTTTTTTGAATATTAATAACTTTTCTGTTCACCGATAAAACACAACCTCAAATTTTTTCAAAACTCTAGAAAATGAAAAACAATTTTTCAAATTGGTATGTTTTGTATGGAAATGGGTTTTCGTTTCCTCATTTTTCAATTACTTTCATCTCGATTCCCACAAACCACTATAGCCTATCTGCTACTTCTCAGGAATCCACAAATGCCATAACTCGATTTTAATGGAAATGGACATAGTATGGTTGTGCTTTAAGGTATCGATATTACAAACTATTTTTAATTATACAATGTGGACATTAAATTGTTGGTACGACAGATTTGGTACTATTTTGTTTGACTTTTTGTACAAAAAGAAACAACCCAAATATCATCCCTGATTGGAAATGTTTAGAAATGGATTTTCGAGATGGTCCGAGTTTCCAAAACCACATATGTATAAATGGGTCAAAATGGGGTATTAACCCATTCACGACGAGTGTTACCGTATGGTAACGCTTATAGCGTTCCACGGTATATTCAATTAAAAAATAGTTGAACAAATATCACTAATCTGTTTTTTGATTTTAATAAAGCATGCTTAGATCTTTCTTTTGATATATAACTCTAAGCAATCGCACTTCAGTAGCGACCGTGGTGTATGATTGAAAAGTAGTATTTTAAAAAAGTGGGAAAAAACAGCGAAATGGCGCGATTTTTCCCCTAAGAATATTTTTCAGTGTTAGAAAAAGTTATATATTACGGATGTTTGTTTTCTATCATTTGAGGAGAATATCAAAGTATAATAAAACGTATTTCAAAAAATCTTTTATTACTTCGGTGTTACTTTTTTATCACTTTGCATTTTGCTGTTACCATATGGGCACGCTCGTTACAACCCTAGTAAATTTAAATTTGTACTAAGAAATATTTTATTTTAGCTTTTTTCATATAAAATTCTATATGTTTTATCTACAAATTGATTTTAAAGTATGATTGTGTACTTGTTATACTTATGAAAAATTAGCATAGCTTCTTGAGTGGATTTTGCCATATCCGTATGTCTGAATGTCATTCAGTATGGCCATCCTTCTGATTGGTAAGAATATTGAAGCAAGCTAGGCGGTCCAAACTTTCCTGCAGGTCCTAGAAGGAGTTGGTATTGCAAATGGGCTGAATTGGTCAACTGCCACGCCTACCTTCCATTCAAGTTAAAATCGTCTTTAGTAACAAATATAACCCAATTTCATGGCAATACCCCGATTACGACATGACATCATGATAGCTAGGTCATGCCGAGCTTATGAATGTAAAAATTCTACATCTAAAAAATGGAGCACATAGTGCTGTGGGTACCGTCGGTGGAATGAGCGGAAGATGGCGACCAGGTATCAGATGGAAAGGTGTACGGCATAGATTCACTTCGACCGGCTGAAACTTACTCACTTGTTTTTTTTAGCAAATTTACATAACGATGGAGACATTTTGGCGAGCACAATTTTCCTCGATTTATCCGGCTGGAGAAGAAGATTAGGATTAAGATGACGGAGGTACTGCCGATGGTCTTCATCGAACACCTCCTTTACAGCCATGTAAATTGTGTATGTCAAATGATGACGAGGACCTTTCTAATTTCAGTCCATATGAAGATATTTCTAATGTTATTGAAAACCTGAGCAGTATTATTGGTATACGGAATTATACATATTATATACAATGGCGGAGTGCCTCCAGGACACTTATCAAGAAAATCCTAGTTAAAAACTTACCTACTTTTCTAACTTTTTTCCTGGGGGCTATAAAGTTTTTTTTTGGATGCAAAAATGTGTTTTCTAAAAACAAACTACTTTGCTGAAGAATCTTTTCCAATCAAAAACTATCCTGAATTTAAATAAATTTTTTTAAAAAAATTATTTTAAAAAAAATTTAAAAAAAAATGGCGATTACAAGTTTTTTTTACAAAATGAATGTTTACACATTGCCAAACTTTCAAAAATTAAAAAAAAATAGTTATAAACAATAATATCTTAAATTAGGTAATTTTGCTAGGGTTGTGACGAGCGTTACCATATGGTAACGGGCAGAGGTGGGCAAACAGCAGCCAAAAAAAAAAGTTTGGAATTCGTTTCTTAGGTCAATTCTAGGTAATCCTGAAAAAATCTTGAAAAAATTCCTATTATTTCGCTCTTGTCATTAATGGGTTAAGACCAGATATTTTTTTTGGTGGATTTGATTTGAAATTTTTAGGAACGGATATTGGACGAAGCTCCAAAATCACCTATAAATCAAAATGGGTCATGAGATACAATTTTTATGTTCGAGGTTCTTCTAAACTCCTACTGTGTGCGGGTATTTCAGCTTCGGCATAGCCGAAGATAGTCTACTCTCTAGTTTTTGTCTTCAATTGCATGAAAAAGAGTTATAGAAGTAAAATCATGTCGGCCTGTGTAATTAGTGTAAGATCAGCAACGAGATATTAAATATTGGGGAAACTTTAAATAGGTCAAACATAAATTAAATTACTAAAAATCAGTAAATTAGTGAAAAACCTAACCTTGAAAAGCGGCTATTGCTTTCTCATAGCTATATTGAAATGAATTTACAAATATTTCACACATCTTTCATATTTCTTTTCCAAAATGAACAACAAATTTTATCAAAACGCTTAAATTGAATTTTAGGGCGAAATCTAAAAAAGATTGGAGGCGTTTTACCATAATGACAAAAGACCAAAAAAATACGGCGTTTTGACAATATGTCTAAATGTCGATCTGCAGAGCCGTAACGTGTTTGCACTGTTTTTGTAGGATTGTTACAACATCAATTACAACTACAAACATTACAATAACTTACTTGTCATGTGTACCATGCAATTTATATTTTTATTATACTACTTTAATTTTTAAATAAGAATCATTTTGTTTTAAAATTTGCATATTTTTATAGTTTTTCATTTTTATTCACCTTTTACAGATAGTAATGTGATTTAACTGAGAGTTGGAAGTTATTTCATTTCATTTGGGAGTTATTTCATTTCGATTGGGACTTATTTCATGCCATTGGGACTTATTTCATTATGGTTGGGACTTATTTCATTTTTTTCAGTTGGGACTTATTTCATTTTTATTTTGGGTTATTTCATTGGGAGTTATTTCATGGGAGTTATTTCGTGGCGCCAAAAAATCCTGGGCGCGCCACTGAAATAATACATGTATCAATTTAATTCAAAACATACCTTTGTCCAGTTGCAGGGAACGAAAAACAGCCAATATATCAAGACAACCATTACAAGGGTACCAATTGGCGTTGCACTCGAGTTATAAACGTTCCAAAACAATCGTTCCATATCATCTGGAATAACAACTTCAAGCTTGTTCATCACAGTGGTAGTATTTATTTTTAAAAAAGCCATTTCGCTAAATTCTGTAAATGAAAATTTTATCATATACATTAGTGTGACATTTGTTAGCAAGGCCGTATTTAGGGGAGATGTACGGGTCCGGACCCCCAAAATGGTTGATCTTAAAAAAATACATGGAGAAAAATACAAAATATATTTTGATATATTTTCCCAGCGGCTCGAACAGCAAGCACTACGATAAGAAGAACTTTTTAGGCGCTTTTGTTTTCAAAAAACCCAAAAAACCTAATCAAACTGTTTGCTGCCAAAACAAAAACCAAAAGAAAAAACAATTTGCCTAATAAAAACTAAAGAGTGGACTATCTTCGGCTATACCGAAACTGAAATACCCCCACACAGTAGGAAGAAGTAACTCGAACATAAAAAAATGTGGTCTCAAGACGCTATTTTGAGTCAATTATAGGTGGTTTTGAAGCCCAAACCAAAAATTTCCAATCAAATCCACCAAAAAAAAAAATTGGTCTCAAGACCCCATTTAGACCCTTATATATGAGGCTTCGGAACCTCGGACCATGTCAAAAATACGTTTCTAAACATTTCCAATCGAATACAACAATAAAAAAGACTTGAAAAATGTTTACCTTTTTTTTCGGTGTATGGGAGCCACGCCCAGTTTTTATCCGATTTGGCTGATTCTCGAACTTGATCTCAGTATTCACGAGAAAAACATGTACCCAAAGTTTCAAGTCGATATCTCCAAAACTGCGACCGCTATCGTGCGGACGGACAGACGGACATCGCTAAATCGACTCAGGAGGTGATGCTGATCAAGAATATACTTTTCCATACCGGACACGCCTCCTTATGGGCGTTACAAACGTTGTGACAAAGTTAGTATACCCTGCCACCGTGAGTGTGGGGGTATAATAATGTTAACGTACGAGTAGCCTCCCAAAAGATCTTACCAAATTAAATTAAAATTTTTTTAAAGTTCCTACAAAAATGCTACTAAATACTTCAGATACAGCATTAAACAGGCGCTACTCCCAAGAACATGCAATGTAAAAATGTATAGTTTGATTTCCCGATGGGTTATTTCATATCAACCTGAACGGAAAATCTGATAGGGATATCTTGTATTAATATCAGGGCGATTCCGTGTCAAATCGAAACAATTTTTGAAAAAATTACCATATCTTCGATTTTGATGAAATTCGGAAGGTAGATAAATAACATAGAAAAAACAATACAATTTCGTTTTTTTTTCAATATTCTAATTTTTTTCAAAGTTATTGAAAAAACTAGAGAGTGGACTATATTCGGCTATGCCGAAGCTGAAATACCCCCACACAGTAGGAAGAAGTACCTCGAACATAAAATTATGTGGTCTCAAGACCCCATTTTGAGCCACCTATAAATAGTTTTAAAGCCCGGACCATAATTGGTCTCAAGACCCCATTTTGACCCTTATATATGTTGTTTCGGACCTCGGACCATGTCAAAAATACGTTTCTAAACATTTCCAATCGAATGCAGCAATAAAAAAGACTTGAAAAATGTTGACCTTTTTTCGGTGTATTGGAGCCATGCCCAGTTTTTGTCCGATTTGGCTGATTCTCGAATTTGATCTCAGTATTCACGAGAAAAACATGTACCCAAAGTTTTAAGTCGATATCTTCAAAACTGCGACCGCTATCGTGCGGATGGACGGACATGGCTAAATTGACTCCGGAGGTGATGCTGATAAAGAATATATATACTTTTCCATACCGGACACGCCCCCTTATGGGCGTTACTAACGTTGTGTCAAAGTGAGTGGGGGGGTATAATAAAAAAGGAGAGTGCAATTGCAAATCCCTTTTGATTCTGAACAAAAAAGATTCTTGGAATCGTTGCTCCCATCTGTTATTTATCTACCTATATAAATTTCTATAAAATCGGAGAGGTAGAGTGATTTGATATGGAATTACCTATCTTACATTTGGTAAAATAATCTTAAAAATTTAACTATTATAAAAGTTTATATTAGCTGATCACCTGTAGAGAATGAAACTTTGATGAAAAATTGTTTTAAATCATTTTACATAAGAAATTAGTGTTGGTTATCCCATTGTTTTTGGCTATCAGGTAGTGTTACTTTTTTGTATTTTTTCAGTAAATTTCTTTTGGTAACCAACCCCCGCCCCCTCCGAAATAAATTCCTGTCTGTCCGTCTGTCCGTCTGACCGTTTGCCCGTCTTGTAAACACGATTGAAGGAGCTAGAAGAAAGCTAGGGATCCCAAATTTTGTATTTATCATTCTTAGGCCCTGGAAGGAGTTGGTATTGAAAATGGGCGGAACTGCCACGCCTACCTCCCATATAAGTGAAAATAGTTTTTTTACCGTAATTTTAAGATTTCATCAAAACAGTACGAAATTTTGTAAAGGGGGGTTTTTGGGGTCGCTGATTAAGAATTCGATGTCGGAATTTCAAAATTCAAGATGGCGGAACCAATATGGCTGCCGAAATTTCAAGATTTCATCAAAACAGTATGAAATTTTGTATTGTGGGGTTTTTGGGGTCGCTGATTGCGAATTTGATGTCGGAATTTTAAAATTCAAGATGGCGGAACTAATATGGCTGCTGAAATTTAAGGATTTCATCAAAACAGTATCGAATTTGATGTCGCATTTTCAAAATTCAAATATGGCCCAGTAGGTGTAGGGTATATATAAGTCGGCTTGCCCGACTGAAACTTACTCACTTGTTTGATTTAAGGTGGTCAAATCGGAAAAATAAAGTCCAATAAAAAAAATGAAATAATTTAAAAATAATTTAGAATCAGAAAAATCCTTGCAAAAAACCATAATTTTTGACGGTCGCTTCCCCTTAAACCAATAAATAAAAAATTTTTGTTTATGTCCTTCACAAACAAAATATTTACAAAAGAAATAAATAAATAAAAAAAAAGTTTCAGAATGAAAACAATACAAGAAATAAAAAACAATTTTTTTTCAAATATAAATCTTTAACCGATTAAAAAGCAGAAATTAAAATTAAGGGTTTTTTGCTGGTTTATTCCTAATGTCAGATTGCAGTTGCCAAAAAACCCTTAATTTTAAATCGAAATTGCGGAAATTTTTTTTTTTGGGTATATATATATAACTTTTTTGTATCTTTTACTGTTTTTAAGATACAAGAGCTTTCAATGGTAATTCATTTTGTTAAATGAATAACTAAAATTTTTTCTATGAGCTCTCGTATCTTCAAAACCATAAAAGATACAACAAAGTTATATTGGACAAAGTTGTAGAGCTGGCAATTTTCTTTAAAAATCTATGTATCCATTTTAAAGTTACAGTATGACAACCACGAAAAGGGCATTTTTGGCGTTTGCGGAAAATTGGTGCGTGGCAAAATACATAAGAATCAACCAAGTTTTATCATTTAACAAAAGTACTCTCGACCAGTGTAATTTAAAACTGGTACTTATTGAACAGCAACAAACCAAAATGCAGCAATATATAATGCGGACAGAAAAGTTTATTAAATGCATTATTTGATTAATATCTTTCAAAATGTTATTATAAAACTTGTGAAACCCGGAGAAAGTTCTGCTGAACCCGGAGCCCGGCGATTGACTTCGAAACCCGGAGTCTCCGGGTCAAAATGACCCTGTTGGCAAGCCTGCCTGTAGCTTAAAAATACGAACGTTAGCCCATCCCGAACTTTAAAAAGGCTCCATCCCCTTTATACCTACACCCCCATCAAAGGGTCTAAAATTTTATTTTGCCAATAAGAACCCACCTACCAAATTTCATCATTGTAGCTCGAGGAATCTCCTTTTTTTTTAAATGTCGTTTTTGTGGCTAAAAAAAGGCCCATAAGGAGGCGTGTCCGGTATGGAAAAGTATATATATTCTTGATCAGCATCACCTCCTGAGTCGATTAGTCCATGTCCGTCTGTCTGTCATTTCGCACGATAACTGTCGTAGCTTTTGAGCTATCGACCCCAAATTTTGGGATTCCTCTTATTTTGGAGAATGATTGGGCGGTATTGCAAATGGGCAACATCGTATGAGAGCCACGCCTACCTCCCATACAAAATGGCCGCCAATTTTATATTATTTTCGTTTATTTTGAGAAATACTTAACCGATCGCCTAGAAATTTTGGCATTCCTCTTATTTTGGCGAATGATTTCACGGTATTGAAAATGTGCAACATCGGATAAGAACCACGCCTACCTCCCATACAAAATGGCCGCCAAATTTGTATTATTTTCGTTTATCTTGAGACATACTGAACAGATTTGGATGCGGTTTTTTGCATTGGGTTGGAAATGAGGTCGGGAACGAAATGGAATTGGACCGGAACAAAATGGAATTGGAACAACATTTTTAAATGGATCAGGAAACTAAAATTATCGATAAATATTGGAAAATTATCGATAAATATTGGAAAATTATCGATAAATATTTGAAAATTATCGATAAAATATCTATAAATTATCGATAAATTATCGAAAAATTATCTATAAAAAATCGATAAATTATCGAAAAATTATGAATAAAATGTACATAAAATATCGAAAAACTTCAAAAAATACCGATTTTCGATAAAATTACTTACATATGGTCTCAGAATGTATCGTACTCGCATGTGCAGGGTATTATAGCTTCGGTCAGACCGATTTGACCACCTTAAATAAAAACGAGAGAGTGGACTATCTTCGGCTATGCCAAAGCTTAAATACCCCCACACAGTAGAAATTTAGAAGTACCTCAAACATAAGCCAATTTGGTCTCAATACCCCATTTTGAGCCATTTATAGGTGATTTTGGAGCCTCGAACCATGTCCAAAATCCACAAAAAGAAAGTTGGTCTCAAGACCCCTTTTCGACCCTTATATATGTGGTTTCGGAACCTCGGACCATGTCAAACATACGTTTCTAAACCTTTCCAATCAAATAGAACAATAAAAAAAAAAGTTTGCAAAAAAATGGGAGCCCACCCTAGTTTTTGTCCTCCTTATGGGCGTTAAAAACGTAATAGAGCTTAAAACAAGTTTGTTTAATTTTAAAACACGTGCGTTCAAAACAAATTTTAAAACGCAGTCATTCAATTTTAAAACTTTGTGCTAAAAACAAATTTGAAAGCAAATTTATCAAATTTTAAAACAATTTAGTTCCACTTAAAAATTTTTATTTTCAATTTAAAAAAAAAATTTTTAAATTGAACGAGTTTGTTTTAAAATTAGATTTTACTACATTGTTTTAAAATTGAAAAACTACGTTTTAAAATTTGTTTTTAGCGCACGTGTTTTTGAAATTGAACAAATCTGTACAAAGCTCAATTTTAAAAACCAAATCGTTCTATTTTAAAACATTTTCCTCTCAGTGTAGGGATGTGGCGGATGCGGAGCTGTTATTTTTTTTGGCCATTACTTAGTTGAAAGTAATTTTAATTTCGACAAATTTCACTAGATTTCGATTTCATGGATTCGTTGAACCCAGATTTAAATAAACTTTTTATTTCTTGAGGGGTTTATTTCCTCTTTCGATATCATATTTGGAAATGAAAATGGCATAGTTAAAAATATTTCTATGAGTGCACTTAAAAAAATATTGTTTTTTGTCCTAACTCCAGATTTTGGGGGTATATTGGATATTCGCAGTCCCAAGCCGAGTGTATTTTTCGACCCTCATTTTGTGACACAGTGTAATTAATTGTTGGTAAATAAATTTCTATATGCATAACTGTATTCGGTTAAGTTTAGAAAGTGGCACCTAATTTCCCGAAGTGTGGTTCTATACTACTCTGCAACAGTCGTTCACTTCTACTAACACTTTAATCAGGACTGTGTTGTCTATATATGCTTTGAAGAATTTTTTATAAGATTCTACGCCTATCGTCCCAATTTAAAAATTCAATTCGATTAATTCAATAAGATGCTGAAATGTAAAGTGTCAAGTCGGCTCTGTTGGACATATGCATATCAATGTGGAGTTCATGCAAATAAATGAAAGAGCTTATCCGGTGAAGCTTACAAAAAAACAACTACCTACCTTCATCGACAACAATGGAAGCTAGTGCACCTACGGTTCATATTGGAGAAATGTAAGAGCCAACGGTTAAAATTAGAATTTGAACTGAGCAGTTTTTTAATTTTTTTTTATTGTTTACACTACGTCAACACGGATGGGTGGCTGAGACATCAAACGTACGACAATTGCTGAAAGTTGTATCTTTGGGTAAGGTGGCTGTAAACACATATCAATCATTTATATCAATTGCATGCGTCATGATTTCTTATAGAAATTTAAATCACTTAGTATTTAGGTTTCGTTTAAAATTTGTTCTTCATTCTTAATAGAGTTATAAGATTCTAGTAGTTCGGCTCAGACAAAATGGATATTACTTTCGACAAGTGGACAGTTGCATAGCCTAAGTAGATTTGAGTGTGGATCTTATTTTAATTAATCAATTAATTTAGCCACTCTGAATACGATGTTCAGTGATGTGTCCCATAGACAAAATTCAAAAAGTTTGAGATAATCAAATGACATAAATTTGATATTTTTGGAAAGGTTATGAGCAGGCCTGATTTTTATTTGGACGAAAAACATGAAAATATGTATGGAATATGGACGATAAAACAGGCGAAATATGGAATAGTGCTAAATCTACTCAGGAGGTGACGCTGATCAAGAATATATATACTTTTCCATACCGGACACGTCTCTTTCTTGGTGTTACAAACATCAGACCAAAGTGAATATACCCATACCTCATGAGGTGTAGGGTATAAAAATTAGGCGGTCTAGAGTTATGCGATTGGGATGAAACTTTGGGACAATCATTTTTAGACCCAATAAAACTTTTTAAGGGAGCGAAGATTTCAAAGATTTTTAAAAAATTAACCAATCATCAATTCTTACAAATTCTTTTACAGTTGGAAACCCTCATTTATTAAATTTAATATTTTACGTCTGAAAGCATTTATCTAAAAGCTTTCCACTCCTTTTTCAACGAATTTCAAAAAAAGCCGAAACGCGAAACCCATGAGGTAGAATCGCTAAGGGGTATAATTTAGAAATGCACAGACTTTTTTGGTAAATATAATATTTTATGTTCCCAATAACACAAATTCTTTTTTCATATTATTTCTTCTTAGAAAGTCGAGCTTTTATTCCATGCATTAATATTAACGCAATAATACCACAAAGTATCAATTTCCTAATGCAAAAACTGAATATATTATTGCCAAATTTACTTACTAAAAATTTTCGCAGCACCCCTAAAAACAAACAAACACGTTTTGCCCTGATCACGATTGGGGTAGAAAGATTATGTACTTAGGGAAGAAACTTTATCGAAATATGCGCAAACTACCCATACTGTCAATTTCGAGAGTTTTTAGTTTAAAAAAAAAGTTGGGGTGGAATGTGTGCCCCAGTGGCAAATCCTCCCTCCTAAATAACGAACTTTGGCACAACGTTTGTAACGGCCATAAGGAGGCGTGTCCGGAAATTAATTTAAAGAAAATTTATTTTCAGCTTTTTAGTCGTTTTGAGGGTAATATTTAAAAAAACTTGTTTTTACTCTTTTTTGTTATTTTTTTTTATTCAAAAATATTTTTGTTGTGAAGCGACCGCTTTAAATGGTTAATTTTGGTTTTTTGCAAGTATTTTTATGATTTGTTCTACTAATTTTTTTAATAAAAAAATCAAGTTTGAATACCAGTTGAGGTCACATTAATTTACCGGTTTATATAAAATTACAACAAGAGATACTATGAACTATGTAGATCATGATCACCTAATTAGTTTTCGCAAATTCCATAAAACCCATTTGGCCACTTTTCGCCGTCTCCTGGCCCATTGTGCAATAGTGCAACATCATTACAGTTTTCTATAACATTGTTTGGATACTTTGACATGTGTCAAGGGATAGTACTTCGACCCTTTTTGGAGTATCAAATCACGGCACTTTAAGTGCTTCTGCGTTCTGGTTTCAGATCCCAATTAATGGTGTAAAGAAGTGGCATTTAAATTGAGAGTTACTACCTTTGAAAACAGATCCGCTTAGTTTTATAATCACAATTCCGTATTTACATATAAATATTATTAGATATTCAATGCGCTTTGTAAGTACTTGCTTCTGCGGTTCATTCACAGTTTTGTTAGTAAAATCTTTTACGAACTCAATGGAGTGTTGATTTGTATGCTATCACAAACTTCGATGACTACACCACGGGAAAACACAAACACTATTACCAAAGCATTGAATGTCTTTCTTTTTTTTTATCAATGTCAACACAAAACTAACGCCAACTATCCGCCAAATTCTATTTAAGTTAACTATTTTTTGAAACAATATCGTATACATATTTCGGCTGATATCGACTATCTTGCTTTTTGGTATTCACAAATGTTATGAGTTTTGTTACTTTTTAACAGAACACAGGTAAACCGATTAACATGATCAGAAATATTCCAAATCATCCCTAAAAGCGCGAATCATTTGTATAAACATAAATATCTGTTAGTTCATATTTATTAAGGTTTGTCTTTTCTCTTTCAATATATATATATATATATATATATTCTATTTCTATTTCTATTTTGGGGTTCATCAGAGGCGTAGGAGGCCAAATGGGGGCTCATACCCCTTTTTTTTAAACATGGCATAACTTCCAATTCCTTCAAGCTACAATGATGAATTTTGGTAGGTGAGTTCTTATTGAAATTTTGTACCCTTTGGAAAGGGGGGTGTGGGGCAAAGGGGAGCGGGATGGAGTCAATTTAATGTTCTAATTTTAGAATTTTTATAAACTACAGGGCTGAAATTTTGTACTTAGGTTCGCAATTTCGGTTTAAAATTAAGGGTTTTTAACGACTTCAAAATCTGCAATGATATTAGGAAGAAAGTAGCCAAAAACCTTTAACTTTAAATCGAAATTGCGGAAATAAATTTAAAGGAAATTTATTTTCTGCTGTATATATATTTTATATTTTAAAAAACTTATATTAACTTATATTATTTTAACCCTTATATTAACTTGCTTTGGATGGACTATATTCATATATATATATCCTCAAATCTGCGGCGAGCTTTTTCATATACTTCCACATATGTAAAGAGCTGAAATTTGGTATACAGATAAGTAGAACTCGGTTGACAATGCATTCTATTAAAAAGCAGAAAATAAATTTCCTATAAATTAATTTCCGCAATTTCGATTTAAAATTAAGGGTTTTTGGCGACTTCAAAAGCTGCAATTATATTAGGAAGAACGTAGCCAAAAACCCTTAATTTTAAATCGAAATTGCGGAAATAAATTTATTTTCTGCTTTTTAGTCGGTCAAAGGGTTATATTTTAAAAAGCTTGTTTTTTACTCTTTCTTATTTTTTGATAAATAAATTTATTCTTTTAAAAATCGAAGAAAAATATATATTTTGTCAAAAAAGTATACGTACACCCCTTTCTTTATGTGTGGTGACTCTCTGACACAATTTTGTCGACATTGATATCAATGAAAAGGTCTATTCAATACCTTTCGAATGAGCACCTGATTTCGAATTTGATGTTGGAATTACAAAATTCAAGATGGCGGATCCAATATGGCAGCCGAAATTTTAAGATTTCATCAAAACATTATGAAATTTTGTATAGGGGGGTTTTTGGGGTCGCTGATTTCGAATTTGATGTCGCATTTTCAAAATTCAAGATGGCGGAACCAAAATGGCGGCCGAAATTTTAAGATTTTATCAAAACAGTATGAAATTTTGTGTTGGGTTGTTTTTGGGGTCGCTGATTTCGAATTTGATGTCGCATTTTCAAAATTCAAGATGGCGGAACCAATATGGCGGCCGAAATTTTAAGATGTCATCAAAACAGTATGAAATTTTGTATTGTGGGGTGTTTTGGGTAGCTGATTTCGAATTTGATGTCGCATTTTCAAAATTCAAGATGGCGGATCCAATATGGCCTAGTAGGTGTAGGGATATATACATATAAGTCGGCTTGCCCGACTGAAACTTACTCATTTGTTTTTCCTTAAATTTGATAATGCTTGTTTTGGAAATGGACGCCTCACTTTTATGTATCGCTTTTGTTTTTTTCTTTCTATTAATCAATACTTTTATGTTAAAGCGTTTTTTAAAAAAAAAATACTTTGAAAAAATGTGCGCCATTTTTTCCACCTGTTTCCAACACCCCTCAGAGGGACATTTATCTGTTCAAAATGATTTTTTTATTTGCACATTTTTTATTTATTAATTAATTAAATTTTTTGATTTAACTTTGGAATTCGAACCGATCTCCAACACACACGCAAAATGTAACAATATGAGTGTGGCCATCTATATTTAGTTACTAATATCACACGATTTCTAAAAAGATGTTTATAAAACAAAATCCAATCATCTATGTATTACGGATCTTTGAAAATATTGTTACAACGTCAATTTCAATATGTGGATATTAAGAGCAAGGCTCCTCTCCCATATTACTTAGGAGCCAAGTTTTGAGACGAAGAAAAAAGCCCATCTTGCTATGCCGTTTCTATGTAGCCACCAACAGTTGATATTCTGAACTGCCAGTATAAACAGAAGCATCCAAGATCTGCTGATACATTGGGTGGTGTGATTAAAGGAATAGCAAATGCTATTCGCATTCAAAATTAAATGGAAATAGCATTTGCTATTCCATTATTCACACCACCCATTGTTGCTACATCACGAACTGTTATCAGATATTCTTCTGTGACGTACACGGCAAAAACAATCGCAGATTTAACAAAAACATCTGGAGAAAGCCTTTCTTTTAGATCAATGATTATATTGTTCAACATATGAATATGTACGGCCCTTCTGAAGTACAAGGCCGAAAGTTCAGGTTTAATTGTTCAACCTTTTTATATTTATCATATTTATCCTAACTAAAATGAGTTGAGAATCTCAACTTAAAAGTTGAAATTAAGTATATAAGAGTATTCTCAACCTTAAAAAGACTAAATTTAAACTTTAAAGTTGAAAATATTGCAGAAAATATGAGTATATAAATGAAAATGGTTGAATATTTCAACATTTTTAGTTAAAACTTTGAACCGAAATTAAAATTTTTAGTTGAAAATTTTAAGCAAAATTTAAAAATTTCTACCTATTTAATACAATTTTTTGAATGACTAAGATAAGATTTAGATAAGATTTTTTAAAATGGAAGTTTTTTTTGCCCAATTGAAAATACATTTTCTCATTTTTTTTTTCATTACTTTTCCGTTTGTTAGAATGTAAATACGCTTCTATTAGAAGTCGATCAGCGAAGCCAGCATAGCGCGAAATCGTCTAAGGCATTAGTCACTATTTTAAGCTTTCGAAATCGCCACTTGATAAGCGAGTGGTATTATTACAAATGAATCACTACAGAATTTACCTTAGTAATTTCATAATAACGGGCAATCTACTAAATCAGCGGTTCTCAAACTGTTTTTTATAAGCGGCACCCTTGTTGAGGTAAACAAGATTTCTTTTATTTTCTTCATTTTACTGCAGCCAACTAATTATATTAACCCATTCATGACGGCTGTTACACTATGGTAACGCTTATAGTGTTCCATGGTATATGCAATTAAAAAAATATTTGAACAAATATCGGTAATATGTTTTTTATTACTTCGATCAAAAATTTGTAATTGGCATGGAATTTTCAATGCAAATTAATTGAACATTTTCAATTAATTGAATATTTTTAATTAATTTGAATATTTTTCAGTTAATTGATTTTTTTCAATTAATTTGGGTTTTCAATTAATTAAATATTTTCAATTAATTGAAAATTTTCAATCAATTGAATAAAAACTAGAGAGTGGACTATCTTCGGCTATACCGAAGTTGGAATACCCCCACACAGTAGGAAGAAGTACCTCGAACATATAAAAATGTGGTCTCAAGACCCTATTTTGAGCCAATTATAGGTGGTTTTGGAGCCCGGACCATGTCCAAAATCCATTTCTAAAAATTTCCAATTAAATCCACAAAAAAAAAAAAAATTGGTCTCAAGACCCCATTTAGATCCTTATATATGTGGCTTCGGAACCTCGGACCATGTCAAAAATACGTTTCTAAACATTTCCAATCGAATACAACAATAAAAAATGTTTACCTTTTTTTTCGGTGTATGGGAGCCACGCCCAGTTTTTGTCCTCGAACATATAAAAATGTGGTCTCAAGACCCTATTTTGAGCCAATTAGAGGTGATTTTGGAGCCCGGACCATGTCCAAAATCCATTTCTAAAAATTTCCAATTAAATCCACAAAAAAAAAAAATTGGTCTCAAGACCCCATTTAGACCCTTATATATGTGGCTTCGGAACCTCGGACCATGTCAAAAATACGTTTCTAAACATTTCCAATCGAATACAACAATAAAAAATTTTTACCTTTTTTTTCGGTGTATGGGAGCCACGCCCAGTTTTTGTCCGATTTGGCTGATTCTCGAACTTGATCTCAGTATTCACGAGAAGAACATGTACCCAAAGTTTCAAGTCGATATCTCCAAAACTGCGACCGCTATCGTGCGGACGGACAGACGGACAGACGGACAGACAGACGGACATCGCTAAATCGACTCAGGAGGTGATACTGATCAAGAATATATATACTTTTCCATACCGGACACGCCTCCTTATGGGCGTTACAAACGTTGTGACAAAGTGAGTATACCCTGCCACAGTGAGTGTGGGGGTATAAATATATTGGGAACATCTATTTTTAGAATTTCCCTTTTTTAGTTCATTTTAAATTAAATTTATATTTTCACTCATTGTAAATTAGATTTCTGGCACGTAAATGTTATATTTTATGATTCTGATATTATATTTTCGAACTCTTCGTTCATATAAATTTTTATTTACTTACTTGCTTTTTGGCCGAGCTGAGAATTGAACCCGGGACACTTGGCTACTGACAAGGCGTGTGCGACCTTTTAGCACGTTCGTCTACTGATGGCATTATTTTACTATGATCTAACTGCGTATATTAGATCTTATGTATTTTTTGTAAATGAAAAGTATTTAAGCATTTTATTTACTTCAAACATAAATTTGATTGAATAATTTAATTTTTTCTAACTTTGAGTTTTTTATACAAATTGCAGAAATTTATCGTAATAATTCGAATTAAAAAAATCTTACACATTATCGACTCATTAATGCGGTTGCATAGCAAATTCTATGTTTAGAGTTAATTCAATTTGATTTCTCCTCCTCTATAAAAGAATGTAGTAATTAATAATTATTTACTAATTATTTTAAAAAATTTTGGGTATTTTGTTATAAATGTGTATGTAAAGTTATTGGATTTGCATTAAATAACCTTCGGCATCCACAAAAATTCTTTCAAGCCTCCAAAAAAGAATTCTAAAATGTCTGTATAGAAAAATAAATCAATTTTGAAAAATAAAATAAATCTAATTCCGAAAATATTTCCAAATCAATATGTGATATTGTTGGAAATTTGAATGTTTTAGAAAATTCAAGAGATTTTCTTTAAATCAATCTGAAATCAACTATTTTAATTAGATTGATTAATAAAATATTTCTAAAAATATTTGAATTTGTTTTATTTCATAATCTGAAAGAGATACGACAAAATAATGTTCCACAATATTGTGTTCCTTTAAACAAACTTTAAAAATACTAATCAAAGAATCTAATCGTTAAAAAATCTGCTCAAAGCTTCGTTTTCACCATTTTTACTACAACTTAAAAACCAGAGCTGATAACAGCAAATCCTTAACAAATCTAGAATCAGAGTAGAAAATTTATTTAAAAAAAAAATTAAAAAATGTAAAAAAAAAAGAAATTGGAAAAAAATTTCCCAAAATCAGGATCCGAACCCACGTTCCGAAAAACAAAAAATATCTTCTAAATATTTAAGAACATTGCGTAGAAAATACATTGACAACACCCTATCTCCCTTCTAGGGCAGGAATACCGGCATGCCTCCACTAGAAGCGAGGATGGAATGTGCAATTTCTTCCCATAGCAGACATGCAGGAATGTCTCTAGCGGAGAGGCCTTGCGAAATTGACTACTGGGTTGTTGTATTTTTCTGAGAGTAATGGCAAATAAAAGAGGGGAAGAGCAGTGAAGGCCGCGTAAAATTTTTAGACGTCAACGAGTAAAATTTACGCGTCAAATTTTTTGTTTACGTTAAATTTGACGTCAAATCTTAGATTGTGCTATATTATTAAAAATATGGAACGGTAAGCTCCTTAATGTAATATTTATTACTTATTTTCAACAAAAGAACCGATCTAAATTAGCCAACAATACAACTTTATGCATTAACCAAATTTTTTTCGAAAGAATTTCAAATTAACCGTCAACTTGATTAATTTTTGATGTCAAATTTGACGCGTCAAATTTTTCTCATAAAATAAAAGAGATACAAAATGTTCCACAGTATTCTCTAATGTATATATAACTATCAATTTTCTGTTAAAAATTGGTGTGTTTAAAGTCCCGTTTACCGCGAAGCCTGCTGGGAAATGGCTTTCAAAAGCAACTTAAATCGGTTCTGTTCCAACAACGCAAATAATATTTTCTTTTCAATCTCGCTATCACCCTTTATTCAATGTTATTTTCTTTAAAAATCTTAATTAACATCGAAAAAAAGTTTTTTAGTATGTAATTTAATTACTTTTAGTATGTAAATGGTTTGTGCAGAAGTCAACCCATATTCACCGCGCGCAGATCTACGAGGTAGTTTACGCATTCAACATAGGCTCGGAAAGGATGGTAAACTTTTTCCCATACAAATTCTAACGGAAGTTTACAGGTTTTACATCGTTTACGAGAGTTTTCCAAGTTTAAATGAACCCCATTAATATTTTTTAAATGAGAGTATTTATTTATTTTATTACGCTAGTGCGAAAGATGAAGAATCTTATAAAATTCACCAACTAGATGACAATATCATGAATAATTGGTTTAAATTAGAAAAAAAAAATAAAGAAATTTAAAATAATAAAAAAAGTTGGGGTTCTTGTAATGATTATAATAATATTGCATATGAAAATAAGAGCCCGACCTGCGTGGTATTACTACAAAAAACATTCGAATTGTCAGGC
Source organism: Heteromyza rotundicornis (assembly GCA_951394025.1). Classification (NCBI taxonomy): domain Eukaryota; kingdom Metazoa; phylum Arthropoda; class Insecta; order Diptera; family Heleomyzidae; genus Heteromyza; species Heteromyza rotundicornis. Next base: position 37,482,916 of record OX596012.1, read on the forward strand.
AATATTACAGTACAATAACGATTAAGTAATTTAATTACCAGTAATGGGTTTGGAATTGGTAGTACAATAAACATAGTTTAGAGCAGAGCTGTGCGGTATCGATTACTTTTGTAATCAATTACACAAAAAGTACGATTACTTTGTAATCGTACTCAAGAATTATATGAGTACGATTACTTTTAAAGTAATCGTACGATTTGAGTACGATTACTTGTAATTGTACTAAAAAGATTTTGATTGCCATTACTTGTAATCGTACTCAAAAAAGTTTGAGTCCGATTACTTATATCGTACTCAAAAAATTTCGAGTACGATTACTGTAATGGTACTCAAACTTTTTTGAGTACGATTACAGTAATCGTATTTAATTTTTTTTTAATACTATTCAAAGTAATTGTAGTCAACCCTTTTTGAGTACGATTACAAGTAATGGATTACAAAATTTTTTGAGTACGACTACAAGTAATAGATTACATATTTTTTGATTACTTTTACTATTGGATCAAGAAGAAGTAATACTATATATTACACAGAAAAAAAAAGGTCGGTAAAATTAACCGAAAAAAGTGGTTGACGTACAGCATTATGAAAATTGTAAATTCTTTTTACCGAGCTTGTCGGTAGATTTAACCGACAAAAAATGTTTAAAAAAATAGTTGAAAAAACCGAAAAAAATTTTTGCTGTACAGAAATTTTATGTTCTTTTACAACAATTGTTGGTTAAGTTTTAATTTTCACCAACTTGTGCAATTTACCATTCGCGCATCTTCAGTTTGAATCGTTGGGATTCAAAGAAAGAAGAATTCCCAATCGTGTTATGAATGTTGTGCCTTATAGACGCAGCTTGAGCAGAGCCAAACAGAGTTTTTTTTGCAGAGTTTATTGCATTTGTATTACTAATTTTTGTTTTCAAATGAAAAAAAAAGACAAATTCAACGAAAAAAGTTTTGTTACTAAAAAATATGTATGGAAACAAATTTTTGTTGTATGTTTACAATTAAAATTGTAAGCCAATAAACTTTAATGGTTTTCTTACTAAAAAAATATGTATCGAAACAATTTTCGAATTTTGAAAAGGTAATTAAATTTCCTACAAACAGCTGGAAAAACCTAGATTAGTAATGTTTAGTAAACATTTTTCCTAAGTGATAAAATATTGAAAATTTTAAAAATATTTAGTTTTCTCATCATATTTTTTTAAAAAACTTGGTATATTTTTTGCTGTTTTTCAAAACTTTTTACTTAGAAAAGATTTCGCTTTTCAAACTATACCAAACTCTTGAAAATCGGATCAAAAATAGATAAGCTACGATCATCAGAGTGGCCAAAAGTAGCCAATTTTATAGTCTCCTCTTCAAAATTCATTAAAAAAAAAGTTGATGTGATAGAAACCTTCTGTAAACGCAGAAAGTCATTAATTTAAGGTGCCAAACCAACTGTATAGATGGGAATGCCTGTACATTCAAAAAACATTTTTTTGTAGCACTGTGTTATTAATGTAAATCAACCACTTCTCGTCGGTTAGATTAACCGGGTTGGAGCGTTTTTAACCGTCTTTTTCGGTTAAATCTACCGACTTTTTTTTTGTGTGTACAGCTTATTACATTTTTATTTCTTTTTGGACTAATTATCTTCTTTCTGAAAAACAAAAGCTACTAACAGTTAGGCTTTAGTTATAGACAACAGCCATTTGGTAAGTAAAACTAGATATACAACATGCACATTCGGACAATAATTTCGAAAAATTGGTTTTGCCATGGCAAAAGAAAGAAGGTAGTGCCGCTCTCAATTCTTAGCAGCCATCTTAACCATCTGACGTTTAAGCCGATTATGACATTTCGGGCTACCGGATTGTTGCGAAAAAATCCCAAATTTCAAAATTGACTTTTTGCCAAAATTAAAATGGCAAGGGCCATTTCTTGCCTATAATCCATCCCAAAAATAAGTTTTGATGATAGTTTTGAAGATTCAAAAGCGACAAAAAAGACATAGAAACAATTTTTTTTTGAAAAAAGTTAAATAAAAAACTTTAAAACTTATTTTTTTGAAATAATTTGTATGTTAATACAGCCTACATCCATTAAACCTTTTAATTGTAGAGACATTTAAAATTTTATCCACAAGATTTTAAGAAATTTTTTAATTCCGAAAAATATTTCAAATATTTTTCAGCGGGTGGCAAAGCTGTTTGATTTGTTTCAAACAAACATACCTAAAAAAATCGGCATTTTAATCAAAGTAAGTGACAGCGGCACTACCTTCTTTCTTTTGCCATGGGTTTTGCTAAAGGCTAATAAAGACTTCAATAAATTTTATTGTTTTTGTGTATGTATTTTGTACACACGGTTAAATTTTAAAAAAAGTTATGTTTTTTAAAATGTTACTGTTCTATATTTCACTAAGTTCTGATATTTCCTATTAGGTTGAACCGAAATAAAAATATAATACTTAATCCAATAAATATCAAGGAATAAAAAATTTTGTAATCAATTACATGTAATCGTACACAAAAAATGTTGTAATCAATTACTTGTAATCGTACTCAAAAAATTTTGTAATCAACATGTTGAGTACGATTACAGTAATCAAAAATTTTTAAGTACGAGTTTGAGTTTGAGTACAATTACAGTGATCGTACTCGAAATTTTTTGAGTACTATGACAAGTAATCGTACTCAAATCGTACGATTACTGTAAAGTAATTTTGAGTATGATTACAAAGTAATCGTACTTTTTGAGTAATTGATTACAAAAGTAATCGATACCGCACAGCTCTGCTCTAAACTATGTTTATTGTACTACCAATTCCAAACCATTACTGGTAATTAAATTACTTAATCGTTATTGTACTGTAATATTGCCTGACAATTCGAATGTTTTTTGTAGTAATACCACGCAGGTCGGGCTCTTATTTTCATATGCAATGTTATTATAATCATTACCAGAACCCAAACTTTTTTTATTATTTTAAATTTCCAATTATTCATGATATTGTCATCTAATTAGTGAATTTTATAAGATTCTTCATCTTTCGCACTAGCGTAATAAAATAAATAAATACTCACATTTAAAAAATATTAATGGGGTTCATTTAAACTTGGAAAACTCTCGTAAACGATGTAAAACCTGTAAACTTCCGTTAGAATTTGTATGGGAAAAAGTTTACATCCTTTTCGAACCTATGTTGAAGCGTAAACTACCTCGTAGATCTACGCGGTGAATATGGGTTGACTTCTGCGCAAACCATTACATACTAAAAGTAATTAAATTACATACTAAAAAACTTTTTTTCGATGTTAATTAAGATTTTTAAAGAAAATAACATTGAATAAAGGGTGATAGCGAGATTGAAAAGAAAATATTATTTGCGTTGTGGAACAGAACCGATTTAAGTTGCTTTTGAAAGCCATTTCCCAGCAGGCTTCGCGGTAAACGGGACTTTAAACACACCAATTTTTAACAGAAAATTGATAGTTATATATACATTAGAGAATACTGTGGAACATTTTGTATCTCTTTTATTTTATGAGAAAAATTTGACGCGTCAAATTTGACATCAAAAATTAATCAAGTTGACGGTTAATTTGAAATTCTTTCGAAAAAAATTTGGTTGATGCATAAAGTTGTATTGTTGGCTAATTTAGATCGGTTCTTTTGTTGAAAATAAGTAATAAATATTACATTAAGGAGCTTACCGTCCCATATTTTTAATAATATAGCACAATTTAAGATTTGACGTCAAATTTAACGTAAACAAAAAAATTTTTTAATTTTTTGTTTTTAATAAATTTTTCTACTCTGATTCTAGATTTGTTAACGATTTTCTGTTATCAGCTCTGGTTTTTAAGTTGTAGTAAAAATGGTGAAAACGAAGCTTTGAGCAGATTTTTTAACGATTAGATGGTTTGATTAGTATTTTTAAAGTTTTTTTAAAGGAACACAATATTGTGGAACATTATTTTGTCGTAACTCTTTCAGATTATGAAATAAAATGGAATACCTACACTCAACAATGTGATTTTTTTTCCAAATTCAAATATTTTTAGAAATATTTTATTAATCAATCTAATTAAAATAGTTGATTTCAGATTGATTTAAAGAAAATCTCTTGAATTTTCTAAAACATTCAAATTTCCAACAATATCACATATTGATTTGGAAATATTTTCGGAATTAGATTTATTTTATTTTTCAAAATTGATTTATTTTTCTATACAGACATTTTAGAATTCTTTTTTGGAGGCTTGAAAGAATTTTTGTGGATGCCGAAGGTTATTTAATGCAAATCCAATAACTTTACATACACATTTATAACAAAATACCCAAAATTTTTTAAAATAATTAGTAAATAATTATTAATTACTACATTCTTTTATAGAGGAGGAGAAATCAAATTGAATTAACTCTAAACATAGAATTTGCTATGCAACCGCATTAATGAGTCGATAATGTGTAAGATTTTTTTAATTCGAATTATTACGATAAATTTCTGCAATTTGTATAAAAAACTCAAAGTTAGAAAAAATTTAATTTTTCAATCAAATTTATGTTTGAAGTAAATAAAATGCTTAAATACTTTTCAAAACACCCATTTACAAAAAATACGTAAGATCTATTATACTTTTTTGAGTACGTTTACAAGTAATGGTAATCAAAATTTTTTGAGTACCATTACTTGTAATCGAACTCAAAAAGTAATAGTAATCGTACACGCACAGCTCTGGTTTAGAGTAATATTAATAATTTCCCATGGTAATTATTTGACATAGATACTCTGCAAGAAATGGGTCTAGTTCCAATATGGTTCCGAACAAAATATGCAGTACTGGTTGCACCCAAATCTCTTTCACATGTGGTGATGTGGCGAATTTAACATTGCGTTGTCATTGCAGGAAGCTACCTGCTTCCACCTCTGCATTACCTCCGGTCAGCTCGGAAGTAGCCACTACGATCTAGCTCCTTCCTAGCGGTGGAAAATGGACCCCTATACAATACTTGTAGCCAGTTAAGAACCAGTTACTACGACTTAGCTACATACTAGCTTTCGGTAAATCTAAAAATTTTTTTCGCAAAAAAAACCCAATTTTAATTTTTTTTAAGTAGCACTTTATTATTATAAATAGTTTTGTATAAATGTAATTATGCTAATAATTTTTAATAACATCGGTCAATGAATGCATTCATTAGTCGTGTTTTGGTTGCAATCGAAATCTTGTCGAAACTTGTCGTTTATTTTTTTATTCGTTTGCAAACAAAACACGACTACTGGTTTTGAAGGTATTACATGAAAACATAAAAACAAAAAATTGTAAAAATATAAAACTGTAAAAAAAAATAGAAAGAAAAAAAAAAGAAAAATTTTAAATAGAAATTACATAATGAAAAATTTTAAATCTGCAAAAAAAAGAAAGGAAAAAACGGTAAACATTAAAAAAATAGATAAACGAAAATCTGTAGAAATAAATATATGGAATTATGTAAAAATAAATATAAAAACCATTCTCAACAAAATTAATTTTTTACCCTATTATGCATTTCACTCTTTGACCATACTGTACGCACTAATTTTAATACTGGAATGCCAAAACCAAAATCGTTGCTTTTGTATTTATATCGCGCATCGGCGTGCTTTGTTTTGAAACAAATTTCTATTAGCATTAAATCACTCACAATCACTATTTTTCACATTTTTGTATATTTTTTCACATTTTTATTAAATTTTTTTTAGAAAATTCAAAATTTTTTCAAACATTTTCAATTATTAGAAAATATTTCACTTTACACAAAACGAATGCCATTTCTCCAAAAGAATATTATTTTTCATATGCAAACCGGCTTTATGACAAAAAACACGCTTTCGAGATATTAACCATTTTTTTTTAACTTTATTTATTTTTTTGAATTATTCCTTTTTTATACGAAAACCAAACAAAAATTGGAGCGCCACCTTTTAATTCACTTCACAAATGACAACTGATTAGAAAAACTGGTTTCCTCACAGATTACTCGGTTTTTGTTCGGCAATCTTCTCTCAAAGATAAACGAAACAAAGCCAAGCGCAAATCACTGAGTTTGGTTTGAACACACCACCCCTGCATTACCTGAGTTTAGTTCGGAACCAATCTACAGCTCTACAGTTTCTTGATTTACCGATTGTAGCTATAAAATATTTATATACCCTATAGATCCAGTAAATTGGGGGTCAGTTTTTTCTTGCAGGGTAGCGAATATCGCCATTGTGTGTGTAGGCCTTTAAAACAATTTTTTTTTTCAAAAAAGATATATGTTAAAATTATTTTGTTGACCGTCTAAAGAAAACTTTACGAATTGGATAAATGGTTTTGTGTGTGTTTTACTTTTGAATGGACACAAATTTTAATAGTTTTAAACAACAATTGGTGTATCCGTTCCCGCTATAATACTAAAACTATTGAAAGTAAGTTTTTCGTGTTTAGCATGAAATGGAGCTGGACATTTGAAATTGAAAACATTTGTTTTAAAAATGAAAACATAAATGTACTGCAGAAAATCATTAACATTTATACAAAACTATTTATAATAATTAAGTGCAACTTAAAAAAAATTAAGATTGGGTTTTTTTTGCGAAAAAAGTTTTTAGATTTACCGAAAGCTAGTATGTAGCTAAGTCGTAGTAACTGGTTCTTAACTGGCTACAAGTATTGTATAGGGGCCCATTTTCCACCGCTAGGAAGGAGCTAGATCGTAGTGGCTACTTCCGAGCTGACTGGAGGTAATGCAGGGGTGGAAGCAGGTAGCTTCCTCCAATGACAACGCCATCTTAAATTCGCCACTTCACCGCATGTGAAAGAGATTTGGGTGCGATCAGTACCCCCTACTGCATAACTAGTTCGGAACCATTTTGGAACTAGACCCATTTCTTGCAGGGTAATTTCAGAACCATGTCGATATTTAAAAAATCTAGCTTCGAAAACGCAAAGTGCCTCACACAGGCAGCGATTTCGCAGCAGTAGATTTTGTTTGTTATTTATTATATTACTATGGAAACAACCAAAGCTGGGCATAGTTAATCGGGAATTTAACTTCGTTAATCCGGAAATAGTTAATCAAAAATTTAACTTCGTTAAATTAAAAAGTTAATTGCGTTGAAAAGTTAACTTCGTTAAAAGTTAAATTAAATAGTTAAATTCTCTATAGAAAACATTTTTTTTTCTAAAAAAAACGCATAAAAAACATTTTAACTGCACTCACAGACCCTATTTCGACCGATTTCAGCCCTCTATATGCAAATTGAACTTAAAAAATGAAATCTTTGTAAAAATTTTACAAAACGAATTTTCCGACGCGTTTTTTTTTATTGTCACTACGCACCCAGAGTTCCAAGTTGATTGGAAAATGTAGGCGGCGGCCAAACAGTTTCGCGCCGACCATAATCGGCTTCAATCGGCATGCGAACAAATCGATGTCAATATCGGTTGAGCCGACACAATCGACTCAATATTTCGCCGCCGACCAAGCCGATACATTTGACGGCGGGTTAGGCACGCCGTCTCGACTTGGAACCTTAAATTTTTGTCAACAACACGAAAGAGTTCTGTGTTTACAATTTTTCAACAGTGTGGCTACGTAGATTATTAAAATAGTATGAATTCTTAATTTTTACATTACATTCAATAATAAAAAAAATGTTTTCGTTTCAAAGTTAACTAATGCTAGTTAATCGAAGAAATTTAACTTAACTAAATGAAAAAGTTAATGGTTTTCGAAATTAACTGAAACGTTAAAAGTTAACCAAAAATGTAACTTCGTTAAATAACTATTAACGAATTAACTAGTTAATGCCCAGCTTTGGAAACAACTGAAAAGTCTGTTTGAAATGGTTCTGAAACTGACTATTTTGTTGGTTATTATTTTTTACTATGGATACAGTAAAAAAGTTTATTTTCAAACTAATTCGAAATGGATAAATTGGATTTTTTCGCTAGTTTTGATTCGTTATGCTATTTTCTTATGATATCGACAAAGAATGCTTTTTATACCCTACACCTCATGAGGAATGGGTATATTCACTTTGGTCTGATGTTTGTAACACCAAGAAGGAGACGTGCCCGGTATGGAAAAGTATATATATTCTTGACCAGCGTCGCCGCTTGAGTTGATTTAGTAGTATCCGTTTGTCCGTCTGACCGTCTGTTCGTCTGACCGCCTGTTCGTCTGACCGCCTGTCCGTCCTATTTTCTTGTAAACACGATTGCAGGAGCTAGAAGAAAGATAAAGGTCTCAAATTTTGGATTTATCATTTTTTTTTTGTGGTCGCTGATTTTGAATTTGATGTCGGAATTTCAAAATTCAAGATTAAAAATTAAGATTTCATCAAAATAGTATGAAATTTGTTGTCGAAATTGCTAAATTCAAGATGGCGGATCCAATATGGCCCAGTAGGTGTAGGGTATTGTTAAGTAACATCCAAGAGTTCAGAAAACGTAAAACTTTTGGACGTTACTTAATATTCTGCTGCATACAGTTAGGCATATGATACGAACAGCTACAACAACAAAAGCAATTGATTGAGCACCACTGGAATGCAGTTCAAGGCCGGCATGACAAATTCTGGACTCTCTCGACAACTTGGAATCGGTGGAATATGATCTGGAGGCATATTTGGAAGTTGAAGCATGTATCAACAACAAAATGCTCCAAATTCATGAGATGGAAGTTCACCTTATCCCCGAAACTCGATCAACAAGTAATCAGCAACAATTGCCAAAGGTGACTCTCCCGAAATTCGATGGTGATAACCTCAAGTGGCTGCAATTTTACGACATATTCAACGAAATGATCCACACAAATTCACTACCTGACTGGAGAAGCGGAAAAGCCACCTATCTCTTACTGAAAACAACTGCAGCACAGCTTGGACAATGCTCCAGGAGCTCTTTTTATAACCCTTATATTAACTTGCTTTGGGCGGACTATATATATATATATATATATCCTCAAATCTGCGGCTCTTTTTATAACCCTTATATTAACTTGCTTTGGGCGGACTATATATATATATATACTTATATATACTTTAGTTTCGAAGTTGTTAGATTTAAGTTGAAACCTAGAGGGCGCTGAGCCAATAGTTTTAAGTACTTTTTTTTATGAGTTGACGTTTGTTGCTCTCGTCTTTTATAGTTTTTTGGTTCACTCCAATTTTGGACCCCGAACTGGTAATAACCTAATAGCGAATAAAACTGAGATTTTCTGATACTGCTAACCATTTTGTCTTTCTTTTTCTTGGATTTTATATTTTCAAATTTTTCTTGCAAAGCCGAGCACCATCATCGAAGCTGTTTCGCCTTTTGGATTCCTTCGCTCTCGTGTGAATTGAGAATCACTACTCCGCAGCTAATCATTTGATCCAATCGAACCGGATTTTCGGCTTTGGGATTTTGTTGGAGATTTTTTGGATTTTTGGATATTTGGACATTTTTTGTTTTTGGAACCTTTTTGGATATCAGGTGCGTTTTTTATTCTATTTTGTTGGAAAAAGTGCATTCTGGTGAAGGTGTTTTTAAAATACGCGGAAAAATTGGCTTTGTTCCTTTTGGCCTCTCTTTTGAATTTTTGTTGCGGGGCTCCATTTTGTATTTAACTCTTCAAAGAAGGATAATAAAGAACAAAAGCTTTTAGTTCTTTTCGGTACCCTTTTTCGTTGCGGCATAAAGATTTGTTGACTGGCAACAAATCTGAAAAGATTAAATTTAAATTTTATATTTTATCAAAATATGTTATATTTTTTCTCCCAAAATTAAAATTTTTGATTTTTTTCGCGTTAATTTTTAATTTCCGAGTGAAAATTGCCGTAAGAAGGGATAATTTTGATAAAATCCCCACAAAAAAAAAAGGTACAACAGCAACCCTTTTTCACAAGAAAAAGCTTTGATACATTTTTTACAGTTCTGGAAGAACTTATTTTCTCTTTTTGCTTTGTACGCTGTGCCGGCGTTTTTTTTTTACATTTGTTATAAAAAGTAAATAAAAAGAATAAAAAGTGAATAAATTAATTAAAGTAGAGTAAATAAATATAAAATCAGCAGGGTTGGCAACCGAATCGAATAAAGGTTTCGGTTTCGGTTTTACTCCCACTTGCCAATCGGTTTTGGTTATCGGTTTCGTTCCTTGATTTTGAAAAGGTTTCGGTTGGTTGGAGCGATTGAAAAGGTTTCGGTTTAGGTTTTAAAAGGTTTCTAGATGGCCCAATATTAGGAAATTTCATATCAATTCAATATAAATCAAGGGTGCTGAATCTAACTACATTTACCGAATTTTCTTATCTAATCGCATTTTCAAACAAATTTCTGCTTAAATTTTTAGTTTTTATACCCTACACAACGTTTGATACGTCCATAAGGACGCATGTCCGGTATGGATAAGTATATATATTCATGATCAGCATCGAAAACAGATTTAGCCATATCCCCGTCTTTCTGTCACCATACAGGCTGGAATGTTTTTTTTTGAGACATCGATGTGAAACTTTTGGTTTACGTTTTTATCTCCGAATTGAGATCAAGTTTGAGAATCAGCTAAATCGGACGAAAAAGGCTGCCATATAAAACTACGAAAAAATAGCGAAAATTTTCCATAAATAAATGAAATACGATGAATTTTCTCTTAGGGAAATAAAACTTCAAGTCAATTTTGTGTACGAAAACCTTTTGAAAACCGATTAAAAACCCGTAACCTTTTCAATTGGTTTTGGTTGAACCCATTCAATCGGTTACGACGAATCGGTTTCGGTTTAGGTTTCGCTCCCTAAAATGAATCGGTTTCATTCGGTTTCGGTTTCGGTTGCCAACCCTGAAAATCAGTGACAACAAAGGAACAATTGGAAAACAACAAAGAAAACAATCGGAATAAAGGAAAACACAAATAGAGGCAAACGGCAAGGAACAACAACAGGTGGAAAAGCACAGCAGGAGAAGACACAAATTGTATTTGAATTCAGGAATTAAAGGAGGATTGACCACAACCACAACTAAAGACTTCGAGGAAATTCGGTGAGGTTTTTCCAATTGGATTCCTATATTTTAGTTCCTTTTATAATTTTGTAAATTTTAGTGAATTTTCAAATTTTGTTTTTACTTGAGTGAAAAAAGAGTTGCCAAGTATTCTTTAAATAAATTATTGATTTTTATATTTATTTTTATAAAATTTGAAAAAGTTGTTGTACTTATTATTGGTGACGATACCAGATTGAAAAATATTCGCTAATTTTTGAGATTTTAATAATTTGTGAAATTTTTGTTTTCAATTTTTCGCTTTTTTTTGTACTTTTGCTGGATAATTTTGAGAATAATTTTTTGAGTTGTTCTCTGGAATTTTGAATTGGGATAAATCGTTCTGGAATTTTTTTCTCCTTTTTGGTATTTTTTCTTGAACACTACTTTCTGAGTGTTTCATTTTTTTTTATTTTTTTTTGGATACATTTTCTGGAATCTTCTTTTTGAATTTTTTTTTTGATATGACAGAGTTAGCAAGATTTATTCAAGCGGCCGATGCCATTTTAGAGTTCGAAGAGGACTTTGTCTTGCTAACAATCATACCATATTAAAATTAGATGTTGAAAAGGAAGAATTGAAAGAGCTTTGGGGAAATGTTAAAACACTCTATCGGCAGTGTTTGCAGTCCGTGACCACAGCAGGAGGTGAGGAGGGAATTGAAGTAGCAAAAGAAAAATATCGTGCGGTCTATACCGCATATGTGAGTTGTGCTGCCATGATGGGAGAGCAAACAGCTGTTCTTAATGCAATCTCCCAACCATCGGGCTGCTCCACTATGAACATTGCTCCACCTCCTGCTACTGCTCCTGCTCCTACTCCTTACGTTGACAATTCCCATCGTTTTCGTGTTCCGCCATGTGACACTGAGATTTTCTATGGCGATTATGTCGCATGGCCTTCTTTTCGTGACATGTTCGCAGCAATCTATATTTTGAACAGTAGTCCGCTGTGGAAAAACTTTATTATCTTAATCAAAAAACTCGGGGTGAAGCCAAGGATGTCGTTAAGAAGTCTCCACTAACGAATGATGGTTTTGCTCATGCGTGGCAAAACCTTTCGGACCGTTATGAAAATAAACGGATTTTAGTGAATTCTCAATTGAATGTTTTGTTTAACCTTCCTGTAGTTCTACTTGAATCTGGCGACGCTATTAAAAAACTACAGCGCGAGATAAATAGTTGTATAGCCGCTTTAGACACGTACAACATCGACATGCACAATTGGGATGCTATTTTAGTATATCTTTGCTCCACCAGATTACCGGAAGTAATTTTATCGTTCTGGGAGCAGTCAATTCAAAACAAAACTAAAATTCCCAAGTGGGCAGACTTAGATTCTTTTTTAACTGGTCGTTTCCAGACTTTGGAAACGGTTTCAGATCTTAGAGGTGCATCTTCCTCTAACGCCACTTCGAAGAAACCAAATTCGTCAACACAGATAAATTCAACTAGTAGAAGGGTGAATACTTTTCAAACCAATGTGTCAAATTCTAATTGTCTTATTTGCTCTTCGTCTGAGCACAATATGAAAACGTGTCCTCGATTTTTGGAATTAAATGCATCTGAACGATTTTCAAAGGTGAAAAGGTTCAATTTATGCTTAAATTGTTTATCATTTTGTCATGCAGTAAGAGACTGCAATAGTAAATTCAATTGTGCGACGTGCAGGAAACGCCATCGGGAGCAATCGGGTACACCAGTTGTTAGTCCCGATCCCGCCTCTAGCGTGGAACTCGATAGCTCGCCCTCCACTTCCTCTTCTCGTATGCTTTCACAGTCACACACGGTGCAGATACAGTCCATTCCTTTGGTATCTGAAGCTGAGAATGTTAAAGTTAATTTTTCTACTACGACCAAAAATGTGCTTCTGGGAACAGCAATGGTCAACATATGTCATTTGGGTTCCGTGTTTACAGCAAGGGCGTTGATAGATTCTGGGTCGGAAGGTACGTTTATTTCGGAGCGCCTCCAAAAAGTTCTAAAGTTACCAGTTAGCAACGTTCATGCTGAAGTTTCTGGCCTCAACAATGCCATTTCAGCGCGCATACAAAAAATGTGCAATTTTGGTTTTGAGTTCGCCCATCAATCCCCAACTGAAGATAGAAGCTTCTGCTTAGATTCTCCCTCAGCTTACAGGAAATTTGCCTTCACACACCATTGATATTCCTTTGGACCAAAGTATACTTGATATGAAACTTGCTGATTCGAATTTTTTGAAAAGTGACCAGGTTGATGTTTTGATAGGTGGTGATATCTATCCGTCTATTGTTCTTGACGGTATCCGGCGCAACATTTTGGGTTCCTTGATGGCGCAAGAGACGATTTTCGGATGGATTATGACTGGACCACTCTCTGACGAAAAGATTTCTAGCTTCACGACGTGAGTTTCGTATTTTAATTCGGTAGCTTTAGATAAGCAGATAGCACGTTTCTGGGAATTAGAAGAGATCCCTAAGAAGATTTTCCAAACCGAAGAAGACAAATTGTGTGAGGATAACTTTATGAAAACAACGAAGCGAAATTCCTGTGACCGTTACATAGTGACACTGCCTTTTAAGTCACAGTTCAGTAAGGATATTTGTCTAGGTCATTCGAGAAATCTAGCTCAGAAGCAATTTGTTCGAAATGAGTCATCTTTGTGTAGAAAGCCAGATTTTAAGCTGCAATATGATCGAGTGTTAACAGAACAGCCTGGCCATATGAGCAAAGTTTCAGCCCCTGCTTTTGAGCATTCCCCACATCATTTTTACCTGCCCCATCACGCTGTGATTAAGCCTGAGAGCACTTCCACAAAGGTTAGGGTTGTTTTTAATGCGTCTAGTCGCACTTCAAATGGAGTTAGTTTAAATGATATTCTCTATACTGGACCGGTTTTACAGACAGATCTAATGCTTTTAGTTGTGAAATGGCGGTTTTTTAAATTTGTTTTTAATGGCGACATCGAGAAGATGTATCGTCAAATATTGGTTGACCCTAGGCACACTCTATTTCAGAGAATAGTTTTTCGGAACTCCATTAAGGAAGAAGTTTGCGACTATGAGTTGAACACAGTCACTTTCGGTGTGAACTGTGCCCCCTATCTGGCAATTAGAACGATTTTACAGCTAGCCGACGATATTAGAAATAAGTTTCCTTTGGCTGCAGATATTTAGCGCAACAAGATGTATGTTGATGATGCATTGGCAGGAGATTTCAGCAGCGATTCGTTCGAGAGATGAGCTGATAGCAGCATTAAATTCTGCAGGTTTTGCAATGAGGAAATGGACCTCGAATTGTAAAGAGACTTTAGCTGGCCTGCCTTCTGATCATTTGATGAGTGAAGATTTTTTGAAGATTGAGGATTCGAGCAATGTAAAGACCTTGGGTATTCGGTGGAATGCAAAGTCAGACACCTTTTACTTCACTACAACTCCATTGGAAATTCGAAAATCATTTACTAAGAGGGAAGTTTTATCGATTATTGCGAGACTTTTTGACCCCGCTGGTTGGTTGGCGCCTATTACGATTACGGCGAAGATGTTGATGCAACATATTTGGTTGGAGAAGATTGAATGGGATGACGATTTATCGACTGAGAGTTTGCATAGATGGCAAGATTTTCTGCGCGAGTATATGTATATTAACAACATTCAGCTAACGCGTTGGAATAACTTTTCGCCTACTGCTGAGGTAGAGTATCATGCCTTTTGTGACGCATCTGAGCAGGCATATGGCGCTTGTATATACGTTCGTGTCAAGGACGCGACTTCTGTTATCACCTCGCATTAAATGTTTTCAAAGTCCAGAGTAGCACCTGTTAAAACTGTCTCTTTGCCTAGGTTGGAATTGTGCGGAGCGGCCCTTTTGGCAGACATGGTAGATTCGATGGTAAAACATCTCAAAATAGAGCGTCGTAATGTATTTTGTTGGACTGATTCAACCATTGTTTTAGCTTGGCTTCAAAAGCCCCCTTGTACTTGGACCACATTTGTTGCGAATCGCGTGTCCAATATTGTAGAAAAGCTGAACAGTGAAAATTGGTTTCATGTCGATTCGCATGACAATCCTGCAGATTTAGTCAGTCGTGGGGTAACTCCACAGAACCTCATTGGCAATCGATTATGGTGGCATGGGCCCTTGTGGTTGCAGGAGGATAAGTCCAGATGGCCAAAGGCTGTTGACGACTTTGAATTTCACACCTCGTTGGAAGAAAAGCCAATTAAGTCATATTTTTCGTTTTTCACTAATTTTGAAGATTTGTTGGACAGATTTTCTTCTCTGCCACGAGCACTACGTGTATTGGCATATGTGTTTCGATATATTTCTCGTTCTAGGAAGATGGATCAGGTTTTTAGTTCCCCTGAAATTTCTAATAGTGAAATCAATGAGGTAAAGAGGCGACTGATTGTCATTAGTCAGAAACAAAATTTTTCGGTGGAATACCATAGTCTTTTGGAAAAGGTACCAATTAATTCGAAAAGTACCATTGTCTCTCTAAATCCGTTCATAGATACACACAACATACTTCGCGTTGGTGGTCGGTTAGCTTCAGCGTGTTGTTTGTCGTATGATGAAAGACATCCGATAATTTCAGCATACAATTGTCAAATTTCTCGCTTACTAGTTCGATTTATTCACGATTTATCACTTCATGGTGGAAATCAATTAATGTTGAGGCTTCTTCGGACACAATTTTATATACCAAAAGCTAATAATCTCATCAAAACGGTAATTCATAATTGTAAGACCTGTGTAATTCAAAAGAAAGCCGAGCGAACGCAGATAATGGCTGCCTTGCCTCCTGAGCGCACCACGTTGTCCAGGCCTTTCACTAACACTGAAGTTGATTTTGCCGGTCCTTTCGACATTAAAAATTACACTGGTCGCGCATGCCTCATCACGAAAGGTTACGTTTGTATTTTCGTGTGCTTTGCTACTAAAGCCATTCATCTGGAAGGAGCTAGTGATCTTTCAACTCCGACTTTTCTGTCAGCTTTTGCGCATTTTGTAGCTCGGCGAGGATGTCCAGCGCAGATGTTCTCGGATAATGGTACCAACTTCGTGGGTGCCTCTAAGGTTTTGAGGCGAGATTTCAAAAATTTTCTAAAAACTTCTAAGGAAAGTGTAGGTTATAATTATGCGCACCGCAATATTTCTTGGCATTTTAATCCAGCTGGTTCTCCCCATATGGGAGGATTATGGGAGGCTGGAGTTAAAAGTTTTAAATACCATTTTCGTCGAGATTTGCCCACTATCGCTTAGGGCCAGGTTTGACCTGAATGTGACGGTTGAGACCAGTGCTCGAGTAGTGCCTGGATTTGTTAGAACCACCCCGGTGCAGTCGATTGACGCTTCCATCCGGGACCAGTTTACCGGTATCAGATTGGCTGATCCCAAATTTTATGAGTCGTCACCGGTTCAGTTGGTGTTGGGGGTAGATGTGTACCCGAAGGTGATGTTGAAAGGCGTCATCAATGGCAGTTTCGGGCAGCCGATGGAGCAAAGTACCATATTCGGCCACATTTTGTTCGGATCGTGCACGGCCTAAGTGCCACCTTAATTAATCTCTTCTTTATTTTTCTTTCTTTCTAGTGGTGGCAGTTAAATTTTTATATATAATTAATTAGAATATAGGGCATCGAAGCCAAACTATAGTTAGTTTTAGTTCCAAGTTTGAATTATATATGAATTGTGATATTTTTTGAAGTATAATTTTTTTTTACTCTGGTTTTTTGCAGTGATGCTGCAAGGGGGGCGGAATGTTTACGCCGTCCCTGGTTACTTTAGTTTCGAAATTGTTAGATTTAAGCTGAAACCTAGAGGGCGCTGAGCCAATAGTTTTTAGTACTTTTTTTGATGAGTTGACGTTTGTTGCTCTCGTCTTTTATAGTTTTTTGGTTCACTCGGATTTTGGACCCCGAACTGGTAATAACCTAATAGCGAATAAAACTGAGATTTTTTCATACTGCTAACCATTTTGTCTTTCTTTTTCTTGGATTTTATATTTTCAAATTTTTCTTGCAAAGCCGAGCACCATCATCGAAGCTGTTTCGCCTTTTGGATTCCTTCGCTCTCGTGTGAATTGAGAATCACTACTCCGCAGCTAATCACTCAGTGTTCCAAATTTCAGCTCTCTAGCTCATGTGGAAGTGTATCAAAAAGCTCGCCGCAGATTTGAGGATATATATATATATATATATATATTTTATAGATTTGAGGATATATATATATATATATATATATATATATATATATATATATATATATCCTCAAATCTGCGGCGAGCTTTTTGATACACTATATATATATATATATATATACTTATATATATATATATATATCCTCAAATCTGCGGCGAGCTTTTTGATACACTTCCACATGAGCTGGAGAGCTGAAATTTGTAACACTGATCGAACTCCGGTGACAATGCATTCTATTAAATTTTGGGGTCCATCAGAGGCGTAGGGGGCCGTGGGGGGACTCAAACCTTTTTTTTTAAACATGCCATAACTTCCTATTCCTTCAAGCTGCAATGATGAAATTTGGTAGGTGGGTTCTTATTGACGAAATGAAATTTTGCACCCTTTGGAAAGGGAGATGTGGGGGCGGGATGGAGCCAATTTAAAGTTCCAACTCTCGTATTTTGTAAGCTACAAGGCTGCAATTTTTTACTTAGGTTCGCATTTGGGAAAAAAAGTAAAAAAGGGGAAAAAAGGGGGGAGAAAAAATTTTTTTTATAAAAAAAAAAGAGGAAAATAAAAAAAGAGTAAAAAACAAGTTTTTTAAAATATAACCCTTTAACCGACTAAAAAGCTGAAAATAAATTTCCTTGAAATTGATTTCAGCAATTTCGATTTAAAATTAAGGGTTTTTGGCGACTTCAAAATCAGCAATGATATTAGGAATAAAGTAGCCAAAAACCCTTAATTTTAAATCGAAATTGCTGAAATTAATTCAAGGAAATTTATTTTCAGCTTTTTAGTCGGTTAAAGGGTTATATTTTAAAAAACTTGTTTTTTACTCTTTTTTTATTGAGCTTTGAATATGTATACGCGCGAAAGCTTTTTTAGTCTGTGTTCAGATTTCGTTGAAGCAAGACTGCGCTCGGATGCTCCGTAATTTTATGGTTTATGAGAACACTGAGTAAAACGATACAAAATTTCATACGGTTTTGATGAAATCTTAAAATGATGGTAAAAACACGATTTTCACTTATATGGGAGGTAAGCGTGGCAGTCGACCGATTCCGCTCATTTGCAGTACCAACTCCTTCTAAGGCCTAAAAAGGATAAATCCAAAATTTGGGATCCCTAGCTTTTTTCTAGCTCCTGCAATCGTGTTTACAAGAAAAGAGGACGCACAGACGGATAGGGCTAAATCAACTCAGGAGGTGACGCTGATCAAGAATATATATACTTTTCTATACCGGACACGTCTCCTTCTTGGTGTTACAAACATCAGACCAAAGTGAATATACCCATACCTGTATAGGGTATACAAATAGAACATCGAAGGACACGAAAATGTCAGATCTTTATTTTTCGTTTACTGAAATCTTGATTTTCTCTTTAGTTGGTTTAAAATAAGCGAACTAAACAGTATATTAATTCATCTGTTATACTTTGAAAAAATATATGAGCTCTTACTCTTCTTTATTTTCAGAAAGCTTTCAGGAACCTTTTACGACAAATTTTTCTCTGTGCAAAGCTTTCAATATATGTGCAATATGAGAATGTGTGCATTTGGCGAACACTGGTTTAGAGCAATACCAGATTCAGGATCACAGATCAACATAGTGTCCGAGTGTCTCATCAAACGACTGGCCATCTCTCATGCTGAACTATCGCTATGTATTGCCGGCATTTGGCAGACGAAGAAAAGCACGACGCAACGTGTCAACGTCAAATTGCAGTCTAGGACAATCAATTTTTCAACAGACTTGGAGGCATTTGTGCTACCAAGCATTGTTCCAGCTCAGCCAACTCACCAGCTAGATGTTTCAACTTGGCCGATTCCCGCGGGCATACAATACCCGGAATATCACCAATCAGGAAAAATCGATGTACTGCTTGGCGTCAAGTTATACTATAATCTGTTGAACATAGGTCAAATAAAGATGTCCACTGAACTCCCAGTTTTTCAAAATACAATGCTAGGCTGGGTGATAGGTGGGAAAATCAATCAAAATCAAGAACTGATAAACAGCTACATGTGCTGTTTATGCTAATAATGACGATGCTACCAAGAACTATATGGATGACAACGCGTCGTTGGAAGGAATGATTGAGCGATTTTAGTAACTCGACGAGGTGGAGAATAGCAGAAGGCCCGTCTCTATGGCAGAACAACTGTGCGAGGCACACTACGCACTGCATGTTACCAGAAACCAAGACGGAAGCTTCGTAGTGAGACTTCCATTCCTCGAAAATACGCAGTGATTAGGAGAGTCAAGATGAATCGCATATAATAGGTTCTTAAGTCTTGATCGACGACTCCTTAAAAACAATGAGTTACGTAACCAATATGTTACGTTTTTGGAAGAATGCGACAAATTGGAACACACGAATGAAGTCGACATTGAAAGTATCTTGGCTCACAATTACTTTATTCCGCATCATTGCGTACTCAAACCCAAATCTACAAAATTGCGAGTAGTATTCGACGCCTCGGAAAAAACCACGTCAGGATATTCTCTGAATGATTTGATGCACACAGGACCAACTGTTCAAAGCGAACTATTCTCAATTCTACTTCGATTTCGGTTGCCCCGGTTTGTTTTTACTACAGACATTGAAAAAATGTATCGGCAGATTTTGATACATCCAGATGACCAGCGATATCAAACGATCATATGGAGAAGCAATCCATACTATCAATTAAAAACCGTCACTTACTTAACGCGATCAGCCCTGCATCGCCCTACAAATAATAGTCGACACAGTTGACATTCGTTTATACCTTTTATTTATTTTAATTCACTAATGGTACGTCTTTACTCGTTCACAGTTGTCAGCCAACTGACTCGTCTCTCTCACATCGCCGACATCTTACGTCGGCTCTTTCGGTTGTTGCGCCTCTTTGGATGCTGCTCTCCACATCCCTCCTTTATTCACGAGCCGCAATAGTAACCTGGAATCATCGCTTAAAGTCTCTTCCGGTTTATCTGCTTTAACGCTGTCTGTCGCTGTTGAACGCGGTATATCCGAGGATTGCTGCAATTGGAATGCAGACGAAGAACCTGCAACTTCACCGTCTGGTTCGGGAACTATGCCAGTCGGTATCTTTCCTAAAGGTTCTGCCATTTCCTGTTATTTTAACTTCATTCCCGTATCTCTCCACCACTTCGTATTCTGCTGCGTCAAATATTGGTGTAAGCTTGTTTGGGAAAACCACATTCCGTAGAAGTACCTTATCTCCAATCGCTATGTCAGATTCCTTTGCCCTTCTCTTGCTATCTCCTTTCTCTTTTCCTTTTTGCTTATTAATGATGTCAAGATCTCTCGCTGATGAATCGAGCATATCGTCAGTTATATCATGGAACCCAGGAATTTTGTCACGAATGACCCTATTGAACATTAACTCCGATGGAGGCGCGCCAGTAGTGCCGTGAGGGGTAACATTATACATGAGGATGAAATCTTGAATTTCTTTTTCGTAGTTTTTCTTGTTCGCATGAGCAATCTTGAGGCGTTTTACTAATGATCGGTTCATATTCTCTACTTCTCCATTTGCTTGTGGCCAATAAGGTGGTGTCGTAATCAAAGTAATATTGTTGTCTTTGCAAAATTTTTTAAATTCTGCACTCACATATTGCCTGCCATTATCCGTTCGTAACGATTTAGGTATCCCCAGCCGGCAAAATATTTCTTGCATTATTTTAATAATAACCTCTGAAGTAATTCTCTTTAGGAACTTAACTTCTTGATACCTCGAATAATAATCAATTAGTACCAACACATACTCATTGTTTGGCAGGGGCCCCAATAAATCCGATGAAATGCATTGCCAGGGACCATTTGGAAACGCGTGCCTTTCCATCGGAGATGGATTATTCGGTCGTGAAACTATTAGACAGTCTCGACAGTTTTTCACAAAGGCCTCTACTTCTCTGTCGACCATAGGCCACCAAACCTTGGCTCTTACGCGGCGTTTCATCGCTGACTCTCCTGGGTGCCCCTCATGGGCCAATTCTAAAAGTTTCCCTCGGAGTGGTTTGGGTATGACGATTCGAGTCCCTCGTAACAATATATCACCCACCGGTAGCAATTCATATCGAAAAGGATAATATATATTTGAAGTATTTGAAGACCAAGAATCGTTTTTGATATATTCAATAGCGTCTAAAATTTCTTTTTCTCCTGCACTTTTAGTGGCAATTTCAGAAATGGTGAGCGACGATGGAGTTGAGTTAGTAATTATGTGAAATATGTGCTGTTCGCAATTTTCGTCGAATGAAGTTGTACTATCAATTTTGCAAAGCCTGGAAACCGAATCAGCAATATTTTCCTTTCCAGCGCGATAAATTACCTTGAATTTGAATGCCTGTAGTCTGAGTAATCATCTTTCAATTCTTGCTGGCGCTTTTGCCGTTGGCTTAAATATAATTTCAAGAGGTTTGTGATCGGTTATTAAATCGAATTCTAGGCCAATGAGGTAGTAATAGAATCTTTCCACGGCCCAGACGAGTGCTAGACTTTCTTTCTCCGTTTGTGAATAACGTTTTTCCACTTCCGACAAACTCTTGCTACACGGAGAGAAATGTTGGCTCATGATTTACGATTATGGAGTACATAAAATTATTGTTACTTAATTACTAACTATAATCATTAATTGTGAATATTAGTCACAAATTATGCAAATTCGTACATAAACTATGCATATGGATTGTGAATACATTATGATAAGGGTTTATGAATTTCGTGATTTATTTTATTATTCTTGAAGAATAATTGATGATTAACTAGGTCATGAAACTGCACGTGTTATCATGAATTATGAGTAACTGGGTTGATTGTCATGAATTGCTGAGCAATATACAATACATTTAGACGCTTTTACAATAATGCCAGGGTAGCCGAATCGGTTAGGCGTCCGCACTGGAGAGGATGATGTCGGTTCGAATTCCGGGAAAACTGAATTTGTGAAAAAGTTATTATAAATTATTCTAAGCAAGTTGGCAAATAAAAAAGTAAAATTAAATAAATAATAAAGTAAAAAATTAGCAAATAAAAAAAATTTTAATTTATTTAATTGTAAATATGTGCTCAAATTATTATTACGAATGATTCATTTATTCTCACTTAAGCCTAAAACTATGAATTTTTAATCATAATTTATGATTTTTGTTTGCAAAATTTATTCCATCTGGTCATTGATTATGTCAGAAGGGAAAATAATAATTCATGTTTAAGTGGAACAAATCAAGCAAACAAAAATCACAAACTATTATTTTCACTTTTAACAGTTCTTATGATTAAGAATTCTTGATTATTGACTTCTAATTAATGGATCAATATCGTGACTAATTTTTACTTAATTGATTCCTATAAGGCATGATTTCAGCAAGCATTTCCCTCCGTGTAGCAAATGATATTATTCGTGCTTCGTTTTTGTGATCAAATTGAACCAACACCGCCCCCAAAGCCACCGGACTCGCATCTGCTATCACCGCCGTTTTATTTTGTGGGTTAAAATATGACAGTTTTGAAATATCCGATAACAATATTTTTAATTTCTCAAACGATGTTTGCTGCTCTTGTCCCCAGATAAACTTGCAATTTAGCTTCAACAACTCTCTCAGTGGCGCTGTGATGTCAGCCATATCCGGAATGAACTTTCCCACATACGTGACGAGACCCAGAAAACTTCTTGTTTCTTCTTTCGTTTGTGGTGCTCGGAATTCTAAAATTGTTTTTATTTTTTCAGGATCCGGGGATATTCCTTCATCCGATAATACGTGCCCCAAAAATTTTAGGTTTTTAACTTTCCAAACACATTTGTCACTGTTGAGCAATATATCGTTTGCCTTGAATATTTTCAACACCTTCTTGACACCTTCGTCGTGTTTTTCCTCCGTATCCCCAAAAATTATGATGTCGTCAATATAGTTTAATGAATTAGTACATGGGGACAATAGTTCTTCCAATATTCGTTGAAAAATTTCTGGCGCCGAACTGATTCCGAACATAAGTCTTTTGTACCGGAAAAGTCCCTTGTGGGTTATGAATGTTGTTATTTCGCGACTTGATTCATGAAGCTCTAATTGATGATATGCCCACTTTAGATCGAGTCTGGAAAAGAACTTAGCTCCCCTCAGTCTAGTCATGAATGTCTCAAAAGTTGGTAGTGGATAGTTTTCACGTAATACCGCCTTGTTGGCCCGTCGCATATCTAAACAAAGTCTAATTTCTCTATTTTCTTTGAGGACAATAACTAATGGCGAAATCCATGAACTTGGCCCCGAAACAGATTCGATGATATCCAACGCGAGCGCCTCTTTTATCTTATCTTCCACTCTTCTTTCGATGGCTACCGGTACTCGTCGCATGGGCTGCTGAACAGGCTTTACATTTGGGTCTATGGCCAACTTAACTTTAATATTTTTGATTTTTGGAAAAGGCTTTTCGATTTCAATTTGATTTACATTTAATCCCAGTTTTAAAACGTTTAGTTGAATTGCGGTGTCACGTCCCAAAAGTGATTGATTTCCGTTCTCAATTACATAAAACGTTGCAATAACTTCAGAAGATTTCCTTACCGCTGTCGGTGATTCAAATACGTAAAGTACTTTCAATATTCGGTCCGTTGCATACGCTTTAAATTGATTGACTGATTTTGTTCGAACGTTCCATAAAACAGCTCCATTATTTTGAAGAATTCTCCAATCTTTTTGGCTAAGGAGATTAAAACGTGAGCCTGAATCAATAATCATTGAGATGCTATGACCTCCAACATTACATTTGATTGTTTCATCCATCATTACTTCGTCTTCAATTCTTAAACAATCGAATTCTCGTTTCTCTTCTTCCAACTTGTCACTTTCATCTTCGATACACCTTACTCTCGACATCGGCATCCGCCGCTGTTTGGCATTACCGTATTCATATTCTCCCATTTTCCGCTTAAGGCTCTTAGTTTTGCACTTGCGAGCAAAATGTCCCATTAAACCACATTTATTGCATGTCGCTTTCCTGGCCGGACAGTTCAGATCATAGCCAGTATGGCCCTTTTTTCCGCATCTCCCGCATTCGTCTGTTCCGTTTCTTGTCCATTGCGGCTTTGTTGATATTTTACTAACGATCTCATATCCAGGCTTCGGAATCATACAATTCGACTGTTTGTTAATCTGTTCGTGGACTTGACATGCGTCAATTATATCACTCAAACTTTCTTCCTTTTCCAACAACTTCTTTTTCAGTTCGATGGACGCCCAAGAATCAATTACTTTGTCTTTCAGGCAAATTTCTTCGATTTCCTTTTTTGTTGACCCAAAAGAACACTTGATGCCTTAACCGCAACAGAAATTTGTTGAAATCCTCACCCTCTACGGGGACTAGGCTTCTAAATAAATGCCTTTCGAACGTTGAATTTCTCTTTGGCGAAAAGTACTCGTTTAGCTTGCTCACCAACACCTCGTACACATCTTTTTTATCTTTTTCATCATAGTCCTGCAATGCGCCAGGAATATTGAAAATAACTTCCTGCAATTGCGACCCTCCCAGGTGGAGCAATTTGTTCTTCTTTTTCACAACATATTTTATATCTTCTGCTTGAAGGTATAAAGAGAAGGATCGTAGCCACATTTCCCATTCTCCTCGTAACATCGATTTTTCGACGTTATCACAAAGAAATGGTCTTATTTCACTCATTTTAGTGCACAATTTAATGTGTCTTGATCAACAACTGCAAATCATAAATTTTTTTAATTTAGACTTAATTTAAGGCAATTGCTTTTTTTTTTTTTTTTACCTCCGTCGCAATTTAATGCGTTCAACCATTGAGTCTTTCCGCTTTCTACTCGTTTACAATTTAATGTACCACAATCGAATGTGTTTTCTTTTCCAATTAAATGGTCTGAAATCAATAAAACAAATATCGATAAGTTTTCTCTATCGATTCACAATTGAATGTGCTACCTTTCCCATACCTAATTTCATGTATTCTTTTACTTCGTAAATTTTGGTTTTTTCTTTGCCTGTGTTTGTATTTTTCTCAAATGCGTTCTGGTTGTCTCACTCCGACACCCTCACATCTTCTTACTCAGCGATCTTTCACTCGAACCTCTGCAATTTAGAATAAGACTAAAATAAGATTCTGAAATATTTCAACAGGAAAAAAAAAAATTAGCATTTCTTGTTTTTTTTTCCACAATATATTTCAACCACTTGCACGTAATTGATCCCATCCTCGTCGCCAATGCATCGCCCTACAAATAATAGTCGACACAGTTGACATTCGTTTATACCTTTTATTTATTTTAATTCACTAATGGTACGTCTTTACTCGTTCACAGTTGTCAGCCAACTGACTCGTCTCTCTCACATCGCCGACATCTTACGTCGGCTCTTTCGGTTGTTGCGCCTCTTTGGATGCTGCTCTCCACAAGCCCCATACCTTGAACCAAATGTCTCCAACGAATAGCAGCGGAGAATAACATCAGCTGTCCCCTTAAACCTCAATTTCTTCAAGACAATTTTTATGTGGATGATGGTCTTGGTGGCTCGGTTAGTCTCATGACAGCCATCGAAACCCTGAAACAGCTAATTAGCATTTTAAAAAACTCTGGGTTCAATTTACGTAAATGGTGTGCAAATCATCCTAAATTACTTCAAGGCATTCCTCAAGGAGATCAGGAAGTTAATCTAGATTTCGCCAGCAACGACAATGAGTCAATAAAAACTCTGGGTTTAATGTGGCTTCCAAAGGCGGAAAAGTTTTGTATAAAAGTAAAATTGGGTCCATCAAAAACAACTACAAAAAGGACGGTCACATTAGATTTGGCAAGACTGTTCGACCCGCTTGGCATGTTGGCACCTATGATAGTCACGGCAAAAAATCTTCATACAGCAGTTAATGCAGCAGAACCTATCTTGGTAGCAAGCACTATCAACAGAGTACAACACCATGTGGACAAACTTCCGTCAGGATTTGGACAGCCTGAACAATTTCCAAGTTTCAAGGCATTTATTCGAAGGAGAAGTCCCAACTTCATGTTTTTGTCGACGCCTCCGAAAAGACTTTTGGCGCTGCGGCATATATTCGGGCCACTCTCAAAAGTGGTCACAGCACAACTGTCGAATCTGGTGAAAAATGACTTGCAACTGAAAGATCACCGGGCCATATTGTGGGCTGATTCAGCGATTGTGTTGTCATGGCCAACATTCCATACTTTCATAGCCAACAGAGTTCCTAACATTCAATCGCGGACGTTGGCAGAACAATGGCGCCATGTGCTGTCCAAGGACAACCCTGCAGACGTGTTATCTCGAGGACTCCAGCTAAGTAAAATGAGAGCATGCAACTTATGGTTCTACGGTTCGATGTTTTTACACGGTAAAGAAACTTATTGGCCCCCGAGATTAGCACCGGAGTTGGCAATATCAAGGTTGGCAACCTTGAGAAAAAGCAACGATCATCGGCACGAAGTAATGCTCACAACCACAGATCAGGAACTACCACGGATAAATGAAGAGTACCACCCAATAACCCAATCAATTGTGTCAACCACAACTAGCTCAGCTGGGCTTGAAGACATTATTTACAAGGTGAATCATAGCCATTCATTTAAGGTACTACAAAGAATTATGGCATATGTCCCGCGATTTATCAAACATCTAAAATCACCAAGGGAGGAAATGGAGACTTCACTGACGGTTATCATCAAAACTGTGCAAACTTCTGACTTCGAGCTTGAAATCAAACAGTTGGTGAAAAAACAGGAGATCAACATAGCAAGCTCACTTAGCAGCTTATCCTTCGTTGTTATCATTTGACGCCAAGCACCCAGTATTGTTACAACAACCCAATCTCAAAAATGATACTTGTTATGACACACGAGGATAGTTTGCATTGTGGTCCACAGGGCTTATTAGCAGCGTCAAGACAACGATTTTGGATCATCAAGGGGAAAATAATGGCACGAAACATTGTGCAAAAATGTGTGAGCTGCACCAGATCAAGGCAAAACGTCATCTTTGCAGACACTTCATGTGAAGACATCATTAGGTCATGCTGTGACCGTGGAATTCATTCCTCCTAGAGCTCCACACTTTGGCGGCTTATGGGAGGCAGCAGTAAAATCTGCTAAGCATTTACTACTACGAAGTGTATCCACTGCACCACTGCATCCAGGACATTTCTTGATCGCCGAACCAGAAGCAAGACTTTTGGGACCGGTGGTCACAGGAATTCTTGAATGAATTACAACATCGGCATAAGTGGAAGACTACGTTAAGCCCGGAACAATGGTAATCATTAAATAGGACAATTTGCCACCGCTCCAATGGCCGCTGGGACGGATAGTGAAAATATACCAGGGTGACGATAAGGCAGTTCGAGTAGTTGATGTACAAATATCGGGTGGCATACGAAAACGTCCAATTCACGGGCTCGAACCCCTTCCTGTGAACGAAACTGAAATAAAAAGGAGCCGAAGTGGATCTCTTCACTCCAACATGAAAGACCAAAATTTAAAAGGAAGGGACACAGACCACGGCGATGGGGCAAGGCGAAGTCGAACACTGTCATCGATGGCGATGATCGTCATTGATTGTGCCATTGTGTGCGGATCCAGAGGTAAAGAATGAACCATTCCGAAATCAACCAGGGATATACTATAAAATAATGGGACTCACTCATTTAACGTCAACAGAGTGGTCTTTGGTAATTTTTTGCAATATGACAACCTACAATGCTGAGTATCAAAACCTAGTTAACAGCTAAAAGGCACTGGGCCTACTCTGCAATGAGTTAAACGCGCTGGAGTGTTAAGTAACATCCAAGAGTTCAGAAAACGTAAAACTTTTGGACGTCAATATTCTTTTGCATACAGTTAGGCATACGATACGAACAGGTACAACAACAAAAGTGCATTCTTGACAACCATTCATACTGGCCCTGAACCTGTTCAGTGTGTTGCACTGGGAATTTCATTTTATGTGCATATATGCATATTTTGGCTTGGGTCGAAGTTGGCTTTGAATTGATCCAGAACGTTGCACTGGTTGACAGTTAGGGCAATTATGCAAGTCAGCATAATTGCCCTAATTTGTTGCTGACCTAAAAAGAATGCATTCTTTTACAGCTCTGCATTGTGGTCGACTTCTCGTCACGCCATATTAAATGCATTAATATTCTTTTTTCTTGAAACTATGAATTTGTTTAAAAAAAAAACCAATAAAAAAGTTTTATTTTAAATATTTTTGTGCATATTTGAGTGCATATTTTTCCATTTTTCGAGCATATTTCACCTGCTCATGAGGTGTAGGGATGTTCAACCCCCAAACATTAATAATACACATTTTTACAAGTTATTGTGAAATTTTGGTAGAATTTTTTTTTGGTGCAGCAAAGTTTTTGTTTGTAAGAAGAACAGTTTTGAAAAAATTATGCAACTAAGATTATGTAACTCCATTTAACTGGAGGGTGTTATAAAATTAATTAAGTAATTTTAAAGAGGGAACAGCAAACTTTTTTTTTTATGGTGAGTGCACCGCTTTAATATACATTGTGTAACAGTTGAGATGGCCCAAAAATATGAAGAAAATGTTATGTGCACTTATTGCGAATTCGCCACTCACTTCATTTTTAAAATCAAGCAACTTTTTTAATGATACCAATTTATGTATTCAGGTTTTTGTGAATAGATTGTCAACCATATAAGATATAGATGCACTCTTGGGCTCGTTGAAATGGTTAACACTAGTCTATTTTTAAATAGAATTATTGCTTGCTAAATGTCCTTTATTTTGATACCATGGAATGTTATAATATGACACACATGGATTTTAAAAAAAGAAAATGCTTCTCAAATATGCCCTTTTAAAAAAAAGTGAATTTAAGTTGTTTTTTTTATTTCATATAATATCCGTAATTTAAAATCAATTACCTTTTCAATTTTCAAAATTTTGTTCTCTAATATTGAATATTTTCTATTATACTGTGCAACACATTTTTCCGACCTGGTGATGGTCAAGGTATTCATATGGAGTAGCAAAACCCTCAATGGATTTTGCAAAGTTAGTTTCCTTTCAAAAGATACATTCGTTTAAAGTTTTCGTGCATTACTGTATTTTTCAAAGAATTGTCGATAACAGATTATGTTAACAAATTATACCAAACAAATTATAACGTGTGAGCACAACCAACAATTTTCTGTTTAATTTTCATTGTTGTTCTATAAATAAGCATTGCTATTGTCAAAAAAAGCTATGTTAGATGTAACAATGGCTTCAAATCAACCCTTTTTGATGCAGTTGGGAGCTAAATACCGTTATCACTTGCATGTTGGGGCCGAAAAATTAATTTGAAAAATACAGCAAAACATGCAAGCTTTAAACCGCTATATCTGTGGAAAGAAAATTACTCTATATGAATACTTTCGACCCATCTTGATCGATACCAGGTCGGATTCCATAACCTTCAAATTGTCGCGCAGTGTTATTAATAAACCTTTAACAGGGTTATTCTGGCCTTTGTAACAAACCTTTAGAGTGAAATCACTTAAAGACTTCAACATTTTTTTTGAATTCATTTGAGATTTTGTCGATTTGAATTCTTTTGTAATCAAAAGACAAAGATTTCAATCTTTTACTCTACAGTTAAAATAGCATTCAATGAATGCAATCAAGGAATGTAATTTGTTGCTGACTTAAAACCTAAAAAGAGTGCATTCTGCTGTAAAAGACAATACATATGAAAAAATTGTTAAAAGGGGGGTGAGCATTGAGTCTACTCCACCAGGTCCAAATTTAGGAACATGGTTGCCTCCACTGGATTCGTCCAGAGGGACTCCGGGGTGAGGGTCGTGGGTCACAGAGGGCACTCGAAGAGACGTCAGGTGAGAAGCCGCATAACGAGCACATTTAACATATTTCCATGTTAACTCTGGCCAGGTAACTGTTTAGGTATTTAGAATAACCTGACCTGAGCTGAGCCCATGCGACTCTTGCCGGAAGCAGGAGTGTTTTTCCCGCCTCCAAAACTTTCGGAGGGCACCAGCCAAAAACCACGTTGGTTCCCTTGTCTTGTAAGGTGCCGGAAACCGCATGGGTGTGAACCCAGGATAGTGCCTCCATTGATCGCCTCCACTCCCCGTATCATGACGATTGGGGTCATGGAATGAAACCCTGTAATCACCCTCGGACCGAGTTCGGAACTGTTTGGAGCTTTTTCCACTAAGTGTCACTCAAGCTTGGTGCCCATACTGGTGAGGCGTACTCGATGAGGGGACGACCTATGGCTTTGTAAGAGTCTAGTATCGTCTCCTTATCTTTACCCCAAGTACTCCCGTTATTGCTTTGAGGACTCCAGCAACCACGATTTCCACGTGCTTGGAGAAGGTGTGCATGGTATCGAAAACAACCCCAAGAATCTTGGGGCTACCATGCGTGGGGGTTCTGGCGTTGGCATCAATGTATACCTCCAGAGTTCTCCTTACATCCTTGGTTCAATTAGTGAAAAGCGATGTTCCGATCTTCCAAGAAATTACAGAGCTTTCGCAGATATACTTTAACCTCTCTTCGAGTTCTTCGATTTTCTCACCTGACGTTAGCGCAGTGAAATTAGTTTCAGATCTGGTGGAGGGACCGGGATTGAGGAGAGATAAGTGTTGAACAGAAGGGAGGAATGTATTCTTTTGTAGACGTTCGGAAGAGTGGAGTCATAAACGTCCTGCAATGCTTGGTGTGGCAGATAGTATCAAATGCCTTCGCCAGGTCCAAGGCAACCACCACCGTTCTGTGGTGAGGCTTCTTCTTGTTTATACCCGCTGAGGCTGTGGCCCGAGCGGAAGCCTTGTTGATGGTCCACCACTGGGAGCACTCCCTGAGGGTAGGGACTATCAGGGATTCCAGCACCTTTGCAACTGGTGAGAGCAGTGAAGGCCTGCAGGAGCTGGCCTGGTTAGCGAATTTCCAGGTTTGGGAAGGGGAATAGATCAAACATTTTTTGTAATCTGAATCAAATGCTCCACTCTTCACGGAAGAGTTCAAAAACTTTTGGCTTAAAAACAAGAAATTTAATATTAAAACAAATATAAAATTGTTGCACCGACAATATTTTCTCTTGAAAATTGGTTTTAGGAGTCTCACTTTCAATATAAGAATAAATATTTATCCCAACTACGAAAAACTCTCAATCAACTGCAAATTTTAGTGTTGCCACCGAAGCAATAACATTTTATTCAGAAGTTCCTCAGGTTTTGTAGAAATTACTGAACAAATTTTGTCTAACTTTGTATAAACGAAAATATTAACGAAATCAATGCAATCCATGAATACGAATTGCTGCGTAAAAGCAAAATAAATAGAAAATAAAGTAGATGAAAAACAGTGAAGGCACAAACACACAAGTGCGTTTTATTCTAAGTGCCCATTGAACGTCGAACATGTTGGAGATCTGTCATTTAAACTATATGAATCATAAGCCTGGTTTTCATTATGTCATAATCAATGGCATCACAAGCTGACAACGATTCAGCAAAGTGTTGAATTTGCTGGCCCGTGCCATATGCAAATAAATTTGCCAGCATGTTGGCAAATACCGACGTATATGACAAACGGTGACGTCACCTCATATTCATTTTCTGATATTTTACATCAGTTCGTTAAATTGACAACGAAATGCCAACCTGTTTTCACAACAAATGACAACAATTGCCTTTTTTTTTTGACATAATGAAAACCAGGCAATACAGACGGTGTACAGTGCACATTCAGTTTTGCAATTTTGTTCGGAGCCACTCTTATATGTGCTGGTTATAATGGATGTAAACCGGTTTACGCAGCGTGGCGTAAAGTAAGAAAAGCGGAATAAATTTTCTTATTTTTGCATTATATTTCCGTTGATAGTGCAAATATGTAACTTTTTAGTTCAATTTGAAGTCGATCAATATTATTAAATCAATATTATAAAATACGCAAACAATCAATATTGTATTTCGGTTTTTTCCCCACAATTTATTTGAAATCCCTCAAAAAAAGCATTCCCCAACTAATATCAGCGTTGTGAGGAA
This sequence comes from Heteromyza rotundicornis, assembly GCA_951394025.1. NCBI lineage: Eukaryota > Metazoa > Arthropoda > Insecta > Diptera > Heleomyzidae > Heteromyza > Heteromyza rotundicornis. The sequence goes on from OX596012.1 coordinate 37,515,158, forward strand.
TTTCCCATAAAGTGGCAACATTGGAATTTACCGTTTTAAAAAGAACGCGTCGGTGCTGTTATAAAAGTGATTGTCGGTAAAAAGTAAAAGTCGCAAATTAAAATGAACTCGGAAGATTTTGTTATAGAATTCGACAACGATCTCTTAAATTTGTTTATTGAATGGAACTTAGCTGCATCGTGTCTACATGCAATGGCAGAATGTTCCGTAACTTCTGTGGAAATGCTCAAAATGTTGAATTCGCAAGACATTGATGAAATATTCAATCAAAGAGAGCTGCTTGTGGAAAAAATAAAATTCAGATACAACCTGGAAAAATGGAGGATGGAAAGTTATGTAAGTTATAGCTGAAAGTGTAAATCCATAAGATGAGACTGGATTTGTGCATTTTCATAAGCTAAGCTTAGGCCACCTTACGTTTGCCGCAATGCACCGGCAATTTATTCAGCTCTTTTGGATTATGCGTCCGGTTGCGTTGGTTGGCGTATAAGTGGCAGAATACAATCCAAACATCAGTTCCGATATTCATATGTGTCAAAACCAGTTTCACTTTCTCGTTCCCTAACACTTCGGAATACAATTCATTATCAATTTCAGTTCCCATCATTATCGCAATGTGGAAATGACAAATCAAAGACTGTCTCTGACTGCACAAAGTCGCTTGAAGCACCAACGTCAGAAGGTCATTTCAATATAGCTGAAATTCTGGACACAACAGTAATTGGAAAAGACGTTCTAATGAAATATAAAACTAAAAACGCTCTTGAGGAAATGGATCAGACATCAATAGTTCGAATAATTGTAGATTATTTTCTATACAACGACATTAAAATGGATCCAAAAATGATGACAAAAGTAGCTGACGCAATTGTTGAATTGTTTCCGACGGAAAATGTCTCAACATACTATGTTCCACGAACTTTTAAAAAGAACCCATCAGGGAAAATTTACGATCGGTATTTCAATGTGGTGTACAAACGTAAAGGTTCTGCCTGCTCTTCATAAAAAAAAACTAAAGTTTCCGACGAAGCCATCACCACGTCTAGCAATGATGTTGCAGAAAATTATAGCGAGTATGAATTAAAAAAAATTGGCTTGCCTACAACATTCCAAAAGATATAATTACGCCATGGACGGAGACCTCTGGTTTGAGAATGAAGGAAATAAAGTGTTTGAAAGACTTTCTTCTCGAATGGCCTAAGGATCCAATCGGACCAGAACTGATCGATATTGATTTCGAAACTCTATATCCAGAAAAAGGCAATATGTTGTTTCAAAAAATACAAGACGCTGAAGAACAGTTTAACGAAAAATTGTTTAAATCACATATAAAGGATAAATTAAACTTGGTTAACTTAGAAATTATGCGATTTGCAGGACTACAGGACAGACAGGTATACCTTTTATAAAATATACCTCCAATTTTAGTATACAAACTCAAAATTTTTTAATTATTTAATACAACTTCTTGCAGATTCTAAATATTTCTTTTTCTTCAATTTGCTACATGCAATTATTTTGCCGCCTCGCATCAATAGAAACTTCAAACCATCCAGATCAGATGCACAGACTGATATGATACTTCATTTGGTTAATTTAAACAATTTTAAACAAAAAGAGGACGAAATAAAAGAAATGCTACAGTTATAAAAAACTTGGGTCCACTCAAACATTTGTGGAGTTTTCGATTTGAAAGAAAGCACCAATTTTTTAAAAGATATGCTCACGTAAATAATTCACGATTAAATGTGCCTTATACGTTAGCTGTAAAACATAGCCTTGAATTTTCACTCAACTTTATTGAAAATATTTTTTTCCAAAACGATTGTTCAAAATTAAAGAATATTGTTGAAATTGATTTAACTTATCTTCCTTACTACTTAAATCTTTTTACAAATTTTACAATTGGCCAAGAAGTTGATAGTTTGATTTACAGAGGCATTATATATAAAAGAAACAGTTATGCCAAATGGCAAAATGTTATTACTATTATATTAAAAATATTTTACCAAACAACTAACGAAATTTATATAATTGGCCAAGAAATTAATACAAAATTTTCAAATAAATTTCAATCACATGTTGTTTTAGGTACTTGCGATTCATATTATATGAAAACTATTAAAAGTGTTTCTCTTCCTACTGACAAATTTGTATTGAATAATATGGAAAATGTTTTAAGAACTTAATTTATTTTTTGTTTGTTATCATTTAGTTATTTACATTTCATATATTAATGTACCTACCACAAAGCCAATAAAAATAAAAAAACCTTATGGTAACATTGTTTTTTTTTGTTTCAACAATTTTAACTTTTAAATTCTCAACAACTTGTCAGTTGTTACAACAGCATTTTACTTGTTTGACAACAGTTTTCGTTCTTACAGACTCAAAGATTTCACTCTTGGTTGAATTGCAAACCAATGTTGTTACAAAAACTTTTGTTTTTGATCAATAACATTTTTACAATTTGCTTCAATTAGAAAAATTGTTGCGTCAAGAACTGATTATTTGAAAAACCAACAATTGTTATGTTCTTGCTACAAAAACGGGTAGTTTTTGGGCACGAAATGACCAACAAAAGTTGTTGAGGTTAAGTATAAAATTGTTGGCATTACGACTTTTTTCTCTGTGTGTAGTTAACTCCCTGCTCCCCCAAGTGCTTCAGCATATTTATTGCTAGGCCGTCGGGACCCAACGCAGTTTTTGGCAGATTTGATAGCTATGGAGACATCATTGGAAGAGAAGGTGACCTCCTCATCTTTGGGGATTTCGAGGGCACGAATTCTTCATCTATCAGGTTCAGGAGTGCGTTCCACAAACTGTTTATTCAAAGCAGTGCAACACCTGACGGGGTCAAGTGGCGTGTACCCATCTTCAAAAGAGAGTGTGGGTTTTCCACTTCTGAGGTTCCGCAGTGTCGTCCACAGATTTTTGGAACCTCTCTCGGACTCCTTCAGGTGATTACGCAATTTCTCCCGACAATGATCACTGACAAGTTGGCCAATCGCAGATCCCCACCTGAATGACATGCTTCAGGTGGGGATCTGCTGCATTCTGTCTCCTATGATCATCTCTTTGGTTGGCAAAGAGAGATGCTTCTCGAGGGAATTTTGGACGCATACTGGGTATGCGTCCAGCTGGAATGCAGCGTTTCTCCAGCTTCACTAGGATGTCTCTAAAAGTCTTTTCAAAGGTAGTCAACAAAGGTACGGTTTTCAGAAGTTATGAAATCCGTACTCCTTGTCAACTCCAGTGTGGGTAATTAAGTCAGCACCGACTATAGCATCATCAGGAGAGCTTAAAGAGCCTGCTGTGATACTGGTCTGGTACTGTTCGTTGGCGATGCCAAATGCTGTCCCGTCGATTTGATCGACCAACGAATTTTCACTTCGATAACATCCTAAATTTGAATACCAGCTATCGTGGTGGGCGTTTAGGTCCCCTAGTATAACTCTACTCTTGTCCTCCAATAGAAATTCTATTGAGGAGGGATGTATAGATTAAAAATCTATCATCCTGACCGTTTGACGTAACTAGGGCCATATTGGCTCTTGTTACGTAGTACCGAGCACCTCACATGGTAAGTGTAGTCACACTCATTACACCAAACCGGCCATGCAGTCCTCGGCATGACCTTCCGACAGCATCTGCAACACGGCCGGGACCACCGGAGACGATCATAAGTTTCCGGATGTCAGAGCGTCCCGGGGTCTGATGTCCTGAACTGTCTGGGTCGTCATAGAGGACGCCCCTGTTCGTAAGGGTGGACCGGCAGAATGCTCCGAAGACCGGAGCATTTCAGGTGGAGACACTTATGACACCCATAACAAAGAACATACACTACTCTACTAGTGATTACTCTGCGACAAACAGGGCATACGTGTACCTCTGGCCGGGGTTTGACTCAATGTCGCCAGCAATAAGGAGCAAAAAATAGAGACAATGAAGACAAGCTGGCTTTACCTTGATTATCAGTGAAAAAGGAAGCAATAGGTAGATAAAACAAAAAAGAACCTGAACATACCTGTTCTTCTGGTTTGGTGTAAGGACAGGTCTTGGCCAGGGAACCTGGGTCAGTCCCGGTGCGGAGAACCACCTGTCCGAGGGGCTGAGACCAGATGTCGGCTTGATATGTTCGGTTGAACGAAGTAGAGCAATTTTTGTGAGAGCAATGCTATTCTTGAAAACTATACGAAATTCAATTAGCTGCCGAGGACGATTTGATGGGGGCGGAGGAGATATTTGGCGAAAGGAAGAACAAGCACCACAAGGACACCGAAAATACCAATGCTTTCTAAGGTGCGTATCTGCCAGTGAGTGCCGAGCTGAGAACACGATCTAAGCTGAATGAAGTTGAGCAAAACGAAGCAAAGCAAGTTCGTTTTCCAATTTTTCGAAAAGGCTGATCGAAACGAAATTAACTGATTGGAACATTTTGTGGGGGCGGGGAGACAAATAAAGACTGAGTGAATTGGTTTCATTTATATATGTCTGTCCGTTTTATCTACTTTACTTTTAAATCTAACGCAGTTGGTAATTTGTAACAAATATTTATTTGAGTATTAATTATGGGTTTTAGCTTATTTTCCAAAAAATTCATTTTGGAAAGAGGAGTACAACAACTAAGCAAAAACTCAGTCTGGCAGAGTGTACAGCTGTTTCGGATCCAGCCACGGATCCTCGTCAGCACTCTTTATGCATTTTATTTTATCCAAGCGACGCTATAAGTAAGTATTGGTATGACGCACAAGAGAAATTTTTCTCCTTTGCATCACACGCCAACTCACTGAAGCAGCGAATGGTAAAATGCAGCAAACTGAATTTTTACTTGTTGTTGTATAGCAACCTACTACTATGCCTGGTTGAAGAATTTCCTCAAAGTCCCAGCAAGCAAGTTGCATGGCAAATGAATTTTTACATTGTGTGTGCTCTGATACACACACAACAATTCACTTGCCAGAAAATACAAAAACAACAAAATTGTTTTTGGTTTAATTGGCGTACCCTCCATATGTTTATTTAGTATTTGGAAAATGAGCTAAAACCCATAATTAATACATAAATTATGAAAAGCTCAATAAAAATCTGAATTTTTTACTAAATATTTATTTGAGTAAATGCAACTTTTGAATCTTAACAAGCGCAATTATTATGATGATGGTGATGAGGTTGAGATGGATGATGATGTGGATCGCTGATTAAGATGATGCTGTTTTGCTGCAAATTTTTCGTCGTCGTTGCTTCCAATTAAAAACACCGTGGAAGCCGATAAAATAAGAAGAAGGAGTGTTTTCAGTAAACGTTATAAATAATATGTTTATTTCCTAAATGGCTCGGTCGATTCGCCATCTTACCTCTTTGCTGGTTAGTCTAATACAATTGAATATTTACTTTGGCGCCTTCGGTGGAGCCGAAAAAAATCAGAACTGCATGGTTATGATTTGGAACGGCTATCGTTACTAAAAATTCAACACCGCACCGTTCTAAAACACAACAGAAACAGTTTCACTTTTTGAAGATGGTATGAGTTACTGGAGCGTGGGTTCGAATCTCAGTAAGACCAAATTTTTTTTCGATTCTTTTTTTTTTATTATTTTTTTTATATATTTGGGCAAAAAAAAACGATCTGCATTTGCCGATTTTATATTTGTTGCATTTTTGAGGTACTGAACGTCGATTTCAAGAAATCTAGAGTTAGCGCAGAAAAACAAACCCGTGACCAGCGACCCCCCCCAAAAAAAAGAATATAAAAAGTAATGTGTTAAAAAGGAAACAAAAAATAAATTGATCCGACTGAGATTCGAACCAACTATCTCAAAAAGTAAAACTGTTTTCAGTTATATTTCAGAATTGAAACCGTTTCAAATCCTAACCAAGCTGTTTCATAGTATATGTATGCAGTTAAAACATTTCAAAACACACACAGCGGTAGGCAAGCGTGCTAAGGGGAGTGTCTATGAATCCGAATGGCCAGGGTTCAAATCTCGGTAAGTAAATAAAAATTTAAACCATTTCTTTATTTCGTAAATAAAATATAACAATGAAATATCAAAAATGTTGCTTAAAAATATAATTTATGGTAAAAATTTAATTTGAAAATAAAATTGTTTTAAGTAATTCTAAAAAAAGCCTTTGCAATAACCTTTCTTTGTATTTTCAATTCATGAAATCACAAACATTTCAGTCGCAAAACCAAAATTTTCAGTCTTGAAACAACAACATTTGCGTCTCAATTCATTAATGTGCCGATTCAATTCATTGTTGGTTCGCTTTTGTTTTTGTTTTTCTTAACATTTGTGTTTTTGTCCCTTTTCTTATTTCGATCGTTTTCTTTGACTAGATCTTGATTCGTTTGTTTTGATTATTTTTTTTATTCATCTTGCAATTTTTTGCCGTTTGGTTTTTTCCTATGATTGGCGGCGCAGGTTGTTGTTGGCGATTTTCATCCCTCCTGCTGCGGTTTTCTTATATGCATGTATATTTTTCTATGATTTGTTTGGATTCGCGACAAAGTATTTTGATGGTTTTTGCATGATAAATTATGGAAATTATCTGCTTTGTACCTACATATATGTTTTCTTATTTTTTTGTATAACTTTTTTTTAACGACCTAAAAACAGAAATAACCATCTCAAATCAAGCAGAAGTTGAAAATTTTAAAAACAAGTACGAACAACCTCACTTTGTTCTGAAAAAGTTCATTTCAAAATGGAGCGAACTTCATTTGAAGTTGTTGAGTTAAATTTGAGGTCGTGCATTTTTATTTCAAAATTGTACAATTTTTATTTTGCAGTTGTGCAATTTAAATTTTCGATTGTCAATTTTATTTTAAACTTTACGACTTTAGTTTGACGTATTTCAACTTCATTTTACTGTTATATTAATGAAGTTGCTTTAACGTAGAAATAAGTACGGTCGGAGTTATTTCTACAATGGGTTTTCCTTCTGTGCGTACGCGAACAACTTTGAGTTGGTTCCATTTACCATGTTTTTAGGTTGCTGCATTTTTTATCGTCTTTTTGGTTAAATTTACCTACTTTTTTGTGTGTACTTTTTACCTTTCCAAGAAGATCTAAGTGATAAAAATTGTACAACTCTATAATTTTTGTGTATAATTTTTATACCCCTACACACACTGTGGCAGGGTATATTCACTTTGTCACAATGATGGCATTTGACGTAAAATTTTACGCGTACAAAATTTAAGGCGTCAACAATTAGTTACATTGACGGTTAATTTTAAATTCTTTTGGAAAAATTTTTGTTAATGCATAAAGTTGTATTTATATCGGTTCTTTTGTTGAAAATAAGTAATAAATGTTACATTTACATTGTCAAAAAATTTTACGCGGCCATTACTGCTTTGACACAACGTTTGTAACGCCCATAAGAAGGCTTGTCCGGTATGGAACAGTATATATCGTCCCCTAATAGCGAAGTCATCGTATGTGTGGTTTTTGAAATTTTACAGGAGACGGGTTTTTGTATTTTTTTCCGAGGAATTTTGTATGAAAACAATGAGATACGATAAAATTGACAGCTAATTTTTTACTGTTTCATGTACATTTTGCATATTCTAAGTACGTGGAAAGATGCAGCACGTGCTAAGGAACCTTTTGAAATAAAAAATAACAATTTTCGAAAAAAGTACCACTTACGATAAAGGGGCGATATATTCTTGGTCAGCATCACTTCCTAAGTCGATATAGCCATGTCCGTCTGTCTGTCTGTCATCACGATAGCGGTATCAATTTTGGAGATATCGACTTGAAACTTTGGGCACATGTTTTTATCCTCTAAACTAAGTTCAATTTCGAGAAACAAACCACTCGGCCTCATACAAACCTGCAAAAAAAATTTTGTATTGCTGTATTCGATTGGAAATGTTCAGAAATAGATTTTTGGTCCGAGGATCCTAAACCACATAAAAATATGTAAGAATGGGGCCTTAAGACCAATTGTTTTTTGGATTATCCGATTGGAAATTTTTAGAAACGGATTTGGACAAGATCTGATCTAAAAACTCATAATAGTGGATCAAAATGGTATCCTGAGACCAATATTTTTTATGTTTGAAGTCTAGATGGGCCATATGGTGTGAGGGTATTTCTGTTTCGGCATATCCGAAGATAGTCCACTCTCTAGTTTTACCTAATAAGGATCTCTATAAGTCCGTAATTTTGTTAACCCAGCTAAACCAACAACTTATATTGTTACTAGTAGGGCCCGGTCCACTTTGCTGCCCCTAAAAAAGTTATTTCTGCCTTTAAGGTCATAATAAATTAATGCAAACATTTGTCACATATTTTTATTGGGAGCCCAAGTGTAGCATTTTGAAATATTGAATTGTATGAAAAGTGCTACGCCCCGCTGTCCAATTCGGACCATATGTAACATTGAACTTAGAATTGAAAGCATAAAATCATTTCCCGTTGAAAAATGTTCATTAGGAGCCCAAGTGTAACAATTTTTAAAATATTGAATTGTATGGGAAGTGCCACGCCCGCTGTCCAATTCCAATATGTTGCATTGAATGCATAGAACCATTTCCCGTTGAAGAATATTCAATGGGAGCCCAATAATGGCACTTTGAAGTATTGAATTGTAGGGGCGGTGCCACGCCCCTTTGTCCAATTACGCCGATAAGTTGTATTTAGCTTAGAGTTGAAACCATGAAACCATTTTCCAAATTTTGTTGGAAAACATTAAATTAGAGGCCAGTTGCAGCAATTTTAAATATTGGTTTGTATGGGCGGTGCCACGCCCCTTTGTCCAATTACGCCGATATGTCGCATTTAGCTTAGAGTTGAAACCATGAAGCCATCTGCCAAATTTCGTTGGAAAACATTGTGTGGGAGCGCTATTACAGCATTTTCAAATATTGACTTGTATGGGCGGTGCCATGCCCCATTGTCTATTCCCGGCCATTTGTAGCCCAGGTTATGGCTGGGGGTTATAGTATATTCATGGCGAATTTCATTTTCTTGTGATCAAAAACGTCTGAGATATAGCAGTTTTTACTAACTTGTGGGCGGTAAAAGTGGGCGTGTCAAAACCTATCCTATGTCACGACTTACGACCCCTAGAACACATATATAAATTTTGGTGAGAATCGGTGCTGCAGTTTTCGCGTCTATTGGTGACAAACATACACGTCTCTTTTATATATATAGATTTGGTATGTACTCTATACATTTCACTTGAAAAGCCTCAATCCAAAAAGGGTTTTTTTCGCACAGTGTAAAGTAACACATTCAATTTGTTTGTTTCTACCTTTCGTATATGAAATAACCAGAGCGAATTAAAGCTATCCAGTGCATATTGCATATAAAAACGCATATTTCAGCCTTCACAGTACGTAAATGCATATTTTCGCCTTTTTCTTCAAATTTATAAAATAAATCTCAGAAAATTTGATTTTTCTAGTTAAAAATACCCAAAAAACACTAAAAAAAACAAGAAAGACGTAAATAGTTTATCTTTGAGAATTTAAATAATAAAATTCAAAAAAATGGTTTATAATCGTGATTTTTACTAAAATTAGCTTTAAAACACTTAATAATTATTAGGGAAATGATATTATCTTGGTTTAAGTGTACAATCCAAAATACGACATGAAAAGCTTATATTTTGTATTTCTTCAATTTTATGCTCCTCTATTGACCCACTAAATTTGAAGCAAATCAGAAAAATCACCCTTTGAGTCACGGCCGTTTTGGTTTGGAATTGATCATATAAATATTTTATATAAAGTAATATTAACAAAATCGATATTTTAAAACATTTTTTATTTATTTTAAACTAACATGACATTCCATATGAAATTTACCTCTTTTTTACCTCAATAAAATAAAATTTTTCATGACCCGTATTTTTTTGTTTGGTTCTACACTAGGCATGTCAATCCCGGGATCCCGAGACCCCGGGATCCCGTTTCTTTGTTAGTCCCGAAAATCCCGGGATTCGCACTGACTAATCCCAGGATTTTCGGGACAAGTTTTATGAGCAATTTTTTCAAAAGTATACCTTTTATATTGGGAAAATATTAATGAATTAAATTCTATCTGTTTAAAAAAAATTTATAAATTAAGGAACTTTTTCTATCATGAATAATTTCTTTCTGAATGGTTTAGTTTTAGCAAGGACCACAGTTTTTCATCCAAAAAATGTTGATAAGCATTCAGGAAAAAACTTCGAAAAGCCGGATATTTTTTTGGAAATTTTTCGGAAATTAAATAAAATTGGCGAAGGGTTTATTGATATACTGTACATAAACTATATGAGTTATACTTAGTTATATTTAGGCATATTTTCATTACGTCAACAACTTTAAGCAAAAAATAGTTCCAAACTGTTTGCAAATTAGTAGACTATAAAGCACTCAAATCCATTTTGTTTAAATGGCAATCAAATAAAAAAATACATCGAACATCGTTCGGGACATGAAATACAAATTCCAATTCCGTATATTAAAATATTCGACAAAATGTTCAGGTCAAGAGTTGTTCGAGAAATGTGGATCAAACGACTAATTTTTAAAATGATCTTATTCTGACCGGAAACCCAAGATTCCAAAGACCAAATCGATTCCAATTAGTATTTTATTCTACATATTGTAAGGAGTAAAGTCTTGCCATCGTTTTCCACCCACATCCGACGGCAGCACCAGCTATTTTTCTTTTCTTTCTTTATAATTGATACTTTTCTTTTTACTCTTGAATTTTTGTTATTATACTTTTATTTTTTTATTATTATTCCGAACTCTCCATTTATTCTGGCTCCTGAATTCCCGGCCAACAGAATAAATTAAACTTACGATCTCAAAACTTTTTACTTTAGTTTTCTCTTGTCAGCGCACTTATTGCTCGTGGCACATAGCTCTCCGTATAGGACATAGCATAGGATTTTCCCCTCTCACCAGCGCATTTATCGCTCGTGAGGTATAGCTCCCGCATAGTAGACCTAGTTTAGTTTTCTGTTGTCAGCGCGCATTTATTGCTCATGGCACATAGCTCTCCGTAGAGGACATAGCATAGGATTTTCCCTTCTCACCAGCGCATTTATCGCTCGTGATGCATAGCTCCAGCATAGCAGACCTAGTTTAGTTTTCTCTTGGCAGCGCATTTATTGCTCGTGGCACATAGCTCGCCGTAGAGGACGTAGCATAGGATTTTCCCCTCTCACCAGCGAATTTATCGCTCGTGATGTATAGCTCCCGTATAGTAGACCTAGTTTAGTTTTCTCTTGTCAGCGCACTTATTGCTCGTGGCACATAGCTCTCCGTAGAGGACATAGCATAGGATTTCCCCCCTCACCAGCGCATTTATCGCTCGTGATGTATAGCTCCCGCATAGTAGACCTAGTTTAGTTTTCTCTTGTCAGCGCGCACTTATTGCTCGTGGCACATAGCTTTCCGTAGATAACCTAGCATAGGATTTTCCCCTGTCACCAGCGCATTTATCGCTCGTGATGCATAGCTCCCGCATAGTACACCTAGCTTAGTTTTCTCTTGCCAGCGCACTTATTGCCCGTGGCGCATAGCCTTCTGCACAGTGGACATAGCTTAGGATTTTCTCTGGCCAGTGCACTGATTGCTCGTGGCGTACAGCTTTCTTGTAGTGGGAACGCCATACCAACGATCCGTCCCATTTATCGACCCTCTCCCCTCATACCAAGAAAATATAATTAAGAGTGTACATTAATTAAGCAATGAATTAAAAAATTAAATTAAATAAAGTGAATATCCAAGTTAAATCCTGTTTACAATCAATCTGATGGAATTTTGGCCATCGCGCGGACCTTACAAATTTTTGCAACGAACCTTGGACGCCGACTGCTTCACCCCGGCTCCAAAATTACATCGTTACAATATTTTAAAGTAATTCAAACTTTTTTCTAATATTCCAAATCATAGGTGTGATAAATTCAATTTAAAAAAAACCAATAAAAACCTTGAATATTGTTAGATTATTTGCGCAATTTCAAAAATATTATATTAAAAGTATTAAAAGCAATTGAATTGAAAAAAATCCCGGGACTGATCCCGGGATCCCGGGATTGCATTTTTTTATCCCGAAAATCCCGGGATTGGCAAAGGTCTCGAAAATTGACATCCCTACTCTACACACAGTATTTTCGGCGGAATGACCATTACCAAAAGTGTAAATTTCCAAAAATGGCTTTTCTAAATCTCAAAAAACTTGAAGAAGGGTCATTCCTATTGAAAAATTATGTAGGGCACATTTCTTCAGATTGAATGGAGCTATATCGTACCGATATAGAGAGTATTTACACGGTTTTTAAAATAAAAATATAGGTTTCATAAAAAATACCCATTTTTCAAAATTCACACAAAAATACTATCGAATTCTATGTCAAATTTCTGAAATTGTGAGCCCATATTTAGAGTGGTGTCTATTTTTTTTGGCGAAGTTAATGCAAAAAACCGAATCCTCTATCACAAATTTTTTTATTTTTTTTTTATTTATATACATTTTTTAAATTTTGAAACTATAATATACTTTGGGTAGATAGTGGAGGATTTGCCACTGGGACGGATATGTCACTCCCCGCTTTTTTAAAAAACTAAAAACTCTTTGAAATCGACAGTTTGGGTAGCTTGTGCATATATCGATAATGTTTCTTCCCTAAGTTTTAAGGCGTGCTCTGAAAATTTGTTTGAGTAAGTAAATTTGGTGATAATATATTAAGTTTTCGATGGACCGTTATTTTGACGTCTGACGAAAAAACTTTTTATGGCAAACTTGTAGAGAATTTTTCTAAGAACAACACAATATAAAAGAGACAATTCAGGTTTTTAGTTTTTACTTTAAATTTAAAGCTAATATAAATTTTTTATTGGCGCTTAAATTAAAAAATGTTATATAATATCGCCCCTTAATCGCGAATTTATCGTATGTGGTACTTTTTTCGAGATCCGCTTTTTATACCCTACAGCTCATGAGGTATGGGTATATTCACTTTGGTCTGATGTTTGTAACACCAAGAAGGAGACGTGTCCGCTATGAAAAAGTATATATATTCTTGATCAGCGTCACCTCCTGAGTTGATTTAGCATTATCCGTCTTTCCGTCTGTCTTGTAAGCACAATTGCAGGAGCTAGAAGGAGTTGTTATTGCAATTGGGCGGAATCGGTAGACTGCCACGCCTACCTTCCATACAAGTGAAAATCTTGTTTTTACCCAAATTTTAAGATTTCATCAAAACCGTATGAAATTTTGTATAGTGAGGTTTTCGTGGTAGCTGATTTCAAGTTTTTTTAAATATAACCCTTTAACCGACTAAAAAGCAGAAAATAAATTTCCTTTAAATTAATTTCAGCAATTTCGATTTAAAATTAAGGGTTTTTGGGTACTTTCCTCCGAATATCATTGCAGATTTTAAAGTCGCCAAAACCCTTAATTTTAAATCGAAATTGCTGAAATTAATTTAAAGGAAATTTATTTTCTGCTTTTTAGTCGGTTAAAGGGTTATATTTTAAAAAACTTGTTTTTTACTCTTTTTTTATTGCATATAATTTAGACCCCCAAATTTTTTTTATTTGGAAAGATGCAATGCTAAGGAACCATTTGACCAAGTGAGTAAGTTTCAGTCAGGCAAGCCGACTTATATATACCCTACACCTACTGGGCCATATTGGATCCGCTATCTTGAATTTTGAAAATGCGACATCAAATTCGAAATCAGCGACCCCAAAAAAACCCCCCTATACCAAATTTCATACTGTTTTGATGAAATATTAAAATTTAGGCTGCCATATTGGTTCCGCCATCTTGAATTTTAAAATTCCGACATCAAATTCGAAATCAGCGACCCCGAAAACCTCACTATACAAAATTTCATACTGTTTTGATGAAATCTTTAATTTCGGCCGCTATATTGGTTCCGCCATCTTGAATTTTTAAATTCCGACATCAAATTCGAAATCAGCTACCACGAAAACCTCACTATACAAAATTTCATACGGTTTTGATGAAATCTTAAAATTTGGGTAAAAACAAGATTTTCACTTGTATGGAAGGTAGGCGTGGCAGTCTACCGATTCCGCCCATTTGCAATAACAACTCCTTCTAGCTTCTGCAATCGTGTTTACAAGAAAAGAGGACGGACAGACGGAAAGACGGATAATGCTAAATCAACTCAGGAGGTGACGCTGATCAAGAATATATATACTTTTTCATAGCGGGTTTTTACTCTTTTTTATTTTCCTCTTTTTTTTTTAAACAATTTTTTTTTCTCCCCCCTTTTTCCCTTTTTTCCCCCTTTTTTACTCTTTTTTCCGAATGCGAACCTAAGTAAAAAATTTTAGCCTTGTAGCTTACAAAATACGAAAGTTTGAACTTTAAATTGACTATATCCCGCTCTTCTTTGCCCCCACACCCCCCTTTCCAAAGGGTACAAAATTTCATTTTGTTAATAAGAACTCACCTACCAAATTTCATCATTGTAGCTTGAAGGAATTGGAAGTTATGCTATGTTTAAAAAAAAGGGGTTTGAGTCCCCCCACGGCCCCCTACGCCTCTGATGGACCCCAAAATAGAATGCATTGTCACCGGAGTTCTATCAGTGTTCCAAATTTCAGCTCTCTAGCTCATGTGGAAGTGTATGAAAAAGCTCGCCGCAAATTTGAGGATATATATATATATATATATATATATATATATATAGTCCACCCAAAGCAAGTTAATATAAGGGTTATAAAAAGCATTGCATTTTCTTTATTTACACTACCCATTGGTCCATTTATATTTAAAATGTATACGTTAATATAGAAGTAGTCAACACTTCGAGATAAATATGTATGCCTGTGCTTTTTCTATATTCAATTCTAGCAGGGCCCGGTCCGCTTTGGTGGCCCTAAAAAAGTTTTTTTTGCCTTTAAGGTCATAATAAATTAATGAAAACAATTGTCAAATATTTTTATTGGGAGCCCAAGTGTAGCATTTTGAAATGTTGAATTGTATGAAAAGTGCCATGCCCCACTGTCCAATTCCGACCATATGTAACATTGAACCTAGAATTGAAAGCATAAAATCATGTCCCGTTGTAAAATGTTCATTGTGAGCCCAAGTGTAACATTTTTTTAAGTATTGAATTGTATGGGAAGTGACACGCCCCGCTGCCCAATTCAAATATGTTGCATTGAAGCCATAGAACCATTTCCCGTTGAAGAATATTCAATGGGAGCCCAAGAATGGCACTTTGACGTATTGAATTGTATGGGCGGTGCCACGCCCCTTTGTCCAATTACGCCGATATGTTGCATTTAGCTTAGAGTTGAAACCATGAAACCATTTGCAAAATTTTGTTGGAAACAAATGAGAGGCCAGTTGCAGCAATTTGAAATATTGGTTAATTACGCCGATATGTAGCATTTAGCTTAGAGTTGAAACCATGAAACAATTTGCTAAATTTTGTTGGAAAACATTAAATGAAAGGCCAGTTACAGCAATTTGAAATATTGGTTTGTAAGGGCGGTGCCACGCCCCTTTGTCCAATTACGCCGATGTGTTGCATTTAGCTTAGAGTTGAAACCATGAAGCCATTTGCCAAATTTCGTTGGAAAACATTGGCGCTAGTACATTGGGAGCACTAGTTCAGCATTTTCAAATATTGACTTGTATGGGCGGTGCCACGCCCGTTTGTCTAATCCCGGCCATTTGTAGCCCAGATTATGGCTGTGTTCTTATGGTATGTTCATGGCAAATTTCATTTTCTTGTGATCAAAAACGTCTTAGATATAGCAGTTTTTACTAACTTGTGGGCGGTAAAAGTATGCGTGTCAAAACCAATCCTATGTCACGACTAAGGCATTCAATACCGGGATCCCGAAATCCCGGGATCCCGGACGTTTTCTCAATCCCGGAAACCCGGGATTTTCAGTCCGGAATCCTGGGATTCAAAAAAGGCTTTTTTTATGCATTGTTCAAGATATTTTTGACGGTTTTCTACAAAAACACAGCCTTGCATTTACATCCAATCTAATTGGTAAATTAAAATAACTTTTGCAGATTTAGTGCTACACACACACAAAAATTGACAAAATTTTTGTTAATAACGGTTAACAAACCATTTTTATCGATCTGAATAAAATTTTTTGAATTTAAACAATTTTTTTACATAAAAGATATATATTTTAAACAACAATTCGTGTATCCGTTCCAGCTATAATACCAAAACTACTGAAAGTAACTTTATAGCATGAAATGGAGCTGGCAGAATTTTATGATTATATTCAGATTCAGGTGGCAAAAAAAAATGATTTGTGCGATCAATGTAAATTAAAAAGAATTACTTTTTGTTCGACTTATTTATTTTAAATATTATTTGTTTTGTTTAATGTTATATTTAATAAATATTATTTTTTTGTCGAATTAAAATGAAATTAAACTTAAAATATTGTTGCAACAATTTTTTCTTTAATTTTATATTAATTATTGTATTTAATTGGAAAATCCCGAACAAATCCCGGGATCCCGGGATTGTAATTTCAAATCCCGAAATCCCGGGATTTTCAAAAACACGTCGGGATTGAATGCCTTAGTCACGACTTACGACCCTTAGAACACATATATAAATTTTGGTGAGAATCTGTGCTGCAGTTTTCGCGTCTACTGGTAACAAACATACACGTCTCTTTTATATATGTAGATTAGGGCTTTCGATCACGAAGGCTTTTCGCAATTCCGGGATTTTCGAGACTGAAAATTCCAATTAATTTATTTTTTCAAATTAATGAATTTTTTTATTTTCAGTATTTGAGTTTCCGTTTCTTTAGGAACGACACAATTCAATTCAAAATATGCTTAAGTAAGGTTTCTGAAATTTCTTTTGTATCAGTTTTCAGTTTTACTTGATTATTTTTATTAAGCAATTCATTTTTGTGCGTTCGCTAAGACTGATAATACCAATTTTCTTCAGAAATAAATATACATTTTTTTATAAATCAAAAATTTTTAAGTTTTGAGTTTTCTAACTAATTTTTTTTTCATTTTGGGGTTGTCCAAATGTTGTCAAAAACTATTTTTTTTATATTTTATGAGTGATGAAAAGTTTTATTTTTCTTGTATTAAACATTTTTTATAGACTAATTTATTTAAAATGTAGTCCCGAAAATCCCGGAATTTAGGAAAAAATATCCCGGGATTTTCGGGACTAAAAATGGACCGGGATCCCGGGATAAAAATAATTCTCAAATGTAAAAATCTTTTTTAACTTTTTCAAAAAACTTTTAAAATAAAAAGTTAAAAAAAACTCTTAAATTTAAAGTTAAAAAAATTTTTAATTTATTTGAAAAAGTTAGAAAAGACTTTTGTTTCTTAAAAGTAAAAATAAAAGTCTTTTAATTCTCGTAAATCATGTATATGAACTAGAAAGCTGAAACCTGTGCACACGTGTACCTACTTTGGTATTCGGTTCAATTTTGGTTTTTTCAAAGTGGTGAAAAAAGTGGGGCGGCATTTTAAATTTATTTGTTTTTAAAATCTTCCGTGATTTTTTATATATATATTTTTTTTTTTATATTTTGATTCGTTTGTTGTTCAACAGCAACAAAGTGTTTGTGTATTGCAATAAAACTAGGTAAATAGGGGCTACCAGGGTCTTTGGACTTTTTTTGGGTGAATCTAACCAGGTGGGATTAGGCCAGATCCAAAGTGCGTCTATGGAAATTTTTTGAGTGATTCATATAATTTGGGATTGTAGTTGTCACCGAGTGCGTCTTTGGACATTTCTTGGGTGATTCATGACAAGTGGGATTACAATAGTCACCACGTGCGTCTTTGACCTTTTATACCACCACACTCACTGTGGCAGGGTATACTAACTTTTACACAACGTTTGTAACGCCCATAAAGAGGCGTGTCCGGTATGGAGAAGTATATATATATTCTTGCTCAACATCGGCTCCGATTTAGCCATGTCCGTCTATCTGTCAGCACGATAACGGTCGCAGTTTTTGAGATATCGACTTGAAACTTTAGGAACATGTTTTTCACTTCAAAAGTAAGTGGCTCCCATATAACGAAAAAAAAGTCAACATTATCCAAGGGCCCTATTATGAGTGTCGTCTATACTACGAAACGACTTGTGCCGTTTTTTTCGACCAAATTTCATTTTCGTATCATCCCAGTAGTCAATTTCGCAAGGCCTCTCCGCTAGAGACATGCCTGCACGCCTGCTATGGGAAGAAATTGCACATTCCATCCTTGCTTCTAGAGGAGGCATGCCGGTATGCCTGCGCTAGAAGGGAGATAGGGTGGTGTCAATGAATTTTCTACGCAATGTGCTTAAATATTTAGATTTTTATTATTTTTAAAATTTAATTTTTGAACGTTTATTTCAGATCTGGTAACGGTTTTTGCTTATTAGCCCTTGATTTTAAGTTGTAGTAAAAATCGTGAAAACTGAGCTTCCTTTCTACCTTTGCCAGCGCTACAAGGGAGAGGGGATGGTGTCAATGGATTTAAATATTTAGAAGATATTTTATGTTTTATGGATCGTGGGCTCAAATCCTGATTATGACAATTAATTTTTCTTTTTTTTTTATACATTTTTGTACTCTAATTTTAGATCTGTTAACGGTTTGCCATTATCAGATCTTGTTTTTAAGTTGTAGTAAAAATTGTGAAAACGAAGCTTTGAGCAGATTTAGAACCACAATTTTTGAACGAATTGTTTGATTAGTAATATATTTGTTAAGTTTTTTTAAAAGAACACAATATTGTGGAACATTATTTTGTCTCTTTCAGATTATGAAATAAAGTGGAATACCTACACTCAACCATGTGGATTTTTTTCCAAATTCAAATAATTTTAGAAATATTGAATTAATCAATCTAATTAAAATAGTTGCTTTCCAGATTGATTTAAAGAAAATCTCTTGAATTTTCTAAAATATTAAAATTTCCAACAATATCACATATTGATTTGGAAATATTTTAGGAATATGATAGAGCCCGACCGATAAGCATTTTCAGGCCGAAGCCGATGCCGAAGGTCAATTGGCAGCCTATTACTTCGGCCGACGCCGAAGGCCTATACCTAAGCCGAAACCGATACTTAAATACAAACCCTTTAAAAACTTGTTTTTTCGTGTATTTTCTTCGAATTCGAGTATATAAATACACATTTAGTTTTTTAAGGAACTAAAAATGTATTTAAACAAATAATAAAAGTAACCAAAAGAATTCACAAACAAATCCTAGGTCAAAACTAACAATAGCCTCAAATTATCCCATATATCCCGTGTAAGAACAATTGGATTTTTTTAAAATCACTTTTAAAAATTTGGAGTAAAGCTTAAAATAATGGGAATTTAGAAGAAATGGTAGAGAATTCTTCACAGAATAAATCCATCTAAGTAGCTGTTTTTTCAGGACTCCCCAAATCCGTCAGGTGATGGGCAAAGGATGTTCTAGTTGATGGTAAAAACCACCTGTGAAGCTTTGAACTTTAAATGTAAAATTTTACCAAAAACGGTCCTGGATTTCAGCACCTTTTCATATATGTTGGCGCAGCAATTTGGGCTACATTTCTAAAAGGTAGAATCCTTCCGTGAGCCTCCTACCCCTATATTTGAAATTTCATACAGTTTACCAGGACTCCTTTTAACATAGACATCAGGGCAAGTAGTAGCTTCTAAATCTATATTTAAAATTCAGTAATCCACCCAGAAAATGTCGAAGGATGTACTTTGTGGCAGTTTTAACCCCGTGCCACGCAATTTGAGGCGAGATTCACTCAATATTCGATGATTACTAATTTAAATTTTAATCATATTTTTTGTTTTGTGGGCCTCTTATGTCCCATTGGAAATTCCATCAATTACACAATTTTACATTCAAGTCTCAAGAAAACCAGTAAGACCGTTTAGATGTGATGTGGGCTAGAAAATCGTATCGTAAAAAATTAGTTTTGGTTTTCGGTGTCGCAAAAATAAGGAAAAAAATTGAAAAGCTTCGGCCAAAACTTCGGCCATTTTTTGGAAAAACCGAAGCCGAAGCCGAATGTGAATTTTTGGCTGATAACGGCCGAAGCCGATGCCGATTAATCGGTCGGGCTGTAGAATATGATTTATTTTAATTTGCAAAATTGATTTATTTTTCGATACAGAGATTTTAGAATTCGTTTTTGGAGGCTTGAAAGAATTTTTGTGGATGCCGAAGGTTATTTAATCCAAATCCAATAACTTTACATACACATTTATACCAAAATACCCAAAATTTGTTTCTGGAATTTAGATAATTTTTTCTGTATTTTTGGTTTGCAAATTGCAATATGTTTATAAGAGCTCATAAAATTCTCTACATTCTGCATTAACCTCAATAATTTCGGTTGCTAAAAAAATCTACACTTTTCATTATAGAACATTTGAAACTTAATCCGTTCAAAAGTTGTGGTACTAAAACCAAAAAACCGTTAACTACCATGAAATCAGCGCATCTATGAATCAGTTATCAAATCACAAACACCAGAAAGTGTATTGTAATAAAAAATTTTTTTAAATAATTAGTAATAAATAATACTATAAATATAAAGACACTATACTAGGGACAAAGAAGAAAATCGATCGCTTCTGCTATAGGGCCCATAAGCTTTAGGTATTCCTCCAAGTACTCAAGCTCATCACTGAGAATGGAACTGTTGCTGTTTTCGTTCGCTGTGATTGTGCATCGTTCCAGAAGGCAAAAACTCAGCGATGTAAATTTTGGAATCCTTCTTTTAAGAAAAGCTAACAGCAAAAATATATTTTTACTGAAATTTTACTGGTACTGCAAAGTGCCCATCTATGATAATTACTACATCCTTTTATAGAGGAGGAGAAATCCAATTGAATTGACTCTAAACATACAATTTGCTATGCAGCCGCATTAAAGAGTCGATAATGTGTATGATTTTTTTAATTAGAATTATTACGATAAATTTCTGCAATTTATATAAAAAAACTCAAAGTTACAAAGAATTAAATTTATGTTTGAAGTAAATAAAATGCTTAAATACTTTTCAAAACACCCATTTACAAAAAAAAACATAAGATCTAATATACGCAGTTAGATCGTAGTAAAATAATGCCATCAGTAGACGAACGTGCTAAACGGCCGCACACGCCTTGTCAGTAGCCAAGTGTCCCGGGTTCAATTCTCAGCTCGGCCAAAACGTAAGTAAGTAAATAAAAATGTATATGAACTAAAGAGTTCGAAAATATAAAATCAGAATCATGCCATCTATGTAATTTACAATGAGAGAAAAATATAAATTTAATTTAAAATTAACTAAAAAGATATTTTATTTTTTCGACCTTAATTGTATATGATGCCCGAACAAGTAACAAAAAATCATCAATTAACTAAAAAGGGAAATTCTAAAAATAGATGTTACCAATATATTTTTCGGGCTATTTTTAGCTCAGCCAATCAAAGGCGAATATAGCGTCAGAAAGAGGAAACGGAGGGAAATTAAAAAGACACCATCCAACTCCGCTTCTACTACCATGACTGCCAGCAGGCTTACGCATGAATCACCTTGGAAAGGAAGCATGCATGCCTCTATCCTCCCTTTCTTTTAACAATCCAGCTAGCAGGCATACACATGAAAGCGACAGACGTAGGCCAGTTTATTTGTCCCGTTTCATATAAAAAATGACTGCCAGCAGGCTTACGCATGAATCACCTTGGAAAGGAAGCATGCATGCCTCTATCCTCCCTTTCTTTTAACAATCCAGCTAGCAGGCATACACATGAAAGCGACAGACGTAGGCCAGTTTATTTGTCCCGTTTCATATAAAAAAGAAGTAAAAGTTGGAAGCGGGGAGGCAAGGCATACGAACTCCTAAAGAGGAATACCGGCATGCCTGCAGATACCTTCTTTTGACCACTGGGATGTAACTCAAGCGCCATCGAACGCCATTGCTGTGAATAATTCATAAGATGCATTATAGTGAATTGTGTTTTTTAGGGTGTGATAGACAACAGATATCGCATATGTTTGTTGGACCTGCGACGCATTTATGTCGTAAATTACTAATTTTCTATATTCTTATTGATTGATTGGTAGTTTTATAGTTTTTAAATAAGAAAACTAAAGTAAAAAGCGAATTGTCAAACAACGAAAATGCAAATTACCAACAAACATAAATGCGGTATCGAATTTGTATCTTACTTGCTTACTTAAATTTACCCTTTCTCCGCTTTTCGATTATTTTGGAGTAAAAACCATAATTTTCTTTTATTAAACCATTCCAAATATAAAAAAAATATCCTCTATTGAGTTATGGTGTGATTTCCGGACTTCTTTTCATCAACTCCTTTAACTTTGCAAGCTGTGCTTTGTTGCTTGAAATCAAAATAAAATCCGAACATGAGCAAATTTGTATTGCGTTTAGAGTTTAACCATTTTCACCAAAAAGCCTGTCAAATCTCTACGTCTCAACAGTAGTCTTGAAATTTTCGCAATTAATTCTGTCTGATAAAAGTGTTTGACTTAAATTTGAAAAGTCGTAAAAAATTTCAATAAAATCGAAGTTTCTGCGCTGACAAATTAGTCAATTTTAATCCGAAGATTATGATTTTATATTCCTTGGATGTGTGTTTATATTTTCATTTTAATTCGAAAATGGGGACCATTTCGCAAACGGCACGAAGAAAAATAATTGCGATTTTCGTGTTCAGCGACCCCAAATTAGTTTAGAAAAATATCGAGCTCACGCTTCCAAAATTATCATTAAAAATAGGGTAACACCGACAAAAATTGGTTTTTCTCTTCTAACTTCAGATTTTGGGGGTGTAATCAAAATTTCTGGTACCCAGATGTCATTTTCTTGGACATACCTACAACGTGTAATAGGTGGCGTCCCAAGTTCTTGGCGACTGTAACGCAGTGTAATTAATTACCTGTAAACTAACCACTTTCTTACATGAAAATTACAAACAATCAACTTTGTAACAAAAATAAAATATTTTTCCAAAGCTGGGCATTAACTAGTTAATTCGTTAATAGTTAATTAACGAAGTTAAATTTTTGGTTAACTTTTAACGTTTCAGTTAATTTCGAAAACCATTAACTTTTTCATTAAGTTAAGTTAAATTTCTTCGATTAACTAGCATTAGTTAACTTTGAAACGAAAAAAATTTTTTTATTATTGAATGTAAAAAAAAAAGTAAAAATTAAGAATTCATACTATTTTAATAATCTACCTAGCCACACTGTTGAAAAATTGTAAACACAGAACTCTTTCGTGTTGTTGACAAAAATTTAAAGTTCCAACTGTATCGGCTTGGTCGGCGGCGAAATATTGAGTCGATTATGTCCGCTAAACCGATATTGACATCGATTTGTTCGCACGCCGATTGAAGCCGATTATGGTCGGCGCGAAACTGTTTAGCCGCCGCCGACATTTTCCAATCAACTTGGAACTCTGGGTGCGTAGTGACAATCAAAAAAAACGCGTCGGCAAATTCTTTTTGTAAAATTTTTACAAAGTTTTCATTTAAGTTAAATTTGCATATAGAGGGCTGAAATCGATCGAAAAAAGGGTCTGTGAGTGCAGGCATTCAATTGTATATAGATAAAATGTTTTTTTTATGAGTTTTTTTGGGAAAAAAAAATTTTTCTATAGAGCATTTAACTATTTAATTTAACTTTTAACAAAGTTAACTTTTCAACGCAATTAACTTTTTAATTTAACGAAGTTAAATTTTTGATTAACTATTTCCGGATTAACGAAGTTAAATTCTCGATTAACTATGCCCAGCTTTGTATTTTTCCATTAAATAATTTCATTTTTTCTTGAAAAAACCTAAGCAAAATATCTGATCGATCACAAAAATCCGAACGACAAAAATGAGCGTAGTATAAACAACACGGGTCGAAAAAAATTACATCGATGATTCACAATGGATAGAAATTTTATCGAAAAAAACGACACAGGCCGTTTATCGTAGTATAAACGACACTCATGATAGGGCCCCAAGTCTTTTTTATTGCTGTATTCGGTGGAAATTTTTTTTCAACGTAGTCCAAGCCCACATATAAATGGTCAAACCCACATATAAATGGGTCGAAATGGGGTCTTGAGATAAAATTTGTTTTTTGTGGATTGGATTGTAAATTATTAGAAACGGATTTTGAACGAGGTCCGTGTCTCCAAAACCACCTATAAATGGCTCAAAATGGGGTCTTGAGACCAAATTTTTTTATGTTCGAGGTACTTCTAAATGGATCATACTGTGTGAGCATAGCCGAAGATAGTTCGCTCTCTAGTTATACCCCTACACACTAGTGTCCAAGGGTATATTGTTTTTTCACACCGTTTGTAACGCCCATAACACTGGTCGACAGCATTTTTGTTAAATGATAAAACTTGGTTGTTTCTTATGTACTTTGCCACGCTGAATAAGAAAATAACCATTAAATTTGTCCAGCACGCACCATTTTTCCGCAATCGCCAAAAATGACCTTTTTGTGGTTTTCATACTGTAACTTTAAAATGGATACATTGATTCTAAAGACTTTAAAAGAAAATTGTCAGCCCTACAACTTTGTCAAACATAACTTTTTTGTACCTTTTATGGTTTTTAAGATACAAGGTTGGACGGTATTGGAAATGGGCAACATCGTAAAAGAACCACGCCTACCTCCCATACAAAATGGCCGCCAAATTTGTATTATTTTTGATTATCTTGAGAAACACTGATCCGATTTGGAAACTGTTTTTTGCATTGGGTTGGAAATGAGGTCGGGAACGAAATGGGAATGAAACTGGAACGAAATGGAATTAGACCGGAACAAAATGGAATTGGAACAAAATTTTTAAACGGATCAGGGAACTGAGATAATCGTTAAATATTGAAAAATTATCGATAAATTATCGATAAGTTTCCGTAAACTATCGAAAAATTTCGACAAAAATCGATAAAAATCGATAAAATGAACCATGAAATATCGAAAACTTTTCGATAAAATATCGACAAATCCTCACACTTCCCATACAAAATGTGCGACAAATTTGTACTATTTTCCTTTATCATGAGAAATAATTAACCGATTTGGACGCCTTTTCTTGTATTTGATTGGAAATTGGAATATAACTGGAACAAAATTGTGAAATGAATCCGGAATGAAGTGAAATTATCGACAAACAATCGAAAAATTTCGATAAAATATCGAAAAATTATCCATAAATATCCATAAAATATCGAAAAACTATCGATAAAATACCGATTTTTGATAAATTTATTAACACATGGCCGCAGAATGTATCGTACTAGCATGAGCAGATTATTTTAGCTTCGGTCAGACCGGAGATAATTTTCTTAATAGTTTTTCTATACAATTGAATTTTAATGAAAATATATTTTAAAAAATGAATTTTCATAGGTGTTTTGAGTAAAGTATCGGCGCCGGTTTATGTTTTATAAAATTGGAGAAAATTACAATGTGCAACACCAAATTCTGATTGACCAAGAATAACTCGCATATTTGAGCTAATCTTATATAGACTAAGACCTATCCGAATCTGTTATCAGATCGGCATTATTTCGAGAATTATAGTATAAAAAGGATGTAATCGGAATTTGCATCCATTAGAGTAGCCCAGAATTTTTTTTTCGATTTCGCATTGAGGCGCCGCTTTAAAATGTTGTATTAGGTCTCAAAATGATTGTCATAATGTTTCATCTTAATCGGATAACTCTAGACCGCCCCATCTTTTAATTTAAATAAATCCAGTACAAAAGTAAAAAAAAAATTAAATTGTTGTTATGTGCCATATAGATGTAAATAGAGCCCGACCGATTAATCGGCTTCGGCTTCAACCGTACCGGCCGAAAATGCACAATCAGCTTCGGCTCCGAGTTTCCCAAAAAATGGCCGAAGCTTTTTAAATTTTTTTTTTTGCGACACCGAAAACAAAAAAATTAAAACTAATTTTTTACCATACGATTTTCTAGCCTACATTTTACTGATTTTCTTGAAATTTGTATGTAAAATTGTGTAAGTGATGGAATTTCCAATGGGACATAAAAGTCCCATATAACAAAAAATATGATTAAAATTTAACTTTGTAATCATCGAATATTGAGGGAATCTCGCCTCAAATGGCGTGGCATGGTATTACAGCCGCCACA
Source organism: Heteromyza rotundicornis (assembly GCA_951394025.1). Classification (NCBI taxonomy): domain Eukaryota; kingdom Metazoa; phylum Arthropoda; class Insecta; order Diptera; family Heleomyzidae; genus Heteromyza; species Heteromyza rotundicornis. The sequence goes on from OX596012.1 coordinate 37,541,305, forward strand.
ATTTTGCTAAAATTTTGCATTTAAAGTTAAAAGCTTCACAGGTTGTATTTACCATCAACTACATCATCCTTTGTCCATCACCTGATGGGGTTGGGCAGTCCTTAAAAAACAGCTACTTAGAGAGATTTATTCTTTGAAGAATTCTCTACCATTTCTACTAAATTCACATAATAATATGCTTTACTACAAATTTGTAAAAATGCTTTTCAAAAAATACAATTTTTCTTATAAGGGATATATGGGATAATCCGAGGAGCGTGTAAGTTTTGACCTAGGAGGCCCAAATTGGTTTGTGAATTCTTTTGGTTACTTTTATTATTTGGTAAATGTGTATTTACACACTCGAATTTGAATGAAAATATACGAAAAAACAATTTTTTTATTTAAGTAATAGGCTGCCAACTGACCTTCGGCATCGGCATCGGCTTCGGCCAGAAAATGCTTTTCGGTCGGGCTCTAGATGTAAATGTATACTGTAAATACTTATGTAAATGATATAAACATGAAATGTGAAATAAATTTATATAATTTTTTTTATATTAAAAAGAAACCAAAAATTCTTAGTAGCATTTTATTTGACCATGAAAAAAATTCTCTAATATGTCATATAAAAAATCAGCTATTTCATAATTGAGTTTTTTATAGTATAAATATGGTATACATTTTATACGTAGACTTTGATAGTATTTTTTTTGGGGAATTTCAAAAAGTGATATTTTTTATGGAACCTATTTTTTTATTTTAAAAATTGTGTAAAATCCCCTTTTGGCGGTCAGAATATTCAAACAGATATCGCTGCGACATAGCTCCATTCAATTAGAGGACTTTGGAAACGTCAGTTCAATCGGTTGTGTGAATAAAAAATCTGCTCTCATAAAATCAATTTTTTATATCGGAAATTCTACTCTAAAAATATTGAAACAACCCCGATAGTACAGTGACACGTTTGCATAGGGCTCGCGATCACTTGCTTGGACACTTTTGTGAAATTAAAAACCAAACCAAAAATTGTTGCCAAATAAAATCACAATTCGAATTCGCTTCATCAACAAAAACTTTATCCCGCGCAACATATCTGCTAAAACATTACACATTCTTTATAAACAAAATATAATCAGCTGATCCACTGACAGCAAAGTCAACACAGCGTTGACGTTAAAATTTCCCTCGGAAAAAAATATCCCAAAAAACATCTGTTTGCAGCGATCAGCGAGTACACAAACCGCATCGCGCCATCTATGCGTCGCTTTTCTAATTAGGGTGACCAGAACCTTAAAAACGCGAAATTAGTACCAGTGTGACCGCTCGTCATGCAACGTACCCCTCCGTCATCAGTAGACAGTGGACGAAATGGTACAGCTCATCAGCAGCTGCAACTACAACAACAACTTTTGCAACCCCTGCAGCAAAAGCATCCACAGCAAGACGGTGCGCAGCAGCAGCATCCGCAATAACAACAACCTATTCAAATTCCCTCGCCAGATATACAGTGGAGTTCCCACAGCGATACTGCACACGCAAACACAGGTAACTCTGTATCGTCAATTTCTTTTGTTGATACCCCTAGTAAATATATTGAAATCCCCGTAGGCCTTACGCCCCATTCCTGACTCAAGTGAGACGAATAGCGGATTTTCTGAAATCGCTAATCGCATAACAAAGGTCGCTACACGCTCCATTAATACAGGTCAAAAGAGCAAAATGCCGACAGTGCAGACAGGAATCAACATTTACTTCGCAAAGCGAGTACTATCGTCCCCCCCTAATGGGAATAGGCATTCCGCAAAAATTCAAAAGACGAATCCCGTTAAACCATGTCTCGAGCTTGGGCAAAATCGATATGCGATTCTTGCTGAAGAAAATGATTCGGATCCCAAGCCGAAATCGCAAAAACCCCCACCTATCTACCTGCGTGAGCGAAACTCTAATTCGCTCATCAAAGATATAACTCAAAATATTGGTCCTAAGAATTTCCACGTGATTTCTATTCTCAGGGGACAAGTACACGAAACAAAAATCCAAATTTACAGCGAATCCAATTATAGAAAAATTGTCAATCTCTTTGATAAACTCAAAAAGAGCTACAACACCTACCAGCTCAAAAGTTCCAAAGGCCTCTCAGTCGTACTGAAAGGTATCGAGCCTTTCGTAGAATGCGACGAAATCAAAACTGCACTAAGCGATGAAGGCTTCCAAATAAAGTCCGTATTCAATATCCAGAATCAAAAAAAAATCCCACAACCCCTTTTTCGTGTGGAACTAGAGTTCGACTCAAAATTGCTCAAAAAAGGTGAACCCCACACGATATACTCGCTCAGATATCTGCTACATCGCAAAATCACAATTGAAGTGCCTCACTGCCAAGAATACGGCCACACAAAGTCTTACTGCACTCTTCCCAGCGTGTGCGTAATTTGTGGAGACCTGCACGAAACAGGTTCGTGCACAAAAACAAAAAAGGATTCCACTATTAAAAAATGTAGTAATTGCGGTGGCAATCACACTGCTAACTATAGAGGCTGGGCAGTCTATCAAAGCTTCATAAAAAAGACAGCAAATGTGACGCAAAAACATGAAACATGGAAAACCCAAAAATTTCCTCCGCTATCCGCTGCACAATCCTTCGCAAACCCACTTACAAAACAAGGCGTTTCCTACGCCAGTGCCTTAAAAAGCGGTCACTCTGCCACTGTGCACGCGCAACCTGCTCCTCCTAGTAGTAGCCTTGAACAAACTCTACAAATATTCATGAAAAATATGTCTCAATTTATGTCTGGTATGCAAAATATGATGCAAGAAATGATAAAGAATCAAAGTCTTTTACTACAACATCTCATGTCTAAGCCATGAATGGTTTAAAAATATCATTCTGGAATGCAAACGGCCTGTGTCATCACAAACTAGAACTTCTCGAGTTCTTGAAAGAGTCCAGCAAAGACGTTATGCTAATTTCTGAAACACATTTCACTGAAAAACACTTTTTCAACTTACCAGGATACAGACTCTATGACACAAAGCATCCAAGCGGAAACGCTAGAGGTGGAACCGCCATTCTCATTAAAAGTCGTATAAAACATTACGCTCTCCAGAATTATTGCACAGAATATATTCAAGCGACAAGTATTTCTCTCGATGAATACTTAAAAGGCCTAACATTAACAGCTATATACTGCCCGCCCAGACACAAAATATCTGAGCAACAATTCCAGACTTTTTTCCATTCTCTTGGACAAAAGTATCTCGTTGCCGGCGATTTCAACGCCAAACATAGATATTGGGGTTCTCGCCTTATATCGCCAAAGGGCAGGCTCCTGTTGAACACTGTCAACAGACTCGGTCTTGACGTGATCTCTTCTGGCACGCCAACTTACTGGCCAATTGACAGTCGCAAAACCCCCGATGTCATTGACTTTGCAGTCTTCAAAACTGTAAAAAGGAGCCAATTGTTTATTGAATCCTCTCTAGATCTCTCATCAGACCATACGCCTACTATTATCACAATAAAGTATGCGCCAAGTTCTGAGGCCAATCCACCAGATAAACTGACCAGCAAACTCACAAACTGGCTCAAATATCGAAAGTATATAAGCTCCCACATTATCCCTAATGTGTCACTAAAAACGAAAGTTGAAATACACACAGGTGTTAGTAATTTCACACTCTTGTTTTCCCAAGCAGCTGCAGCGGCCACTCCCGCCCAAATCCCTAAAAGCTCAACTAGCAGCTATGCAAAGTGTACAAAGGACATAGAGCAGTTAATAAAAAATAAAAGGAAAATACGTCGCGATTGGCAAAACAACAGATCCCCAAATCTGAAAAAACAGCTTAATGATGTCTCTCGAATTCTAAAAAAGCAGCTTGAGAGGAAACCAGAAAGAGAATTCCAGTTATTTGTTGAACATCTCGCACCCACAAAATCAACAAACTACTCGCTCTGGCGAGCTGCAAAAAATATGAAAAAACCAATACTGACAGAACCCCCTCTAAGGCTGCCAAATGGAAACTGGGCCAGAAGCGATGCAGAAAAGGGTGCAGCTTTTGCCAACCACCTAAAAACCGTGTTCACCCCGAACACGGCAGCTGGTGATATCCCAATACCAACATTAATCCCACATAATACCTCTTGTACAATCGCGATTTAAAAAAACGAACTTATGGAGGCAATAAACAAAAGCTTGGACCCGAAAAAAGCACCAGGACCGGACTTGATAACGCCAACAATGATAAAAGAACTGCCAACAGTTGCAATAACCCACTTATTGCACATATTTAACGCGATTCTCAGAACATGTCACTACCCAGATGATTGGAAACTATCTCAAGTTACAATGATTCCCAAACCTGGAAAAGATCCCAGTAATGTGACGTCATACCGGCCTATAAGTTTGCTCTCTGTAATATCGAAACTCTTCGAAAAACTGTTAATAAAATTGATTCTACCGAAAATTCTAGAAAAACAAGTGATTCCCGAACACCAGTTTGGCTTCCGCGAAAAGCATGGCACTATTGAGCAAGTGCACCGCATTGTTGACTCAATGAAAGGCACTTTCGAAAATAAACAGTATTGCTCCGCTGTTTTCCTCGATATCACCCAGGCCTTCGATAAAGTCTGGCACGAAGGACTTAGTTACAAACTACAGCATATTCTTCCCGCTAATATGCACTGTCTACTCAAAAACTACCTCACGAATAGAAAAATTGTAGTAAAATACAAAAGCTTTGTCTCCCGAAAATACGAAGTACTGGCCGGAGTACCACAAGGCAGTGTCCTCGCGACCCTGCTATATATTCTCTATACTGCAGATATGCCCAAAAGTGATAGAACTCTCATATCGACTTTTGCTGATGACACTGCTATCATGTGCTCTCACTCAAACCCAGACATGGCATCTCTATACGTGCAAAAACACTTGGACACTCTAAGTAATTGGCTACATCGATGGAAAATCAAGGTCAATGAATCCAAAAGCTGTCACTTAACCTTCACTCTAAGAAGGGGCACGTGTCCTGCTCTAAAGATAAAGTCGTCCCTGAAAGTTCCGAAACCAAGTATCTTGGAATGCATCTCGATCGCCGACTCACATGGCATAAACATATTGAATCCAAAATCACTCAGATCAAATTAAAGCAATTGGAACTAAATTGGCTAATCTCAGGGGCATCAAAGCTAAATCTCACATACAAAGTCCAAATATACAAAAGTATAATAAAACCCATATGGACATATGGAATTGAACTCTGGGGCACTGCCTCTCCCTCGAACGTGGAAAAACTCCAGAGAGTCCAATCAAAAATCCTGAGACAAATTGCCAGAGCCCCTTGGTATATAAAAAATACTAACATCCACAGAGACCTGAATATACCTGCAGTAAAAGACGAAATTCCGAAATTTACCTCGAAGTACAAGCAGAAGCTCATGTTTCACCCAAACATTCTAGCTAGAAATTTACTGAGACTTCTGAATCCCTCACGTCTCAAACGAAACTAATATATTCCCCATATATTAGTTACGATAACTCTACATTGCCTAAATCAATGGATATAGGGCAAATAGTTTTAATCTGAATATTATAAAAATAAGCTGAATTTCTGAATTTTTGAAAAATCATTGTTAGACCTAAGTTATTATTAGGTGATTCAATTGAATAAAATTACTATTAAAAAAAAAAAAAAAAAAAAATTTTTTTTAAATTTGTGCCATACATAATTTTTCAAAAGGAATGGCCCTTCATCAAGTTTTTTATGATTTAGAAAAACCATTTTTGGGAATTTACACTTTTGGTAATGGTTATTCCGCCGAAAATACTGAGTGTAGAGCCAAACAAAAAAACACGGGTCTTAAATTTTAATTAGTAGATCCCGCAAAAATTTGGTTTTCATTTTTGAAGAGGAAGCGGTACAAAAAGGTAAAAGTCATATGGATTGTCCCATATGTTATAAAAATAATAATGAAACTTTCTCAAAATTTAACCGATTTTAGATTTTTGTGACTTTACGGACACGGGTTTTCACTTCTTCATATTCACAAAAAAATACTATTAAATTTGGTTAATGATACCCTTACTATTGAAATAATAGTAGAAACTAAATTAATTAATAAGAAAAGCTTATTCGAATTCATATTTGATCAGTTATTTCTGTTAATTCAATTAGTTTCTACTTTGATTTTAATAAAAAGGGTATCCAAAAATATGACCAAATTTAAAAGTATTTTTTTCTGAGTGTAGGTGCGCAATATAGTAATTCAACCAAATCTTGATAAAGTTGAAAAAATTTAAAACAGTTTCAAGTTTTTATAATTATAGTCGTAGGTCATTGCAGTGGATTGGTCTGTACATGGCTGTAAAGACCTTTTATTCCTCTTTCAATAGCATGTTTAGAATTAAAAATCGACCGAAAATTTTTCAGTTCTCAAATCTATTAACTCTATCAAAATCTCCAAAAAAATAGAGATAATTCTGAATATATCCTATGTAGCAAGCCTTATATGGTAAAGTGTATGTTTGTTACGAGTAGACGCGAAATCTAAAGCACCGATTCTCACCAAAATTTATAAATACGTGTGCTAAAAACGGATTTTAAACAATTGTTTTATTTATTTATATTTAGTTAACATTTTATTTTCTCAAATTCGAGACCGGATTCGAACCCACGCCTACAGAGTTTGGATGGCGCGCTAAACGCTCAACAGGTTGGTCTACTGCTAACATTATTTAACAGAGTCTAAATGTATTATATATACATATGTAGTATTACACCGTCCGACACTAAAAAACGAACATGATCGGGATTGACAGATTCTGTTAGAGGTTGTTAAAAAGGAGTACCCGTGTCTTGCAGTTTTTCTGGATCAGTTCTTAAAACCGTTTAAATCACATTTATGCATTTTGCATATTTCTCATGTACATAATAATTCTTCAAAAATACAATTTTCGTTGAATCTTAAATGTTAAAAATTTGATAGGGGAACAACATACCTTTAAAAAACGTGTAAGTTTTTTACAATCAGATGTAAACTCATCACGCTAGACTAGAAACAATCCTGAAATTTCTAGTTTTTGTTTACAAAAAAACGTATGTTAAAATGTAACAAAAAAATAAAAATTTCTGAATTGTTTCTAGACTAGCGTGATGAGTTTACATCCGATTGCAAAAAGTTTGCATGTTTTTAAAGGTATTTTTTTTCTCTATCAAATTAGTATGTGATTGAGAAAAATGAAAAATGCATAAATGCGATTTAATCGGTTTTAAGAACTGATCCAGAAAAACTGCGAGATACGGGTACTCTTTTTTAACACCCTCTAACAGAATCTGTCTGTCCCGATCATGTGTGTTACCAACATTTTTTTTTGTCGAACGGTGTTATATACTTTGAATTTAAAAAAAACGCCCTAAAACTATGCTTTGATTTTTTTAAATATACTATAATTTTTTGAAATAGTAAAGAACAACAGTATTATCAACGAAAGAGCAAGACAATTGAAATTGAAAGCATTTGTTTTAAAAATGAAAACATAAATGTACTGCAGAAAAAACTATGTTTTAAAATGCAAATTGAAAAAAAATGTTTAATTTTAAAGCATGTTTTTTCTTCCAGTGTAGTTAATTAGTTAACTAACAAAGTTAAATTTTTGGTTAACTTTTAACGTTTCAGTTAATTTCGAAAACCAAATAACTTTTTCATTTAGTTAAGTTAAATTTCTTCGACTAAACACTGAGAGGAAAATGTTTTAAAATTAAACGAAAACGTTTTAAAATTGAACGATTTCGTTTTTAAAAAAGAGCTTTGTACAGATTTGTTCAATTTTAAAACACGTGCGCTAAAAACAAATTTGAAAACGACAATGTTCACTTTTAAAACATTTTTTTCAAAATGAAAAAAAATTTTTTTTTAAGAAAAATATTTTTTGTTTTTTTTTGTTTGCAGTTTGTTTGTTTATTTATATTTAGTTAACTTTTTATTTTCTCAAATTCGAGACCGGGATTCGAACCCACGCCTATGGAGTTTGGATGGCGCGCTAAACGCTCAACAGGTTGGTCTACTGTTAACATATTTTAACAGAGTCTAAATGTATTATATATACATTTTTTGTAGTAAAAGCACACTTCGAACTTTTAAAAAAAACACCCTAAAAATATGCTTTGATTTTTTTAAATAGAAAAGAACAACAGTATTATCAATTTCAAACGACTAACGAAAGAGCAAGACGATTGAAATTGAAAGAATTTGTTTTAAAAATCCCTATCCCTATATCTATATATATAAAAGAGACGTGTATGTTTGTCACCAGTAGACGCGAAAACTGCAGCACCGATTCTCACCAAAATGTATATATGTGTTCTAGGGGTCGTGAGTCGTGACATAGGATAGGTTTTGACACGCCCACTTTTACCGCCCACAAGTTAGTAAAAACTGCTATATCTCAGACGTTTTTGATCACAAGAGAAATTTGCCATGAACATACTATAAGACCCCAGCCATAATCTGGGCTACAAATGGCCGGGAATAGACAATGGGGCGTGGCACCGCCCATACAAGTCAATATTTGAAAATGCTGTAATAGCGCTCCCACACAATGTTTTCCAACGAAATTTGGCAGATGGCTTCATGGTTTCAACTCTAAGCTAAATGCAACATATCGGCGTAATTGGACAAAGGGGCGTGGCACGCCCATACAAACCAATATTTGAAAATGCTGTAATAGCGCTCCCACACAATGTTTTCCAACGAAATTTGGTAAATGGCTTCATGGTTTCAACTCTAAGCTAAATGCAACACATCGGCGTAATTGGACAAAGGGGCGTGGTACCGCCCATACAAACCAATATTTCAAATTGCTCCAACTGGCCTCTCATTTAATGTTTTCCAACAAAATTTGGCAAATGGTTTCATGCATACAAACCAATATTTAAAATTGCTGCAACTGGCCTCTCATTTAATGTTTTCCAACAAAATTTGGCAAATGGTTTCATGGTTTCAACTCTAAGCTAAATGCAACATATCGGCGTAATTGGACAAAGGGGCGCGGTACCGCCCATACAAACCAATATTTCAAATTGCTCCAACTGGCCTCTCATTATATGTTTTCCAACAAAATTTGGCAAATGGTTTCATGGTTTCATCTCTAAGCTAAATGCAACATATCGGCGTGATTGGACAAAGGTACGTGGCACCGCCCATACAATTCAATACTTCAAAGTGCCATTATTGGGCTCCCATTGAATATTCTTCAATGGGAAATGGTTCTATGCCTACAATGCAACATATTGGAATTGGACAGCGGGGCGTGGCACTTCCCATACAATTCAATATTTTAAAAATGTTACACTTGGGCTGCCGATGAACATTTTTCAACGGGACATGATTTTATGCTTTCAATTCTAAGTTCAATGTTACATATGGATAAACGTCAGTTCAATCGGTTGTGCGAATAAAAAATCTGCTCTCAGAAAATCAATTTTTTATATCGGAAGTTCTACTTTAAAAATATTGAAACAGCCCCGAGGCTCCGTGCGATAGTACAGTGACGCGTTTGCATAGTGCTCGCGATCACTTGCTTGGACACTTTTGTGAAATTTAAAAACAAAACGAAAATTTTTGCCAAATAAAATCACAATTCGAATTCGCTTCATCAACAAAAACTTTATCCCGCGCAACATATCTGCTAAAACATTACACATTCTTTATAAACAAAATATAATCAGCTGATCCACTGACAGCAAAGTCAACACAGCGTTGACGTTAAAATTTCCCTCGGAAAAAAATATCCCAAAAAACATCTGTTTGCAGCGATCAGGAGTACACAAACCGCATCGCGCCATCTATGCGTCGATTTTCTAATTAGGGTGACCAGAACCTTAAAAACGCGAAATTAGTACCAGTGTGACCGCTCGTCATGCAACGTACCCCTCCGTCATCAGTAGACAGTGGACGAAATGGTACAGCTCATCAGCAGCTGCAACTACAACAACAACTTTTGCAACCCCTGCAGCAAAAGCTTCCACAGCAAGACGGTGCGCAGCAACAGCTTCCGCAACAACAACAACCACCTATTCAAATTCCCTCGCCAGATATACAGTGGAGTTCCCATAGCGATACTGCACACGCAAACACAGGTAACTCTGTATCGTCAATTTCTTTGGTCGATACCCCTAGCAAATATATTGAAATCCCCGTAGGCCTTACCCCCATTCCTGACTCAAGTGAGACGAATAGCGGATTTTCAGAAATCGCTAATCGCATAACAAAGGTCGCTACTCGCTCCATTATTACAGGTCAAAAGAGCAAAATGCCGACAGTGCAGACAGGAATCAACATTTACTTCGCAAAGCGAGTACTATCGTCCCCCACAAATGGGAATAGGCATTCCGCAAAAATTCAAAAGACGAATCCCGTTAAACCATCTCTCGAGCTTGGGCAAAATCGATATGCGATTCTTGCTGAAGAAAATGATTCGGATCCCAAGCCGAAATCGCAAAAACCCCCACCTATCTACCTGCGTGAGCGAAACTCTAATTCGCTCATCAAAGATATAACTCAAAATATTGGTCCTAATAATTTCCACGTGATTTCTATTCTCAGGGGACAAGTACACGAAACAAAAATCCAAATTTACAGCGAATCCAATTATAGAAAAATTGTCAATCTCTTTGATAAACTCAAAAAGAGCTACTACACCTACCAGCTCAAAAGTTCCAAAGGCCTCTCAGTCGTACTGAAAGGTATCGAGCCTTTCGTAGAATGCGACGAAATCAAAACTGCACTAAGCGATGAAGGCTTCCAAATAAAGTCCGTATTCAATATCCAGAATCAAAAAAAAATCCCACAACCCCTTTTTCGTGTGGAACTAGAGTTCGACTCAAAATTGCTCAAAAAAGGTGAACCCCACCCGATATACTCGCTCAGATATCTGCTACATCGCAAAATCACAATTGAAGTGCCTCACAAGCGCAGTGGACCGATTCAGTGTCATAACTGCCAAGAATACTGCCACACAAAGTCTTACTGCACTCTTCCCAGCGTGTGCGTAATTTGTGGAGACCTGCACGAAACAGGTTCGTGCACAAAAACAAAAGAGGATTCCACTATTAAAAAATGTAGTAATTGCGGTGGCAATCACACTGCTAACTATAGAGGCTGTGCAGTCTATCAAAGCTTCATAAAAAAGACGGAAAATGTTACGCAAAAACATGAAACATGGAAAACCCAAAAATTTCCTCCGCTATCCGCTGCACAATCCTTCGCAAACCCACTTACAAAACAAGGCGTTTCCTACGCCAGTGCCTTAAAAAGCGGTCACTCTGCCACTGTGCACCCGCAACCTGCTCCTCCTAGTAGTAGCCTTGAACAAACTCTACAAATATTCATGCAAAATATGTCTCAATTTATGTCTGGTATGCAAAATATGATGCAAGAAATGATAAAGAATCAAAGTCTTTTACTACAACATCTCATGTCTAAGCCATGAATGGTTTAAAAATATCATTCTGGAATGCAAACGGCCTGTGTCATCACAAACTAGAACTTCTCGAGTTCTTGAAAGAGTCCAGCATAGACGTTATGCTAATTTCTGAAACACACTTCACTGAAAAACACTTTTTCAATTTACCAGGATACAGACTCTATGACACAAAGCATCCAAGCGGAAACGCTAGAGGTGGAACCGCCATTCTCATTAAAAGTCGTATAAAACATTACGCTCTCCAGAATTATTGCACAGAATATATCCAAGCGACAAGTATTTCTCTCGATGAATACTTAAAAGGCCTAACATTAACAGCTATATACTGCCCGCCCAGACACAAAATATCTGAGCAACAATTCCAGACTTTTTTCCATTCTCTTGGACAAAAGTATCTCGTTGCCGGCGATTTCAACGCCAAACATACATATTGGGGTTCTCGCCTTATATCGCCAAAGGGCAGGCTCCTGTTGAACACTGTCAACAGACTCGGTCTTGACGTGATCTCTTCTGGCACGCCAACTTACTGGCCAACTGACAGTCGCAAAACCCCCGATGTCATTGACTTTGCAGTCTTCAAAACTGTAAAAAGGAGCCAATTGTTTATTGAATCCTCTCTAGATCTCTCATCAGATCATACGCCTACTATTATCACAATAAAGTATGCGCCAAGTTCTGAGGCCAATCCACCAGATAAACTGACCAGCAAACTCACAAACTGGCTCAAATATCGAAAGTTTATAAGCTCCCACATTATCCCTAAAGTGTCACTAAAAACGAAAGTTGAAATACACACAGCTGTTAGTAATTTCACACTCTTGCTTTCCCAAGCAGCTGCAGCGGCCACTCCCGCCCAAATCCCAAAAAGCTCAACTCGCAGCTATGCAAAGTGTACTCCAAAGGACATAGAGCAGTTAATAAAAAATAAAAGGAAAATACGTCGCGATTGGCAAAACAACAGATCCCCAAATCTGAAAAAACAGCTTAATGATGCCTCTCGAATTCTAAAAAAGCAGCTTGAGAGGAAATCCGAAAGAGAATTCCAGCTATTTGTTGAACATCTCGCACCCACAAAATCAACAAACTACTCGCTCTGGCGAGCTGCAAAAAATATGAAAAAACCAATACTGACAGAACCCCCTCTAAGGCTGCCAAATGGAAACTGGGCCAGAAGCGATGCAGAAAAGGGTGCAGCTTTTGCCAACCATCTAAAAACCGTGTTCACCCCGAACACGACAGCTGGTGATATCCCAATACCAACATTAATCCCACATAATACCTCTTGTACAATCGCGATTAAAAAAAACGAACTTTTGGAGGCAATAAACAAAAGCTTGGACCCGAAAAAAGCACCAGGACCGGACTTGATAACGCCAACTATGATAAAAGAACTGCCAACAGTTGCAATAACCCACTTATTGCACATATTTAACGCGATTCTCAGAACATGTCACTACCCAGATGATTGGAAACTATCTCAAGTTACAATGATTCCCAAACCTGGAAAGGATCCCAGTAATGTGACGTCATACCGGCCTATAAGTTTGCTCTCTGTAATATCGAAACTCTTCGAAAAACTTTTAATAAAATTGATTCTACCGAAAATTCTAGAAAAACAAGTGATTCCCGATCACCAGTTTGGCTTCCGCGAAAAGCATGGCACTATTGAGCAAGTGCACCGCATTGTTGACTCAATAAAAGGCACTTTCGAAAATAAACAGTATTGCTCCGCTGTTTTCCTCGATATCACCCAGGCCTTCGATAAAGTCTGGCACGAAGGACTTATTTACAAACTACAGCATATTCTTCCCGCTAATATGCACTGTCTACTCAAAAACTACCTCACGAATAGAAAATTTGTAGTAAAATACAAAAGCTTTGTCTCCCGAAAATACGAAATACTGGCCGGAGTACCACAAGGCAGTGTCCTCGCGCCCCTGCTATATATTCTCTATACTGCAGATATGCCCAAAAGTGATAGAACTCTCATATCGACTTTTGCTGATGACACTGCTATCATGTGCTCTCACTCAAACCCAGACATGGCATCTCTATACGTGCAAAAACACTTGGACACTCTAAGTAATTGGCTACATCGATGGAAAATCAAGGTCAATGAATCCAAAAGCTGTCACTTAACCTTCACTCTAAGAAGGGGCACGTGTCCTGCTCTAAAGATAAAGTCGTCCCTGAAAGTTCCGAAACCAAGTATCTTGGAATGCATCTCGATCGCCGACTCACATGGCATAAACATATTGAATCCAAAATCACTCAGATCAAATTAAAGCAATTGGAACTAAATTGGCTAATCTCAAGGGCATCAAAGCTAAATCTCACATACAAAGTCCAAATATACAAAAGTATAATAAAACCCATATGGACATATGGAATTGAACTCTGGGGCACTGCCTCTCCCTCGAACGTGGAAAAACTCCAGAGAGTCCAATCTAAAATCCTGAGACAAATTGCCAGAGCCCCTTGGTATATAAAAAATACTAACATCCACAGAGACCTGAATATACCTGCAGTAAAAGACGAAATTCCGAAATTTACCTCGAAGTACAAGCAGAAGCTCATGTTTCACCCAAACATTCTAGCTAGAAATTTACTGAGACCTCTGAATCCCTCACGTCTCAAACGAAACTAATATATTCCCCATATATTAGTTACGATAACTCTACATTGCCTAAATCAATGGATATAGGGCAAATAGTTTTAATCTGAATATTACAAAAATAAGCTGAATTTCTGAATTTTTGAAAAATCATTGTTAGACCTAAGTTATTATTAGGTGATTCAATTGAATAAAATTACTATTAAAAAAAAAAAAAAAAAAACATATGGTTGGAATTGGACAGCGGGGCGTGGCACTTTTCATACAATTCAATATTTCAAAATGCTACACTTGGACTCCCAATAAAAATATGTGACAAATGTTTTCATTAATTTATTATGACCTTAAAGGCAAAAAGAACTTTTTTAGGGCCAGCAAAGCGGACCGGGCCCTGCTAGTATATTATAAAACTGAGTGTGTGTCTGTCTGTCTGTATGTCTGTATGTCTGTATGTCTGTCTGTCTGTTTGTCCCTCAATCACGGCTAAACGGCTGCACCGATTCTCTTGAAACTTTCAGGATAAATTCTATAGGTATCTACATGTAACATAGGCTATATGCGGTTGGGATTGGACAAAGGGGCGTGGCACCTCCCATACAACACAAAATATGTCTACAAGGTAATTTAGTAACTACTGAATTGAATTTGAATTGAATATTGAATAATAAATACGAAATTTATCACGAAGTTGCATAATAACTTTTCCAAGCTTTATGCCAAATATGAGCATAATTGGACAAGGGCCGTGGCACCGCCCACACAACACGTAACTTAAATAACAGCTAACTAAGCAACGATTGAATATATTCTAATGAAATTTAGCATGGAGTTGTACAGTATGTTTTCCCAGCTATGTGTCGAATATGGGAATAATTGGACAAAGGGGCGTGGCACCTCCCACACAACACATAACTTAAATACCAGCTAACTAAGCAACGATTGAATATATTCTAATGAAATTTAGCATGGAGTTGTACAGTATGTTTTCCCAGCTATGTGTCGAATATGGGAATAATTGGAAGAAGGGGCGTGGCACCTCCCACACAACACATAACTTAAATACCAGCTAACTAAGCAACGATTGAATATATTCTAATGAAATTTAGCATGGAGTTGTACAGTATGTTTTCCCAGCTATGTGTCGAATATGGGAATAATTGGACAAGGGGCGTGGCACCGCCCATACAATTTTCTACCCCATTTCACGACTTTACTGATTTTATTGAAATTTTAAGGTAAAATTGTGTTAGTAATGGAATTTGCAATAGGACATAAGAGGTTGGATTTGGACAACGGGGCGTGGCACCTCCCATACAACAAAAAATATTATTAAAAAGTAACTTAGTAACTATCGAATATTAAGTGGTCCATGCCACCAACTGCGCCCTTGCACATTTTTTGGGTGAATCATACCGGGTGGGATTACAACTGCCACCAATTGCGTCCTTGGACTTTTTTTTGCTAAATCATTCCGGGTGGGATTACAGCTGCCACCAAGTGCGTCCTTGGACATTTTTTGGGTGGCTCATGCCGGGTGGGATTACAACTGCCACCAATTGCGTCCATGGACTTTTTTTTGCTAAATCATACCGGGTGGGATTACAGCTGCCACCAAGTGCGTCCTTGGACATTTTTTGGGTGGCTCATGCCGGGTGGGATTACAACCTGGCACCAAGTGCTTCCTTGGACATTTTTTGGGTGAATCATACCGGGTGGGATTACAACTGGAACCAAGTGCTTCCTTGGACATTTTTTGGGTGGGTCATGCCGGGTGGGATTACAACTGCCACCAAGAGCGTCCTTGGACATTTTTTGGGTGGATCATACCGGGTGGGATTACAGCTGCCACCAAGTATGTTCTTGGACTCTTTTTTTGTGAATCATACCGGGTGGGATAACAACTGCCACCAATTGCGTCCTTGGACATTTTTTGGGTGGATCATGCCGGGTTGGATTACAAGTGCCACCAAGTGCATCCTTGAACTTTTTTTGGCTGAATCATACCGGGTGGGATTACAGCTGCCACCAAGTGCGTCCTTGGACTTTTTTTGGGTGATTCCTACCGGGTGGGATTACAACTGGCACCAAGTTTCACGGGGGGAAAAAACCATCAACTACAGCGCCATTGAAATTGTCTCAAATTCCTATATATATTTATTTTAAAATTTTATATAACCCGTGCAACGCCGGGTATGTAACAGCTAGTTAAAACATAAATGTACTGCAGAAAAAACGATATTTTAAAATGCAAATTGAATAAAAAATGTTTAATTTCAAAACATGTTTTTTCTTTCAGTGTAGCATTAGTTAACTTTAAAACAAAAACATTTTTTAAATTATTAAATGTAAAAAAAAGTAAAAATTAGGAATTCATACTATTTTTAAACTGATAGTAATTTAAAAATGCAAATTGAATAAAAAATGTTTAATTTTAAAACATGTTTTTTCTTTCAGTGTAGCATTAGTTAACTTTAAAACAAAAACATTTTTTAAATTATTAAATGTAAAAAAAAGTAAAAATTAGGAATTCATACTATTTTTGAACTGATAGTAATTTAAAAATTATTTCACAAAACAGTTAAATGCACTTGCCGATATATTTCGAAATATTCTATATTCTATTTTTATGTATGAATGAAGCATTCTAAACACAATGGCGTTCTCAGAAATCACGTGAGGTTTACATCGTCGGGATGTTCATCGTATTTTCCATTTCTCAAATTCACGAATTTATTATTTATTTTAATGCGAATTTGTTGAATCCGATCGGTTGAAATGTTTTTTAAATGTTTTTTGTAAACAAATTTTTTTTTTCTTTTCTTTAGAAAATTTAACTGTTTAATTTAACTTTTAACGAAGTTTCCTTTTCAAAAAAATTAACTTTTTAATTTAACGAAGTTCAATTTTTGATTAACTTTTACCGGGTTAACGAAGTTAAATTCTCGATTAACTATGCCCAGCTTTGGTTCTAATGGTCGTGAGTCGTAACATAGGATAGGTTTTGACACTCCCATTTTTACCGTCCACAAGTTAGAAAATACGTATTTCTCTCACATTTTTGCAGAAACTTTTTCTTATAGCAAATACCACATGATCAACAATCAACTAGGTTATCACCTAGGACTTAATTTCTACCCATCCAAACATTGTTACCATATCTGCGGGTTTCACTTCGGTGAAATTTTTAGTTTTCGGTTTCAGGGAAAAAATTGGCTAAGTTAAAAAGGGTAAGTTTAAAAATGCAACTATAAAATTTGTTTAGGCCCAGTAAAGCGGGTCGGGCTCAGCTAGCCCGACCCGCTTTACTTGTTTTTTTCTGAATATATACCTACAA
The DNA here is from genome assembly GCA_951394025.1 of Heteromyza rotundicornis. Lineage (NCBI taxonomy): Eukaryota > Metazoa > Arthropoda > Insecta > Diptera > Heleomyzidae > Heteromyza > Heteromyza rotundicornis. Next base: position 37,558,715 of record OX596012.1, read on the forward strand.
TTTTATGACGAGAACAAAATTTAAAAGAAAACCCAATTATTGATTCCCGTTCACAAATGCCACCTCCTCCAAACCCCCAAAGGCCCAAAGGGGAGGAGAACCCCTTTTATATTATCTAATAATGAACCGAATAAACACTTGTCGAAATCATAAAATGAAAGAAAAAGGCATTGTTCTTACTTAGCAAATTTTCAAACTAAGGAAGCAATTAATTTTTTTGTCAGATTTCAAATTAAAAAGCATTTTTATTTATATCGAGAATGACTTTCGATTTTACAATAATTCGAGGTTCGCAAAAGGAAGAAGTCACGTCGAAGCGAAGGGGTTCACCTCCCTACGTAGGTTATATGGGAGCCTCCCAAAGAAGAGAAAAACATTTACCCAAAGTCGATATCTACAAAACTGCGACCGCTATCGTGCGGACGGTCGGGCAGACAGACGGATAAATTGACTCAGGAGGTGATGCTGATCAAAAATATATATACTTATCCATACCGGGCACGCCTCCTTATGGGCGTTACTTACGTTGTGTCAAAGTTTGTATACCCTGCCACAGTGAGTGTGGGGTATAAAAATGTGAATCATTGAACAGAAAAGTAATCGCGTTATGAGAAAGAGTGTTTATCACAAAAGTCTGTGTTCACAATAGAATACTTCTAGAATTATACTGTTAGTGATCTGAAAGGAGTGAATAGAATAGTAGTTTATTTAAGTGCTAAACAATTCAAAAATCATTATGCTATTAGGGTTCATATGCACCTAACCGATTTTGTAAAAATTTGTTAACAGCAAATTCAATGTGTCAAATGTTTATCATGGCTGGTTTGTCATTATCTAAGTTTAAATAATATGCAGATGGTATTTTCGAAAATGTGTATACCAAACAATTTTCTTATCTATATACTTATCCATATACACTAGACTGGCCGTTAAAAATAGATTTCGAAGCGCCGCACACTACGAACGCTCCATACGTTTGATGTCAAAAAATAGAAGGAGTTGTCGTAGAACTAAAATTTTTATGCTATTAGGGTTCATATGCACCTAACCGATTTTGTAAAAATTTGTTAACAGCAAATTGAATATGTCAAATGTTTATCATGGCTGGTTTGTCATTATCTAAGTTTAAATAATATGCTGATGGTATTTTCGAAAATGTGTATACCAAACAATTTCCTTATCTATATACTTATCCATATACACTAGACTGGCCGTTAAGTTTGATGTCAAAAAATAGAAGGAGTTGTCGTAGAACTTAAATTTTTTGCAAGACTAATTACACAGGCCGACATGATTTTACTTCTATATTCTCATATAGTTTTTATACATAAATGGATCATTCTAAGCACAATGGCGTTCTCAGTTTTTTGCCATCACGTCAGGTTTTTTTAGAAATTGCAAAAATGCGAAATCCGATCTTTACGCCGTTTTTATACTATAACTCTTGAAATAATGCAGGTACAAAGTTCTTCTATTCACTTTTCGACAGACAATTGAACACCCAACAACTTTTATTACACTAGTTTTTTCAATTTAAGCTAAAATAAAAAAGTTATATTGCCTCAAAGTCAAAAAATCGATCCCAGTTGGGATGATTTCAACATTTTTTTTCTGGCAACATTGTTTACAGACGTCCTAAAAATAAATTTTTTTTTTCGGACAATTTGGTCCTCTTCCATAAAGGAACAATCTGCAGGGGTGCACTTAGAACCACTCTACTATGTATAGATTGATTTGCTACGAATGACATTTTTTTTTTTTTAAAGCATTTATATTATAAATATGGTATACATTTTATATGTAGACTTTGATAGTATTTTTTTGGGGAATTTAAAAAGAGGTATTTTTTATGGAACCTATTTTTTTATTTTAAAAATTGTGTAAAATCCCCTTTTGGTGGTCAATATATTCAAACAGATATCGCTGCGACATAGCTCCATTCAATTAGAAGAAATGTGCCATACATAATTTTTCAATAGGAATGACCCTTCAATGGTAATGGTTATTCCGCCGAAAATACTGAGTGCAGAGCCAAACAAAAAAACACGGGTCTTAAATTTTAATTAGTAGATCCCGCAAAAATTTGGTTTTCATTTTTGAAGAGGAAGCGGTACAAAAAGGTAAAAGTCATATGGATTGTCCCATCTATATATATAAAAGAGACGTGTATGTTTGTCACCAGTAGACGCGAAAACTACAGCACCATTTCTCACCATAATTTATATATGTGTTCTAGGGGTCGTGAGTCGTGACATAGGATAGGTTTTGACACGCCCACTTTTACCGCCCACAAGTTAGTAAAAACTGCTATATCTCAGTCGTTTTTGATCACAAGAAAATGAAATTTGCCATGAACATACTATAAGACCCCAGCCATAATCTGGGCTACAAATGGCCTGAAATAGACAATGGGGCGTGGCACCGCCCATACAAGTCAATATTTGAAAATGCTGTAATAGCGCTCCCACACAATGTTTTCCAACGAAATTTGGCAGATGACTTCATGGTTTCAACTCTAAGCTAAATGCAACACATCGGCGTAATTGGACAAAGGAGCGTGGAACCGCCCATACAAACCAATATTTAAAATTGCTGCAACTGGCCTCTCATTTAATGTTTTCCAACAAAATTTGGCAAATGGTTTCATGGTTTCAACTCTAAGCTAAATGCAACATATCGGCGTAATTGGACAAAGGGGCGCGGTACCGCCCATACAAACCAATATTTCAAATTGCTGTAACTGCCCTCTCATTTAATGTTTTCCAACAAAATTTGGCAAATGCTTTCATGGTTTCAACTCTAAGCTAAATACAACTCATCGGCGTAATTGGACAAAGGGGCGTGGCACCGCCCATTCAATTCAATACTTCAAAGTGCCATTATTGGGCTCCCATTGAATATTCTTCAACGGGAAATGGTTACATGCCTTCAAAAAAACGTATGTTAAAATGTAACAAAAAAATAAAAATTTCTGAATTGTTTCTAGACTAGCGTGATGAGTTTACATCCGATTGCAAAAAGTTTGCATGCTTTTAAAGGTATTTTTTTTCTCTATCAAATTAGTATGTGATTGAGAAAAATGAAAAATGCATAAATGCGATTTAATCGGTTTTAAGAACTGATCCAGAAAAACTGCGAGACACGGGTACTCTTTTTTAACACCCTCTAACAGAATCTGTCTGTCCCGATCATGTGTGTTACCAACATTTTTTTTTGTCGAACGGTGTTATATACTTTGAATTTTAAAAAAACGCCCTAAAACTATGCTTTGATTTTTTTAAATATACTATAATTTTTTGAAATAGTAAAGAACAACAGTATTATCAACGAAAGAGCAAGACAATTGAAATTGAAAGCATTTGTTTTAAAAATGAAAACATAAATGTACTGCAGAAAAAACTATGTTTTAAAATGCAAATTGAAAAAAAATGTTTAATTTTAAAGCATGTTTTTTCTTCCAGTGTAGTTAATTAGTTAACTAACAAAGTTAAATTTTTGGTTAACTTTTAACGTTTCAGTTAATTTCGAAAACCAAATAACTTTTTCATTTAGTTAAGTTAAATTTCTTCGACTAAACACTGAGAGGAAAATGTTTTAAAATTAAACGAAAACGTTTTAAAATTGAACGATTTCGTTTTTAAAAAAGAGCTTTGTACAGATTTGTTCAATTTTAAAACACGTGCGCTAAAAACAAATTTGAAAACGACAATGTTCACTTTTAAAACATTTTTTTCAAAATGAAAAAAAATTTTTTTTTAAGAAAAATATTTTTTGTTTTTTTTTGTTTGCAGTTTGTTTGTTTATTTATATTTAGTTAACTTTTTATTTTCTCAAATTCGAGACCGGGATTCGAACCCACGCCTATGGAGTTTGGATGGCGCGCTAAACGCTCAACAGGTTGGTCTACTGTTAACATATTTTAACAGAGTCTAAATGTATTATATATACATTTTTTGTAGTAAAAGCACACTTCGAACTTTTAAAAAAAACACCCTAAAAATATGCTTTGATTTTTTTAAATAGAAAAGAACAACAGTATTATCAATTTCAAACGACTAACGAAAGAGCAAGACGATTGAAATTGAAAGCATTTGTTTTAAAAATCCCTATCCCTATATCTATATATATAAAAGAGACGTGTATGTTTGTCACCAGTAGACGCGAAAACTGCAGCACCGATTCTCACCAAAATGTATATATGTGTTCTAGGGGTCGTGAGTCGTGACATAGGATAGGTTTTGACACGCCCACTTTTACCGCCCACAAGTTAGTAAAAACTGCTATATCTCAGACGTTTTTGATCACAAGAGAAATTTGCCATGAACATACTATAAGACCCCAGCCATAATCTGGGCTACAAATGGCCGGGAATAGACAATGGGGCGTGGCACCGCCCATACAAGTCAATATTTGAAAATGCTGTAATAGCGCTCCCACACAATGTTTTCCAACGAAATTTGGCAGATGGCTTCATGGTTTCAACTCTAAGCTAAATGCAACATATCGGCGTAATTGGACAAAGGGGCGTGGCACGCCCATACAAACCAATATTTGAAAATGCTGTAATAGCGCTCCCACACAATGTTTTCCAACGAAATTTGGTAAATGGCTTCATGGTTTCAACTCTAAGCTAAATGCAACACATCGGCGTAATTGGACAAAGGGGCGTGGTACCGCCCATACAAACCAATATTTCAAATTGCTCCAACTGGCCTCTCATTTAATGTTTTCCAACAAAATTTGGCAAATGGTTTCATGCATACAAACCAATATTTAAAATTGCTGCAACTGGCCTCTCATTTAATGTTTTCCAACAAAATTTGGCAAATGGTTTCATGGTTTCAACTCTAAGCTAAATGCAACATATCGGCGTAATTGGACAAAGGGGCGCGGTACCGCCCATACAAACCAATATTTCAAATTGCTCCAACTGGCCTCTCATTATATGTTTTCCAACAAAATTTGGCAAATGGTTTCATGGTTTCATCTCTAAGCTAAATGCAACATATCGGCGTGATTGGACAAAGGTACGTGGCACCGCCCATACAATTCAATACTTCAAAGTGCCATTATTGGGCTCCCATTGAATATTCTTCAATGGGAAATGGTTCTATGCCTACAATGCAACATATTGGAATTGGACAGCGGGGCGTGGCACTTCCCATACAATTCAATATTTTAAAAATGTTACACTTGGGCTGCCGATGAACATTTTTCAACGGGACATGATTTTATGCTTTCAATTCTAAGTTCAATGTTACATATGGTTGGAATTGGACAGCGGGGCGTGGCACTTTTCATACAATTCAATATTTCAAAATGCTACACTTGGACTCCCAATAAAAATATGTGACAAATGTTTTCATTAATTTATTATGACCTTAAAGGCAAAAAGAACTTTTTTAGGGCCAGCAAAGCGGACCGGGCCCTGCTAGTATATTATAAAACTGAGTGTGTGTCTGTCTGTCTGTATGTCTGTATGTCTGTCTGTCTGTTTGTCCCTCAATCACGGCTAAACGGCTGCACCGATTCTCTTGAAACTTTCAGGATAAATTCTATAGGTATCTACATGTAACATAGGCTATATGCGGTTGGGATTGGACAAAGGGGCGTGGCACCTCCCATACAACACAAAATATGTCTACAAGGTAATTTAGTAACTACTGAATTGAATTTGAATTGAATATTGAATAATAAATACGAAATTTATCACGAAGTTGCATAATAACTTTTCCAAGCTTTATGCCAAATATGAGCATAATTGGACAAGGGCCGTGGCACCGCCCACACAACACGTAACTTAAATAACAGCTAACTAAGCAACGATTGAATATATTCTAATGAAATTTAGCATGGAGTTGTACAGTATGTTTTCCCAGCTATGTGTCGAATATGGGAATAATTGGACAAAGGGGCGTGGCACCTCCCACACAACACATAACTTAAATACCAGCTAACTAAGCAACGATTGAATATATTCTAATGAAATTTAGCATGGAGTTGTACAGTATGTTTTCCCAGCTATGTGTCGAATATGGGAATAATTGGAAGAAGGGGCGTGGCACCTCCCACACAACACATAACTTAAATACCAGCTAACTAAGCAACGATTGAATATATTCTAATGAAATTTAGCATGGAGTTGTACAGTATGTTTTCCCAGCTATGTGTCGAATATGGGAATAATTGGACAAGGAGCGTGGCACCGCCCATACAATTTTCTACCCCATTTCACGACTTTACTGATTTTATTGAAATTTTAAGGTAAAATTGTGTTAGTAATGGAATTTGCAATAGGACATAAGAGGTTGGATTTGGACAACGGGGCGTGGCACCTCCCATACAACAAAAAATATTATTAAAAAGTAACTTAGTAACTATCGAATATTAAGTGGTCCATGCCACCAACTGCGCCCTTGCACATTTTTTGGGTGAATCATACCGGGTGGGATTACAACTGCCACCAATTGCGTCCTTGGACTTTTTTTTGCTAAATCATTCCGGGTGGGATTACAGCTGCCACCAAGTGCGTCCTTGGACATTTTTTGGGTGGCTCATGCCGGGTGGGATTACAACTGCCACCAATTGCGTCCATGGACTTTTTTTTGCTAAATCATACCGGGTGGGATTACAGCTGCCACCAAGTGCGTCCTTGGACATTTTTTGGGTGGCTCATGCCGGGTGGGATTACAACCTGGCACCAAGTGCTTCCTTGGACATTTTTTGGGTGAATCATACCGGGTGGGATTACAACTGGAACCAAGTGCTTCCTTGGACATTTTTTGGGTGGGTCATGCCGGGTGGGATTACAACTGCCACCAAGAGCGTCCTTGGACATTTTTTGGGTGGATCATACCGGGTGGGATTACAGCTGCCACCAAGTATGTTCTTGGACTCTTTTTTTGTGAATCATACCGGGTGGGATAACAACTGCCACCAATTGCGTCCTTGGACATTTTTTGGGTGGATCATGCCGGGTTGGATTACAAGTGCCACCAAGTGCATCCTTGAACTTTTTTTGGCTGAATCATACCGGGTGGGATTACAGCTGCCACCAAGTGCGTCCTTGGACTTTTTTTGGGTGATTCCTACCGGGTGGGATTACAACTGGCACCAAGTTTCACGGGGGGAAAAAACCATCAACTACAGCGCCATTGAAATTGTCTCAAATTCCTATATATATTTATTTTAAAATTTTATATAACCCGTGCAACGCCGGGTATGTAACAGCTAGTTAAAACATAAATGTACTGCAGAAAAAACGATATTTTAAAATGCAAATTGAATAAAAAATGTTTAATTTTAAAACATGTTTTTTCTTTCAGTGTAGCATTAGTTAACTTTAAAACAAAAACATTTTTTAAATTATTAAATGTAAAAAAAAGTAAAAATTAGGAATTCATACTATTTTTAAACTGATAGTAATTTAAAAATGCAAATTGAATAAAAAATGTTTAATTTTAAAACATGTTTTTTCTTTCAGTGTAGCATTAGTTAACTTTAAAACAAAAACATTTTTTAAATTATTAAATGTAAAAAAAAGTAAAAATTAGGAATTCATACTATTTTTGAACTGATAGTAATTTAAAAATTATTTCACAAAACAGTTAAATGCACTTGCCGATATATTTCGAAATATTCTATATTCTATTTTTATGTATGAATGAAGCATTCTAAACACAATGGCGTTCTCAGAAATCACGTGAGGTTTACATCGTCGGGATGTTCATCGTATTTTCCATTTCTCAAATTCACGAAATTTTTATTATTTATTTTAATGCGAATTTGTTGAATCCGATCGGTTGAAATGTTTTTTAAATGTTTTTTGTAAACAAATTTTTTTTTTCTTTTCTTTAGAAAATTTAACTGTTTAATTTAACTTTTAACGAAGTTTCCTTTTCAAAAAAATTAACTTTTTAATTTAACGAAGTTCAATTTTTGATTAACTTTTACCGGGTTAACGAAGTTAAATTCTCGATTAACTATGCCCAGCTTTGGTTCTAATGGTCGTGAGTCGTAACATAGGATTGGTTTTGACACTCCCATTTTTACCGTCCACAAGTTAGAAAATACGTATTTCTCTCACATTTTTGCAGAAACTTTTTCTTATAGCAAATACCACATGATCAACAATCAACTAGGTTATCACCTAGGACTTAATTTCTACCCATCCAAACATTGTTACCATATCTGCGGGTTTCACTTCGGTGAAATTTTTAGTTTTCGGTTTCAGGGAAAAAATTGGCTAAGTTAAAAAGGGTAAGTTTAAAAATGCAACTATAAAATTTGTTTAGGCCCAGTAAAGCGGGTCGGGCTCAGCTAGCCCGACCCGCTTTACTTGTTTTTTTCTGAATATATACCTACAATTTTATGACGAGAACAAAATTTAAAAGAAAACCCAATTATTGATTCCCGTTCACAAATGCCACCTCCTCCAAACCCCCAAAGGCCCAAAGGGGAGGAGAACCCCTTTTATATTATCTAATAATGAACCGAATAAACACTTGTCGAAATCATAAAATGAAAGAAAAAGGCATTGTTCTTACTTAGCAAATTTTCAAACTAAGGAAGCAATTAATTTTTTTGTCAGATTTCAAATTAAAAAGCATTTTTATTTATATCGAGAATGACTTTCGATTTTACAATAATTCGAGGTTCGCAAAAGGAAGAAGTCACGTCGAAGCGAAGGGGTTCACCTCCCTACGTAGGTTATATGGGAGCCTCCCAAAGAAGAGAAAAACATTTACCCAAAGTCGATATCTACAAAACTGCGACCGCTATCGTGCGGACGGTCGGGCAGACAGACGGATAAATTGACTCAGGAGGTGATGCTGATCAAAAATATATATACTTATCCATACCGGGCACGCCTCCTTATGGGCGTTACTTACGTTGTGTCAAAGTTTGTATACCCTGCCACAGTGAGTGTGGGGTATAAAAATGTGAATCATTGAACAGAAAAGTAATCGCGTTATGAGAAAGAGTGTTTATCACAAAAGTCTGTGTTCACAATAGAATACTTCTAGAATTATACTGTTAGTGATCTGAAAGGAGTGAATAGAATAGTAGTTTATTTAAGTGCTAAACAATTCAAAAATCATTATGCTATTAGGGTTCATATGCACCTAACCGATTTTGTAAAAATTTGTTAACAGCAAATTCAATGTGTCAAATGTTTATCATGGCTGGTTTGTCATTATCTAAGTTTAAATAATATGCAGATGGTATTTTCGAAAATGTGTATACCAAACAATTTTCTTATCTATATACTTATCCATATACACTAGACTGGCCGTTAAAAATAGATTTCGAAGCGCCGCACACTACGAACGCTCCATACGTTTGATGTCAAAAAATAGAAGGAGTTGTCGTAGAACTAAAATTTTTATGCTATTAGGGTTCATATGCACCTAACCGATTTTGTAAAAATTTGTTAACAGCAAATTGAATATGTCAAATGTTTATCATGGCTGGTTTGTCATTATCTAAGTTTAAATAATATGCTGATGGTATTTTCGAAAATGTGTATACCAAACAATTTCCTTATCTATATACTTATCCATATACACTAGACTGGCCGTTAAGTTTGATGTCAAAAAATAGAAGGAGTTGTCGTAGAACTTAAATTTTTTGCAAGACTAATTACACAGGCCGACATGATTTTACTTCTATATTCTCATATAGTTTTTATACATAAATGGATCATTCTAAGCACAATGGCGTTCTCAGTTTTTTGCCATCACGTCAGGTTTTTTTAGAAATTGCAAAAATGCGAAATCCGATCTTTACGCCGTTTTTATACTATAACTCTTGAAATAATGCAGGTACAAAGTTCTTCTATTCACTTTTCGACAGACAATTGAACACCCAACAACTTTTATTACACTAGTTTTTTCAATTTAAGCTAAAATAAAAAAGTTATATTGCCTCAAAGTCAAAAAATCGATCCCAGTTGGGATGATTTCAACATTTTTTTTCTGACAACATTGTTTACAGACGTCCTAAAAATAAATTTTTTTTTTCGGAAAATTTGACAATTTGGTCCTCTTCCATAAAGGAACAATCTGCAGGGGTGCACTTAGAACCACTCTACTATGTATAGATTGATTTGCTACGAATGACATTTTTTTTTTTTTTAAAGCATTTATATTATAAATATGGTATACATTTTATATGTAGACTTTGATAGTATTTTTTTGGGGAATTTTAAAAAGAGGTATTTTTTATGGAACCTATTTTTTTATTTTAAAAATTGTGTAAAATCCCCTTTTGGTGGTCAATATATTCAAACAGATATCGCTGCGACATAGCTCCATTCAATTAGAAGAAATGTGCCATACATAATTTTTCAATAGGAATGACCCTTCAATGGTAATGGTTATTCCGCCGAAAATACTGAGTGCAGAGCCAAACAAAAAAACACGGGTCTTAAATTTTAATTAGTAGATCCCGCAAAAATTTGGTTTTCATTTTTGAAGAGGAAGCGGTACAAAAAGGTAAAAGTCATATGGATTGTCCCATCTATATATATAAAAGAGACGTGTATGTTTGTCACCAGTAGACGCGAAAACTACAGCACCATTTCTCACCATAATTTATATATGTGTTCTAGGGGTCGTGAGTCGTGACATAGGATAGGTTTTGACACGCCCACTTTTACCGCCCACAAGTTAGTAAAAACTGCTATATCTCAGTCGTTTTTGATCACAAGAAAATGAAATTTGCCATGAACATACTATAAGACTCCAGCCATAATCTGGGCTACAAATGGCCTGGAATAGACAATGGGGCGTGGCACCGCCCATACAAGTCAATATTTGAAAATGCTGTAATAGCGCTCCCACACAATGTTTTCCAACGAAATTTGGCAGATGACTTCATGGTTTCAACTCTAAGCTAAATGCAACACATCGGCGTAATTGGACAAAGGAGCGTGGAACCGCCCATACAAACCAATATTTAAAATTGCTGCAACTGGCCTCTCATTTAATGTTTTCCAACAAAATTTGGCAAATGGTTTCATGGTTTCAACTCTAAGCTAAATGCAACATATCGGCGTAATTGGACAAAGGGGCGCGGTACCGCCCATACAAACCAATATTTCAAATTGCTGTAACTGCCCTCTCATTTAATGTTTTACAACAAAATTTGGCAAATGGTTTCATGGTTTCAACTCTAAGCTAAATACAACTTATCGGCGTAATTGGACAAAGGGGCGTGGCACCGCCCATTCAATTCAATACTTCAAAGTGCCATTATTGGGCTCCCATTGAATATTCTTCAACGGGAAATGGTTACATGCCTTCAATGCAACATATTGGAATTGGACAGCGGGGCGTAGCACTTTTCATTCAATTCAATATTTCAAAATGCTACACTTCGGCTCCCAATAAAAATATGTGACAAATGTTTGCATTAATTTATTATGACCTTAAATGCAAAAAGAACTTTTTTAGGGGCAGCAAAGCGGACCGGGCCCTGCTAGTATGTTATAAAAATAATAATGAAACTTTAACCGATTTTAGATTTTTGTGACTTTATGGACACGGGTTTTCACTTCTTCATATTCACAAAAAAATACTATTTAATTTGGTTAATATGATACCTTTACTATTGAAATAATAGTAGAAACTAAATTAATTAATAAGAAAAGCTTTTTCGAATTCATATTTGATCAGCTATTTCTGTTAATTCTACTTTGATTTCAATAAAAAGGGTATCCAAAAATATGACCAAATTTAATAGTATTTTTTTTTGAGTGTAGGTGCGCAATATAGTAATTCAACCAAATCTTGATAAAGTTGAAAAAATTTAAAACAGTTTCAAGTTTTTATAATTATAGTCGTAGGTCATTGCAGTGGATTGGTCTGTACATGGCTGTAAAGACCTTTTCTTCCTCTTTCAATAGCATGTTTAGAATTAAAAATCGACCGAAAATTTTTCAGTTCTCAAATCTATTAACTCTATCAAAATCTCCAAAAAAATAGGGATTGATTCTGAATATATCCTATGTAGCAAGCATTATAAGTGTATGTTAGTTACGAGTAGACGCGAAAACTAAAGCACCGATTCTCACCAAAATTTATAAACACATGTGCTAAAAACGAATTTTAAAACGCAAATGTTAAATTTTAAAACATTTTTTTTCAAAAAAAAAAAATTTTTTTTTCAAAACAAAAAATTTTTTTTTGTTTTTTTTGTTTGCAATTATTTTATTTGTTTATATTTAGTTAACATTTTATTTCCTCAAATTCGAGACCGGATTCGAACCCACGCCTACAGAGTTTTAATGGCGCGCTAAACGCTCAACAGGTTGGTCTACTGCTATCATTATTTAACAGAGTCTAAATGTATTATATATGATCGGGATTGACAGATTCTGTTAGAGGGTGTTAAAAAAGAGTACCCGTGTCTCGCAGTTTTTCTGGATCAGTTCTTAAAACCGTTTAAATCGCATTTATGCATTTTGCATATTTCTCATGCACAATTTTTTCAAATATTATAACCCCCTTTTTGGGGGGGTTAAAAAAAATTGTTTTTTTCTGAATATATACCTACAATTTTATGACGAGAGCAAAATTTAAAAGAAAACCCAATTATTGATTACCGTTCACAAAGGCCACCTCCTCCCAACCCCCAAAGGCCCAAAGGGGAGGAGAACCCCTTTTGTATTATCTAATAATGACTTGTCGAAATCATAAAATGAAAGAAAAATGCATTGTTCTTACTTTGCAAATTTTCAAACTAAGGAAGCAATTAATTTTTTTGTCAGATTTCAAATTAAAAAGCAGCCTTTGCATTTTTATTTATATCGAGAATGACTTTCGATTTTACAATAATTCGAGGTTCGCAAAAGGAAGAAGTCACGGAAAATATATGTTTGTGAAGTTAATGATAAACAAATAAGTGAAAATGTGTAATTCGTCGAAGCGAAGGGGTTCACCTCCCTACGTAGGTGTATGGGAGCCTCCCAAAGAAGAGAAAAACATTGCCAAAAACATGCCTGAGGCAATAATGTATATGATTGGATATTTGATATTAATAGGAGTATTCACCATCCTGCGTACTTGTGTAGATTTGTACTTTTCTAAAAACATAAGCACCAAAATGTACAAAGCTACACAAGTACAAGACATCGGCTGCATCCAACTAATTCGAGTGTGCAAAACCTCAATTTCAGGTGCGGCCAGAACTCGAAGAATTTATGTTACCAGCTTCTGCATCTCCTTTGCCATGTTTTCGTTCTCCTTCATGACAATCGAACGATCGAGTTTCATATTGTTGTTGTTCTCTTTGACAATCAGCTCAATGTAGCAGTCAGCAGCCAGACAATGCGAAAACCCACGCGTAGGGTGACCAGATGGTTATCGAAAATATTCGACTTTTCTATGAAAGTGGAATATTTATATTTTACTTCATAGTTTTTATATTCCACATGGAAAATTGAACATTCTGTTTTTATTCCGCTTGATAAATTTAATATTTATTCCACTTTGTACAATGAATATAAAATGGTTTTTCAAACAGTGAAATTTTCCACTTGGCTCAAAAATATTCCAGAAGTGGTCACACTGATACTTTAACCACTTGTGGCACCGGCGAAATAGAGATCGTTTACTTGAAGTTACTCGGTTCCACGAACGAATACATTTCCGATAAGCGCATAAGTGGAATTCTATTTGTGTTTTTGGTTTAATGGTGAAATGTTCAAAAGTGAAACCGAAAATGTGCTGAAAATGTCCATTTTCGCTATGGAAAAACTGTCAAAACTGTCGGCTTAGTGAGAATATAGTATTCAAGTAAAATTTGTCCAATAAATATAAATACATCTTTCGATGGGTACTAAAATTCATAGAAAGAATACAAAGAATCGAATACAAAGTATTCGACGAGTACTACATCACAAACAAGAAAGCTAAAGAATGGAAGGCGTCAAAATACTTAAAGTTGAGTGCGAAGGATAGAAAAAAATTGTGTGCGTGATATTCGATGGCGTAGACTAGGTCTAGGTAAGTCTTCAATACATGTCAAATGTATTTTAAATTATAAATTATTAAATTTCCCGGAGATTCCACAACTCTGGAGCCAGAACATCACCAGTGTGCGCCCACATTTGAGTCTGCCGCAATATCCCATCAGAAGTGGCTAAAACGTACTCCGTTCTATTTCAAAAGGGTCACTTGGCGAAAGGCTGGAATAATATCAAGGAGAATAAAAGCAAAACCGATCGAAAAGAGTAAGTGTATTGTTTCTGTTATTTTAATTAAATAAATTTATATAAAATTTTAAAGTGTGTTTTATTTCATCATCTTATTTTCAATCATAGAATTGTTACCATCAAATCATATAATGGTTGCTTTTCAACCATATAATGGTTACTGATCAATCATATTATGATCACACTGCAACCATGCACATGATAGGTTTCTATCATATACATGATAGATTCCAATCATTTCGCCAATCATTATATGGTCCCCTTAAAATATGATTAGGTCAACAATGTTTTTTCTCTGCGTGTATATACTTATCCATACCGGGCACGCGTCCTTATGGGCGTTACTTACGTTGTGTCAAAGTTTGTATACCCTGCCACAGTGAGTGTGGGGTATAAAAATGTGAATCATTGAACAGAAAAGTAATCGCGTTATGAGAAAGAGTGTTTATCACAAAAGTCTGTGTTCACAATAGAATACTTCTAGAATTATACTGTTAGTGATCTGAAAGGAGTGAATAGAATAGTAGTTTATTTAAGTGCTAAACAATTCAAAAATCATTATGCTATTAGGGTTCATATGCACCTAACCGATTTTGTAAAAATTTGTTAACAGCAAATTCAATGTGTCAAATGTTTATCATGGCTGGTTTGTCATTATCTAAGTTTAAATAATATGCTGATGGTATTTTCGAAAATGTGTATACCAAACAATTTCCTTATCTATATACTTATCCACTAGACTGGCCGTTAAAAATAGATTTCGAAGCGCCGCACACTACGAACGCTCCATACGTTTGATGTCAAAAAATAGAAGGAGTTGTCGTAGAACTTAAATTCTTTGCAAGACTAATTACACAGGCCTACATGATTTTACTTTTTATACATAAATGGATCATTCTAAGCACAATGGCGTTCTCAGTTTTTTGCCATCATGTCAGGTTTTTTTAGAAACTGCAAGAATGCGAAATCCGATCTTTTTTTTTCTATTCCATTTTCGACAGACAATTGAACACCCAACAACTTTTATTACACTAGTTTTTTCAATTTAAGCTACAATAAAAAAGTTATATTGCATCAGAGTCAAAAAATTGCTTTTTTGAGATAAAATTCGTACTTTGTGTGTAAAATTGTATCTTTATATTGCGTTGTTTATTGAGAAATTCTCTACAAGTTTGCCATACACTAAAAAAAAATCAAAAAATTCAAATATTTAATTGTACTCCGCCAGTTGATTCCTCTGGTCGAGAAACTTTTTACCACTGATTTTTCATACACCCTGTATATTTATGTAGCGGTTTTTTGACGGCGATGGAGTGGCGGTCAAAAAAGTTACTGTTCATTTTGACAGTTTTAAAAATTTTAAGATAAAAAAAAAAACTTATTATTTTTGCACTCCTCTAAAAGTTTTTGTTTTGCGAAAATGTGGCGAAGAATTTGCAAAAATGATCCCAATACATTTTGCTATATTTGCGGCAATTGTACGACAGCAAAACAACGACGAATAATAACCAATTTTGCTACACGAACGAATATGATTTCACTGAAAACAATGCGTTCGCGAAGAAGAACATGAGTCATAGACTACCACTAAATCTACGGCAGTTCATGGGGTTCATTTAAACTTGTACAACCCCCAGCAGCATATTCGCCTACGTAATAAAGTACAATTAAATATTTGAATTTTTTGATTTTTTTAGCGACATATTTTTAAATTGATTAACTATTTCTAGACCGTTATCTGGACGTCTGATGGAAAAACTGTGTATGGCAAACTTGTAGAGAATTTCTCAATAAACAACGCCATATAAATTTTAAAGATACAATTTTAGTTTTTTTTTTAATTGACCACAAAGTAAATATTTTTTTCTCAAAAAAATCGATTTTTTGACTTTGAGGCAATATAACTTTTTTATTGTAGCTTAAATAGAAAAAACTAGTGTAATAAAAGTTGTTATGTGTTCAATTGTCTGTCGAAAATAGAATAGAAGAACTTTGTACCTGCATTCTTTCAAGAGTTATAGTATAAAAAGCGTAAAAATCGTATTTCGCATTTTTGCAGTTTCTCAAAAAACCTGACGTGATGGCGAATTTATATATAAAAACTATATGAGAATATAGAAGTAGTAAACACTTCGAAATATGACGGCCTGTGTTATTGTGTGCAAATTAAGGAAAAAAAAGACCAAAAAAAATGTGTTACAATTAACATATGAACTTAAAATTTTGGTCACGTATACTAACAAATATGACAAGCTGAATTATCAAAGGTGGGCGTCGCGGGTGGTTTTTTCGCCCACCTGATTTCACAAATCCCAACAAATCAGCTGTAAAGTGTTGAAGTGTTATATGCCCAAAATTTTAATATAATATGCGCTGAACAGGTCTGCTTCGTATATGTCGATATTAATGTTTTAAGATGATAGCAAACATTTTATTTTATTTTTTAATCGTAAATTATGTAAATTATTAAAGTTTTCAGTATTAATAATAAAACTATGAAGTGTACTTTTTGGCAACAAAAATTTTGAGTTGATAAACTTTTTATATTAAACTGTTTTGTATGTCTCAAAAGAGTACACATCCTAAAAGTATGCACAAAATATTTTTTGAAAAAAAAACCAATTTGAGATTTTTTTTCGGAGACGGTGAGACATAATTTCTTACTAAAAATCGAGGAGCACGTACGAGCACCTAGATTTGGAAGAAATTTAAAGTGGACATATTCACCATTGATTTGATATCAAAGATTAATAATGTAATTATTATTTACATAATGTAATTAAGTAAAATTATTTTTGAAACATTCAAGCTAATTTGAAAATTTAAAACTAAAAAGCTTTGAAAATTGAAATGCATAAGCACGAAGTAAATAACAAAGAACCATTCTTACTAAATATTCAAACATAAAAATTTTACATTTGTGTTTTTGTCCCTTTTCTTATTTCGAAAGTTTTCTTTGACTAGATCTTGATTCGTTTGTTTTGATTATTTTTATACCCTACACACTAGTGTCCAAGGGTATATTGTTTTTGTCACACCGTTTGTAACGCCTATAAGGAGGTGTGTCCGGTATGGAAAAGTATATATATTCTTGATCAGCATCACCTCCTGAGTCCATTAGTCCATGTTCGTCTGTCCGTCTGTCTGTCATTTCGCACGATAACTGTCGTAGCTTTTGAGCTATCGACTCCAAATTTTGGGATTCCTCTTGTTTTGGCGAATGATTGGACGGTATTGAAAATGGGCAACATCGGATAAGAGCCACGCCTACCTCCCATACAAAATAGACGCCACATTTGTATTATTTTCGTTTATTTTGAGAAATACTGAACCGATTTGGACGCGGTTTTGTGCATTGGGTTGGAAATGAGGTCGGGAACGAAATGGGAATGAAACTGGAACCACGCCTACCTCCCATACAAAATAGACGCCACATTTGTATTATTTTCGTTTATTTTGAGAAATACTGAACCGATTTGGACGCGGTTTTGTGCATTGGGTTGGAAATGAGGTCGGGAACGAAATGGGAATGAAACTGGAACGAAATGGAATTGAACCGGAACAAAATGGAATTGGAACAACATTAAAAAATGGATCAGGAAATTCAAATTATCGATAAATATTGGAAAAAAAGCCCTGTGCCAAATATTATGTCGAACGGACGTGTTTTAATCGGTCCCGCAGAAATAATCAAATTACTTTGTGAAATAGTAGCAACAACCCTTCAAAAAATCACGCGAAAAAGACGCTAAAACGATACAAGGAAAAAAAGTGCAAGTGGCGAAGCCACTGCAAATACGAAAAAACTAAACAAATAAAAAAGATTTGTGTAAAAATTATGTCAGTGAATCATTCCCCCTAAAAAAACAGGAATTCTCTCACAGAGAATTCAACATCCCGCTCAAAACAAGTGCTTGAATCAGCATCAGCTAGTGATAGTGAAAACACGGCGAATTCACAAATAAAAGCTTTGGCCATGCGAATGCATCACAACCTGTATTTGTTACCCTTCCCGCCAATAGTGCATCTGCAGAAACAACTATACCAAAGAGTCTATCGTCAGGCACTCTTTGCTAACTCTCCCGCATCGCCATCGGGCGCTCTCTCATGGAGCAAACAATGTAAAAGCCCTATACCGTAGACCCAGCAGGCAGCGAATATGACGGCATTTTTAGCATCACAAACAAATTTGGCAAGTACAATTACTACTAATACTCTTAGGCCAGACCCAATTAAGAAATTAAATGAATTATCTGAGAACAAAAGCCCTTTGAATAAGCCTCAGTCAGCAAATACGAGTGATGCAATTGGCACAAACCCTACAGAGAAAAACACTCTACGTGTGGCAGTGCAGACAGGCATGCACCGCTACCTGCAAAAGCAAGACCCTTCATTGCAAAAACGTAAAACTACTCCTCCCAAAAATACGAGTACGCCTAAGGTTTTAAAGACAAAGCCCAGTATCCAGCCCATAAATCTTGGGCCAAATAGATATTCACTATTATATGAAGAGGAAAATTCAGACCCGAAACCCAAGACGTCAAAGCCGCCAATTTATCTCAGGGAAAAAAACTCGAATTCCCTTGTTACTCTGATGACACAAATTGCAGGTTCCAACAGTTTTCATCTGATGTCTATTCTCAAGGGCGCCATCCATGAAACTAAAATACAAATCTATAATGAGGCAGATTTTCGCAAATTAGTGGATCATTTCGATAAATGTAAAAAGAGCTATTACACATACCAACTCAAAAGTAGCAAAGGTCTATCGGTTGTTCTAAGATGTGTAGACTCGTTTTTCGAATATATCGATGTGAAAGCGGCATTAATTGCATTAAAATTCCAAGTTAGATCTGTGTCTAACCTTCTAAATAAGGAAAAATTACCCCAACCTCTTTTTCGCATCGAATTGGAATTCGACCCTAAGACCCTGCAAAAAAGTGAACCCCACCCTATATACAATCTGCGATATTTACTACACCGTAGAATCAGTGTTGAGGAGCCGCATAAACGTCGAGGCCCAATACAATGCCAAAACTGCCAAGAATTTGGTCATTCGAAAAAATACTGTACACTTCCCAGTGTTTGTGTTATTTGTGGTGACCTTCACCAGACCCAAGTGTGTACCTAATCGAGAGAAGACGTAAATGTTAGACATTGTAGTAACTGCAATGGAAATCACACTGCCAACTACAGAGGGTGTTCAGTCTACAAAACCCTTAAAAATAAGGTTATTACCGAACCGAAGCCCTTAAGCGCAATAGCTACAAAGAGGTCAAACCCTACTCCAGCCAATTTTGCGCAGATGAAATGCCACACCACAACAGCAACAATTTTCATACGCAAATGTACTCAAAGGCAATACCCAAGACCCTCCAGTTATTCAGCCCACCCAACAGAACATTGGCCTTGAACAAACACTACAGATGTTTATGCAAAACATGTCGCAGTTTATGAACGGCATGCAAACTATGATGCAGACCCTAATAAAAAATAAGCCATGAATGCGATAAAAATATCCTTCTGGAACGCGAACGGCTCATGCCAACATAAATTGGAACTTATTCAATTTCTCATACTGTATAGATGTAATGCTAATTTCAGAGACCCATTTGACCCAAAAAAACCTTTTTTAATATACCCGGATACAAGCTCTATGACACCAAACACCCAGGTGGAAAAGCACGAGGCGGATCAGCGATTCTAATTAGGGACAGAATCAAACACTACGTTCTGCAGGATTTTTGCACCGAATATTTGCAAGCCACCAGTATTTGTCTTGATGAGTACATAAAAGGATTGACAATATCGGCAATTTATTGTCCACCCAGATTCAAAATTACTGAACAGCAGTTTCAGACATTTTTTGCGACCCTTGGCCAAAAGTTTCTCGCAGCCGGAGATTACAATGCCAAACACACTTACTGGGGCTCTTGACTGGTTTCTCCAAAGGGAAGGTTACTCTGTAATACCACCAGCAGACTCGACCTTGATGTGGTTTCGTCAGGCACGCCAACATATTGGCCATCAGATAGACGCAAAATTCCTGATGTTATTGATTTTGCAATAATAAAGACACTTAAACGAACTCAACTGGCTATTGAGTCTTCAGTGGAACTCTCGTCTTACCATACACCTACAATTATTACTGTGAAATGTGCGCCAAGTTCAGAAGTCAACCGACCGGACAGGATCACCAGCAAACATACGAACTGGCTTAAATTTAGGAAATATATAAGTGAGCATATTACCCTAAATGTGTCACTGAAAACTGAGGAACAACTGAATGCGGCAGAAAAGAGATCAATAAGGCGTGATCACCATATCTGAAAAAAAAGCTGACCCTCATTACACGAAAACTCCAAAATGAACTTAAGGCGAAAAACTAGAATGATCTGCATCAATTCATGGAAAAGCTTCGTTTACCAAACGGAGACTTGGCTAGAAGTGATGCCGAAAAAGGTACTGCTTTTGCAAGTCACCTACAAAATACATTTACTTCAAATCCCCCAACTGCAAATCACCCGTTACCGCAGCTCGCAACCAGGTCAAATTTTAACCCACTACACTGCAAAGTGAACCTATCTTTTGGTGTGTAATTTTACACACAACACACATTTTTAAGTGTATATTTCTTTTGATAAATAAAAAAAACACACATTCAAGATTTTGGCATGTTCTATTAACACGCATGAGTGTTTTTTAAAAGCACTTACATACACGCAAAGTAGTGTGTAAAATGTGTCTACAAGTTTTACACACTTTAGGTGTGTATGATTAACATATTTCACTTTGCAGTGTAGTCATAAGAAGAAAAGCACTTATTGTTGATATTGCCAAGTTGAACCCAAAAAAAGCTCCAGGTCATGACTTAATAACGGCTAAAACGGCGAAAGAGCTGCCATCAATTGCTGTTACTCACTTATTACGCATATATAATGCTATGTTAAGAATAGGTCACCAATCAACTGACTGGAAGCTGTCGCAGATCACGATGATCCCAAAACCGGGAAAGGACCCTACAAACGTGAGTTCATATCGCCCAATAAGCTTACTCTCTAACCTATCAAAACTTTTTGAGAAAATTTTTGTCAAAATTGTTTTACCCACAATACTTGCTAAAGGAGAAATACCCAATCACCAATTCGGATTTAGAGAAAAGCACGGCACAATGAACCTGTCATTGTTGACTTGATTAAAAAAAATTCGAAAAAAGCAATACTGCTCAGCAGTATTCCTCGACATCACCCAAGCCTTTGATAAGGTATGGCATAGAGGATTGATATCCAAACTACAGAAACTATTACCCGAAATCATGCTTGACAACTACTTGACTCACAGAAAATTTGTAGTTAAACATAAAAGTTTCGTTTCTCGTATATTTGATATTCTTGCCGGTGTACCCCAAGGCAGCGTCCTCAGACCCCTACTATAAATACTCTGTACAGCTGATATGCCTTTTTATGATCAGACCCTCATCTAAACATTTGCCGACGACACCGCAATATTGTGCTTACACTCAGACCCCAAAATGGCATCACAACACGTGCAACAGCATTTAAACACATTGCAAAATTGGTTATTACAGTGGAGAATTAAAGTCAATGAGTCTAAAAGCGCACATATAACCTTCACCCTAAAGAAACCCACTTGTCCCACGCTTAAAATAAATGATAGTGTTATACCACAATGTACCGAAACTAAATATCTTGGTATGCATCTCGATCGCAGACTCACCTGGAAAAAAAACATCGGGACTAAAATTACACAAATTAAACTTAAATAAAAAAAGAGTAAAATACAAGTTTTTTAAAATATAACCCTTTAACCGACTAAAAAGCAGAAAATAAATTTCCTTTAAATTAATTTCAGCAATTTCGATTTAAAATTATGGGTTTTTGGCTATTTTCCTCCTAATATCTTTGCAGATTTTGAAGTCGCCAAAAACCCTTAATTTAAAATCGAAAATGCTGAAATTAATTTTCTGCTTTTTAGTCGGTTAAAGGTTTATATTTTAAAAAACTTGTATTTTACTCTTTTTTTATTTTCATCTTTTTTTTTTTTTTTTAATATTTTTTTCTTCCCCCTTTTTCCTCCCTTTTTTCCTCTTTTTTCCTCTTTTTTCCGAATGCGAACCTAAGTAAAAAATTTCAGCCTTGTAGCTTACAAAATACGAAAGTTAGAACTTTTAATTGGCTCCATCCCGCTCCCCTTTGCCCCCACACCCCCCTTTCCAAAGGGTACACAATTTCATTTTGTCAATAAGAACCCACCTACCAAATTTCATCATTGCAGCTTGAAGGAATTGGAAGTTATGCCATGTTTTAAAAAAGGGGTTTGAGTCCCCCCACGGCCCCCTACGCCTCTGATGGACCCCAAAATTTAATATAATGCATTGTCACCGGACTTCTATCAGTGTTATTTCAGCTCTCTTGCTCATGTGGAAGTGTATGAAAAAGCTCGCCGCAGATTTGAGGATATATATATATATATAGTCCACCCAAAGTAAGTTAATATAAGGGTTATAAAAAATCGAACTCAATTGCAATCTAGGCTCAACACCGCATATAAAATCCTTCTGTACAAAAATGTAATTAAAACCCATATGGGCACATGGAATTGAACTCTAGGGAACAGCATTGTTAAATGTTAATTAAATTGTAAAATTCCATCAATAAAAATTATTGTTAGTTCTAAGTATTTAAAAAGATCCAAAACAAAATATTAAGTTTAAAAAAAAAAAAAACAAAACAATTTTGATTGGATTTTTAATATTAAATATGCATCGGATAGGGGAGAAATATGTTAACTTTTTGCAATCGGATGTAAACTCATCACGGTAGACTTGAAACTATTCAGAAATTTAATTTTTTTTTACATTTTTTCTACTTTAACATAAGTTTTTAAAAAAAATATGTTTCTAATATCAAATGCATATTTAATATTAAAAATCCAATTAAAACTGTATTTTTGAAGAATTATTATGTACATGACGAAAATGCCAAATGCATAAATGCGATTTAAACGGTTTTAAGAATTGATTTAGAAAAACTGTGAGACACGGGTACTCTTTTTTAACCTCCTCTAACAGAATCTATCAGTCCTGATCATGTGTTTTTTAGTGTCGAACGGTGTTATATAGACCTTGTCCCTGGTCCAGAAATTTGACGGGAGGTGAAAGCAACGTTGCTGCTTGGATTGTGTTGGCTCAAGCGTACGAGGCCCAAGTCAAACCGACGGATGGCTGACCAGGTCAAGCGTGCTAGGCCCAAGTCCATCCGCGCTGCAGCCTTGTGCTTCAGATGATGGCTCAAGCGAACTAGGCTCAAGTCCATCCATATCTTCGTTGTATTGGGATGGCTCAAGCGAACGAGGCTCAAGTCCATCCATCTTTTTGTTGTATTGGAATGGCTCAAGCGAACTAGGCTCAAGTCCATCCATCTTTTCTTCTTTTTATTAAAATTCCAAAGACTTTTCTTTGAGCCTTCCTGAAGTTCCCGCAAATCTGACGCCTGAGATTTGATTGAAGTATACCGAATTTTTTTTTTTTTTTTTAATAGTAATTTTATTCAATTGAATCACCTAATAATAACTTAGGTCTAACAATGATTTTTCAAAAATTCAGAAATTCAGCTTATTTTTATAATATTCAGATTAAAACTATTTGCCCTATATCCATTGATTTAGGCAATGTAGAGTTATCGTAACTAATATATGGGGAATATATTAGTTTCGTTTGAGACGTGAGGGATTCAGAGGTCTCAGTAAATTTCTAGCTAGAATGTTTGGGTGAAACATGAGCTTCTGCTTGTACTTCGAGGTAAGTTTCGGAATTTCGTCTTTTACTGCAGGTATATTCAGGTCTCTGTGGATGTTAGTATTTTTTATATACCAAGGGGCTCTGGCAATTTGTCTCAGGATTTTTGATTGGACTCTCTGGAGTTTTACCACGTTCGAGGCAGTGCCCCAGAGTTCAATTCCATACGTCCATATGGGTTTTATTATACTTTTGTATATTTGGACTTTGTATGTGAGATTTAGCTTTGATGCCCTTGAGATTAGCCAATTTAGTTCTAATTGCTTTAATTTGATCTGAGTGATTTTGGATTCAATATGTTTATGCCATGTGAGTCGGCGATCGAGATGCATTCCAAGATACTTGGTTTCGGAACTTTCAGGGACGACTTTATCTTTAGAGCAGGACACGTGCCCCTTCTTAGATTGAAGGTTAAGTGACAGCTTTTGGATTCATTGACCTTGATTTTCCATCGATGTAGCCAATTACTTAGAGTGTCCAAGTATTTTTGCACGTATAGAGATGCCATGTCTGGGTTTGAGTGAGAGCACATGATAGCAGTGTCATCAGCAAAAGTCGATATGAGAGTTCTATCACTTTTAGGCATATCTGCAGTATAGAGAATATATAGCAGGGGCGCGAGGACACTGCCTTGTGATACTCCGGTCAGTATTTCGTATTTTCGGGAGACAAAGCTTTTGTATTTTACTACAATTTTTCTATTCGTGAGGTAGTTTTTGAGTAGACAGTGCATATTAGCGGGAAGAATATGCTGTAGTTTGTAACTAAGTCCTTCGTGCCAGACTTTTTCGAAGGCCTGGGTGATATCGAGGAAAACAGCGGAGCAATACTGTTTATTTTCGAAAGTGCCTTTCATTGAGTCAACAATGCGGTGCACTTGCTCAATAGTGCCATGCTTTTCGCGGAAGCCAAACTGGTGTTCGGGAATCACTTGTTTTTCTAGAATTTTCGGTAGAATCAATTTTATTAAAAGTTTTTCGAAGAGTTTCGATATTACAGAGAGCAAACTTATAGGCCGGTATGACGTCACATTACTGGGATCTTTTCCAGGTTTGGGAATCATTGTAACTTGAGATAGTTTCCAATCATCTGGGTAGTGACATGTTCTGAGAATCGCGTTAAATATTGCAACTGTTGGCAGTTCTTTTATCATTGTTGGCGTTATCAAGTCCGGTCCTGGTGCTTTTTTCGGGTCCAAGCTTTTGTTTATTGCCTCCATAAGTTCGATTTTTTTAATCGCGATTGTACAAGAGGTATTATGTGCGATTAATGTTGGTATTGGGATATCACCAGCTGTCGTGTTCGGGGTGAACACGGTTTTTAGGTGGTTGGCAAAAGCTGCACCCTTTTCTGAATCGCTTCTGGCCCAGTTTCCATTTGGCAGCCTTAGAGGGGGTTCTGTCAGTATTGGTTTTTTCATATTTTTTGCAGCTCGCCAGAGCGAGTAGTTTGTTGATTTTGTGGGTGCGAGATGTTCAACAAATAGCTGGAATTCTCTTTCGGATTTCCTCTCAAGCTGCTTTTTTAGAATTCGAGAGACATCATTAAGCTGTTTTTTCAGATTTGGGGATCTGTTGTTTTGCCAATCGCGACGTATTTTCCTTTTATTTTTTATTAACTGCTCTATGTCCTTTGGAGTACACTTTGCATAGCTGCGAGTTGAGCTTTTTGGGATTTGGGCGGGAGTGGCCGCTGCAGCTGCTTGGGAAAGCAAGAGTGTGAAATTACTAACAGCTGTGTGTATTTCAACTTTCGTTTTTAGTGACACATTAGGGATAATGTGGGAGCTTATATACTTTCGATATTTGAGCCAGTTTGTGAGTTTGCTGGTCAGTTTATCTGGTGGATTGGCCTCAGAACTTGGCGCATACTTTATTGTGATAACAGTAGGCGTATGATCTGATGAGAGATCTAGAGAGGATTCAATAAACAATTGGCTCCTTTTTACAGTTTTGAAGACTGCAAAGTCAATGACATCGGGGGTTTTGCGACTGTCAGTTGGCCAGTAAGTTGGCGTGCCAGAAGAGATCACGTCAAGACCGAGTCTGTTGACAGTGTTCAACAGGAGCCTGCCCTTTGGCGATATAAGGCGAGAACCCCAATATGTATGTTTGGCGTTGAAATCGCCGGCAACGAGATACTTTTGTCCAAGAGAATGGAAAAAAGTCTGGAATTGTTGCTCAGATATTTTGTGTCTGGGCGGGCAGTATATAGCTGTTAATGTTAGGCCTTTTAAGTATTCATCGAGAGAAATACTTGTCGCTTGGATATATTCTGTGCAATAATTCTGGAGAGCGTAATGTTTTATACGACTTTTAATGAGAATGGCGGTTCCACCTCTAGCGTTTCCGCTTGGATGCTTTGTGTCATAGAGTCTGTATCCTGGTAAGTTGAAAAAGTGTTTTTCAGTGAAATGTGTTTCAGAAATTAGCATAACGTCTATGCTGGACTCTTTCAAGAACTCGAGAAGTTCTAGTTTGTGATGACACAGGCCGTTTGCATTCCAGAATGATATTTTTAAACCATTCATGGCTTAGACATGAGATGTTGTAGTAAAAGACTTTGATTCTTTATCATTTCTTGCATCATATTTTGCATACCAGACATAAATTGAGACATATTTTGCATGAATATTTGTAGAGTTTGTTCAAGGCTACTACTAGGAGGAGCAGGTTGCGCGTGCACAGTGGCAGAGTGACCGCTTTTTAAGGCACTGGCGTAGGAAACGCCTTGTTTTGTAAGTGGGTTTGCGAAGGATTGTGCAGCGGATAGCGGAGGAAATTTTTGGGTTTTCCATGTTTCATGTTTTTGCGTAACATTTTCCGTCTTTTTTATGAAGCTTTGATAGACTGCACAGCCTCTATAGTTAGCAGTGTGATTGCCACCGCAATTACTACATTTTTTAATAGTGGAATCCTCTTTTGTTTTTGTGCACGAACCTGTTTCGTGGAGGTCTCCACAAATTACGCACACGCTGGGAAGAGTGCAGTAAGACTTTGTGTGGCCGTATTCTTGGCAGTTATGACACTGAATCGGTCCACTGCGCTTGTGAGGCACTTCAATTGTGATTTTGCGATGTAGCAGATATCGGGTGGGGTTCACCTTTTTTGAGCAATTTTGGGTCGAACTCTAGTTCCACACGAAAAAGGGGTTGTGGGATTTTTTTTTGATTCTGGATATTGAATACGGACTTTATTTGGAAGCCTTCATCGCTTATATTTTGAGTTATATCTTTGATGAGCGAATTAGAGTTTCGCTCACGCAGGTAGATAGGTGGGGGTTTTTGCGATTTCGGCTTGGGATCCGAATCATTTTCTTCAGCAAGAATCGCATATCGATTTTGCCCAAGCTCGAGATATGGTTTAACGGGATTCGTCTTTTGAATTTTTGCGGAATGCCTATTCCCATTAGGGGGGGACGATAGTACTCGCTTTGCGAAGTAAATGTTGATTCCTGTCTGCACTGTCGGCATTTTGCTCTTTTGACCTGTATTAATGGAGCGAGTAGCGACCTTTGTTATGCGATTAGCGATTTCAGAAAATCCGCTATTCGTCTCACTTGAGTTAGGAATGGGGGTAAGGCCTACGGGGATTTCAATATATTTACTAGGGGTATCAACCAAAGAAATTGACGATACAGAGTTACCTGTGTTTGCGTGTGCAGTATCGCTGTGGGAACTCCACTGTATATCTGGCGAGGGAATTTGAATAGGTTGTTGTTGTTGCGGAAGCTGCTGCTGCGCACCGTCTTGCTGTGGATGCTTTTGCTGCAGGGGTTGCAAAAGTTGTTGTTGTAGTTGCAGCTGCTGATGAGCTGTACCATTTCGTCCACTGTCTACTGATGACGGAGGGGTACGTTGCATGACGAGCGGTCACACTGGTACTAATTTCGCGTTTTTAAGGTTCTGGTCACCCTAATTAGAAAAGCGACGCATAGATGGCGCGATGCGGTTTGTGTACTCGCTGATCGCTGCAAACAGATGTTTTTTGGGATATTTTTTTCCGAGGGAAATTTTAACGTCAACGCTGTGTTGACTTTGCTGTCAGTGGATCAGCTGATTATATTTTGTTTATAAAGAATGTGTAATGTTTTAGCAGATATGTTGCGCGGTATAAAGTTTTTGTTGATGAAGCGAATTCGAATTGTGATTTTATTTGGCAACAATTTTTGGTTTGGTTTTTAATTTCACAAAAGTGTTCAAGCAAGTGATCGCGAGCCCTATGCAAACGCGTCACTGTACTATCGCACGAAGCCTCGGGGTTGTTTCAATATTTTTAGAGTAGAATTTCCGATATAAAAAATTGATTTTATGAGAGCAGATTTTTTATTCGCACAACCGATTGAACTGACGTATACCGAATATGTCGGATTAATTGAAACCCCATTAGGGTGCAAAGGCACAGTAAAGATTCACCCAAAAAATGTTTCCTGAGCAATGAGTGACCCTAGAATACCTCTTCGTATTCCATCTAAAATTATACGTGGATATATGACACCTCCAATTAGGACATCCACTGGTTCGCTTTTATAAAAATTTGGATCTGCCATTTGCAAATCAGGTAAATTCCCAGTAGTCAATTTCGCAACGCCTCTCCGCTAGAGACATGCCTGCACGCCTGCTATGGGAAGAAATTGCACATTCCATCCTCGCTTCTAGTGGAGACATGCCGGTATGCCTGCTCTAGAAGGGAGGTAGACTGGTGTCAATGGATTTTCTACGCAATGTGCTTAAATATTTAGAAGATATTTTATGTTTTTCAAAACGTGGGTTGGAATCCTGATTTCGGAAATTTTTTTTTTAAATTAATTTTTGAACGTTGATTTCGGGTCTGTTCACGGTTTTTTGTTATCAGCTCTTGTTTTTAAGATGTAGTAAAAATCGTGAAAACTGAGCTTCCTTCCAGCGGAGGCATGTTTTTTGGATCGTGGGTTCAAATCCTGATTATAGCAATTTTTTTTTGGTTTCTCTTTATTTTTTAAAATTTTTTTTAATACATTTTCGTAATCTTTTTTTAGATCTGTTAACGGTTTGCCGTTATCAGCTCTGGTTTTTAAGTTGTAGTAAAAATGGTGAAAACGAAGCTATGAACAGATTTAGAACCACAATTTTTGAACGAATTGTTTGATTAGTATTATATTTTCTTAAGTTTTTTTAAAGGAACACAATATTGTTGAACATTATTTTATCGTATCTCTTTCAGATTATGAAATAAAATGGAATACCTACGCTCTTAAAGGATTTTTTTTCCAAATTCAAATATTGTTGAGTCCCCGCACTAACTTGGAAACAAAAATTGTCAAATGTTGTAAGAATTAAGCTTGACTCACAATTGCTATGCAAACAATAAATGCAGTTCGTATTTCCAGCAGAAGTCAACGACCAGACGCCTGACTCAGCATATATGCTGTATTTGGGTCACGCGTGCCAATCCAAACTGCATAATGTTTTTTGCATAGCAATTGTCATTGCAAATATTAATGTTGTTATCAGCAATATTGTTCTATATAAGCAACCAATTAAATAAAGAACGGCGAGTTAAATCAGATATTTGAAACCAAGCAGTCATGGTTTTAATTCGACAGATAATTGAAACCAAGCAGTCATTGTTTTAATTCGACGTTTTAATTTCAGTCTTGAAGTACCGTGCAACACCGTACTTCAAGAAATCAACAATCGACACTGTGTAACACCGTGCTCGATATAATAAGTAGAACTTACTATACGAGCAACTCGTATAGTAAGCGAATCATTTTGGTGACCCCGACAATTCAACACGCACCTACAATGCTATATGAACAGTCAATTAAGTATCATGCAACAAATCCATGCATTCTAACAGGACAAAAGGAAGGAATGATGGAGTGCCCGCATTGCAAACTAAAACATGAATCATCAATCAGCAAGACGTCACCCGAGTCGGCATCTAGCTCAGCATTCGGGTCGACAAGCACCACATCCGAGTCAGCAAACAAGGCACCAAAATCCGGTGCTACTATATCAATAACAAATCTGGGAGCAGAACATGTTGACCAAGAATCTGGTTACGTATGTTTAGCAACAGCGGCCGTCCATATACTTGACAAAGATGGAAAACAGATTACATACAGGATTCTTCTCGATTCGGGCGCCCAGATGAATTTAATCACGGATCGACTTCGCAGGAGATTAAGACTGCCATATACAGACTTCTCGAAATCTATTAACGATGTCGGAAATACTGAAGTCAAAATAGATCCGAGCATTAACATCATAACAATTACATCTCGAATCAACAATTTTTCAACAGTGCGGACCTTCAAGAACGTCACAAAACGAACAATTCTTGCAGAAGCCTCTCAGATATTCGATCCATTAGGACTAGTAAATCCGGTAGTCGTCATGAGTAAAATATTCATGCAACAAGTGTGGAAACAAAAATTTTATTTGATGACGAGTGGCCCGTCGAACTACAGTCATCATGGCTAAGGTTTCGAAAGGAATTCGACAAATTAAGCGAAATCAAAATTACGAGATACATGTTCAGCAATTCCAATACAACTAACATTCCACTTCATGCATTCGCAGATGCCAGCGAAAGTGCGTATGGATGCACGTTAAACCTACGTTCAACAGATCGCTCTGGTGCTGTCGCTGTGAGACTGCTATGTGCTAAATCACGTGTAGCTCCTGTTACGCCAACAACGTTTCCGAGATTGGAACTCTGCACTGGCGGCTCAGACTGTCAATCGCATTAAGGACATCCTAACCGTTGAGCACGACGAAATATTCTATTGGACTTACTCTCAAATCATCATTTCATGGATTCAAGGAGATTCGGCGCTACTAAAAACGTTCGTCGCGAATAGAATTGCAAATATACAAGAACTACCTACAAGGGGTTCATGGCGCTATGTTAGTACAACACAAAATCCAGCAGATCTTGTTTCACGAGGACTGTCTCCAGAACATTTAATAGCATCACAACTATGTTTTGAAGGGCCCAGCTTCCTTAAACATTCAAGATCAGGCTGGCCACAAAACTCAGAACACACGGTCCGACTGGAAGTTGAGGAAAAACAACTAAAATGCATACTATCAGTGACGAACTCTGAAAACCGACATCCATTATACTGCATCAATCATGGTAATTCATTTCAAAAGTTGCAACGGGTAATGGCATACGTTCGTCGATTCATCAACCATCTCAAAAACAAGAGCCATAGCAGCGAAGAATGGTTATCACCAAGAGAGTTACAAGAAGCTACCAACGAAATCATCAAGGAGGTGCAACGAGTAAGCTTCAGCGATTACATAAAACAGCTTCGAGGGTCAGGACAAATTTCCAACTCAAGCAAATTAGCCACTTTAGCTCCATTCATCGATGACCAAGGACTTCTCAGAGTCGGTGGGAGATTACAAGCAGTCGATATCGGGTACAATTCAAAACACCCATCATTACTGCCAGCAAACAGTTTTGTGGCAAAGCTGATTATGATCGACATTCATAATAGACATTTACATGCAGGACCTCAGGCGCTACATGCAATTTCAAGACAACAGTACTGGATTCTCCAAGGCCGGAACAACGCCAGATCGGTTGTAGTAAACTGCGTTATCTGTGCCAAAATTCATCCACGTTTCTGCCTACAACAGATGGGCAACCTACCCACAGACAGAATCCGAAGAGCACTTGCTTTCAGCAATTGTGGCGTAGATTTGTGCGGTCCATTATACACTCACTTCAAAATAAGGAGAAAACGGCCAAAAAAGACTTATATTTCCGTATTTTGTTGCTTCGCTACCAAGGCAATTCATCCGGTGGTGGTCTCGGACCTCACAACTGAAGGATTTTTAGAAGCTCTAAAACGATTCATAGCGCGACGAGGCATGTGTGAAAATATTTATTCAGACAATGCTACTAACTTCGTCGGCACTCGCAACTAACTGGAGGAAATAGAGAAAATCATGACGACTTACAAATCAAAGGAGAAAATATCAAGTCTTTGCTCTAACAATCGGATTCAATTTCATTGTATTCCGCCAAGAGCACCACATTTCGGTGGTCTGTGGGAGGCAGCAGTGAAATCAACCAAGACTCTTCTGCGTCGAACTCTAGCATCAGCCTCACCAACTTATGAAGAATTATGCACTCTCACTGCCGAAGCTGAGGCTGTCCTGAACTCCAGGCCACTTACACCAATGTCGTCAGATCCTAATGATTTAAGAGCTCTAACACCAGGTAATTTTTTGATTGGAGAGTCAATGACAGCATCTGTCAACACACATAACACTGATACTAGGATGTCATTACTATCAAGATGGGCACTGGTGAGTCATCTAAAAAATTAGTTCTGGAAACGGTGGCATGACGAATATCTGGGGCAACTGCAAGCACGAGCTAAATGGACTAAGTCATTTCCAAACATCAAGGCAGGTACACTCGTCACAATTAAAGACGACAATCTACCACCGCTGAATTGGGCCATGGGGAGAGTTATCGAACCAATCGTCGGACCGGACGGCAAGGTCAGAGTTGCGGATGTTAAGACAAAAATCACACGAAGGGCAGTACATCAATTAGCACCATTACCTGGAGAAGAAGAATCTGGACCTGAAGACGTTCGGGAGGACATATCGACATTAGAGCCCAATGTCAACCAAGGAGAGGGGCATGAGGAGTGCAAAAGATAGTGCCCAACGTCATAAAAAAGCCCGCTCAAGATGATGTTGCTGACAATGTTGTTGCTACCCGTCATCTCGCATGCGATAACCAGTCCATCGACTCCAGTTAACATCCAACAATTCAATCATGATCCGGGTGTAAATTTTGAAGCACTTGGACGAGCAAGCATCTCATCGAACCATTGGAATCTTCTCATCTATCACGATCTTAGAGGTTACTGGGCTACATTGGATACAATTGACAGCATCTTACTGCACCTCAGGAAATTATCAACGGGTATTAACTACGAAGGCCATTTATTGGAAATCATCGAGCAGTATTATCACCAATCGAGAGAGTTACGTAATAGTCTAGTAATACAGGACTCAACAAGGTCACTTCCAAGACGCAGCAAACGAGCACCCTTGGACATCGTAGGCAACATCGCCAGATCATTGTTTGGAACTCTGGACAGTGAGTACGAAACTCAGATGACCAAGATAATCCAGAAGATAAAAAACAATGAAGATCATATGTACGGACTGATCAAAAACCAGACATCGGTGCTCGAAACAACGAAAAACATTTTACGAAAAACTGAAGCAGAAAGAGGAAATCAAACAAAGGAAATCAACAAGGAGTTAGACATTGTGTATGAGAAACTACGAAACTTCAGCATGGAATCAAGGCAACAAAAATCAATCCAAAATTATCATACACTGTCAATTTTAGCAGCGTCACTAATACAAGAATGTAAATTTACTCAAGGAACTATTCAAGATATAATCACGGATTCTCATCATAACCGTGCCAACACTCTCGTCATCGCTCCCTCCCAGCTTCAGAGTGAATTAGCGTATATAAAGGAACATCTTCCTCCGAGCACGGTACTTCCTACAAACAACCGACTCATTGAAATAACACTAATTTACAGATTAATGAAAATCCATTATCGAGTGGTGAACAATTTCATTATATTCGGAATAACGCTACCGCTATTGCAGTCAACGGACTTTCACATATATAAGCTGGTTCCACTACCATCAATAGTTAAAACTTCCGTTATTGCCATTTCCAGTCAGTTCGAAGTGTTACTTACGAACGTATACCGAGATCAATTTTACTTAATGACCGCACTCGAATTCAGTTATTGCGATCAAGTTAACGATGAGCACTACTTTTGTGAACAACAACATCCAATTAAGATTAAAAATCCGCAGTCAACCATCTGTGAAATTGAGCTATTCCTCCAGCACCCAGCTCCGACAACATGCATGGTAAACAGTATGCCAGCACACAATTCATGGATACAGTTACAAACGCCAAATCAGTGGTTGTTTTCATTATACAAGCAGCAACTCATCACCTTCATTTGCAATAACACTGCTGTTCCCAATCACTTAAATGGCATTGGACTTGTAACCTTGGCACCTGGATGCGAAATGAAGAATGATGATGTCATCATAGAATCTGGAAGGCCTGTACACTCCGAGGTGTTAAGTCAATCATTTCATCCAAAAATCAACCTTACATTCGGAAGTAAATTGATACACCACGAGGCAACTGTATTCACTCACCTTCGCATCATCAACCACGAAGGGCAACTGGAGAATGTGACCAATGAGATACGAGACATCAAATCACATCAAACGCAATTACAAGATCTCCAACCATCCAACACACATATCGCCATCGTTGGCTATACAAGCATGGGCCTTATACTATCAGTCATTGTTTATTTAGGACTCAAATGTATCAGAAGAAGGCATACATTTCAACCAACACCAAGACGTCCTCAACTGTTAAAACCTGCACAAGGAATACTTCACAAGAACTCCAGAACACCATGTAGCGAGGACTTTAGTTTCGAAGTTGAAGACTTCAAAAGGGGCCAGAATGTTGAGTCCCCGCACTAACTTGGAAACAAAAATGTTGTAAGAATTAAGCTTGACTCACAATTGCAATGCTAACAATAAATGCAGTTCGTATTCGCAGCAGAAGTCAACGACCAGACGCCTGCCAATCCAAGCTGCATAATGTTTTTTTTTTTTTGTTTTTTTGCATAGCAATTGTCATTGCAAATATTAATGTTGTTATCAGCAATATTGTTCTATATAAGCAACCAATTAAATAAAGAACGTCGAGTTAAATCAGATATTTGATACCAAGCAGTCATGGTTTTAATTCGACAGATAATTGAAACCAAGCAGTCATTGTTTTAATTCGACGTTTTAATTTCAGTCTTGAAGTACCGTGCAACACCGTACTTCAAGAAATTAACAATCGACACTGTGTAACACCGTGCTCGATATAATAAGTAGAACTTACTATACGAGCAACTCAGATTATGAAATAAAATGGAATACCTACGCTCTAAAAGGATTTTTTTTCCAAATTCAAATATTGTTAGAATTATGTAATTAATCAATCTAATTAAAATAGTTGATTTTCAGATTGATTTAAAGAAAATCTCTTGAATTTTCTAAAACATTCAAATTTCCAACAATATCACATATTGATTTGGAAATATTTTAAGAATATGATTTATTTTATTTTGCAAAATTGATTTGTATATACCGACATTTTAGAATATTTCTGGAATTTAGATAATTTTTTTTTTTTCTGGGTTGTAACTGCTCGAACAATCTTTCACCTCATGAGACTGGCCAAACAGTTTAAACACAGGTGCCACCTCCTTACTGTTAATAACCTGTCGGTAACATTCATATCTAAAAATTGTGTTACAAAGTTTACAATTAGCTTGGTAAACGTTTGCATGATGGGAATTTACTTTTCTATTCTGATTGTTTAAGTTTTTATTTTGGTAGCCACCAGTCCTTTGGTTAAGCGTACCTCGAATATCTGAAACCGTTTCTAAAGTCTGAAATCTTTCAGTCAGAAAACTGTCTAAATCAGGGATGCGCAAAATTGATTTGTAGTTAGTGAGCAAGAGAGAGAACTGCACTGGGAGAAAAAAGTAAGCGAATTCCATTTCCTGACAATATCCAAACTTATTAAACTTGAAATCCGCATTTTTTTTTGAGTTTTTTTTGGTTTCATTGATGTCCTGTCCTAATCCATTTGATTTTTTTGAAAGAGCCCTTTGTTTTTTTCATCATTAAATTTATTCATGTTACTATAAAGAATCAAAATGCCTTTCAATAACATATATATTAAATTTCTGGAATGATTTATAACGTAAAAGGTATTGGATTTTGCCAAAAGCATTTTTTATCATATAATAATCTGAAACCATAATTAATTTTTTCAGTGCCCTTGAATAATAATATTTAAATCATCCGGTAGCATATCAACGTGTTCACTCGTCGCTGTCTGTTTGACGACTAAAAGAAAGAGCATAAGAAAATGTGTGAAATAGAGAACGCGCAAGTGTGCTTTGAAATGCGCATCACTGGTCTAAATCAACCCGTTTGGGGATTACTGTTTTATTTTTAATTCCTTGCTCCCATAAGGAGAGCGTTGCTTCGGGTAAGCAAGTCGAACACAAATATACGAAAACAACAATTTTGTATAGTAATTTATGGTTCACGAACCATACAAGGTCGTATTGAACCACCAACAAGTAACCTGACTATTCACGATAGTCAGCAAATTTCCACGATTTCATGGAAACTTTGTTGCGACAAAGTTCTCACGAGTCGAAATATGCTGATTGCGCACATTAGGCCAGTGGTTCAATATGGCACAAAATTATTTCTTAAGTTTTTATAATTCCACCAAGTGAGGTTGTGTTTCGTTTTGTAGTTGAACATTTTATAATTTGTCTGATTAAAATATATAGTTATCATACTACTTTTCTTGTTAAATAAAAATTAAAGTTGTCTTTATTTCGTTTGTGATTGAACATTTGGCGACCGTGACAGGACTCTTGTTGTATTTTATACAACGTCCTTAGTGAACTTGTGATAATTGGGTGTTGCTTTAAGTATATATATCCACTAGTGTCTTTAGTGTGCTTGAGTTTGTGTTGTTAGTTATTTTTACATTTACATTTATAATGGAGACACAACTACTTGCTGACCAATTAAAGATTGGCTCACAAATCGAGGAAAAATATACAAACTTTAAGAAGGACTCGGGGTCCCGAAAAACACTAGATTATTGTAATCAAAGGTTAGTTCAAATTGATGAATTAGCAACTTTGTTTGAAACAAACTTTTGTTAGCCAACGTTAGTGAGTATTCTGATCATGAATATTTTCGGGAAAACTATTTTGAAAATGTGAATAAAGTGATTGGAAAATATCGTGAAATGTTGAATAAGCTGCTTAGCTGAATTTGTACGTGGAATCGAGAATGACAACTCCGAGCATGAGCTCACAGCAGGAACCAGCTCAGGAACATTGGCTATTCATCAGGAAGCTGTTGCTGAACCGCCTGTTGTCAGCCATAAAAGCAAAACCGGCTTCAAACTGTAGTAAGATATACCTCCGACACAAGTTGGACACAATTGAAGAGTATTACAATGCTATTCGACAGACACACTTGGAGTTTAGTTGCAACAGCAACTACGAAACAACTTAATTTCATAACTTAACTGATGAAGAATGACAATGAAAACAATCTCTTCTGATGTGGTCGTAAAAGTTTCCGCTCCACACAAAAGTACAAATAAAAACGAAAGTGTTATCCAATTCAAATACAAACTTCGCGAAAAAAAAATTGATCGACTCTTTTTACACGCAGTCGGCATCGTCGGAGCAGCTGCAAAACACTAAAAAAAACAATTAAAAATATAAATAATTTCTGCAAAAAATGGGAATAAAGCATTCTCCGAAAAAATCGAGCGCGTCTCTCACGCCGTTTTCTGCTTCCCGCTCAGACGAAACCGAAACAGAAGAAAGTGCGACACAATCAAAACAACAACAAGAAAGTGCGAGAACCGCGAAAAATCATGTGTCCCCGCTTGCCCCCAAGCACTCTAAGCACTCTGTATCGCTAGTGTTGCCAACTACTCCCGTTCAACATCCCGAATTGATGACATCACACGCTGAATCTCTCACGCCTGCTCTAACATGGAGTCATGAGTGTGTTACTCCAAACACACACACAGGTAACTCTGTTTCGCCTTTTGTTCTTGAAATCCCATTTCATCACAGCATGCAAATTCCCCTTTGCGTTACTCCCGTTCAGAATACAAATGAGCAAACAAAATATGCAGACAACTTCAAATAGCTCTACCACTATAGAGAATATTAAAGAATCGGCAATACAGAAACGCATTGACGCCTATTTCAAACGAAAAGGTTCTCCTCCTGGAAATGTGAAATCCACTAAAATGCATAAGACTAATCCCAAAAAGTCTATTAGGGCACAACCGATTTGACATTCTGGCCGAAACATTCTGGATCCGATTCCGAAAGTTCAAAAACCCCCACCAATTTACTTACGTGAAAAAACTCAAATCCCCTAATAAAAATAGTTTCCCAAATCATTGGTGATCACACATTTCATGTAATCCCTATTCTTAAGGGAATTCAAATTATAGAAAAATTGTCGAATCCCTCGATAAATCAAAAAAGAGCTATTACACATATCAGCTCAAAAGCTCTAAAGGTTGCCCTGAAAGACATTGACTCGTTTGTTGAATGCAGTGAAATCAAAACCGCTCTAATCGAAGAGCGCTTCCAAGTTAAATCCGTTTTTAACATACAAAATCGAGATAAAATTCCCTAACCACTATTCCGAGTGGAAGTGGAATTTGATCCTAAGCCATCGCAAGATTACAGTGGAAGAGCCTCATAAGCGCCGAGGACCAATTCAGTGCCAAAATTGCCAAGAATATGGCCACACAAAATCGTATTGCACACTTCCCAGCGTGTGCGTAATATGTGTCGATCTCCACCCCAAAAACTTGTGCAAAAAAACTAAAGAGTATGCAAATGTTAAAAAAAGCAGCAATTGCGGTTGCAACCATACAGCAAACTATAGAGGCTGCCCAATCTACAAATCCTTCAAAATCAAGGCTATTCCAAAAGTTGATGCTTTCCCTCCAAAACAGGATTTCAGAAAAATCCCAACAAATACCTACTTATGTAAATCCCAATATAAATCAAGGCATTTCCTACGCCAACGCTTTAAAAGGATTAAACTCTGTCCCCGAGTTCACGCAACCTGCTCCCTCTAGCAGTTCTCTCGAACAAACCCTACAAATGTTCATACAAAATATGTCTCAATTTATGTCCAGTATACAAAATATGATACAAGAAATGATTACAAAATCAAAGTCTTCACAAACTAGAACTTCTCGAGTTCTTGAAAGAGTCAAGCATTGACGTTATACTAATTTCTGAAACTCACTTCACTGAAAAACACTTTTTCAATCAACCTGGATATAGACTCTATGACACAAAGCATCCAAGCGGAAACGCTAGAGGTGGTTCCGCTATTCTCATAAAAAGCCGAATAAAGCATTATGCTCTACAGAGTTATTGCACAGAATACATTCAAGCGACAAGTATTTCTCTCGATGAATACTTAAAGGGCCTAACATTAACAGCTATATACTGCCCGTCCAGACACAAAATAACTGAGCAACAATTCCAGACTTTCTTCCACTCTCTTGGACCAAAGTTTCTCTCGCCTAATATCGCCAAAGGGCAGTCTCCTGTTGAACTCGGCCTTGACGTTGTCTCCTCTGGCACTCCAACTTATTGGCAAACTGACAGTCGAAAAACTCTCGACGTCATTGACTTTGCAGTATTTAAAACTGTAAAAAGGAGCCAATTGACTGTAGAATCTTCTCTAGATCTCTCTTCAGACCATACGCCTACCATTATTACAATAAAGTACGCGCCAAGTTCTGAGGTCAACTCACCAGATAAATTGACCAGTAAACTCACAAACTGGCTCAAATATCGGAAGTATATAAGCTCCCACATTAACCCAAATGTGTCACTAAAAACGAAAGATGAAATAAACACAGCTGTTAGTAATTTCACACTCTTGCTTTCCCAAGCAGCTACAGCGGCCACTCCCGTTCAGATCCAGAATAGGTCAACTCGAAGCTATACAAAATGTACTCCAAAAAATTTAGAGCAGCAGTTAAAAGATATCACTCGAAATCTACAAAAATGTAAATCAGAAAGAGACTATCAACAATTCGTTGAACATCTCGAACCAACAATATCAACAAACTACTCTCTCTGGCGAGCTGCTAAAAATATGAAAAAACCCGTGCTTGAGGATCCTCCCATACGGCTTCCAAATGAAAACTGGGCCAGAAGCGATGCAGAAAAAGGTGCAGCTTTTGCCAACCACCTAAAAATCCACAACTGGTGATATCCCATTACCAAGAATAGTCCCACACAATATCTCTAGTATAGTCGTGATTAAGAAATGGAACTTGTGGATACACAACTGCTTGGATCCAAAGAAAGTACCAGGACCGGATTTAATGACGCCCACAATGTTAAAAGAAACTGCCAACGATTGCAATAACCCATTTATTGTACATATTTAACGCGATTCTCAGAACATGTCACTATCCAGACAACTGGAAACTTTCTCAAGTTATAATGATTCCCAAACATGGAAAAAATCCCAATAATGTGACTTCATACCGGCCTATAAGTTGGCTCTCTGTGTTATCGAAACTCTTCGAAAAACTTCTAATAAAACTGATTTTACCCAAAATTACAGAAAGAAATGTGATTCCCGATCATCAATTTGGCTTTCGAGAAAAGCATGGTACTATAGAGCAAGTGCACCGTATTGTAGAATCAATAAAAAGCACTTTTGAAAAGAAACAGTGCTGCTCCGCTGTTTTTCTCGATATCACCCAGGCCTTCGATAAAGTCTGGCACGAAGGACTTATTTACAAATTACAGCATATTCTCCCCGCTAATATGAACTGCCTACTTAAAAACTATCTCACGAATAGAAAATTTGTAGTAAAATATAAAAGCTTTGTCTGCCGAAAATACGAAATACTGGCCGGAGTACCACAAGGAAGTGTCCTTGCGCCCCTGCTATATATTATCTATACTGCAGATATGCCCAAAAGTAAAATAACTCTTATATCGACTTTTGCTGACGACACTGTAATCCTGTGCTCTCACTCAAACCCAAACATGGCAACTCTTTACGTGCAAAAACATTTGGACACTCTAAGCAATTGGCTATCACGATGGAAAATCAAAGTCAAAAGCTGCCACTTAACCTTCACCCTAAGAACGGGCACGTGTCCTGCTCTGAAGATAAACGGCCAAGTTGTCCCCGAAAGTACCGAAACCAAGTACCTTGGAATGCATCTCGATCGCCGTCTCACATGGCACAAGCACATCCAATCTAAAATCACTCAGATTTAGTCAAAACAGTTGGAGCTAAACTGGCTAATATCAAGAGCATCAAAGCTAAATCTCACATATAAAGTCCAAATATACAAAAGTATAATAAAACCCATATGGACTCTGGGGTATAGCCTCTCCCTCTATTGTAGAAAAACTCCAGAAAGCCCAATCAAAAATCCTGCGACAAATTACCAGTATATAAGAAACGCAAACATGCACAATGATTTGAATATCCATGCTGTAAAAGACGAAATTGCGAAACTTACCTCGAAGTACAAGCAGAAGCTTATGTTTCATCCAAACATTCTAGCTAGCAATTTTCTGAAACCTCTGAATCCCTCACGTCTCAAACGAAGCTAATATATATCTTATATATTAGATACGCTAACTCCACATTGCCTAAATCAATGGATGAAGGGCAATTTATGCATCTCACAACATAGTTTAAGATGGATTTTAAATTTAGTTGAATATATGAATTTATGAATAATCATTGTTAGACCTAAGTTAATATTAGGTGATTCACATGAATAAAAGTATATGAAAAAAAAACCTGATGACTTCCATTCAGTAGTCCCACAGGTAACACACTTTCCACACAGGTAACTCTGATATTTAAATCAAGCTTCCGAAAGTAACATTGCCAGTCTTTGACGGCAATTATTTAATGTGGAAGCCCTTTCAAGATTTGTATACAGAAGTCATCCACAATCGGGCGATCGCACCAGCCCAAAAGTTTTTCTATTTGCGGGAAAATCTAACAGGTGAGCCCCACAATTCAATAAAATATTAGCTAGCAACCGATATAAACTATGCCACTGCTTGCGAGTTGCTAACAGAAAGGTATGACAATCCACGACTGTTAGTCACAGCTCAACTCAATCAAGTCGGCCAACAAGATAAAAAGAATGCAAAATCATATAAAACTTGGTCAAAATTGGGTATTCAAGCGAAATTTTTTTTTGGTGGATCGATTGGATATTTTTAGAAACGGATTTTGGACGAGATTTTAAAACCGGATCCAATAAGGATGCAGAAATTTTAAGATTTTATCAAAATAGTATCAAATTTTGTATAGTATTTTTGGGGTCGTTAATTTCGAATTTGATGCCTAAATTGCAAAATTAAAGATGACGGATCCAATATGGTCCATTAGGTGTAGGGTATATATAAGTTGGCTTTGACCGACTGAAACTTACTCACTTATTTCATTTATTTTGCTAATAAAATCTCACGAATAATTTTTTTCTGTTCAAATGGTGAAAGAGTGAACCACTGAAAGAAAAAACAACACAAGAAAATTAATAAACTAGTGTTTATGCTTCATTTTCAATCTTTTACTGCAAATTGTAAATGAATGCCAGTAGCTGGGCATCCAGCTACTAGCTGGAATGTAGTTTTTAATCAAAAACATAAATGATTTGATCTAGAAAAACTGACAAACAACGATTGTTTATTCTGAGCTGGTACAGTATAAATTGGAGTTTTTCTTGGAAATTAGGAGGTTTCGGACGGTGCTATAAAATAAACTTTGTAAGCGGGGGGAAACCAACAATTTGATTTTTTTCTTGTGTTTTTTTTAGGGCTATTGAGTGGATCTGTAGCGCGGAGCAAGGGATTTTTGCCGGAGTGGAGCAGGAGCGCGGAGACATGAAAATTACGCTCCTCCACTATTCTGATTTAGTTTTTATTTTAAAATATTACACCCTGTGGAGAAATGTAATAATGCGAAAATCTTGCTTTAAAAAAATAAAAGATAAACGCAAAAAAAAATGTTAAATTGGTCTACGTTTGACTCTTTGTGCATCGAGGTCAAAAGTCGAATTTGATCTCAGAGAAGAAAAATATGTTGGAGCTAAACTGGCTAATCTCAAGAGCATCAAAGCTAAATCTCACATATAAAGTCCAAATATACAAAAGTATAATAAAACCCATATGGACTCTGGGGTATAGCCTCTCCCTCTATTGTAGAAAAACTCCAGAAAGCCCAATCAAAAATCCTGCGACAAATTACCAGTATATAAGAAACGCAAACATGCACAATGATTTGAATATCCATGCTGTAAAAGACGAAATTGCGAAACTTACCTCGAAGTACAAGCAGAAGCTTATGTTTCATCCAAACATTCTAGCTAGCAATTTTCTGAAACCTCTGAATCCCTCACGTCTCAAACGAAGCTAATATATATCTTATATATTAGATACGCTAACTCCACATTGCCTAAATCAATGGATGAAGGGCAATTTATGCATCTCACAACATAGTTTAAGATGGATTTTAAATTTAGTTGAATATATGAATTTATGAATAATCATTGTTAGACCTAAGTTAATATTAGGTGATTCACATGAATAAAAGTATATGAAAAAAAAACCTGATGACTTCCATTCAGTAGTCCCACAGGTAACACACTTTCCACACAGGTAACTCTGATATTTAAATCAAGCTTCCGAAAGTAACATTGCCAGTC
This sequence comes from Heteromyza rotundicornis, assembly GCA_951394025.1. Taxonomy (NCBI): domain Eukaryota; kingdom Metazoa; phylum Arthropoda; class Insecta; order Diptera; family Heleomyzidae; genus Heteromyza; species Heteromyza rotundicornis. The sequence continues at coordinate 37,602,174 of OX596012.1, forward strand.
TTTGACGGCAATTATTTAATGTGGAAGCCCTTTCAAGATTTGTATACACAAGTCATCCACAATCGGGCGATCGCACCAGCCCAAAAGTTTTTCTATTTGCGGGAAAATCTAACAGGTGAGCCCCACAATTCAATAAAATATTAGCTAGCAACCGATATAAACTATGCCACTGCTTGCGAGTTGCTAACAGAAAGGTATGACAATCCACGACTGTTAGTCACAGCTCAACTCAATCAAGTCGGCCAACAGGATAAAAAGAATGCAAAATCATATAAAACTTGGTCAAAATTGGGTCTTCAAGCGAAATTTTTTTTTGGTGAATCGATTGGATATTTTTAGAAACGGATTTTGGACGAGATTTTAAAACCGGATCCAATAAGGATGCAGAAATTTTAAGATTTTATCAAAATAGTATCAAATTTTGTATAGTATTTTTGGGGTCGTTAATTTCGAATTTGATGCCTAAATTGCAAAATTAAAGATGACGGATCCAATATGGTCCATTAGGTGTAGGGTATATATAAGTTGGCTTTGACCGACTGAAACTTACTCACTTATTTCATTTATTTTGCTAATAAAATCTCACGAATAATTTTTTTCTGTTCAAATGGTGAAAGAGTGAACCACTGAAAGAAAAAACAACACAAGAAAATTAATAAACTAGTGTTTATGCTTCATTTTCAATCTTTTACTGCAAATTGTAAATGAATGCCAGTAGCTGGGCATCCAGCTACTAGCTGGAATGTAGTTTTTAATCAAAAACATAAATGATTTGATCTAGAAAAACTGACAAACAACGATTGTTTATTCTGAGCTGGTACAGTATAAATTGGAGTTTTTCTTGGAAATTAGGAGGTTTCGGACGGTGCTATAAAATAAACTTTGTAAGCGGGGGGAAACCAACAATTTGATTTTTTTCTTGTGTTTTTTTTAGGGCTATTGAGTGGATCTGTAGCGCGGAGCAAGGGATTTTTGCCGGAGTGGAGCAGGAGCGCGGAGACATGAAAATTACGCTCCTCCACTATTCTGATTTAGTTTTTATTTTAAAATATTACACCCTGTGGAGAAATGTAATAATGCGGGAATCTTGCTTTAAAAAAATAAAAGATAAACGCAAAAAAAAATGTTAAATTGGTCTACGTTTGACTCTTTGTGCATCGAGGTCAAAAGTCGAATTTGATCTCAGAGAAGAAAAATATGTACCCAAAATTTCAAGTCGATATCTCCAAAACTGCGACAGACGACGGACATGGCCAAAACGATTCAGTTTTCGATGCGATGCACGTCTAGTGATGCGCAATGACCGGTCATATTTGTATACCCACAAACTACTGTGACTAAATATGACACAACGTTTGTAACGCCCATAAGGAGGCGTGTCCGGTATGGACAACTATATACATTCTTGATCAGCATCGAAAACTGAACCGATTTGGGAGAGTCCGTCTGTCTGTTCACACGACATCAGTCGTAGTTTTGTAGATATTAGAGCCCGACCGATAAGCATTTTCAGGCCGAAGCCGATGCCGAGGGCAATTGGCAGCCTATTACTTCAGCCGACGCCGAAGGCCTATACCGAAGCCGAAACCGAAGCCGATACTTAAATAAAAAACCATTAAAAACTTGTTTTTTCGTGTATTTTCATTCAAATTCCAGTGTATAAATACACATTTAGTTTTTTAAGGAACTTACATTTTATTTAAACAAATAATAAAAGTAACCAAAAGAATTCACAAACAAATTTGGGCCTCCTAGGTCAAAACTAACAGGAGCCTCGGATTATCCCATATATCCCGTGTAAAAAAAATTTTTTTAAATTTGGAGTGAAGCATAAAATAATTGGAATTTAGTAGAAATGGTAGAGAATTCTTCAAAGAATAAATCCATCTAAGTAGCTGTTTTTTAAGGACTCCCCAAATCCGTCAGGTGATGGGCATAGGATGTTCTAGTTGATGGTAAATACCACCTGTGAAGTTTTGAACTTTAAATGTAAAATTTTACCAAAATCGGTCCCGGATTTGAGCACCAGAACTACTTTTCATATATGTTTGCGCAGCAATTTGGGCTACATTTCTAAAAGGTAGAATCCTTCCGTAGCCTCCTACCCCTATATTTGAAATTTCATACAGTTTACCAGGACTCCTTTTAACATAGACATCAGGGCGAGTATTGAGCTTCCAAATCTATATTTAAAATGTCCAAGGATGTACTTTGTGGCAGCTGTAACCTCGTGCCACGCAATTTGAGGCGAGATTCACTCAATATTCGATGATTACTAAGTTAAATTTTAAACCATTGGAAATTCCATCACTTACACAATTTTACATACAAGTCTCAAGAAAATCAGTACGACCGTTCAGATGTGAATCGTATCGTAAAAAATTTGTTTTGGTTTCGCAAAAATAAGAAAAAAAACTATTTGATATCGATTTGAAATGATTCCGAACTGAGATAACATTAAAAAATCAGTCAAATCGGAAAAAATAAAGCGAGCTGCCGTAAACCAAAACAAAGCGATAATTTTACAAGTGGAGTTATATCGTGTGGGGGTATTTTTGATTCGGATTTTTGATTCGTTGCCAAAAACTATTTGTGTGAATTAATTTATTTAAAAACTTTGGATTTTAGAAAATATATCCGTGGCTTTGCGGGACTAAAAATGGACCGGGATCACGGAATCAAAAGGACTAGTACATGAACATTAAGGGTATTCATTTAAAATCTTTTGTTGCCTCTTCGGGTGTTCCCCAAGGAAGTATTCTTGGGCCGCTATTTTTCCTACTTTTTATTAATGATATTGGTTCATGCTTTCATAAATGTAATTATCTTTTATATGCGGATGATCTCAAAATATTTTTAAAAGCTAACTGCGTAACCGATGCTTTTTTAATACAAGATGATTTAAATAGGTTAAATGCGTGGTGCCTTACAAATTGTTTAGCTCTAAATGGTTAAAAGTTTTTTACGTCACTTTCTCTAAATTAAACAGCAATATTATATCGTCGTTTTTTATTGGGACTTCTCGTTTAAAGTTTTTAAATGAAATGTTGGATCTGGGTGTTTTGCTTGACTCTAAGTTAACATTTGTTAATCATCTGAATTACATAATACCGAAAGCATATGCAATGTTAGCATTTGTACGTCGTAATAGTTCCGAATTTCGGGACCCTTACACGTATAAGCTTCTTTTCACTGCATTTGTACGATCAAGGCTGGAATACGCTGCAATTATCTGGAATCCGTTTTATGCTATTCATACAAATCGCCTTGAAAGGGTACAGAAGAATATTTTAAAATTTACACTTTTTTCATTAAATTTTCAAGAACCACCGATTTCTTCTTATAAGTCGCGTTGTTTACTCATTAATCTGAAATCGTTAGAGAGTAGACGCATTATCAATTCCTTGATGTTTGTCTACGATATCATTTGTGGCAATATCGATTGCTCAATGTTGCTAAGTCTAATCAATTTTTTTGTTCCAATCAGAACTACTCGTTATAATAAGATGTTTGCTATTAAGTGCAATAAAACAAATTATGCTGCGAATCAACCGCTTTTGAGGTCGCTTATTGAATTTAATGAAGTAGCTTTTAGTATTGAAATAGATTTTTCTTTTCCAAAACTCATGTTTAAAGAGCGTGTAAATAATAATTACCATTAGTTTTATGTACAGATATTTTTAAATTTTAATATATAAGTACTATTTTTTGTAAATCTAGCCTGTAGATCCTAAATTGAATCATTGGCTTAAATAAATAAATAAATAAAATAAATAAAGTGGGAAACCCCTCGAAAACGCGCAGTTGTTTAAAAGAACTGTCAAATTTCATATATTTTGACTGCTCATCTGCACAACTGAATCGTTTCCGAGGGGTTTCCCACTTTACATGAATCGCCCTATTTAAAGTGTGTGCACCATTTTGCGACTACTTATAATAATTATTCATTGAATCATACTTACTTAGAAAAATCCTTTATAGTACAAACAATTAAAAAACTAAAAATGTCAAACCGACGACTTAGCCTATGATCATTTGATTTTTAAAATTGTTTGCAGTGTTCTTAAGTATGTTTGAACTTGTGGCCAAGTGCCGAATAAATTCAGTGCTAACATACAAAATTTTCAGACAACTAATGAAAATTAAATAAAAAGCGAAATCGGATTACTTGTTCTGTGTGAATAAGAGCACAAAACAGAATATGAACAATTAAAAAATGTACGCGACCATACTGACTATCATTGCGATGTGCCAGTATTTGAAACTGTTATTTTTTCAATCTTAAACCAATTTCCCAAAATACATATGAATACTAAACCTTGGCGAGCTGAGAGACAAACATAGTGAAAATATATGCTGAGCCGGATTAGGGTGTAAAAGCGTTTTACACAGAAAATTTGGCCCCAAAAATTAAAATCGAATCAAAGTCTGGTATGTTGCAATGTGTTTAACATCGCCCCAATTTAATGTTGACTCAATTAAAGTAAATAAGCTAGTAAGAGAATTATCTTCGGTCTGACCGAAGTTAAAATACACTGCACATTCGCGATATATTCTGCGACCAGGTATTTGTAATTTTATCGAAAATAGGTATTCGGTATTTTATCGATAGTTTTTCGATATTTAATGGTTATTTTATTCATAATTTTTCCAGTTTAATTTCCATTTCGTTCCCGACATCATTTCCAATCAAATACAATAAACGGCATCCAATCGGTTAAGTATTTCTCAAGATATAGGAAAATAGTACAAATTTGGCACTCATTTTGTAAGGGAGGTATGAGGATTTGTCGATATTTTATCCAAAAGTTTTCAATATTCAATGGATAGTTTTTCAAAATTTTATAGTTTTTTTATCGATAATTTTTCAATATTTATCGATAATTTAAATTCTCTGATTCCATTTTGTTCCGGTATAATTCCATTTCGGTATAAAACAGCGTCCAAATCGGTTCATTATTTCTCAAGATAAACGAAAATAATACAAATTTGGCGGCCATTTTGTATGGGAGGTAGGCCTGGTTCTTATTCAATGTTGCCCAACAGACGGACATGGCCTAATCGACTCAGGAGGTAATGCTGATCAAGAATATATTTCCATACCGAACATGCCTCCTTATGTGCGTTACAAACGGTGTGACAAAAACAATATACCCAAGGACACCAGTATGCAGGATATAAAAGTAATATTAATTGCTATTAATAGCTATTCGAAATCCACAGATATTTTCAGAATTGCGGTGAAATGGAAAGAGGCCGTAATGTAAAAGTAATTTCCAATATATCGAGTTTTTCAACATCATTCATTTGATATTTTCAGCCGCTTGACAATAATTTTAAAATGGTTTTGCTACTGTCACAAAGTCCTAAGAAGGGTGTTCTAATAAGGTATCCCAGAAATGTTTGTACCCTGCACACTAGTGTCCAAGAGTATATTGTTTTTGTCGCACTGTTTGTAACGCCCATAAGGAGGCGTGTCCGGTATAGAAAAGTATATATATTCTTGATCAGCATCACCTTCTGAGTCGATTAGGCCATGTCCGTCTGTCTGTCTGGCATTTTAACTGTCGTAGCTTTTGAGCCATCGATCCCAAATTTTGGCATTCCTCATTTTTTGGCGAATGGTTAGACGGTAAATGGGCAACATCGGATAAGAACCACGCCTACCTCCCATACAAAATGACCGCCACATTTGTATTAATTTCGTTTATCTTTGGACGCGGTTTTTTGCATTGGGTTAGCAATGAGGTCGGAAACGAAATGGGAATGAAACTGGAACGAAATGGAATTGGACCGGAACAAAATGGAATTGGAACAAAGTTTTAAAATGGATCAAGAAATTCAAATTATCGATAAATATTGAAAAATTATCGGAAAACATCAAAAAATTATCGACTAAAAATCTAAAATTTTTTTTTAAATTATCCATTGAATATCGAAAATTTTTGGCTAAAATATCGACAAATCCTCATACCTCCCATACAAAATATCGATAAATTATCGAAAAATTATCGATAAAAAATCGTTAAATTATCGACAGAAATCGATAAAATTTTGAAAAGTTATCCATTAAATATCGAAAAATTTTCGAGAAAATATCGAGAAATCCTCATATCTCCCATACAAAATAGCAGCCTAATTTATACTATTTTCCTTTATCTTGAGAAATACTTAACCGATTTGGACGCCGTTTCTTGTATTTGATTGGAAATGATGTCGGTAACGAAATGGGAATAAAACTGGAACAAAATAGAATTGGAATAAATTGTAAAATGAATCGGGAATGAAGTGTAAATGGAAATTATAGACAATTAATCGAAAAATTTCGATAAAATATCGAAAAAGTATGAATCTATATCGAAAAACTATCAATAAAATTACTAACACATGGTCTCAGAATGTATCGTACTCGCATGTGCATGGTATTTTAGCTTCGATCAGACCGAAGATAATCCTCTTACTCGTTTTTTTTCGATTTCGCATTGAGGCGTTTATTTAAAATGTTGTATTGGGTTTAAAAATTATTGTCCTAAGTTTCATCCCAATTGGATAACTCTAGACCAGTGCTAGTGTTTGTGTGCGGTCAAGATGCAAGCTAGTTCTGCAGCAGTGGTATTGGTTCCACCAGCTGCCACCTCTACATTACCTCCAGTCAGCTCGGAAGTAGCTACTACGATATAGCTCTTTCCTAGCGGTGGAAAATTGGCCATACAATACTTGTAGCCAGTTAAGAACCAGTTACTACGACTTAGTTACATACTAGGTACATACCATTCTCAACAAAATACATTTGTTTATAAAATTAAAATTTTTTCAAACATTTTTAAAATTTTTCATTTCACACAAAACGAATGTCATTTCTCCAAAAGTATATTATTTTTTTCCTAAATGTACAAAAAAACTTCGAAGCTTCGAAGTCTTAGATTTTTACTTTAGAATAATATAAATGTACGACTAGTCTTTTTTGGGCGAATCAGGCCAAGATGAATCATGCCAGGTGGGATTACAGATGCCACCAGGTGTGTCTTTGGAACTTTTGTGGGTGATTCATGCCAGGTGGGATTACAGCTGCCACCAGGTGCGTCATTTGAACTTTTATGGTTGAATCATGTCAGGTGGGATTACAGCTGCCACCAGTTGCGTCATTTGAACTTTTATGGTTGAATCATGTCAGGTGGGATTACAGCTGCCACCGAGTGCGTCCTGGGACATTTTTTGGATGAATCATGTCAGGTGGGATTAGAGATTCCCCAAAATATGTCATTGACAACGTTGACTGGGAGAAAAACAAGATGTGTCCAGTGACGTCATGTCAAAAAAAATATACTGCCTATATGCGGTATCTTATAATACTATATTTCTTTTGTTTGAAGTATATCCGTTATGTTTTTTTCGAGAAAGCTGTCATTCAAATAACTTGGAATTGTTAAAAATTTGACTGGTTTTCACGAAAACAAAAAAAAATCCGCGCAAAAATAAACAAAAATGAGAAGCTGGGTGTGGAAGTATTTTTCAAAATCCACTGACCCCCAATCAGTCAAATGCGATATTTGTAACAGTTTGCTGCGTTCGCATGGTTCGACAACCACATTAATTCACCACTTAACAAATATCCATTCCATAAGTACTGATTCAGACAAGTAAGTACTTAATATTTAAACTCCAAATGAAAAGCATTTTCCTGATAAATGAAACGTCTAAAATACTCTTTTTTTTTAAATTAGCAATGAAATGGCCCGAGAAAACGATCCTCCTGACAGTAGTTCTTCGCTCCCAGGAAGTCAGAAACGCAAACGTGCGGCTTCTAGCAAAGATATTTCAAAAGAACGCAGTCAGAAAATTACACCGGCGGTGGCTGAATTGGTTGCCTGCAAACGTCTACCGTTTAATTTTGCGTCCTCTCCAGACTTTAAAGATTTTAGGGGTGTGGTCGAACCCTGTTATAAGTGTCCGTCCAGTCAAACAATTGTTCGACGTTTGCGTTTTCTAGAGGACGATGTGAAATCAAATGTTGCGAATATATTGGATAAATGCGATTTCGTGGTACTCGACACCGATTGTTGGACGTCACGTGCTGTACAAGGCTACATCAATGTAAATGCCACATCATTGACAGTGAATGGAAATCACAAATATTCAATATTTGCACGCAGGAAATCGACGACAATCACACGTCCGAAAATTTGGCAGACTATCTTCAAACAACAGCTATTGAATGGAAAATTGAAGAGAAAATTGCATGCGTTGTCAACGATGCAGGAAATATTGTGAATGCAGTGGCAATAATGCCAGGCAATTTGATTGATCATGGTTGCGCTGCCCACACAATAAATTTGGCGGTAAAAAAAACACTCAAACTACCCGAAATTGCTGAAGTGCGCACAAAGGGTAGTAAAATTGTGAGTCATTTTCACCACTCAGTCAATGCTTCGCGTGCTTTAAAAGAGACACAGGAACGACTTGGGCTACCGACAAGAAAACTCATTCAAAACATTCGTACACGCTGGAATACCGATCTGCATATGATGGAAAGATTGGTAGAAAATCGTAGTCCAATTACTGCAGTACTCGGTGATAGGTCGGTAACGCATCCTAGGCAATCCAGATTATTGGAAATCCAAGAAAATTAATGAGAAGCATTTGAATATATTATACCGGTGTTGAAGCCATTGGAAGTCGCAACGACTGTGCTATCTGGGGCATCTATATCAATGATACGCCCAATTTTTCGAAGTATACTTGACAAGCATTTACTCTGCAACAATGAAAACAGTTCCACAGAAATAGCCACAACATTAGCAGACGATATCTCTGTTCGATTTAAAATGGACACATCGGCTGTTTTAATAATGCACAGAGGATCGCAATAAGACAAGCCGTAGAAGCAGAGTTAAATACAATTCTTAGTGAAGAACAAGAGTCAACTCCAGAAAGACCGGAGTTGAGTGCATTGGATTTTCTATTTAACCGAAGTCGAGACACATGTACAACACCATCATCACAACAGATTCAGTTGTACCTTGCAGAGCCACAAATTAACATAAATATGGATCCGATGGAGTGGTGGAAATCTCGCGAACAAACATTTATGCATTTGACTCGATTAGCTAAGAAATATCTTTGTATCCCAGCCACATCTGTGGCATCAGAAAGAGTATTTTCGTGCGCTGGTAACATTGTTTCAGCCCAGAGGAGTTGCCTTGCTACAGAAAATGTATCGACAAATGTATTTTTAGCTCAAAACAAATCATTTCTTTAAAAAAACAAATAAATAAAATCATAAAACAACATTGTAATGTGTTTTTACATTTTTACAATACAGAGGTGATATAAAACCCCACTTATCCGAAGGTTTTGGTGCAAGGACACACTTGGTGGCAGCGGTAATCCCACCTGATATGATTCAACCATAAAAGTCCCAAAGACGCACCTGGTGGCAGCTGTAATCCCACCTGACATGAATCATCAAAAAAATGTGCAAGGACGCACCTGGTGGTTGTAATCCCACCCGACATGAATCAACTTGGCCTGATTCGCCCAAAAAAGACTACTCGTACATTTATATTATTCCAAAGAAAAAATCGAAGCTTCGAAGTTTTTTAACCTTCGAAGCTTCGATATCTTCGAAGCACGTTATAACTTCGAAGCTTCGAAGTTTTATTCGAAGTTTCGAAGACTTCGAAGTGTTGAAAATCACAAGCCCTACTTGAAACACACTACCACTGCACGAACTGTCTAGTTCGGTACTAATCTACAGCTCTGCTTTATTCACTCATTGTAACTATAAAATAACTATATACCTTATATATCCAGTAAAATGGGAGTCAGTTGTTTCTTGCAGTTAAAGCATGCTTTGATCACAGGACTAATAAGTAAAAAACTTTTGGCGCCTACAAAAAAGGTTATTTTTTTTTTTAAAAAGGAAATATTGCTCTGTTAGGTGGGCGAGCGGGACAATCAACAATATGGTTTTTTTCTTGTATTTTTTTCATTCTGAAACTTTTTTTATCTATTTTTTTCTATTGTAACTATTTTTTGTCAAGGCTCACAAAAAAATTTTAATTTTTTGGTCCTAGGGGAAGCGACCGCCCAAAATAAATAATTTTGGTTTGTTGCACGTATTTTTCTGATTCTAAAACGCATTTTTAATAATTTGTATTTATTTATTTTTACTTTTTGTACTGGTATTTTTTCCGTTTTTACCACTTTAAATAAAACTAGAGAGTGGACTATCTTCGACTATACCGAAGTTGAAATACCCCCACACAGTAGGAAGAAGTACCTCGATCATAAAAAAATGTGGTCTCAAGACCCTATTTTGAGCCAATTATAGGTGGTTTTGGAGCCCTGACCATGTCCAAAATCCATTTCTGAAAATTTCCAATTAAATGCAACAAAAAAAAAATTGGTCTCAAGACCCCATTTAGACCCTTATATATGTGGCTTCGGAACCTCGGACCATGTCCAAAATCCATTTCTAAAAATTTCCAATTAAATCCACCAAAAAAAAAAAATTGGTCTCAAGACCCCATTTAGACCTTATATATGTGGCTTCGGAACCTCGGACCATGTCAAAAATACGTTTCTAAACATTTCCAATCGAATACAACAATAAAAAAGACTTGAAAAATTTTTACCTTTTTTTTCGGTGTATGGGAGCCACGCCCAGTTTTTGTCCGATTTGGCTGATTCTCGAACTTGATCTCAGTATTCACGAGAAAAACATGTAAAAAAAGTTTCAAGTCGATATCTCTAAAACTGCGACCGCTATCGTGCGGACGGACAGACGGACAGACGGACAGACGGACAGACGGACAGACGGACAGACGGACAGACGGACGGACAGACAGACGGACATCGCTAAATCGACTCAGGAGGTGATACTGATCAAGAATATATATACTTTTCCATACCGGACACGCCTCCTTATGGGCGTTACAAACGTTGTGACAAAGTTAGTATACCCTGCCACAGTGAGTGTGGGGGTATAAAAATGGGTTTCATCACAAATCCGATTGTGATGAAACTTTGGGACAGTAATTTTTAGACCCAATACATTTGTGGGGGCGCCTCAACGGGAAAAAACAATTTGGGCTACCTTAATGCACAACGAACCAATTGTCTGTTGCTCAGTTATGACTGGATGGGATTATATTTCTAATATTTAAAACAAAATATGTTATTAAAGAAATCGAATATAGAATGGTTTTTGGAAACCTAATTAAAATCCTCTTTTGGTAACTTTGATGGTTAAATAATTTTGTATATGTTTTTGTTTATTTTTTCTTATTCCTAATATTTATAAAACATAAATTTCTTTATAACGGGTAGCAAAAACTAGCCAACCGAATTTCCTAATTTTTATACCCCCACACTCACTGTGGCAGGGTATACTAACTTTGTCACAACGTTTGTAACGCCCATAAGGAGGCGTGTCCGGTATGGAAAAGTATATATATTCTTGATCAGTATCACCTCCTGAGTCGATTTAGCGATGTCCGTCTGTCTGTCCGTCCGTCTGTCCGTCTGTCCGTCTGTCCGTCTGTCCGTCCGCACGATAGCGGTCGCAGTTTTGGAGATATCGACTTGAAACTTTTTTTACATGTTTTTCTCGTGAATACTGAGATCAAGTTCGAGAATCAGCCAAATCGGACAAAAACTGGGCGTGGCTTCCATACACCGAAAAAAAAGGTAAACATTTTTTATTGTTGTATTCGATTGGAAATGTTTAGAAACGTATTTTCGACATGGTCCGAGGTTCCGCAGCCACATATATAAGGGTCTAAAGGGGGTCTTGAGACCAATTTTTTTTTTTTTTGTGGATTTAATTGGAAATTTTTAGAAATGGATTTTGGACATGGTCCGGGCTCCAAAACCACCTATAATTGGCTCAAAATAGGGTCTGGAGACCCCAATTTTTTATGTTCAAGGTACTTCTTCCTACTGTGTGGGGGTATTTCAGCTTCGGTATAGCCGAAGATAGTCCACTCTCTAGTTTTTAAACATTCTATTTGTGCCAAGGATGCGAATAGGATACTTCTTTTTATTTTCGAAAGATAAATATCTTGATTTTCGGTATTAAGTTTTATTGATAACTAGCTTATACCCACAGCTTCGCTCGCAATAATTTTGTAATTTCATGTTAACGTAGAAATGTTATATGTATTATTTAAGCAGCTGACATAAAAATAGATTTTGCAAGTCATCCCTCTGCCCATTCACCTCCCAGCACCAAATCCAAAATTTCAGCGAAATCCCTTGAATTGGACCCGAGTTACAGAGCTTTTAAAATTTTAGGGCGTGGCAGTGGGCGGATCTTAAATGCCCATAGTCAACCCTCTGCCCATTCACCACCCAGCTCCAAATCCAAAATTTCAGCGAAATCCCTTAAATAGGACCCGAGTTACAGAGCTTTAAAAATTTAAGGGCGTGGCAGTGGGCGGATCTTAAATTTCCATAGTCAACCCTCAGCCCATTCACCTCCCAGCACCAAATCCAAAATTTCAGCGAAATCCCTTGAATAGGATCCGAGTTACAGAGCTTTAAAAATTTTAGGGCGTGGCAGTGGGCGGAACTTTAATTTCAATAGTCAACTCTCTGCCCATCAACCTCCCAGCACCAAATCCAAAATTTCACCAAAATGTCTTGAATTGGACCCGAGTTACAGAGCTTTTAAAATTTTAGGGCGTGGCAGTTGGCGGATCTTAAATACCCATAGTCAGACGCTGAAAACGTCAACTTGATCGGCAGCACAAATCAGTCTAGTTTACAACAACCCACAGCAAACACCCACCCGAAGGCAACGAAGAAGACATCAAACCCACAGAACATCTACAACAATAACCCACAGAAATAAACCCATAGAAGACAACACAGAACACCAACAACAACAACCCGCATAAAAATAACAATCAACAAATAGTTACATTAACTAACATTGAAAACACATTAAAATCACAGTGAACATTCACCCTCAATTTACATTACAATCACAACGAAATTCATTTGTACATTTTTACATTTACATTGTGAACACAAAACATATACGCCCTAGTACTTTACATTTAACAATTTATTTAGTAAAAAATTTCAGATTTTTATTGAGCTTTTCATAATTTATGTATTAATTATGGGTTTTAGCTCATTTTCCAAAAAATTAATTTTGGAAAGGGAGTACAACAACTAAGCAAAAACTCAGTTTGGCAGAGTGTACAGCTGTTTCGGATCCAGCCACGGCTCCTCGTCAGCACTCTTTATGCATTTTATTTTATCCAAGCGACGCTATAAGTAAGTATTGGTATGACGCACAAGAGAATTGCTTCTTCTTTGCATCACACGCCAACTCACTGAAGCAACGAATGGTAAAATGCAGCAAACTGAATTTTTACTTGATGTTGTATAGCAACCTACTACTATGCCTGGTTGAAGAATTTACTCAAAGTCCCAGCAAGCAAGTTGCATGGCAAATGAATTTTTACATTGTGTGTGCTCTGATACAGAGTGTACAGCTGTTTCGGATCCAGCCACGGATCTTCGCCAGCACTCTTTATGCATTTTATTTTATCCAAGCGATGCTATATGTAAGTATTAGTATGACGCACAAGAGAATTGCTTCTCCTTTGCATCACACGCCAACTCACTGAAGCAACGAATGGTAAAATGCAGCAAACTGAATTTTTACTTGATGTTGTATAGCAACCTACTACTATGCCTGGTTGAAGAATTTCCTCAAAGTCCCAGCAAGCAAGTTGCATGGCAAATTAATTTTTACATTGTGTGTGCTCTGATACACACACAAAAATTCACTTGCCAGAAAATACAAAAACCAAATTGTTTTTGGTTTGATTGGCGTACCCTCCATATGTTTATTTAGTAAAAAATTCAGATTTTTATTGAGCTTTTCATAATTTATGTATTAATTATGGGTTTTAGCTCATTTTCCAAAAAATTAATTTTGGAAAGGGAGTACAACAACTAAGAAACAGCTGTACACTCTGCCAGGCTGAGTTTTTGCTTAGTTGTTGTACTCCCTTTCCAAAATGAATTTTTTGGAAAATGAGCTAAAACCCATAATTAATACAAACAATTTATGGAAAACAAATGCTTCAAAGAACTGGTGAACTTTTGCAAAATTTTATACGGTAATATACAAATGGCCATTTTCATATTGAGTATAATAAAAAATTGTTTTAAATGTGTTTATCTTTACAGAATACGTACAAAAGAATAGCTGCACAGCTATGCATAAAACATCACGAAAAAAAAGTCCCGAAATTCGCTGTTATGAGCAAAAATATAAAAGAGTAAAAAACATGTTTTTTAAAATAAAACCCTTAAACCTACTAAAAAGCAGAAAAAAATATTTCCTTTTAATTTTTTTCCGCAATTGAAGTCGCCATAAATTCATATTACACACATTTTTGTTTTCCATCCATATTTCTGAAACATTTTTATAAAAATTTAAATACATCATTGCAATGGACAATGTGGACCAGGGATGATTTTTTTCGTACAATTGTACTTTTTTGGTACAATTCCAAAGACAAAAGTACATTGGTACTACATTGACATTTTTGGTACAATATATGCGAAGAGTATCAGATTAATAATAAATTTATTTTCCAATTTTTTTTCTCAAATATTTTTGTTGTTCAAGGTTTGTTTCCAGCTCTAAAGTACTTGTCAAACTTTCGAAAAAATCTAAGAAATTGATAATTAAATTTCGTAAATTTTCTTTAACTTGTATCCACTTCGCTACAATTTTTTTACCTTTTGGTAACGAAATGCGACACGGCCACTCTGTGCCCTCTTCAGAAATTTGGAATTTTTTACAATTTCTTTAGAAAAGTTGACATTATCAGCTGTCAAATTTAGATCACAAACCAAAATAGAAAGCAAAAGTAAATGAAGAATAGTGAAAATGATCCAAAAGGCAAAAGCGCAAATAAAATTATAAATAAATGTAATTTGTTTACGTTTTTGAATATTAATAACTTTTCTGTTCATAATACAAACTATTTTCATTACAAAATTTGGACATTGAAGTGTTGGTACTTTTTTAACAGATTTGCTACTATTTTTTGTTGCCTTTTTGTACAAAATGAAACAACCCAAATATCATCCCTGGTGTGGACCAGTAAAAGAATAAACAACACATAAAAATTAATAAACTTGTGTTTATGCTTCATTTTCGATTTTTTACAAACCGACTGCCAAAATCGAAATTTTTAAATTCCGTTTGAAATTCTTGTTTGCTATTGAACTCAGCTTTCAAATAAAACCGAAAGCTCCTCGAAATTTTGTTTCAAACGAAAGTTATGGCCCCAAGACCTTACGTGACCGTTGAAACCCTCACATCTTACGCGAAACTAATATAAGGACTGTACCGAAAAGAAACTGCACACATTGTTTTGCTTATAAAATAAAGGTTTTTAATTTTTTTCGTGAATTTTTTTTTTTTATCAAAAGCAATCTATTTTAAATGATTTTTAATTAACATTTAATAAAAAAAAGTTATTCTTTTAATTTTGGCCGAATTTTTCGTGTTAAGCCCTTTATTAAATTCCGCACAACTGCTTCAGTAACGGTACTGCTTGCCTTACGCAAGTTTTTGTGAAATTGTTTCACGTCACTCGACAATTCTTCATCATGTTTCTCTTGACAATAGCTCAATAGCCCTCTATTGGGAGAAGATACAAATCATTGAGTGGATTATTAGTTCTATCAAAGCCAGTGTTGTTCTTCTTTCTTTGAATCCCAACGATTCAACTGAAGATGCGCGAATGGTAAATTCCACAAGTTGGTGAAAATTAAAATTAACCCAACAATTCTAAATCTACCTACCAGCTCTGTTAAAAAATTTACAATTTTCATACATTTTCAAATTTTGTACGTTAACCACTTTTTTCGGTTAATTTTACCGACCATTTTTTGTCTGTGTAGGGGCCAAGAAATTGTTAACGCATTATGTTTTTCTCAAAATAGTATGGCTCTCAAGAAACTCCTTCTTGTAAATTTCGGAAGATATAGTGTCCATTTTGAAAAATTTAATCGTTGTTGTAGGCTTTGGCAAAGCTGGGCACTAACTAGTTAATAGTTAATTAACCCTTTCGCTACATGTTTTTCATTTCGAGCCTTAAAAATCTATTATCCGGTTATTATTGCTATTAATGATGCTAATAGTGATAAAAAATCCAAATTTGAAAAAAAAAGTTATTTGAAAGTATTTTTTTGGAATGTTGCCATATGGCAACAAATTTGCTTAACGGTCTAAAAATTTTCAATATCAAATTTATTGCATATGTGCTTAAATTTATATAAGTTTATGTATTACATTTAAAAATGAATTCTTTAAACAAAAAAAAATTTGTTCCTAAAAAATACATTAAATATATTTACATTTACTTATATATTAAAGTTAATCAAATTCATTATAAGTGTGCATTTATTTACATCAATTTTATTCATGACAGTTCAAAATAAATTTTTTTTTTAACATAAACCTTTTTTACATATAATATAATGCAAACAATAGTTATATAATATAAAAATGCTGAAAAAAAAATTAGAAGAATAAAATTATATGAATATTTTCATTGAACGTGTAGCAACTGTCGCAAAATTCAAATTTAGACACGTACAAAAAAATATACCATTGAATGGAATTGTTGCCAAATGGCAACACGTGCATTTTAAAAAATCGCCACAGCTACGAGAATTGAATTTATGAATTTTTAAAAATGCAAACATGTAGTATTTCTATTTCTTTAATTTATTGCATCAACACTTTTTTAAAAATAATTTTTTTTAAACAATTAAATTTCAATTTCTTAAGTTATGTATTCGATAAAAAATTTCTCGCGTCAATATGGTGCAATAAAAAACGAAAATTTTTGCTATTCTACAAACCGAAAAAAAAGGTTTATACAGAAATACTTCTAATAAACCAAAGAAAAAAATCGCATTAACTTTTTTTTTGTAAATTGTACCGAGGCTGGACCACGTAGTCTTAAAGTGTGATGTTGCCATATGGTAAAAAATTCGCGAAAGGGTTAACGAAGTTAAATTTTTGGTTAACTTTTAACGTTTCAGTTAATTTCCCCCTTAAGTTTGATCTCTGTGTTATCGAAACTCTTCGAAAAACTTATAATAAAACTGATTTTACCCAAAATTACAGAAAAACAAGTGTTTCCCGATCACCAGTTTGGCTTCCGCGAAAAGCATGGCACTATCGAACAAGTGCACCGTATTGTAGAATCAATAAAAAGCACTTTTGAAAAGAAACAGTGCTGCTCCGCTGTTTTCCTCGATATCACCCAGGCCTTCGATAAAGTCTGTCACGAAGGACTTATTTACAAATTACAGCATATTCTCCCAGCTACTGTGCACTGCCTACTTAAAAACTATCTCACAAATAGAAACTTTGTAGTAAAATATAAAAGCTTTGTCTCCCGAAAATACGAAATACTGGCCGGAGTACCTCAAGGCAGTGTCCTTGCGCCCCTGCTTTATATTCTCTATACTGCAGATATGCCCAAAAGCGATAGAACTCTTATATCGACATTTGCTGACGACACTGCTATCCTGTGCTCTCACTCAAACCCAGACATGGCAACTCTTTACGTGTGGAAACACTTGGACACTCTAAGTAATTGGCTATCACGATGGAAAATCAAAGTCAACGAATCCAAAAGCTGTCACTTAACCTTCACACTAAGAAGGGGCACGTGCCCTGCTCTGAAGATAAACGGCCAAATTGTCCCTGAAAGTTCCGAAACCAAGTATCTTGGAATGCACCTCGATCGCCGACTCACATGGCATAAGCACATTCAATCCAAAATCACCCAGATTAAATTAAAACAGTTGGAACTAAATTGGCTAATCTCAAAGCATCTAAGCTAAATCTCACATACAAAGTCCAAATATACAAAAGAAGCCTGTTAAGACCGCAGAATCCCTCACGTCTAAAGCGAAACTAATTTATTCCCCATATATTAGACATGTCATGCCCAACTCAATGGACGAAGGGCAGAACTAAACATAGTATAGAATTAAGTGAAATTTTGAAATCCTTTCTGAAATCTTATTGTTAGATCTAAAATAACTTATATAGATAATTCAATAAATAAATTGTTAAATAAAAAAAAAAAAAAGTTAATTTCGAAAACCATTAACTTTTTCATTTAGTTAAGTTAAATTTCTTTGATTAACTAGCATTAGTTAACTTTAAAACAAAAAATTTTTTTGTTATTGAATATAAAAAAAAAGTTAAAATTATGAATTCATACTCTTTTCGAACTGATATTGACACTTAATTTAAAAATTATTAAATACACAGGCCGATATATTTCGAAGTGTTCTATATTCTATAGAACATTCTAAACACAATGGTGTTCTCAGCCATTATGTGAGGTTTACATCGTCAGGATGTTTACATCGTATTTTCCATTTCTCAGTTTCTCAAAATGGCGAAAAACTGAGAACGCCATTGTGTTTAGAATAGCCTGTGCTATTTGTTCTTAACCAAACTTCGTTAATTTCATTATTATTATTTAATATTCTAATAAAACTTGTATGCATAGACGAAATTTTGCCATTGATAAAAATTTCTATCATTTATTTTAAAGCAGATTTGCATTGCAGAAACCGATTGGAAAAAGGGTCTGTGAGTGCAGGCATTCAATTGAATATAGTTAAAAAGTATTTTTATGTGTTTTTTGTAAAAAAAATATTTTTTGTTTGTTTTCTATAGGAAATTTAACTATTTAATTTAACTTTTAACGAAGTTAACTTTTCAACGAAAATAACTTTTTAATTTAACGAAGTTAAATTTTCGATTAACTATGCCCAGTTTTGGGCTTTGGCCGTGTCAAAAATTAAAACGAGCTTTAACTTTGCCTTTTTTTATTTATTCGATATTTCGATTGATGTTGTCAATCATCATCAGGACCTATTTAAAACATAGAAACAGTAATCGTAAATCTTTATAAGAATTCACATTTAACATATTTAATAAAACTAAAGAATAAGACTACATATAAAAAATAAAAATCACAATAAAAATATTAAAATGCGTTACCAGAGTGACTTTCGTCAAATGGTTTTTTGTCTAATTAAATGTTTGTAAATATGAGCGCAATTGTCGGTGTCCGTTTTGTAGTTGAGTCTCTTTTGTCTAGATGCGTTTATTAAAAATCTTCATTTCGTCAAAGTGGCCGCTTTGTATACAGTGGGCTGCAAGTGCTGCTTTGTTGTCATTCTTGTGGTTTAGATCAGAATTTCCCAAGGAGCGTACGCATACGGTTTTACCGATTCACACAGATGTAAGCATATTCAGACAACTTGCTTCGGTCAGTATACTGCAAGAAATGGGTCTAGTTCCAAAATGGTTCCGAACTAGCTATGCAGTAGGGGGTACTGGTCGCACCCAAATCTCTTTCACATGTAGTGAAGTGGCGAATTTAACATGGCGTTGTCATTGGAGGAAGCTACCCGCTTCCACCTCTGCATTACCTCCGGTCAGCTCGGAAGTAGCCACTACGATCTAGCTCCTTCCTAGCGGTGGAAAATTGGCCCCTATACAATACTTGTAGCCAGTTAAGAACCAGTTACTACGACTTAGATACATACTAACTTTCGGTAAATCTAAAAACTATTTTGGCAAAAAAAACCCAATCTTAATTTTTTTTAAGTAGCACTTTATTATAAATAGTTTTGTATAAATGTAATTATGCTAATAATTTTTAATAACATCGGTCAATGAATGCATTCATTAGTCGTGCTTTGGTTGCAATCGAAATCTTGTCGAAACTTGTCGTTTATTTTTTTATACGTTTGCAAACAAAATACGACTACTGGTTTCGAAGGTATTACCTGAAAACATAAAAATTAAAAATTGTAAAAATATAAAAATGTAAAAAAAAGAAAGAAAAAAAAGAAAGAAAAATTTTAAATAAAAATTACATAATGAAAATTTGAAATCTGCAAAGAAACGAAAGGAAGAAACGGAAAAATTAAAAAAATAGATAAACGAAAATCGGTAAAAATAAAAATATGAAATATGCATTTCACTCTTTGACCATACTGTACGCACTAATTTTAATACTGGAATGCCAAAACCAAAATCATTGCTTTTGTATTTATATCGCGCATCGGCGTGCTTAAAAATATAGGTAGTTTTGAA
Source organism: Heteromyza rotundicornis (assembly GCA_951394025.1). Classification (NCBI taxonomy): domain Eukaryota; kingdom Metazoa; phylum Arthropoda; class Insecta; order Diptera; family Heleomyzidae; genus Heteromyza; species Heteromyza rotundicornis. Next base: position 37,622,356 of record OX596012.1, read on the forward strand.
AAAAATTTCTATTAGCACAATTACTCACAATCACTATTTTTCACATTTTTGTTTATTTTTTCAAATTTTTATTAAATTTTATTTAGAAAATTCAACATTTTTTCAAACATTTTCAATTATCAGAAAATATTTCACTTTACACAAAACGAATGCCATTTCTCCAAAACAATATTATTTTTCATATGCAAACCGGCTTTATGACAAAAACACGCTTTAGAGATATTAACCATTTTTTTTGTAACTCTATTTAATTTTTTTGAATTATTCTTTTTTTATACGAAAACCAAACAAAAATTGGAGCGCCACCTTCTAATTCACTTCACAAATGGCAACTGATTAGAAAAACTGGTTTCCTCACAGATTACTCGGTTTTTGTTCGGCAATCTTCTCTCAAAGATAAACGAAACAAAGCCAAGCGCAAATCACTGAGTTTGGTTTGAACACACTACCACTGCATTACCAGAGTAGTTCGGAACCAATCTACAGTTCTACCACTTCTTGATTTACCGATTGTAGCTATAAAATAATTATATACCCTATAGATCCATTAAATTGGGGGTCAGTTTTTATTTGCAGGGTAGTCGCTGAGATTCCGTATGAGCAGGTTCGCGCTAGAACAGTCTGTGATGCACTGAGCAAAATGTTTTTTGCAGGAATGGGAAAATTAATTTTTATTTGCTGAAAAGAACTCAAAGACGAAATATATAAAGTTTATTCTATGTTCAGTCTTACTTATTCTTGTGCGGTCGATTTTTCCACTCTAAAAATAAAAATGGGTAAATTAAGAAATTGTCTCAATGACAATTCAAAAGAAAATTTACTCCGCATTTAATGCTGCGAACACGACATAAACGAAAACATGGATTACGAAATATAAATTAAAACAAAAAATAGATGATTTTGTCGTTGCAACATATAATTTTCCGCATATGTTGTCTCCGTCCCCTTTAAATGTGAGTTGGTTGATAAGGTTCTATTTGTCCATGTCTTCAATTTTAGATTTCATGTTGCTGTAGATTTGTCGTAGGGTGTTGTGAGATTTTGGTGCTAGTTGAATTTTATTGTTGTTGCATAGGTCGGTTTTCTTAAATTTTTCAGTAAAGCCTGCTACGTATGTCACTCCTTTGTATATTAGTGGTTCTTTTTGTCGGTTGTTGTTGTCTTGAGGTTTGTTTTCTTTTAGCATTCGAATTATTGTTGGTTTGGGAAAGTCGTTTTTATTTAATATGTGTATTATTTTTCGTTTGTTTTCTGTGTGAAAAGTATCATCACTGATGTTCAAGGCTCTGCTGATGAAGTTTCTCGCCGTGTTGATGATTGTTTTTCGTGGGTGTTTTGAGTGAAAATTTATAAGTCGTCCTGACGCCGTGGGTTTTTGGTACCAATCTGTTTTCATTATGTTGTTGTTCCTTATTATTTTTGCGTCAAGATACGGCAATTGTCCATCGTTTTCTTTTTCTAGCGTGAATTTGATGTGTCTATGGCAAATGTTCAAGCTGTTTAATGTAGTTTCCACTGCGTCCGTTTTCACAATACAAAAAATATCGTCAACGTATTTAGTTAATAGTCTCGGTTTTTGTTCTATATTGTCCATAAATTTGTCTAAAATTTCCTCCATCACGATGTCAGCAATAATCGGTGAAATCGGCGATCCCATAGGCATTCCTTTTAATTGGTTGTAAATTAAGCTACCATATTTGAAATAATTGTTCTCTTTCAAACAGAATCTGAGCATCTCCATAAATAAGAGTTTGGGTATCTTCGTGTGCTTCTCTATTTCGTCCCACTTCTTGTCAATTGTTTTGATGGCGAAGTCCACTGGGATGCTCGGAAAAAGTGATACGACGTCATTCTAGCATTTTTTGTTCACAAAAATTAGCGTACGCTAGAGTCCCGCATTCCAAAATGGCGGGACTCTAGAGGTTGTGCTTCAGCTGTCATAAAGAGAGACGCGTTTCCACGTATATCTCGTAAACGGTGCATCCTATGGGAAATCTCCTGGTATCGTTTTGAAGAGAATTACCGCCTACTTTTTAGACTAAAAAGGTTTTTTGTAAAGTTGATAGCTTGTATTAAAAAACGTGTCAAAGTTGTGTAAATCTGATTTAATATCTTGTAAACGGTGGGAAGCACGTTGACCAGACTTATTACCAATCTTGTAGATAATCTAATTTTCTACAATTCTTACCTACAACATTTTCTTGTGATATCATTGGTTTGAAAGTTATAGCTCGGAAAACAGCCAATTTTTTTACAATTTTTTAAGATTTTTTTCACTTTTCTAAAAATTGTCAAATTATTATTTTTGCTAAAAAAAAAAAGTGAAAAATAAAGAAAAATAGTATACGAAATATACGTGGAAACGCGTTTCTTCTTATGGCAGCTGAAGCACAACCTCTACAGTCCCGCCATTTTGGAATTAAGCCTAGGACACGCCCCTGAATGAGTTCAGCAAAAAAAATTTAGTAACGCTAATTTTTGTAATTTTTGTATGGAGAAAATCACAGAATGACTGAACTACTATTACAAACACATTTTTTCTACTTGTGCATTCACTCTTTCATCAGAACCAGAGTCGATCAGCGTAAAAACGGAGCCTGAATGACATATGGTCACTAACAGCACCCCTTTTGTACTCGTCGTGAAATGCGTTTCGACTCTATCGATGTGACCTTGTGAAGTAGTGTGAAGTGCCGTGGATAAATCTATTAAAATCGAAGAATGATTTCGAGACTGGGTATATGGGGGTTTCGGGGTCGCTGGGCTCAAATTTATTTCATCAATACTAAACAAAAATTTCAAAATTACTGTTCAAACTCTCACAATTTAATTTTTTAAAGAAAATCAGCTTTTTGTTAAACGTGGCCGTCATATCGGTATAAATCACTGTTCGCCAAATGCACACATCCTCATATTGCACATGTATTGAATACTTTTCACTGAGAAAAATTTGTTGTAAAAGCTTTCTGAAAATAAAAACCAGAGCTCATATATTTTTTCAAAGCATAACAGATGAATAAATGTACTGTTGAGCTCGCTTAACTTTACCCCGCTAAAGCGAAAAACGAGATTTCAGTGGAACGAAAAATAAAGATCTGACATTTTCGTGTACTTCGATGTTATATTTTTTTAGTAAAAGTATCGCCCTGTTCCACACCAGAGAATAGCGCCGAGTAGCTTAGCCCACAAGCTACCGGCACGCTAACCGTTGTTTTAGCAAGTAGCGTATCCACTTCCACTTACCGCTCTCGCACACTTGCATCATCCGTCAAAAACTCGAATGACCTGGATAGGCGGAAGCACTTGGATAGCTTGTGTGCTCAAGTTGTGTTGAATGAGCAGTGCGCACTGCGAAGTACGGAAAATGTTCGTATTTTGTATTGTTAAGTTTCGTGCGACATGTAGGGAAATTTTAGAATATTGAATTCATCACGAAATGGTAAAAACAATTGTTTAAAAAAAAATTACTTTCTATTACACCGTGCAAAAATTTTAATTTTTTTGTACACATACAAATTTTTCTACATAGAAAAAATTGTTTTTAATAATGTTGTTGGTATTACAGAGTGCAACAAATTTTAGATTTATTGGACACATCCAAATTTTTCCACTGAGAAAAAAATTTGTTAAATTAATGCAGTTACTTTTAGACAGTGCACAAAATTTTAGTTTATTCGTACGCATGAAAATTTGTCCATAAAGTAAAAAAATTATTCTATTTAATTATAAAATCTATATATATAAAAGAGACGTGTATGTTTGTCACCAGTAGACGCGAAAACTACAGCACCGATTCTCACCAAAATTTATATATGTGTTCTAGGGGTCGTGACATAGGATAGGTTTTGACACACCCACTTTTACCGCCCACAAGTTAGAAAATACGTATTTCTCTCACATTTGTGAATCGAATTCGTCAGATTTTATCGAACGGACGCGTTTTAATCGGCCCCGGAGAAATAATAAATAACATTGGGAAACAATAACAAAACCCTCCAAAAATTACGCGAAATAGACGCTAAAACAATTTCAAGAAAAAGAGTGCAAGTGGCGTACCAAAGCCACTGCATATAAAGCAAACAAATAAAAAAGATTTGTGTGAAAAATTATGTCAGTAAATCATTCTCCCCAAAAAACAAGGAATTCTCTTACTGAGAATTCAACATCCCGCTCAAAACAAGAGCTTGATCAGCATCAGCTAGTGCTAGTGAAAACACGGCAAATTCACAAATAAAAGCTTTTGCCATGCAACCAACAGGTGCGAGCAGTGCGAATGCATCGCAACCTGTCATTGTTACCCTCCCCGCCATGAATAGAACAGAAACAACTATAGCAAAGAATCGATCTGCAGAGGTACTCTTTGCTAACTCTCCCGCATCGCCATCGGACTCTCTTTCATGGAGCAAGCAGTGTCAAACTCCAACACCCTACACCCAGCAGGCAGCTAATATGACGGCGTTTTTAGCATCACAAACAAATTTGGCAAGTACAATTACTACTAATACTCTTAGGCCAGACCCTGTTAAGATATTCACTGAAAATAAAGACCCTGCAAATAAGTTCTTTGAGAACAAAAACCCTTTGTATAAGCCTCAGTCGGCAAATACGAGTAATGCAATTGGCGCAAACACTACAGAGAAAAACACTCCACGTGCGGCAGTGCAGACTGCTGCTACCTGCAAAAGCCAGACCCTACATTGCAAAAGCGCAAAACGACCCCTCCCAAAAATACGAATACGCCTAAGGTTTTAAAGACAAAGCCGAGTATACAGCCCATAAATCTTGGGCAAAATAGATACTCCCTATTATATGAAGAGGATAATTCAGACCCTAAACCCAAGACGTCAAAGCCGCCACCAATTTATCTCAGAGGAAAAAACTCGAATTCCCTTGTGACTCTGATAACACAAATAGTAGGTGCCAATAGATTTCATGTGATGGCTATTCTCAAGGGCGCCATCCATGAAACAAAAATACAAATTTATAATGAGGCAGATTTTCGCAAAATTGTGGATCATTTCGATAAGTGTAAAAAGAGCTATTTCACATACCAGCTCAAAAGTAGCAAAGGTCTATCGGTTGTTCTGAGAGGTGTAGACTCGTTTGTCGAATGTGGCGATGTAAAAGAGGCATTAATTGCATTAAAATTCCAAGTTAGATCTGTGTCTAACATTCTAAACAAGGAAAAATTACCCCAACCACTTTTCCGCATTGAACTGGAATTTGACCCTAAGACTCTGCAAAAAAGTGAAACCCACCCTATATACAATTTGCGATATTTACTACACCGTAGAGTCAGTGTTGAGGAGCCGCATAAACGTCGTGGCCCAATACAATGCCAAAACTGCCAAGAATTTGGTCATTCAAAAAAATATTGTACACTTCCCAGTGTTTGTGTTATTTGTGGTGACCTTCACCAGACCCAATTGTGCCCAAAATCGAGAGAAGACATAAATGTTAGACATTGTAGTAACTGCGATGGAAATCACACTGCCAACTACAGAGGGTGTTCAGTCTACAAAACCCTTAAAAATAACCGAAGCCCTTAAGCGCAACAGCTACAAAGAGGTCAAACCCTACTCCAGCCAATTTTGCGCAGATGAAATCATACCCACCACCCCAAGGAAATGGTGCTAACGCCGCATCACAACAACAACAATTTTCATACGCAAATGTACTCAAAGGCAATACCCAAGACCCTCCAGTTATTCAACCTGCCCAACAGAACATTGGCCTTGAACAAACACTACAGATGTTTATGCAAAACATATCGCAATTTATCAACGGCATGCAAACTATGATGCAAGAAATGATACACAATCAAAACCTGCTAATCCAGACCCTTTTAAAAAATAAGCCATGAATGCGATAAAAATATCCTTCTGGAACGCGAACGGCTTATGCCAACATAAATTGGAACTCATTCAATTCCTCAATTCATTCTGTATAGATGTAATGCTAATTTCAGAGACTTATTTGACCCAAAAACACTTTTTTAACATACCCGGATACAAGTTGTATGACACAAAACACCCAGGTGGTAAAGCACGAGGTGGATCAGCGATTCTAATTAAGGGCAGAATCAAACACTATGTTTTACAGGAATTTTGCACCGAGTACTTGCAAGCCACCAGTATTTGTCTTGATGACTACATAAAAGGATTGCCAATATCTGCAATATACTGTCCACCCAGCTCCAAAATAACTGAACAGCAATTTCAGACATTTTTTGCAACCCTTGGCCCAAAATTTCTCGTAGCTGGAGATTTTAATGCCAAACACACTTATTGGGGCTCTCGTCTGATTTCACCCAAAGGAAGACTACTATGGAATAATACCAGCAAACTCGGCCTTGATGTGGTTTCGTCAGGCACGCCAACATACTGGCCATCGGACAGACGCAATATTCCAGATGTTATTGATTTTGCAGTAATCAAGACCCTTAAACGAACTCAAGTAACCATTGAGTCTTCAGTGGAACTCTCGTCTGATCACACACCCACTATTATCACAGTAAAATATGAGCCAAATTCAGAAGTCAACCCACCCGACAAACTCACCAGTATCCATACGAATTGGCTTAAATTCAGAAAATATATAAGTTCACACATTACCCTACATGTTTCTTTTTTTTTTAATTTTTTAATAGTAATTTTATTCAATTGAATCACCTAATAATAATTTAGGTCTAACAATGATTTTTCAAAAATTCAGAAATTCAGCTTATTATTATATCAGGTCTCTGTGGATGTTAGTATTTTTTATATACCAAGGGGCTCTGGCCATTTGTCTCAGGATTTTAGATTGGACTCTCTGGAGTTTTTCCACGTTCGAGGGAGAGGCAGTGCCCCAGAGTTCAATTCCATATGTCCATATGGGTTTTGGGTATGTTTATGCCATGTGAGTCGGCGATCGAGATGCATTCCAAGATACTTGGTTTCGGAACTTTCAGGGACGACTTGGCCGTTTATCTTCAGAGCAGGACACGTGCCCCTTCTTAGAGTGAAGGTTAAGTGACAGCTTTTGGATTCATTGACCTTGATTTTCCATCGATGTAGCCAATTACTTAGAGTGTGCAAGTGTTTTTGCACGTATAGAGATATCCTACATGTGTCACTGAAAACTGAGGAGCAACTGAATGTGGCAGTGCGTAACTTTACCCTTCTGCTTACAAACGTCGCACTGGCAGCGACCCCAAAAATCAATAACACTACCCAAAAAAAGGAATTTGTGCCAAAAAATATAGCTGCGCTCTTAACAGAAAAGAGATCAATAAGGCGTGATTGGCAAAAGTTCAGATCACCCTATCTGAAAAAAAAGCTGACCCTCATTACACGAAAACTACAAAATGAACTGAGGGAGAAAAATGAGAATGATCTGCATCAATTCATGGAAAAGCTTACGCCGACGAGCTCAACAAATTACTCACTTTGGCGTGCCTCAAAAAATTTAAAACGACCCATTATTGCAGAATCGCCAATTCGTTTACCCAACGGAGACTGGGCGAGAAGTGATGCCGAAAAAGGTACTGCTTTTGCAAGTCACCTACAAAATGTATTTACTCCAAACCCCCCAAATGCAAATTACCCGTTACCACAGCTCGCAACCAGGTAAAATTTTAACCCACTACTCATCAGAAGAAATGCACTTATGGACGATATTGCCAAGTTGAACCCAAAAAAAGCTCCAAGACATGACTTAATAACGTCTAAAATGGTGAAAGAGCTGCCATCAATTACTGTTACTCACTTATTGCAGATCACGATGTCGCAGATCACGATGATCCCGAAACCGGGAAAAGACCCTACAAACGTGAGTTCATATCGCCCAATAAGCTTACTCTCTACCCTATCAAAACTTTTTGAGAAAATTCTGATAAAACTGATGTTACCCACACGCAGAGAAAAAACATGGTTGACCCAATCATATTTTAAGGGGACCATATTATGATTGAAGAAATGATTGCACCAACCATGCCATGATTGCATACTAAACATTTACATGATTGCAGCTAACCATTTACATGATTGAAAATAAACATGTAATGATTGCAGCCAAAAATTTGTATGAATTTTTAGTCAACTTTCAATTGAATTTCAACATCTACTTTTTAATTATTTTAAATTATATTATTAATATTTCAATGTAATGTTAGCTGATTGGTTATATTATATTTAAGAAATAATAGTTCATATACATTTTTCTTACTTACTTACGTTTGGCCGTGCCGAGATTTGAACCCGGGACACTTGGGTTGCTGACGAAGCGCGTTAGCACGTTTAGCTACTACTGCCTTGCATTTCTTGTGTTCTAAAGGCATACATATACTAATCATATGAAATTTGTATGTGTATATGAATTTTTCATGAAATATTTTTGGAAATGAATTTAAGCATTTATATACATTTTTTGTAAGATTAAGAGGTCTATTCTAGCGTAGTCGCAATAGCCGACACAGTCTCACTAGTGATTTTTGTCTCAATTTGATACAATTTGGTATTTTGAAATATTTTAAAAAGCTGTTTTAGTATCAATTGTCATAAAAGTTGTGATCAAAGTTGCGGGCAATGTTATTCCAGTTTTGGTCGAGTCGAATTAATTGGCTACAGCCGGTGTCTTGTACTTGTGTAGGTTTGTATATTTTAGTGCTTATGTTTGCAGAAAAGTACAAATCTACACAAGTACTCCGGATCGTGAATACTCTTATTAATATTAAAAATCCAATCATATACATTATTGCCTCTACCATGTTTTTGGCATGGTTGGAATCTAATCATAATATGTTCTCTGAAATCATAATATGGTCTCTATAATCATGTAAATATAATTTACATGATTACCCCAACCAACTATGGTCTTTATAATCATAGTATTATTGTAGCAAGTATATATGATGCTCCAACCATGTTTTTTCTCTGCGTGCACAATACTCGCTAAAGGTGAAATACCCAATCACCAATTCGGATTTAGAGAAAAGCATGGCACAATTGAACAGGTTCATCGCATTGTTGAATTGATCAAAAAAACGTTCGAGAAAAAGCGATACTGCTCAGCAGTATTCCTCGACATCACCCAAGCCTTTGATAAGGTATGGCATAGAGGATTGATATCCAAACTACAGAAACTATTACCCGCAAGCATGCACGTTTTGCTTGACAACTACTTGACCCACAGAAAATTTGTAGTTAAACATAAAAGTTTCGTTTCTAGTAGATTTGATATTCTTGCCGGTGTACCCCAAGGCAGCGTCCTCGGACCCCTCCTGTATATACTCTATACAGCTGATATGCCCATTTATGATCAGACCCTCATCGCAACATTTGCCGACGACACCGCAATATTGTGCTCGCACTCAGACCCTAAAATGGCATCACAACACGTGCAACAACATTTGAACACTTTACAGAATTGGCTATCAAAGTGGAGAATTATAGTCAACGAGTCTAAGAGCGCACATATAACCTTCACACTAAGGAAAGACACTTGCTCCATGCTTACAATAAATAATAGTGAAATACCACAATGTACTGAAACCAAATATCTTGGTATGCATCTCGATCGTAGACTCACATGGAAAAAGCGCATCGAAGCTAAAATTACACAAATCAAATTAAAAAAACTCGAATTAAATTGGCTCCTCTCGAAGCAATCAAAACTCAACACCACATATAAAATCCTTTTATACAAAAGTATAATGAAACCCATATGGTCATATGGGATCGAGCTCTGGGGAACAACATCTCCATCAAATGTTGAGAAACTGCAAAGGATGCAGTTAAAAATTCTGCGACAAATACTTTGAGCGCCATGGTTTATAAAAAATGAACACATCCACAGAGATTTACAAATATCGAAAATATCTGATGAGATACCGAAACGTAATACAAAGTATGCAGATAAGCTAAAATTGCACCCTAATATTCTAGCTCGAACCTTAATAAAACCCACCAGACCCTTACGTCTAAAACGAAATTATTCTATTGCCTTTGCTAAAGTATTTCAAGTCGATGTACCGATCACAAATTTCAACAACTTCTTGTATTTTCAACATTAAATGCAGCAGGGAGTAATAATAAAGGTTATTTCCATTTGATTGCATGTAACTTTTCAACAATGGAAAAAACCTAAGGCAATGCCAAAATAACACGGCTTCTCCTTGAGTATTACATATTCGCAATTCCATAATTTGCCCCAATCTCCCAGTGCACATTTTACGCCCACTTTCACAGTACTTAATTTCCACTTAAATGCATTTGCTATTTACATTCCCAATAACTACGGAAAAATATCTATTGTGAATGGAAATTAAATTATACCCAACTTAAAGCTCCCCAAAAATTTCCCCAAAAATTGCTCAAAAATTGCAAGGCAATATTCGGCTCGGACAAATTTTTTCGTGCTGAAAAATTTCCCAAAAACAAAAACAAATGCATATCATTCTAGAGCGCACTATCGAATTTTCAAGAAAAAGTACCACGACACCAACGAAATTTTGCATTCATGTGTGGCGACCTTAAATGCTCACTGCGAAAGTCGCCCACTTCATTTCATCTTAAAATACCCAAAATTCCGCCGCCGCGGTGTTTTCTCGAAAATTCTTCCAGCAAAGATATTGGAATAAAAAAATTTGTTTGCGGTGAAAAATTTCAAAGCTACAACTAAAAATGTGTATCATTTATAAATTTTCTTTAAAAAAAACGCAGTATCGCATATTTAAGCAACATTTTTGTTCAAGTTCCGTACCGGCTGCGGAATTTCGCGTTGGCTTATGGGGACCTAAATGCAGGCAAACCGCCATTAATATTACGAGAAGACGCCCAATGCGAATGAAAATTAAATTAAACTTGACTTAAATGCACACACTGCAATTGGCCTTTTCGGCAAATAAGCACTGCAAAATTGTCCCAACAAGTTATAGAAATCACTTTCTTCCCACAAGAAAAATTTACAAAAACACAACAGAACGTCTCTCAATGTGGCAACACTCCTCACAGACGGGGCGCTCCACCAGTGCAGCCAACTTTAGGCAAATTTCCCTTCCTAAGGGAATTTTTGGTTTAATTTTGTCTAAAAGGGGTAAGGTAAGTACCTTTTTACTTAATTTGAAGGTACACTTAGACCGCAGGAGCGAACACAACTTTTGTCGCGAACTCCAATCGTAAACAAAATTCCGTTCGTGCAACCGTTTACACTGACTGAATAATCCCTCCCGCACCAGCATCGGAATCTACAGATTTGTTCGTTTTCAAGTGTTTACACTGCCGGGCCATTTTGTGCGAGCATTCGGCTACGTACCAAAGCTCAAAGATCGTAATCCAGTCGTTTGCACCGGCCGAATTAACGGCATTTGTTTCAAATACTTATACCACATGTCATTTAATTTAATTTCAATAATCTTCCAAACATACTTTACTGCGATACATACATACATACAATACGAATCATTCATTCATTCATCAAAACCTATTTCAATACCAAACGCTACATAAATTTTCCTCTCTATAAAATTGTACAAAATTAACTCCACAGTATAAACACCAATTAAACATATATATTTAAAAATTACTTTAATCGTTGTTGTAGGCTTTGGCCGTGTCAAAAAATTAAAACAAGTTTTAACTTTTGCTTTTTTATTTATTCGATATTTCGATTAACGTTGTCAATCATCATCAGGACTTTTTTAAACGTGGAAACAGTAATAACAAATTATTTTTTATAAGAATTCACATTTAACATATTTAACAAAAATAATAAAGAAAAAGACTACATATAAAAATATAAAAATCACAATATAAATATTAAAAACTAGTTACCAGTGACACTGAACAACACTGTTGCGCAGAGTGACTTTCGTCAACTGGTTTTTTGTCTAATTAAATGTTTGTAAATATGAGCGCAATTGTCGGTGTCTGTTTTGTAGTTGAGTCTCTTTTGTCTAGATGTGTTAATTATATGGAGCATTTCTATCGTGTATCGTCGTATGTAATTGTTCTCTTGTTGCAAAATCTTCGTTTCGTCAAAATTGGGAGAGTGGCCCCTTTGTATACAGTGGGCTGCAAGTGCTGTTTTGTTGTCATTCTTGTTGTTTAGGTCCGATCTGTGCGCTGATATTCTTGTTTTTAATTTTGATTTTGTCGTTCCAACATATACTTTTCCGCATATATTGTCTCCGTCTCCTTTACATGTGATTTGGTAGATAAGGTTTGATTTGTCCATGTCTTCAATTTAAGATTTCGTGTTGCTGTAGTTTTGTCGTAGGGTGTTGTGAGATTTTGGTGCTAGTTGAATTTTATTTTTGTTGTATAGATTGGTTTTCTTAAATTTTTCAGTAAAGCCTTCTACGTATGTCACTCCTTTGTATATTAGTGGTTCTTTTTGGTTGTTGTTGTCTTGAGGTTTGCTTTCTTTTAGCAGTCGGATTATTGTTGGTTTAAGAAAGTCGTTTTTATTTAATATGTGTATTTTTTTTCGTTTATTTTCTGTGTGAAAAGTATCATCACTGTTGTTCAGTACTCTGCTGATGAAGTTTCTCGCCGTGTTGATGATTGTTTTTTGTGGATGTTTTGAGTGAAAGTTTATGAGCCGTCCCGAAGCCATGGGTTTTTGGTACCAATCTGTTTTCATTATGTTGTTGCTCCTTAATATTTTTGCGTCAAGATACTGCAATTGTCCAATTGTTGAATGACAAAATCAAAATTAAAAACAAGAATATCAGCGCACAGATCTAAACAACAAGAATGACAACAAAACAGCACTTGAAGCAAACTGTATACAAAGGGGCCACTCTCCCAACTTAGACGAAACGAAGATCAATTACAAACGACGATTTACGATAGAAATGCTACATATAATAAACACATCTAGACAAAAGAGACTCAACTACAAAACGGACACCGACAATTGCGACTATAATTACAAACATTTAATTAGACAAAAAACAAGTTGACGAAAGTCACTGTGCACAACAGTGTTGTTCAGTGTTACTGGTAACGTATTTTAATATTTATATTGTGATTTTTATTTTTTATATGTAGTCTTTATTATAGTTAAATATGTTAAATGTGAATTCTCAATCGAAATATCGAATAAATAAAAAAAAGCAAAAGTTAAAACTCGTTTTAATTTTTGAAGAAGGCCGATATCAACAACAATCATTTTGAAAAATTTCTAATCATAAGGTCGTCAGCGCAAAAAGCTAAGATAAGATCTTTTCCCATTCCAATTATTAATACTGACTGGTCGACAGTACCGTCTCTTTCGTTTATGCAAGTTTCGTCATTCGTTATAATGCATTCAACTGCATCTCGAAACGAATGGTCGTTCAATTTTCGAAGCCTTGTTATCCCGACATTCACTTGTCTTTCACTTTTTTTTGGGTACTTTTGGTTTTTTATAGGTATTCACATAAAGCCTTTGCTTTACTCTTTGGACCATAGAGGCACGGTTCCAATTTTTGTTGTCAAATCTCGAATTGATATTCATTTATTTTTGTTTATATCAAATTTCTCATCTCTTGGCATCTTTTTCTTCTTTTCGGTACAGTCCTTAGTTCCCATATATTAGACATATCATGCCCAACTCAATGGACGAAGGGCAGAATTAAACATAGTATAGAATTAATGAAATTTTGAAATCCTTTCTAAAATCTTATTGCTAGATCTAAAATAACTTATTTATACGATTCAATAAAAAAAATGTTAAATAATAAAAAAACTCTTCGCTACTTATTACAATTATTCGCCTGATTTATAGTCTATATTCCACAGATATTTTTAAGTTTTTCGTACATATAAAAATCAGCCCTGGTCGTAAGCTTTCGAACGATTCAGTTCAGTTGTTAGGAAATAAAATAGAAGAAAACCAGCTGAAGTTTTTATATAAAAAAAATTTCTTAATTACACATAGATAGTACATAAAAACATAGCAACAGTATAACAAAGTTGTGAAATTAAAATTGCAAGACATAAAACCCCGTTTCGTTTCTTTCGATACGAAAACCAATCCGACGTTTTAAATTAAGTGTTGTAGTTGCTTGAGGTAAGAATGCATTGTTAGTTGCTTTTTTTGTTCCTTTTGTAGTTGAAATAGTATTAAAATAATTTAAAAAAAAGAAGAAAAAAAGGAAAAAAAGAAGAAAAAAAAGCGATTTTAACATAGGCTGATCGAGTTAAACGTTCAATGTTTGACCATTTCGATATTAGTTGCCAATAAGAAGAAAAAATAACAACAACAAAACCAAAAAAAATGTCTGATATACACGATCGACTCCAGCGCGTCTGTCGCGAGATGATCTAAAAGCTCTGACGTCAGAAGAAATTCCTATGTCCGAGTAAATAAGCGCAGCAAAAAGCTGATCAGATTTTAGCAACTCGAGAAAACGAAAGGTGAATGACCTCATTGCCTGCACATAAGAATCGCTGCAGGAATATATGGGAGCACCAACTGCGTAGATCTTTGGCTCCACGACAAGAGCGCGCATTTAATTTTCTTTTACTCTTATATTTTGTTTTGTTGCATTTTGTGAAAGTGCATAAATGGTAATGTTAAGTTAACTATTGCTTAGAACAGGATAGAGCAAGAAGGGAGAGATAGAGAGAGCTAAGAAAGAAAAAAAAAACAAGTAGACTATAGATTCCCCTCGCCCAGACCTTCTATTCTTTTCGTTTCAGCGGCTGAATTTCGGGTGCTGGTGCTAACATCGGGATATGAAGAGCGGTGAGTGCATATAGCAAGACCTGTTTATCCCTTTGGCTTCTTGCTCCCAATTGGACATTTTATTTTATATTGAACTAGCTTATACCCACAGCTTCGCTCGCAATAATTTTGTTATTTCATGTTAACGTAGAAATGTTATATGTATTATTTAAGCAACTGAAATAAAACTAGATTTTGCAAGTCATCCCTCTGCCCATTCACCTCCCAGCACCAAATCCAAAATTTCAGCGAAATCCCTTGAATAGAACCCGAGTTACAGAGCTTTAAAAATTTTAGGGCGTGGCTGCGGGCGGATCTTAAATTTCAATAGTCATCCCTCAGCCCTTTCACCCGTCAGCACCAAATCTAAAATTTCATCGAAATCCCTTGAATAGGACCCGAGTTACAGAGCTTTAAAAATTTTAGGGCGTGGCAGTGGGCGGATCTTAAATTTTAATAGTCATCCCTCTGCCCATTCACCTCCCAGCACCAAATCCAAAATTTCAGCGAAATCCCTTGAATAGGACCCGAGTTACAGAGCTTTAACAATTTTAGGGCATGGCAGTGGGCGGATCTTAAATTTCAATAGTCATCCCCCTGCCCATTCACCTCCCAGCACCAAATCCAAAATTTCACCGAAATCCCTTGAATAGGACCCGAGTTACAGAGCTTTAAAATTTTAAGGCGTGGCAGTGGGCGGATCTTGAATTTAAATAGTCATCGCTCTGCCCATTCACCTGCCAGCACCAAATCCAAATATTTTTATTTCAGCGAAATCCCTTGAATAGGACCCGAGTGACAGAGCTTTAGAAATTTTAAGGCGTGGCAGTGGGCGGACTGAAAATTTTCAGAATCAACATGTTACCAATTCATTACCCAAAACCACATATAAAATTTCAGCAAATTCGGTTAAACACTGCATGAATTATAGCATTTTAGAATAATATTTGCTACGCCCACCTCGAACGCACAAATTGTGTTTCATTAAAATCGGTCAAGTATTTCTTGAGTTATAAGGGAACAAACATACATACAAACCTACAAACCTACAAACTCACAAAGAATTTTATATAAGTAAGAGATTTAGCAGTAAAAGAGCAGTAAATCCCAAATACTAAAAAGAAAAAAATTATTTAAGTAAGAAAAAAATGAAAGAAGAAGCAGCGCCGAATATTTTTATTTTTTGCTCTTTTATTTATTTTTTTTTTATGTTATTTATTCAGTTGAATTACCTAAAGGTCTAAAACAATGATTTTTCAATAGATTGGAATAATTCAGCTAAAACTATTTTGGATTTTGGGCTCTCTGGAGGTTTTTCACGTTCGAGGGAGAGGCAGTGCCCCAGAGCTCAATTCCATATGCCCATATGGGTTTTATTATACTTTTGTATATTTGGACTTTGTATGTGAGATTTAACTTAGATGCCTTTGACATTAGCCAATTTAGTTCCAATTGTTTTAGTTTAATCTTGGTGATTTTGGATTGAATGTGCTTATGTCATGTGAGTCGGCAATCGAGGTGCATTCCAAGATACTTTGTTTCGGAACTTTCAGGAACAACTTGGCCGTTTATCTTCAGAGCAGGACCCGTGCCCCTTCTTAGTGTGAAGGTTAAGTGTCAGCTTTTGGATTCGTTGACTTTGATTTTCAATCATGTGCAACGAACAAACTGCCCTTAGCCCAGTTGGTATGTGGGCTAAGTCTCATGATCAGTTGATGTATTATGTGTATCTGAAACGTGGTTTAATGATGATGTTGATGATGCGTATTTCAATATAAAAAATGTAAAACTTTTTCGTTCTGATAGAATTGGCAGAAAGGGAGGGGGTGTTGCAATTTATTGTAAGAATAATATTAATGTAAAATTTCTATGTGAATCAACTGACTCTGATGTAGAGTTTCTGAATGTTGTTATATATGACAATACGACAAAAGTTTTTTTATCGTGTGTGTACAATCCTAATAGAAATTTTAGTTTGGATCCATTTCTGTCTTCTCGTCTAATTGTCTAATTGACTACGATCATTTTGTTATATGTGGTGATTTTAATATTAATCTTCTTTCAAAAGATTCCTCAGTCAGCAGTCTTTATGATAATTTGAATGAAGTTGGATTGTCAATTGTTAACTCTGTGATGCCTACACGATTTGCTTCCAATGCCTGTTCCAGTTTACTTGACTATTTTATTGTATCTGATAAGCATGCTGTGTTAATTTTTGACCAATTATCTTTTATTTCTGACCATGACCTAATTTTTTGTACTCTTAATATTTGTCTTAGTCCTGCTGCTACTGCCAACTGTTTTTCATATCGTGACTATAAATCAATAAATTTTGACTCCTTGACTAATGACTTGACCCTCATTGACTGGACGGACTGCTGGTACCTTGGCTCAGCTGATGAAAAGTTAAATTTTTTCTTAAATAATATGTGCAATATTTTTGACGTTCATGTGCCACTTCGTACAGCACGAGTTATCAATAACTCTTGTCCATGGTTCACTAGTTTGGTAAAGCAAGCTATAAAAATGCGTAATAAAACCTATACGAGATGGAAAAGGAATCCTTCTGCTAAAAATTGGGAAGAACACAAGCTCGCGCGTAATGAAGCAACTTCTGCTGTCAGGTTGTCGAAAAAATAGTTCTATCAGTCGAAACTAAGTACAGCATTACCATCTAAGCAGTTGTGGAGAAATTTGAGAGAGATTGGTGTGCGCAGTAAGAGTTCGTCTGAGTGTAATATTGATCCTGATATATTAAATGATTACTTTATTGTTAATAATGTTGATGAATCACAATTTAATTTGGAAGGTGTAGTTTCTCCAAATATCATTAATAAGTTTGAATTTTCCGCTGTATGTGAACTCGATGTTGCCAAATGTGTAATGAAAATTAAATCGAATGCTATTGGTGAAGATGGGTAGCTATTAAGTTCATTAAGTTAATATTGCCCTTTATACTGAATCCTCTTACACACATTATTAACCATTGTTTTACTAGCTCTTGCTACCCTAACATTTGGAAAGTGGCTACTATCGTTCCTGTAGCCAAAAAACCTTCGGCCTCTGTACCCAGTGATTTCCGTCCTATAAGTATTTTATCTTCCATCTCCAAAGTTTGTGAGTCCCTCATGACGGAACAAATATCCAATTATGTTATTATGTATCCAATTGTGTCTTTTGTCACCTATCCAGTCTGGTTTCCGTCCTGGGCACAGTTGCTCTATTGCAGTAGTTAAAATATTGGATGATATTAGATTGTTTTATGATAAGGAATATTTGACTTTGATCTGCCTTTTAGACTTTTCTAAAGCTTTCGACAGTGTGAATCACTCTCTGCTTTGTTTGAAATTAACACAAATTTTTGGGTTTTTCAATAACTACGGTTAACCTGATAAAAAGCTATCTTGAAGGTAGATCTCAACGAGTCAGAGTTGGTAGTTGTTATTCACAATATAAAACTATAAGCAGTGGAGTGCCTCAGGGGTCTGTACTTGGGCCGCTTTTATTTATTTTGTTTTTAAATGATATTTTCAAAGTTTGTAGATTTGTTACTATGCATGCCTATGCTGATGATCTTCAACTCTACTTGTCTCGTCCTATTGGTCTTATTGAAGATTTGTGTGCCAGAGTAAATGAAGACTTAGAGTCTATTGGTATGTGGGCCATGTGCAATAAACTATTTTTAAATCCATCAAAATCATATGTCCTGCCTATAGCTAGAACTAATTATAATCTTCTTGATGTTCTTCCGATATTGCTTAATGGCACTAAGTTGTTGGTTACTGACAAAGTAACGAACCTTGGGTTTAAAATTAATTCCTCACTTACTTGTGTTGATCACATCAACTCTGTAGTGAGTAAAGTTTACTATACCGTGAGAAATTTTCGTATGACTTCAGCATTTATGCCTATTGAAACTCGTCGCAAGTTAGTGGTTCAGTTAATAGTCCCAATAATATCCTACTCGGAAGTGGTATACAGTAACCTGGACTCGGTTGCTATGCATAAGATAGAAGTTGCCTTTAACAACGCAACAAGGAATGTTTATGGGATTGGGAGGTATGATCATATATCATCTTTCAATACTCGTATTCTTGGTTGTAGTATTTCCGCATATCGTAAGTCTAGAAATTGCATATTTTTGCATAGGTTGATTCAGACAAGATCCCCTCTTTATCTGTATCATAAACTACAATTTAGTAAATCAACCCGTAGTTTGGTTCTTATAACACCTAAATTTAATTACACTGCTTCTACGCGTTTGTTTTTCATTAGTGCTGTTCGTCTGTGGAATTCGTTACCTATTCACATTAGGGGCGTAACAAACATAGTAGACTTTAAGCTTTTAACACTCCAATACTATTCTTAAAACAATTTAGTTTTCTTTTCTCTTCAGACTATACTTTCTTCTCGCCTTTCTACTTTATCTACTATATCTTTTTGACTATTTCTAAATATTTTTCATATCTGTCAATTTTACTTTTACTTATATTTTATTGTTTTTTTATAAAGTAGTATGTAAAGTAATGTTGCATATCTGTTTGTTGAGTCCAAATGTTTCCTGTAATTGCTCTCCTGCTGGCCAGGGGTATAAAGTGGCTACTGGAAACGTAAGGATTCTGTGTGTGCAGTATTACTGTGAGTTTCCCAATTTTATTTATTCTCTATTCACTGTTAATTTTAAGTAATTTATTTATTCATCTACTAGCTGGGCCCGGTCCGCTTCGCTGGGCCTAAATAATTTTTTGTTGTTGCATTGTCTGCAATGTAATGGATGAATGGATGAAAGTAATTTTTAAATATATATGTTTATTGGAGTTAATTTTGTACAATTTTATAGAGAGGAAAATTGATGTAGCGATTGGTATTGAAATAGGTTTTGATGCATGAATGAATGATTCGTATTGTATGTATGTATGTAGCGCAGTAAAGTATGTTTGGAAGATTATTGAAATTAAATTAAATGACATGTGGTATAAGTATTTGAAACAAATGCCGTTAATTCGGCCGGTGCAAACGACTGGATTACGATCTTTGAGCTTTGGTACGTAGCCGAATGCTCGCACAAAAAGGCCCGGCAGTGTAAACACTTGAAAACGAACAAATCTGTAGATTCCGATGCTGGTGCGGGAGGGAATATTCAGTCAGTGTAAACGGTTGCACGAACGGAATTTCGTTTACGATTGGAGTTCGCGACAAAAGTTGTGTTCGCTCCTACGGCCTAAGTGCACCTTCAAATTAAGGAAAAATAAGTACCTTTATCCCTTTTAGACAAAATTAAACCAAAAATTCCCTTAGGAAGGGAAATTTTCCTAAAGTTGGCTGCACTGGTTGAGCGCCCCGTCTGTGAGGAGTGTTGCCACATTGAGAGACGTTCTGTTGTGTTTTTGTAAATTTTTCTTGTGGGAAGAAAGTGATTTCTATAACTTGTTGGGACAATTTTGCAGTGCTTATTTGCCGAAAAGGCCAATTGCAGTGTGTGCATTTAAGTCAAGTTTAATTTAATTTTCATTCGCAATGGACGTCTTCTCGTAATATTAAGGGCGGTTTGCCTGCATTTAAGCCAACGCGAAATTCACCAGCCGGTACGGAACTTGAACAAAAATGTTGCTTGAATATCCGATACTGCGTTTTTTTAAAGAAAATTTATAAATGATACACATTTTTAGTTGTAGCTTTGAAATTTTTCACCGCAACCAAATTTTTTCATTCCAATATCTTTGCTGGAAGAATTTTCGAGAAAGTACCGCAGCGGCGGAATTTTGTGTATTTTAAGTTGTAATGAAGTACTGTGTGTAGGGTTACTGTGAAAGTGGGCGACTTTCGCAGTGAGCATTTAAGGTCGCCACACATGAATGCAAAATTTCGTTGGTGTCGTGGTACTTTTTCTTGAAAATACGATAGTGCGCTCTAGAATGATATGCATTTGTTTTTGTTTTTGTAAAATTTTTCAGCACGAAAAAATTTTTCCGAGCCGAATATCGCCTTGCAATTTTTGAGCAATTTTTGGGGAAATTTCGCGGCAGTGTGTGGGGAGCTTTAAGTTGGGTATAATTTAATTTCCATTCACAATAGACATTTTTCCGTAGTTATTTGGAATGTAAATGGCAAATGCATTTAAGTGGAAATGAAGTGCTGTGAAAGTGGGCGTAAAATCTGCACTGGGAGATTGGGGCAAATTATGGAATCGCGAATATGTAATACTCAATGATGAATAGGTTTTTTCCATTGTTGAAAAGTTACATGCAATCAAATGGAAATAACCTTAATTATTACTCCCTGCTGCATTTAATGTTGAAAATACACGAAGTTGTTGAAATTTGTGATCGGTACATCGACTTGAAATACTTTAGCAAATCGATTTCATACTTTGAAAGAAACCGAAAGGGTTTTTTAACCCGCAGATATGGTAACACTGCTTGGGTGGCAACCAAGTTGATTGTGGATCATATGGTATTTGCTTTAAAAGATTCACAAATGTGAGAGAAATACGTATTTTCTAACTTGTGGGCGGTAAAAGTGGGCGTGTCAAAACCTATCCTATGTCACGACTCACGACCCCTAGAACACATATATAAATTTTGGTGAGAATCGGTGCTGTAGTTTTCGCGTCCACTGGTGACAAACATACACGTCTCTTTTATATATATAGATTTAATTAATTTAATTTTTCTTCCACTTTTTTCTGTTGATTATTTATTTTAACTGTTGCATTTAAAAGATAATCCTTATATGCTAATAATAAATTTATAATAATAATAATAAAAAAGCGGGCTCTGCACACCTAGCTATGCTTCGGTCTTAGCTCAGGGAAAATGGGGGTGGGGTAAGGGTGATACACAATTTATGTTAGGTGCAGAGGAAAGGTAAAACGAGATGAACAAAACAGGAAAAAAAATTAAAGTGTCTAGGATGGTTCTGTGAATAGGTACAGGAGCTAAGTCCAGATTCCGGAAGGGAATAGATGATGATATCCCTCTTATCTTGTACCCACCCTAACTGCTAACGTATTTAAATCATTTGAAAATGTTAGCCCACGTTAATACTCCCGGCGTTATCTTATATTAATGCGTAGAGCCTTACCATAGTTAATAAAATAAATTTAAGAAATCATTTTAAAATATAAACTCATTCATTTTATTCATAATTATCAATCACTAAATTCAATATCTTAAACAACAAAATGAATAAGAAAGAGTCAGTAACTCTCAAGGCCAATATTTTATCAGCATGTTTCTCTTAAGATGTGCTCCGAAATTGGATCAATTGCAAAAGAATGTAAAATTGTAGAAATAGATAGAAAAAAAAATACTTAAACTATCATGTAGTGCTTTAATTCAATGACACGAAAATGGAACAGAGAGGTAATTTTCTCTTATACTCCTGCACGACTTCAAATACTTATTTAATACACATTCGTAAATTAGAGCAAAATCTTACTGAAAACAAAAGAACAAAAGAATAAGAAAAATAAAGCAGAATGCGAGAGATAAGCGCATATGCTTGTAATATCGTAAACTGAGTCATTATTTAAAGCGCCTCTTTGTTAGTCCCGAAAATCCCGGGATTCGCACTGACTAATCACGGGATTTTCGGGACAAGTTTTATAAGCAATTTTTTCAAAAATGGCAATTAATTATTTAATTAAATTCAATTTATTTTAAAAAAAATGTATAAATTCAGGATAAATTTGTGAATGGTTTAGTTTTAGCAAGGACCATAATTTTTCATCCAAAAAATGTTGATAAGCATTCAGGAAAATAAACAAGCTGTTCAGAAATTTATTGAAGAAAAATGTCAGATTGTTTTTTACTCTGTTTTTATTTTCCTTTTTTTTTTTTTTTTAAAAAAAATTTTTTCCCCCCCCCTTTTTCCCCCTTTTTTTCCCCTTTTTTACTCTTTTTTCCAAATGCGAACCTAAGTAAAAAATTTCAGCCTTGTAGCTTACAAAATACGAAAGTTAGGTCTTTAAATTGGCTCCATCCCGCTCCCCTTTGCCCCCACACCCCCCTTTCCAAAGGGTAAAAAATGTCATTTTGTCAATAAGAACTCACCTACCAAATTTCAACATTGTAGCTTGAAAAAATTGGAAGTTATGCCATGTTTAAAAAAAAGTTTGAGTCTCCCCACGGCCCCCTACGCCTCTGATGGACCCCAAAATTTAATAGAATGCATTGTCACCGGAGTTCTATCAGTGTTCCAAATTTCTAGCTCACGTGTAAGTGTATGAAAAAGCTCGCCGCAGATTTGAGGATATATATATATATATATATATATATATAGTCCGCCCAAAGCAAGTTAATATAAGGGTTATAAAGAGTACGATTCTATACCGACAACAAACGAGGAATGGCCGACAGTTACAGAGTTTCGTATGACAAGAGTAACATTTGGAATAACGTCAAGCCCATTCCTGCTGGCAGCGACCATACGGAAACATTTGCCATCTGTGAACAACTTAAAAAATCATTTTGCGTCGATGACCTAGTATTAAGCCATCATCAGAAGCCATATCTACATACCACCAAGCCAATGAAATCATGAGTGCTGCGAAATTCCACTTACGAAAATGGAAGTCCAATGACATAAAACTACGAAAATTGTTTTCGGGCAGCGAACAGCAGGCGCAAATAAAACAAAAAGTTCTTGGCATTAGCTGGTGTACAGCGAGTGATGAAGTCAGCGTTGACGTCGCGAGCAGTACTGACTATATACAGTCTCTTCGAGGAACGAAGCGAAACGTCATGAGAGCGATGACAAAAATGTATGACCCCTTGGGATTTCTTGGCCCATTTACAGTACGAATTAAAATACTACTACAGAACATATGGAAAATCAACGCGGAATGGGACCAAGCGTTAAGCGGCGAATTATTAAGCGAATTTCAAAATTGGCAAGAGGAATTATAGTTCCTGAGCGAATTTTATCTTCAGGCAGAGAACACTGCGAATGGATTAATAACAACGAATTTAATATGCTCAAAGAATCGAGTGGGTCCAATAGAAAAAGCCATAAAGGCTGCTCGCCGAACTCACTTTACCAAAACTTGAGTTAACAGCGGCGTTTATAACAGCGAGATTGAAAGAATTCTTAGTTAAATTAATCGACTTCGAGTTTATTTCGACGACATTGTGGACCGATTCTACAATTGCACTCAATTGGATCAGTGGTCAAGGTAAAAAAATAAAGCCATATGTGAAAGCGCGCGTCAATGAGATCAACAAGTTGACGAATATCTACGATTGGAGACATTGTAGAGGCGAAACGAATCCAGCGGATCTTCTTACACGAGGAATTAAAGCAAAGGTGCTAGCAGAATCAAATTTATGAAAATTTGGACCAACGTGGTTATCTGATAACAAATCGAACTGGCCAGAAGAAGCGGTCAATATACTAGCGAGCAGCACAGGAAAAAACGAGATAATAAAACACGAGCCGATTATGCATATGGAACACTTCAGTTCAAAAAAGCGACTCACGCGGATAACAGCGTTCATTTTCCGGTTCATTGGGAATTTGAAATCCAGTGCACCAAATAAGCGTCAGCGAAAAATACAATCAATAAACGAAGTGGGTGAACTGACATTTTACGAACTTCAGCAAGCGGAGTCCTATTGGGTTAACTGCACCCAGATGAGTCATTATGATAAAGAAATCTGCGCACTAGCTAAGGGTGCAGCGATCCCATCGGACTCGAAAATAGCGTCCCTGAATCCAAGTCTGGTTGATGGTACCCTGAGGCTTAATGGCAGACTGCCTGCATCTTAATTTGGTAACTGTCTGTCTAACCCCATAATATTGCCCAAACATTCTCATTTCAGTCAGCTTCTCGTTTTGGAGGCACACCAGAAAACTTTTCATGGTGGTGTAAATGCGGTGCTATCGCATATCCGTCAGCGATTCTGGTTAGTACGTGGGCGCCAATTAATTAAAAGCGTATGGCAACATTGTGTAATATGCAAGCGGCTTCACGGCAAAAGTGCTTCCGAGCCCTGGACGCAGTTGCCTGCAAATAGAGTGATGACAAGCAGGCCTTTCGAGACAACGGGCATAGATTTCGCTGGTCCTTTGTACCAGCGAAAAGTCTACATAATGCTACTGACGTGTGCTGCTATTCGTGCAGTTCACCTTGAACTCGTTGGGGACTTGACCACAAAGAGCTGCTTAGATGCATTACGGAGGTTCATAGCGAGACGTGGCGTCCCAGCCAAAATAATGTCCGATAATGCAGAAACGTTTAAGCGAGCGGAACTTGAATTTAAAAAGTTGGAAGAACTGATGAAAAGGTATCGTGTGGCAGTTTATACCCGAACGAGCAGTCTGGTGGGGTGGATTCTGTGAGCGCCTTGTGAGAAGTGTAAAGGACTCTTTAAAAGCTGCAATCGAAAAGTGTTTCTTATCGGTAGATGACATCAAAAAATTGCTAGCAGAAGTTGAAAGCGTCATCAACGTGAGACCAATTACATACATCACCAGCGATCATAACGATTTGGAGCCTAATTTTTCAACTAATTGTAACTCTATTCTATTTCAATCAGATTTTAAGAGCGACGAGTCAACAATTGCGCAGTCATGGAAATTACGACAGGCGTTTAGCAAAGCGGTATATGAAGCGCTGGCGTGAGGACTATTTAGCGCAGCTTCGCCCCATTCATCACAACAAGAGCGGGCCAACACGTAGCGTAAAGGTCGGAGATGTAGTTCTGGTACACGAAGACAACAAACGCGGTTGCTCTGGAGACTTGTAGTTGTTCCAGAAACGTATCAGGGTCGAGATGAACGCGTCAGAGCTTGAAACATTAGGCTTCAAAATCGGCTGTGCGAACAATCGCCCAATGAACAATCGCCCAAAAACCAAAAATGAACAATCGCCCAAAAATTTTGGGCCATTCTTCATAATGAATAAAAGTCCAAAAAATTGCGAAAATCGCCCAAAAAATTATAAATTTTCGCCCAAAAGTTAAAATGAACAATCGCCCAAAATATTGGGCTTTTGTTCATAATGAATAATAACCCAAAAACAAAATGAACAATCGCCCAAAAGAAATGTTTATTTTTTTTTAATAATAAGAAAACATTTCAGATATTCATATTTCAAAGAAACAAAGAATTTGGAAACTGCTTTTATAGAATTCTTCAGCTGCGATCAGATTAGGCAAATATTTGCCCGAATACACTCAGATATTTTTAATATCAACTAAAATCGTATGTGACTGAACCAGTATTTTATTTTTCTGAATGTATTTTCCCAGTATTTGTGCAAATATTTGCCTAATCTGAGCGCAGCTTTAGAGAATGGATTTGACGAATTTAAAAAAATTTCCATTCTTGGAAATTATTCGTCCTAAAACACTATTGTATGCTTCTACTTCAGATGTAGTTCTTGAATGTTTTTTGAAAACAGAGAAATTAGCTGGCCCAATCTGTAAATTATCTAAAGCTAAGGTCAGATTAGGCAAATATTTGCTGAAATACTTGGAAAATACATTCAGAAAAATAAAATACTGGTTCAGCCACATACGATTTTAGTTGATTTTAGAAATATCTGAGTGTATTTGGGCAAATATTTGTCGCATCTGACTTTAGCTTAAAGCAAAAATACGGAACTAATATTAAACTTTTGTGATTTAAAATTCTAATTACAATGACGCCACAACTACAACGAAACAGTTGGTGTTATTTTAATTTTGTTGTTGTAATGGTGTAAAAATCGCGCGATTTTTGGTTAAAATTTTTCAAGTTTAAAAGGATGTGTGTTTAGCTATTACAAAAGACATCTTTGTACATCTTTTTTGGTGTGTCGTTAATATGAAAATTTGTATAAAAAAATCTCGCGATTTTATAATACTTTTGTTGTTGTAATTTTCGTGTTGATTTATGAATGAACATTTTTGTAGTGTACCCACTCCTATTTTTGTGTCAGAAGCTGGATTTCAACAAAATCAAAAAATGAACAATCGCCCAAAAAATATTTTTGGGCTATTTTTCATTTTTTGATTTTTGGGCAATTGTTCATTATGAACAACTGCCAAAAAAAAAAAATGAAAAAACACCCAAATCAAAAATGAACAAATGCCCAAAAATGCTGGTACAATTTTTTGGGCGATTATTCATTTTTGGTTTTTGGGCGATTGTTCGTTGGGCGATTGTTCGCACAGCCTTCAAAATCAGCAAATCTTAAGACGTCCTGTGCAACTACTGTTTCCCCTCGAAATCGCCTCTCCTATGGCGGGGGCCGAGGATGCAGAAAATTATTAGAATCTACGTCACTAACACACATTATATATTCCTACAAAAATGTACCGTAACCTTTTTTATATCATATATTTACTACTTATGAATTTTGTAACGTTATGAGAAAAGATCAGTATTAAATAAACCGCCGAAACCGTCACAACTCGGGAACAAATGTAAAATCGTCTATTTAATTAAATAAGGTTCAAGATTTTTCACACCCACCTGTACTGCTTTTTTTTTGTCTCAATGTACTGTTTTCCCCTATTTAAAATCTGGCAACCCTAATATAAGGGTTATAAAAAATTAAACTCCTTGCTATATTTCTGGTCCTCCTGCTCCCAATTGGAGATTATTGAATTTGTAAAAGCAGAAAAAACAAAGCAAAGCAACCAAAACTTTTGGCTTTATTTTGTTTTATTTTTGTTGTATTCAAAGTTACTTTGTTTTAAATTTCGCAAATCAAAGAAAGAAAAATATAATATAATTTTTATTGCAGCCGTGTGAACATTTATGCTTTTACTTGTTTAAAGTTTATTTTTAGATTTATCTAATTTTTTAAAATTATTTTTATTTCTTTTTTATAACCCTTATATTAACATGCTTTGGGCGGACTATAAATCAAATCTGCGGCGAGCTTTTTCATACACTTCCACATGAGCTAGAGCGCTGAAATTTGGAACACTGATAGAACTCCGGTGACAACTCTGGGTACTTTCCTCCGAATATCATTGCAGATTTTATAGTCGCCAAAAACCCTTAATTTTAAATCGAAATTGCTGAAATTAATTTAAAGAAAATTTATTTTCTGCTTTTTAGTCGGTTAAAGGGTTATATTTTAAAAAACTTGTTTTTTACTCTGTTTTTTTTTATTTTTTAATTATTTTTATTTGAAAAAATTGTTTATTTTGATTATATTATATTAACTTATATTAACTTGCTTTGGGTGGACTATATAGATATATAGATATATATATATATATATATATATATATATATATATTAAATCACCCATGAGCTATATGGGAATTGCAAAAGTGTTTTTTTGTTCGCTCCCCGCGCATTTTCGGAAAGGTGGGGGCTCAAAAAAAACATCTGCAAAAAAAACTGGACTCGGTAGTTGAAAAAAGCCAGGGCGGCTGGACTTTTGTCTTAAAAATTTACTAAAAAATAGTATATAGCTTTATCTATCTGTAACTTTTAAAATAGGAGATTTAGGCGATTGGACCAGAGGTGTCAGCCGATGGAAAATCGTCGGCGGCGGCGGCTGATCCGATTTCAGTCGGCGGCGGCTAAGCCGGTTATTTGGCTAAGCCGATTTACCTTTAAATGAATATGCTAAAAACTTTCAAAATACAACTTTTTTGCTGCTCAAATTACTTAGCAATTTCACTTATTTAAATAAAAATGTCACAATTATTTTGAAAAAAAAATTTTAAACAAACAAAAATTTAAAAAAAAAAAAAAGTTATTTGGCGCGTTAAGAAGAGCTTTGGACCGTCAATCGCTTTGGTTTTTTTTTTTACTTTTTCGAAAAACATGTCGACCTGTGTCCTTTTCATTTTGATTTTTTTGTTAGAAATCATACAAAAAAATTAGATTTGAATAAAAAAAATCGAGATTGTCGGCTTAGCCGCAAGCCGTTTTTTAGCCGGGGTCGTCGGCGGCGGCGGCTAACATTTATTAAAATCGTCGGCGGCGGCTAGCAGACCGGCTTAGCCGTATCGGCTGACACCTCTGGATTGGACTAAATAACAATTTTTTTGCAGAATGAGAGAATAAACATTTTCCCCATAAACACTCTTAGCCTACGTGGAACCGTTCATGGTGTTTTAAGCGGTCAACCTCAAAATATTTTGTAAAGCGTTTTTTTAAATTGATCTCATGTATATTTGGATGGAGGTAAAATGTAGTTTATGTAGATTTTCATCATTTAATAGGGCATTGAATGTAGTTTATTTCAGCATTTGAAATTTTGGAAAAATCTTGATTTTTAAGGAAAAGATAGATTTTTAAAGAAAAATAAATTGGTTTCTTTTTTTTATTAGTATTGAAAAATATGTGCAGATTCAAGATACCTCCTCCTCCTTCATGTTATTATTTCAGGGATACTTGGAGAGTGTTTTAAGATCGAATACACATAGGGATGCAAAAAAAATATCGATATATCGATATTTTTGCTCCGATATTGATATTATAATACCAAAGTTTCAAAAAACGATATATCGATATTTTTTTTTAAATATCGAATTATTTTAATACAATTTTTTTTAAATACATTTTTCGGTTACTTTGAGCAATGAATATAGTCATTAACGGCAGTTT
Organism: Heteromyza rotundicornis; assembly: GCA_951394025.1. Classification (NCBI taxonomy): domain Eukaryota; kingdom Metazoa; phylum Arthropoda; class Insecta; order Diptera; family Heleomyzidae; genus Heteromyza; species Heteromyza rotundicornis. Next base: position 37,651,609 of record OX596012.1, read on the forward strand.
TTGATTTACCTAAAAAAAAGCTTACAAATAAATGTTTAAAGTAAGTGTTTTTTTGGAAATAAGAGTTACAAAACAATGTTTTTTTTTATTATAAACTAAGCGAAAATAAGGCTTACAATTTTGGTTTGGAAAACAATGTTTTGTAACATTACAATACAAAAATTTTCCAAAAATTTAAAAACTATTTAAAAATTTGTTTGGAATTAAGTTAATTTACAAACACACTTACGTAATGATTCAATAAATGTTTGCTGGGTTTTTAAAAATCAATTGAATTGCTTATTTTTTCTAATTTCACATAAAGATTTAAAGTCAGAATTAAAGATCTCATTAATTTAAATTATATTGTTTTCGTTTTGTTTTGTTTTAAAAGTACAAATATATTAAATAAAAGAAACTTATGAATTTGAACCATAACAAGAATCTTTTACATTCATTAATATTAAAAATATATTTTATTTGTATTGTTTTATAATCGCAAAGGTTTAATAATGGCGAAAATCGAAGAATTTTCATCAAAAAACAGTTTAAATAAAATATCGATATTTTAATATCGATTGTTTTTTTGGTCGATATATCGAACTACCGATGTCTTTTTTTCGGAAATATCGATATTATCAATATCGATGTTTTTTGATTCTATATTGCATCCCTAAATACACAGCAACTATTGATAAATTTATAGTATATACCTACAGTAGCAATATGAAGTCTGCGTATAAAGCTATTTCTTGTGCAGTGACTCACAGACACATTTTATAGTATCGATATTGGTATCATTGGAAAGGCCTAATCAATACCTTTCGAATGAATACTATTTGGAAAATCTACTTTTCGAACTTTTTTCCTGGGTGTTACAAAACGGTTTTTTGTATGAAAAAAGGTACTCTGGTCAAAATAAAACAACTTTGCAAAAGAAGGCTTAACAATAAAACCATTTCCTGAATTTTGACAAGCTACAATGATGAAATTTGGTAGGTGAGTTCTTATTGACAAAATGAAATTTTGTAACCTTTGGAAAGGGGGGTGTGGGGGCAAAGGGGAGCGGGATGGAGCCAATTTAAAGTTCTAACTTTCGTATTTTGTAAGCTACAAGGCTGAAACTTTTTACTTAGGTTCGCATTCGGGAAAAAAGATTAAAAAAGGGGAAAAAGGGGGGTAAAAAAATTTAAAAAAAAAGAGGAAAAAAAAGGAAAAAACAAATTTTTTAAAATATAACCCTTTAACCGACTAAAAAGCTGAAAATAAATTTCCTTTAAATTAATTTCAGCAATTTCGATTTAAAATGATATTCGGAGGAATGTACCCAAAAACCCTTAATTAAATCGAAATTGCTGAAAATAAATTTAAAGGAAATTTATTTTCTGCTTTTTAGTCGGTTAAAGGGTTTTATCTTAAAAAAATTGTTTTTTACTCTTTTCTTTTTTTTTTCTTACTTTAGTTTTTTTTTTGTATTTTCTATTAGCGTACTAAATTTTTTTTGCTTAACTCATTCAGGATCCTAAGCTTAATTCCGAAATGGCGGGACTCTAGAGGTTGTGCTTCAGCTGCCATAAGGAGAAACGCGTTTCCACATATATCTCGTAAACGGTGAATCCTATGGGAAATCTCGTTTTGATGAGAATTACACCGCCTACTTTTTAGACAAAAATCAGATTTACACAACTTTGACACGTTATATAACACAAGCGGCGGTGTAATTCTCTTCAAAACGATAGGAGGAGATTTCCCATAGGATGTACCGTTTACGGGATATACGTGGAAACGCGTTTCTCCTTGTGGCAGCTGAAGCACAACCTCTAGAGTCCCGCCATTTTGGAATTAAGCTTAGGACACGCCCCTGAATGAGCTCAGCAAACAAAATCGCGTACGCTAATTTTTGTGAAAAAATAATGCTAGAATGACTGGACTATAAAAAAATGTAAAAAAAGGTATACATTTTCATTTAGTGTTTTTGGAGTGTTTTTGGAATGTGGGATGGCCTTACGCATTGCGAAAGGCCATCCCAGGACGTAGACGAATGGACAGATACTCTTTACCGACGGACTTAGGCAACTGCACCGATTACACTGTGCGACAATTTGAAGGTTATGGAATCCGACCTAGTATCGGTCAACATGGGTCGAAAGTTTTTGTTGAGTCCCGCACTAACTTGGAAACAAATTGTCAAATGTTGTAAGAATTAAGCTTGACTCATAATTGCCATGCAAACAATAAATGCAGTTTATATTCCCAGCAGAAGTCAACGGCCCGACGGCTGACTTAGCATATTTGCTGTATTTGGGTCACGCGTGCCAATCCAAGCTGCATAATGTTTTTGCATAACATGCATTGCAATTGAGAGTCAGGTGTCGTCGCAGATGATAATGTTGCTATCAGCAATATTGTTCTATATAAGCAAGCAATTAAATAAATAACGGCGAGTTATATCAGAGTAGTCTTGAAGTACCGTGCAACACCGTACTTCAAGAAATCGACACTGTGTAACACAGTGCTCGATATAAAAAAGTGAAACTTATTATACGAGCAAATCGTATAGTGAGCGATACATTTTGGTGACCCCGGCAATTCAACACGCACCTACAATTCGACAAGCGCCGACAAGAATACGCGTCGCGAGAATACAGTGTTAAAAATCATCATCACGAGAACAGTAGTGGCAGATTTCGAGACGTTGTTTACGTATCAGCAACAGAACGGAGAAGATATCGCGCAGAGAATCCGCAACTTTAACAAAGATGCGGAATCCAGGAAGCAGTCGGCAGTTTATTTTGAGGAACGACTTCGTTGCCTGGATGAGGGGTGGACTCGGTTCGAATAAAATAAGAACTCTATCGGTTCTACAGATGGAGCTCAAGTATTTTGTCAATGAATACTACACCGAAATCAGGAACGTGGGCAGCGAGTACCAGGAGAAATTCGAATCATCCAAGTTGGCCATCGACACAAAGGTCAACACGGAATTTAAGGAAGCTGGGCCATTCAAACCACAGTTGAGATGCCATAAATTTTTCTGGATACAGCCCTCGTGAAACAAAATCTGCAGGATTTTGTGTTGTACTAAAATAGCGCCATGAACCCCTTGAAGTTAGAAAAACAGAAATTGGTGTCACAATTAGCCACCACATCAACTGCAGCATCAATCAAGGGATTACACGATACCACAAACGAGTGTCTTCAAGCTTTGGAAAATTTAGGAGTTGCGACCACTTCATGGAATCCACTTTTACTACACACATTGGTAAAGAAGTTGGATCGATCAACACATTTGTATGCTATATGAACAGTCAATTAAGCACCCGAAGGATTTGTCAACAATAATATACTTCTTATCATTTTTAGAAGGCCAGTTCCAGTCTCTTGAATCAATTGGTGACAAGGATAAACAAGGTGGGCAAGGGCAAAAACCTTCGTATCATGCAGCAAATCCACGTATTCTAACAGGACAAAAGGAAGGAATGATAGAGTGCCCGCATTGCAAACTAAAACATGCAATATATCACTACGAGCATTTTTTGGCACTCAACACAAGCCAAAGATATTCAAGAGCCAAGGAGTTTATGCCTCAAACGCTTTAGAAAAGGGCATGGGTTCAAGGATTGCAATTCCCGCAGTTGTTTAAGATGCAACAAGAAGCACAACACATTGTTTCATCAGAAATCATCAACCATCAAGACGTCACCCGAGTCGGCATCTAGCTCAGCATTCGGGTCAACATGCAGCACCACATCCGAGTCAGGGAGCAGAACAGCATCACAATTACTCGAATTAACAATTTTTCAACACAAGTTGAGGTGAACACCGTCAAGGAAATTGCTACTCACCATCCTCAAATAGACGTGAACATTGACGATTGGAAGATACCAGCAAATATGGCCTTGGCAGACCCCAGCCTGACCTACTATTGGGAGCAGCATATTATGGCGAACTAACTCGGAACGACCGCTATCAAGCCTGGCAACCCTATCAACCTGTTTGGAAGTGAATTTTTTTGCTAGGAGTCAATAAACCATTTTTGAATAATTCTATTGTGCTGCTGTGCTAAGCTAAATATAATAACAACAAAATTTACAACTTTGTTGTTTCTATCAATATATTTAATCTGTGAGCTTTAAGCTGTCCTTTTTGACGTTTCTGATATTATCAGTATTTTCCACTGCGTCTCAAACTGCTTACACAGGTTCTTAAATAGTGATCATTTTTCAGTGCATGCTTTTTGGCACTTGTTTCATATACACTAGAGTGCCTAAATTTTGAATTGAATATCATAAATTTTTGAACATTTTTATTTCTATTTTTTTTTCCCTTTCTGCTTTTATTTTTACTTTTGCAATTTAACTAAAATGTCGTGCTCTCTTCGCAAGTGTAACGTGAAGAGTGAAAAGGAACAATTTGTTTCTTGTTGGTTTTGTGAAAGCATTTACCATTGCAAATGTGTTTCCTTAAAGGCACGTCTGATTGATGACCTTGAAGATAGAAAGTGTGGTTTACGTTGGTCTTGCACCGAATGCCGCAAAGTCGACTCGGCTATAGTTAGGGTGATTCGTCAAACCAGAAATGGATTTTTAGAAATCGCTAATGAGATGTCGGTCATCCAAACAAAATTAGCCGATTATGAGAGCTTTTTCAAAGAAATCAAGTTTTTGGATGAAGACTACGTCTCTCCAAAAAGCGCGCGAAAAAATTTAAATTTGAGGAGTAAAATAAATATTATTCCGATTCCTGTTGTAGATTTAGACTCAGACCAATTGTCTACACCAATTGGTCTTGCACCGAATTTGTCTGAAGCCTTTGACCTTTCTCCTTATGTTGCTTAAACACTCAGAAAAAAAAACATAGTAAAATCAAGTACGATCGTATTTACTCCTTAATTTTTTCAACTTTATGAAAACAACTTTGAAATAAAGAGAAAAATACTTAAAATAACTATTGTCAACGTTGAAACAAAGTTGCAAAGTTGAAATAAAGTGAAAAATACTTAAAATAACTGTTGTCAACGTTGAAACAAAGTTGAACGATTTTAAATCAAGGTCTGGCAAACTTAATATAAATTGGAAAATTTTTGAAATAATCGGAAAACAACTTTAAAATAAGTTTGTTTATTTTTGAATTTAAGTTTTAAATTGAAAACAAGTTTGTTCGTAGTTGTTTCTAAAATTTCCAACTTTACCCGACTTTCATTAACGTTTCTACTTGTTTTAAGGTGGTTATTTTTGATTTTAGGTTGTTTTTTCTGGGTGTACAAAGGAGAAAGATGTCGCCAAATCAACTTCCGATAATCAAGTCAGCGACTGTTCTAAAGACGACGTTGACTTGATAACTTCGTCCTCTAAAGTGGCACCAAAAACAGCTGCTCCTAATCTTAATTCTGCTCCAAAACCTGCCTCGAGTCCTAATACTGTGTCACAACCTAAAAAGCTTGTTATTGTCCCACCAAGAAAATCCATTTTTATTTCTCGGTTTGCAAGTGACACTACAGCTGAAGATGTGTTGCATCACATATCTGCGCAGCTAAAAGTTTCTCCCGACAACATACAAGTATTCAAATTTAATTACAACTATGCCCGTATAAATTCATCGTTTAAAATTTTGATTCCTGAACATTTATTTGATAGTGCATTGAACCCTAACTTTTGGCCTCCAAATGCTTTCATCCGTGAGTTTATACCACGTGAAAATCCTCGAGCTCCTAAAATGGCACGTTTACCTCGTGCACCCGAGATAAATGTTCCAAAAAACTAAATTCTTCAAATTCTTGTTCCATTTTGTATCAAAACGTTCGCGGTCTTGACACCAAAATTAAAGATCTGTTTGTAACTAGTTTTGATTTAGAATATGATATATTAATTTTTACTGAAACGTGGTTAAAACCAGTAACACTAAATACTGAAATTTTATGTAATAAATATTCTGTTTTCCGCAAAGATCGTAATTCAATACTAAATGATACTACTAGTGGAGGTGGTTGTTTGATTGCCATTCGATCCACTTATTTTTCAGACGAAGTTATTTTACAAGATGCCTTAAATATTGAATTTTGCTGTGTCAAAGTAAAGTATCAATCTTTAAATGTTTTCATTACGTGCTCATACATTCCTCCGAGCTCTTCCAGTGAAATTTACTTAAAACACCTATCAGTTATTAATGAAATTTGTTCCAGACTGAAACCAAATGAGCATGTTATTGTTTCAGGTGATTTCAATCTGCCAAGTATTTGTTGGGAAAGCGATATTGATAACCCTTTTAAACTGCTTCCATCATCTAATAATTTAAACGATATTGAGTTCCTTAACTCTCTCGCCTTACAAAGTTTATCACAAATCAACCAAAATCTTAATACAAACAACCGAATCCTGGATTTGATAATTACACAAAACTAAAAAAACGTATATCTGATATTAACTGGTCTTATTTAACTAAAACAAATTGCTTAATGACAGCCGATCTCCTCGAACAATTACACAGAAAAAAAAAAGATAGGTTAATCTAACCAAAAAACGTTGTAAAAAAACAATTTTTTATTTTATATGGAAAACACAAACAACAATTACAATTGTTGTGGTTAATCTAATCGTCAAAAAATTGTTAAATGATTTGCCAGCATGGTCGTATTTCGGCATATGATTCGCAATGTCATCGCTCGATGCAGAAATGCAACCATGCCGCAAATATTTCATAATTCTGAAACAGCATGACATTTAATACAAGAGAGAAAAATTATTATATATGGCTGTCTCGTTTTCGCTCTCAAAGCAACAAGTGCTGCATAATATATGAATAATGTATATTCGACACTTGACTCATGAAGTACTTGGTTCCATTAGTATGCGATACTATTATTGGTATTTTAGGGAAGTTTGTATGAAAATTGTTGGGTCGTAATAATAAAAACGTCTTAGAGCAATTGCTACGTGCATTTACTTTACTCAGAGATTTTATTTCAAATCAAAATTGAATGAAAATTATCGTAAAAATTATTAAGTATTCACAAGAAAGTATCCGGTTGTATCGAATACAAAAAAATCGAATTTTCGCAGCACTAGAAGATGGCGTCCAATTTGTTTACATTTTACATTTTTGATATTTCGAAAACAATTTTTAAAATCAAATTATGACTATGTTATAATTCATTATTAACAAATATTGTGATATTACGATTTTAAAAATTGTGCAGAATGTTTTTCAGCTCGTTTTTTCCAGGGAAAACATTAATTTCAATATTACAATATTATTGTAAACTTAATGAAATATTAAAATATTGCGTTTTGTGGAAGCGCGTTAGTTCTAAGTAATGAATATTATATATATTCGCAGTAGAAATGTTGCCCGACAAATTTGTGTACGAAATGTAAATTATCTCGTTTTTAAAGTCTTGGGCTTACATTAAATTAATTTAAGCTTCATAAATATATTTCAATACAACACATCTACAGAAATACCAAACACATCAGCTAGCTTTTTTTTGCATTCTTTTTCTAATATGTATCTATTTATTTTTTCGCTCAATTGGATAATTGCTTTCTCTGTCTTCCATAAAGTAATATACGAACAATTTTTAATTGTACGCCAACAAAATTTGATTGTACGCCAACAACTTTGAGTCGGTTCCATTTACAACGTTTCTTGGTTGCTGCATTTTTAATCGTCTTTTTTGGTTAGATTTACCTACTTTTTTTTTTGTGTGTAGTAGAAACGTTTACCAAAAATGTTCATGATTGTTTTGAGTATGCGGTTCCTAAAACGAATCTAAAGGAAACTAAGGACCCCTCATGGTTCAACAACGATCTGCGAAAACTAAGAAATTCTAGAACTAAATATTACAGATTGTATAAAAAACATCACAGATTTACTGACTTATCGAAATATACATATCTACGTTATAAATATAATTTTACTTGCAAATTAAATTATAACAACTATTTAAACAAAGTGAGAACATCTTTGAAGCAAGACCCAAAGTCTTTTTGGAACTTTATCAATATTAAACGTAAAGATAGTGGCTATCCATCGCTAATGAAATATAATGATGTTGAATCCGATAATGAAGAAACTGTATGCAATCTTTTTGCCAATTTTTTCAAAACAACATATTCTGTGGATTCTTACCGTCACAATACCTATCCTTCTGATATAAGACCTTTTGATGTTTTACAACCTGTCATTGATGAAGTTATAGTATTGGAACATCTCAAAAAACTAAATATTGGTTTCAGAGGTGGTCCAGATAACATGCCTTCGTGCATTCTGAAAGAATGTTCTGAAGAGCTTGTTGTACCTATCACTTTATTATTTAAACATTCCCTTTCATGTGGAAACTTTCCAGTTTCCTGGAAATCATCATTCATAATACCACTGCATAAATCCGGCAGCAAATCAAGTATTACAAACTATCGTGGAATAGCATTATTAAGTGCAATTGCAAAACTTTTTGAACAAATTATTTGCATTCAAATAAACTCAAGTATCTTCAAATCAATTTCACCTTTTCAACATGGATTCTTACCCGGCAAGTCAACTACAACTAACTTATTAGAATTTTCATCTCATGTAATCGAAAATTTTGAAATAGGATTGCAAAATGATGTAATTTACACTGATTTTAGCAAAGCTTTTGATGTAGTAAACCATAGATTATTAACTTTGAAACTGTCGGAATTTGGATTTCCGTCAGGATTATTAAAATGGATTAATTCATATTTATTGGATAGAAAACAACGAGTTATTTTCAAAACAACCAAATCAACTTAATTTAATGTTACATCTGGTGTACCCCAAGGAAGTCACCTTGGGCCTGTTCTCTTCTTGTTATTTATAAATGATCTACCATGTATCATCAAAAATAGCCATATTTTAATGTATGCAGATGACGTCAAACTTTTCCATTCATTCAATGAAAAAACGAGAAACAATAACTTTACAGACGGACCTTGACAAGCTATGTAACTGGTGTACAATAAACAATATGAATCTCAACTTGAAGAAATGCAAACAAATGACTTTTAGAAGAGTGAACCCTATCTTACACACTTATAAAATCGAAAATGAAGAACTTGAAACATTAAATTCTTTTGAAGATCTTGGAGTAACTATGGATCAAAAACTTTGTTTCAACACGCATCTGAATAAAACTATCAACAAAGCCAATTGTGTTCTAGGCTTTATTAAACGCTGGTCAAAAGAGTTTGATGATCCTTATATCACTAAACTTTTATATATTTCTCTTGTCCGTCCTATTTTGAAGTGTGCATCTATTGTGTGGTGCTCTCGTTATAACTGTTACATCAATACCATAGAATCAGTGCAGAAACAGTTTTTGATTTTTTGTTTACGTGGATTGCCTTGGAATCCAGATGTTAATCTTCCAACATACGAAAATCGTTTAAAAATAATTTCTCTTCCGTAGCTAAAAAAACAGTAGACTAATGCTTAATTCAATATTCATTTTCAAAATTCTACAAGGCAATGTTAATAGTGAATGTCTTTTGAGCAAATTAAACATTAAAGTACCTTCCCGCGAAACAAGAAATTATAACTTACTTCAAGTAAAAATAGCCAAATCCAACTATATGAAATTTGAACCGTTCAGAGCAGCGTGCGACGATTTCAATAATATCTGCAATGAAATTAATTTCAACAATTGAATTCAAAAAAAAAATCGGAAATTCTTCTTTTCCTAACAAACAATAATTCAAATACCTAAATTCAATAAATAACTATCATATCTATAACATCTAACTTCCGCTATAGCCCTAATGCTTAGCAGAATAAACACAGCTAAAAGTCCTTTTTGCTTAGCTCAACGTCGATCTTTACAATTACCTGCGCCATAGCCTTCATGCTTAGCGAAACAAGGAATATTTAATTACTTCCACTATAAAGCCTTTATGCTTAGTGGAATATTCCCAACGAGGGACTCACTCTATCGCCTGACTCTTCGAAGCAGAACAGTCCGGACTGTTGCTGTTCGGTCACCGGTCCGTGCGTCATGCGGATGCGCCTCTCGGTCGGTCGGCCGGGTAAGTGGGCCGTAAGATTCGTCGAAAAAAAAATAGGATCCATGAACAACTTCCAATGCTTCAGGACACGGTGTTTGGGGGGGTTGTACTTGGAAAGGTGTCTTCGGCGTACAATAATCAGAGATTCTGCGGATTGATAAATGTTGATCTTGACAGACAACTTCAACAATTTTGGGAGATAGAAGAGTATCCGTCAGCAAGACCTTTAATTTCATCATCAGATGGGAAAAGCGAAAAATTTTTCATATCAACAACTTTCCGCAACAATAACGGACGTTATGTTGTCAACCTACCGATGCTGTGTGATCCACAGATACTCGGCAGATCTAAGGAGATTGCCTTTAAACGATTACTAAGCATCGAACGAAAGCTTCTCAAGGAGGAGGATAACAGGAAACTATACAATAAATTTTTTGACTGAATATTGAGAACTGGGCCATATGCAAGAAGTAAGACCAGAGGATCTCACCGTTCCACACTGTTTCTTGCCTCACCACTTCGTCCTCAAACCAACAAGTTCGACAGCAAAACTAAGAGTGGTGTTTGATGCATCGGCTCAAATGATCGGTTATTAAATGGCCCAAGGATACAAGACGACTTATTCACAATCATACTTCGGATGAGGCGCTAAGTGTTTACAGCAGACATAGCCAAGATGTATAGACAAATCATCGTTGCACCAGAAGACCGAAATCTCCAACTAATCATGTGGAGGGAACACCCTTCTGACCCTGTTAAATATTATCAACTCAAGACGGCACCAAATCATACGGCACCAAATCCGCACCATATCTAGCTATAAGATGTATTCAACAACTTGCGGAAGATGGCGAGAAGCAGTATCCATTGGGAGCCGCAATGAAAGACTTTTACGTTGATGATGTAATGTCAGGGAGCAATGATTTGGAAGAAGCGGTCGAAAAGCAGAAACAGCTTAAAACACTACTTATGTCAGCCGTTTTTTCGGCTGGGGTGCTTTCTTCCTACCTACTTCTGACATGCAATAACATTATAACATTACTACACTAAAGATTACACCATTACAACAACAAAATTAAAATAACACCAACTGTTTCGTTGTAGTTGTAGCATCATTGTAATTAGAATTTTAAATCACAAAAGTTTAATATTAGTTCCGTATTTTTGCTTTAAGCTAAGGACAGATTTGGCAAATATTTGGCCAAATACACTCAACTAACATCGTATATGACTGAACCAAGTTTTTGGGCAATTGTTCGTTGGGCGATTGTTCGCACAGCCCCCAAAAAGTTATGAATTTTAGCCCAATAGTTAAAATGAACAATCGCCCAAAATATTGGGCTTTTGTTCATAATGAATAATAACCCAAAAACCAAATGAACAACGCCAAAAAAAAATTTTATTTTTTTTAATAATAGGAAAACATTTAAAAAAAACTAACATAGAATCTTGAACATTATAACGGCACATGGGACAAGGATATGACGTTTTCCCTACAGCAACGATTTGTGCTTGCAATTTTAAGTTGCACTCACTACAAATTTGTAAGTGTCTGCACGGAAGTATAACCACATTTGGCCTACGTGTGTAGCAAATTATGCAGACATTTTCGTTTTGTTGTGAATTCTCAACAACTATTTCTTCTTCTTCTTCCTCATTTTTGTCGAAGTTTTCGAAAATGTCTTCGAATGGCTCCATATCGGTGCAGATATTATTTTTTGGATAAACCATTCTGTCCAAAAATTTCATAGCATTTATTGTGCCGTTTTCTAGCAAAACAGACGCCTTTTAAAATTTGTATGTCGCGTTGCAATGTTGCAAGTTTTCGAATCTTGCTACCGATTGCTCCGCCGCTTTCGATAAGAATCTGGAAGCTTCTGCTCTTAGATAATTCTTCTTCTTGAATGGATTTTTTGAATTTAAAAAATTTCCATTCTTGGAAATTATTCGTCCTAAAACACCACCCTTCTACTTCAGATGTCGTTCTTGACTGTTTGTTGAAAACATTTAAAACAAAAATACGGAACTAATATTGAACTTTTGTGATTTCAAATTCTAATTACAATAATGCTACAACTACAACGAAACACTTGGTGTTATTTTAATTTTGTTGTATTGTTGTTGTAGTGGTGTAAAATTTAGTGCTTCATTGCCACCTACTTCAATAACATTATAACATTATGTTATTGTTATTAGAAGTAGGTAGGAATAAAGCGGCGCAGGCGAACAATTTTAACAAAAAATCGCGCGATTTTTTGTTAAACAGTTAAGCAACAGCTCTGTTGAAATACAAATGTTTATAAGCTTTGCTTGTCTTCTTCGTAATTAAAACAAACATAAATGGAAATATCTACAATCAAACCGGAATAAAATTAATATTTTGCACCGATCGTCGGTTAAAATCGAAATGACTTACTTTTTCATTAAAGTAGTTGATGTGCAATATCAGTACCTGCTTAAAGCAATATTGAGGCACGATTTTAAATGTTGCATCAGCTAAATAAATGTGATTTGTGGTGGTATGTATTCTTTAGTTATATCTATAATTTTTTCCGAAGAAAAAATACAATACGCGAAATTGTCCTCCTGGATACAAGCTTTAAAGAAGGGTAGACTTTCATCGTGCTTCGTAACGCCAAATTTCCTCCTTTTGGAACGCTTCAACAATTTCCAAAGGCGTTTTTGGCAACTTAGCGAATATCTTGCTAGTCAATTTTTGAAGACCGCGCTTCATTTTGTCATAGTTTAGGTTTTTTGCTGCCTCTTGGTTACTACAATTAAATTTGAAATAACTCAGTTAAAAACCATTTACAAATTTTTGTTTTTGTTTTTAAACTGACGTTTCTAAAGTACTCTTAAATGCTGTGCGTATACCACTGATTGCACTAACCTGGCTCAAAACGCCTGCACCGGTTAGACAATCTTCACGAATATTGTTTATGCATTTCATTTCTTTGTACAACTCTTCCTGATCTTCATGGTTATGCTCATTTTTATTGTTTTTGGGTTTGTTACATCGACCATCCACCGTCAATTCAATCCGGGCGGGACATTTTGAATTATAACAAATATAATAAGTTTTTTTATCCGTTTTAGATTTTGATTTGAATAATTGTTTTTCGGATTTCACATATAATAAAACACTTTTATATTTTTTGCCACGCAAGAGTTCGTATTCGAGATTTTCCATTTCCTATAATATATAATTTAGCACTCTACGTCTACGCACTTCACTTGTTGAACTTGAACTCAATGATTTTGCACGTGTCAATCTAATGTGTAACTAATAAAAAATAAATACAGTCGGTTTTATAAACTATTGCAAATCCTAAGCATCAATTATAGCAACTAAACATTTGAATTAAACTTGAGAGAATCAGTTTGTAATAATATGCTGACAGGTGGCCAATGAAATATTGGATTAGTTTTCAATTCTGAACTGAATTTAGTAGTGTTAGTAGTGTTAGGAAAAAACATATATCATTTCTGATGTTACAAACATATGACAACAATTTAATGGACTGACAATTTGTGGGGTAGGGAATGTAAATTTGCATCAAAAAAATGCATTGCTATTTTTTTAGTCAAAAGCTGGCTTTTGATACAAAAAAAACAATGAACATTTCGGTAATGTACCTACTCTTATTTGTGTGCCAAAAGCTGGATTGCGATTGTTCGCACAGCCGTGCGGATCTTCAAGAAAGTCACAAAACGAACAATTTTTACAGAAGCTTCTCAGATATTCGATCCATTGGGACTAGTACATCCGGTAGTCGTCATGAGTAAAATATTCATGCAACAATTGTGGAAACAAAAATTTGATTGGAATGACGATTTGCCCGTCGAACTACAGTCATCATGGCTAAGGTTTCGGAAGGAATTCGACAAATTAAGCGAAATCAAAATTACGAGATATATGTTCAGTAATTCCAATACAACTAACATTCAACTTCATGCAGATGCTAGCGAAAGGGCGTATGGATGTGCGATATACCTACGTTCAACAGATCTATCTGGTGCTGTTTCTGTGAGACTGCTATGTGCTAAATCTCGTGTAGCTCCTGTTAAGCCAACAACGATTCCAAGATTGGAACTCTGAGCTGCTGCACTGGGGAATTTGAGAACATTTATGCTTTCGCCTATACGTACATGATTGCCGCCAAAATGTATATTTCATTTTGGTGGGTGCAGGGGGGTATATGTATATTTGCCAAACACACCTAGAAAAATCTGAATAGATTTTTCGCATATAGGTATGGGTAAAGCCCCGACTGCGGACACTGGTGTCTGCTTAAGCCGCACTCTACGTATGTGGGAAAAAAATGGAAAGTGAGCGTCATAGGCGCTCATATATTCGAATTCTTTTGGTTCTTTTTGGACAGGCAAAAAGGGAGTGCGAAAATTTTTGTGTAATCGGGCGTGTAAAGAATATTTTCTTTTTTTTAGATTTTCAATTTTCAATTTTGGTTTGGACCAGTGATTTAGGGTCCCTTGAGTTTGGATTTCTTTTTATTTGTGGTATATTTGGTGTTTGAGTGATAGGAGGATTCAACGCGGGATTGTGGCTGTAGAATAATCTTGACCAAGGGAGTATTTTTCCGCGCTGTGTATTTTGGCAGCTAGTGGTTTTTTTTGTGTTTTCTTGTGGCAGTCGGCCATTTAGTTTTTGGAAATATTAATAAAGTTTGTCAACTTGTGTTAAGGTGTTTCCCGTCGGCAAATTTAAATTTGTGTTTTTTTTCCCTTCGAAATTTTGTTTGGCAGCTTCAACGCCCCCCTCCCCCCCTCTTCTTTCCTTCCACTTTTGTGTTGTGTTGTCCCGCACCTGAGCCGAGTTGGTTGCTGGACATCGATTAATCGAAGTCCAGTCGGTGAAGTGATTCTGGAAAGAATCGTGTGAGGGTTCAGGCAGGTCGGTCTGATCCCGCAATTCTGGTGCGCTTCAAAAATATTATTTTTTTTGTTATTTGTTTTTTTTAATAAAATCTCTTTATTTGGTATATATATATACACTTGTATATATATACATATTTAGGGGTAGATTTCAAAAGTTCAGTTATCGGGTTTTCGTGTGTTCGTTTCGTCGGCAAAGGTTACAATACCGCGAGGGTCGGCAGGGTTGCCAACCCACGCGTCGCGATTGAGAGGTCAAATTAGGGAATTTTAATTATCGTGTGGGGATTTTCGTTTTGAAGATGTTTTTTTATAAAGTTAAAGTTCAGATAAAAATAGCGCGATAAGCTGGCGCCCAACTTTGTGCTATTTTATTTATGAAAATCTTTTAATTTACTAATTGTTCTTCTATTTATTTAGCTTTTTTAATTTCGCGGAGTTTAAACGGCGGCAGAACTAGCGGCAGAGTTCGGGTCATCTCCTTCGGTGAGTTCGTTCCTTTTTATTTGTACAATAAAGCAAGAGCGGTTCGTGTTTTTTTTTATTAATTTTTTTTAAATTTTGTTAAAATTTAATTTTTTAAATTGGTTTTTTTTTAATTTTTGCGTTTACTAGTGCCAAAAGGCTTAAAATCAATTTTAAATTTTTTTTTTTAAAAAATTAGTTTTTGATTTTTTTTTGTTTGGTGGCGGTGCTGTCCGCTTTTAAAGTTTTTTTTGGTTTTTTTTTTTAAATTTTCGTGCGTTTTACCAAAAAAAAAAAAAGGAATATATTTTTGTTCGACTAGGCATTTTTTTTATATTTTTATTATAATATTTATTTTATATATTTATTATATTATTTCATTGGTTTCATTTTCTTTGGGGTTTCTTTTTGAGTTTTTTTAAGTTTTTGGTTTTTTTTTGTCCGTCTGATTCATTATGGAGATTAACCGATTAAACCAAGAGGAACTGACATACGAGATGGAGGCTCGTGGGTTGCCAGTTACTCTGGTTGAATCTATGAGGAAGTCCTTGAGGACATCAAGGCAAATAGAGCGTAGGTGGTCGGTGGATGTCTTTGCAGGATATTCATTCACGTTTGATGAGGATTGGTTAGGTGTGGAGGGGAAAATTTCCGAGGTTGAAAAACTTATGGAAACCCCTCCACAGGACGCGAAGTCGTCCGAATATTTAAAGATATTAGCCAAATTAGAATGGGCGTTAGGTCGCCTTACTCGATCGAAGCCGACGAGTAAGGAGGAAAAAGATGAGCAAAGGGAGCTCAAAAGTAGGGTTTTGTTATTGTTGGGGGAGCTTAACGAGGCAGTGGAGGATGTTGGTGGCGGAGATAATGCCTTCGATGACAATCCAAGGCCATCCCGACCATCCAAGGGACTCAGTAGGGAGTCTGCGGTTGAGGAAAAGCCTGAACCCGTTCCAAGACGTGAGCCATCCACCTCGTTGAGTAACGTAGGTTTTGAAAAAGTAGAAAATTTGTCCAAGTGGGGTATTCAATTTACCGGGGAAAAGACAGACATGTCCCTACATGCCTTTCTACAGAGGGTAGACGAATTATGCGAGGCTCGGGGCGTTAGTGAAGCCCAGTTATTTAGGGGAGCAATGGAGCTTTTTTCTGGAAAGCCCTGCTCTGGTTTAGGGATGTCCGCAGGACAGTTTCAAGCTGGCGAGAGTTGGTCGCCGAGCTGAAACTGGAATTCCGGCCCCCCAACTATGACGACATTTTGATGTCGGAAATTTGGAGACGGACTCAGGGTGGGACAGAGTCCATAGGAATTTATGTAGCGGCGATGAGAGGGCTGTTTGGTCGTCTGTCTGAGACGTTGTCAGAGAGGCGTATGCTGGGTCTGGTGATAGCAAGGTTGCGCTTGCTGATGGTGAACAAGTTCCGGTTAGGGGTGTAGTTTCGGTCCCTTTCGAGGTAGATGGCAACTCGGTTCTCGTTGAATGCCTCGTAATACCGGATTTGCCCAATCATTGATTCTTGGAGTAGACTTTTGGTCTAAGGCCGGTGTAGTGCCAGATTTGGCCAAGAATCTAGGGAAAAATCGGTTCTTGAAGAGTTAGTCGTTGAAGTTTTTAGTGCTATGCCTGAGGGACTCGGTTGTACACATATGGTCGAACATCGGATTCGTATAAAGCCAAATGTGGAACCAGTCAAGCAGCGATACTATCCGGTATCGCCCGCTATTCAGAGGCGCCTAGATGAAGAGATAGAAGATATGTTAGATAAGGGTGTGATTGAGATTTCTCACAGCCCTTGGGCATCACCGGTTGTGATGATTAGGAAAAACATTAAATAAAAATACGGATCGTGATAGTTACCCCCTGCCTTATATTTCGGCTACTTTAGATAAGCTAAAGGACGCCAAATATCTCTCTAGTTTGGATATAAAATCCGCTTATTTGTCAGACCCCAGTAGAGAAGGAGTCTAGGGTCAGCACGGCATTTACCAGTTCAAGCGCATGCCTTATGGCCTGCACAATGCGCCTGCAACTTGGCAGAGATTTATGGATGAGGTCCTTGGGGCTGACTTGGAACCTCATGTTTTCGTGTATTTGGACGATATTATTATTGTTACAAATACATTTGACAAGCATGTTGACGTTCTGAAGGAGGTCCTGACTGCGTTTTAAAATTTGTTTTTAGCGCACGTGTTTTGAAATTAAACAAATTGGTTTTAAGCTCTATTTTAAAAACCAATGCACTAAATTTTTCTTTCAGTGTATAGAATGGTAATAAATCTTTAAAAACTCGACCAATTGATGTCATTGACAAACGAATGGTTAAAGAAAATTTTACAAAAGCGAAAACAAGAATCATAAATAAGAGAAATGAAAATTATGGAAATAATCTGGAAGAAGGGCATGAAAGAATTATAAGGCATTAGGACATAAAAATCAACCAAAATATAGAAAAATTATGATTGAAAATATCCATCCCACAAAAATTAAGAAAATATTAGAGGCCCGATAAAAAAAAATCTAGTCATATTCAAGACAATATTGTTTCCGCTAAACATGGTGTTATACACCCCAATATTTTAACAAGTGATGAAGTAAATTATTATAAAATTGAATTACAAAAATTAAAATATCTAAAAATTTGCTCTTTAGAACATAAATTTAATTTCCAAATGAATTGACAAGTATTCAATTAAGAAGTATAATGCCAATTCCAAATAGTAACTTTAAAGAAATAGATTATGAAAAAGAGATTGTATTCGAATATATTAATGCTACATATACGTACGAGGAAACAAAAACACTTAATGAATTAAAAATTTCAAAACATTGCATATTTACACTATCTTGTAAAACTATAAAAAATAATATAACAGAAATAATTTTTATCGATGACGAAACTATTTTAATAATTAATGCAAAAAATTTAAAACTTCATCAACATTTTTGCAGAAACTTTTTTTTTTATAGCAAATACCATATAATCAACAATTAACTTGGTTGCCACGTAGGACTTAATTTCTCCCCACCCAAACAGTGTTACCATATTTGCGGGTTTTAACTTCGGTGAAATTTTTACCATTCGGTTTCATGGAAAAAATTTGCTTATGCGATTAGTTTAACAATGCAACTATAAAAGTTTTTAGGCCCAGCAAAGCGGGTCAGGCCCAGCTAGTTCTTAATAAAAATAACATTGTAATAACTGTTCAGTTAAGATTCTTGATAAAGTATTTACAAATACAAAGCATGTATATCGGCAAAGATTTTATTACCCAAATAACATAGATACAAATTTCACAGATAAAATTACATTAAACGATCTCTTGAATATTAATATAGAAAATGTTAACGAAATTGAAGAATTAAAATATCACAAAAATATTTCTTATTCTATAAATATATTTTTTTTAGGATAAAATTCAGATTTTTATTGAGCTTTTCATAATTTATGTATTAATTATGGGTTTTAGCTCATTTTCCAAAAAATTAATTTTGGAAAGGGAGTACAACAACTAAGCAAAAACTCAGTCTGGCAGAGTGTACAGCTGTTTCGGATCCAGCCACGGATCCTCGTCAGCACTCTTTATGCATTTTATTTTATCCAAGCGACGCTATAAGTAAGTATTGGTATGACGCACAAGAGAATTGCTTCTCCTTTGCATCACATGCCAACTCACTGAAGCAGCGAATGGTAAAATGCAGCAAACAGAATTTTTACATGTTGTTGTATAGCAACCTACTACCATGCCTGGTTGAAGAATTTCCTCAAAGTTAATATATATTTACAAGTATGATATTTATCTTTGCAATCATCACAATAATAATATTATTTAAAAAGATAACATTACCTGATAAAACTCAGGAGAGTTTTGAGTTAAGGAAGGGAGGATCTGTACCACCAGCATTGCTCTCTCTACCTGTTATTGAAACAGACAAGTTACCTATTGACTGGTCGAAATAATTTAGAAATAAGGAAAAACTATCGTAATAAAGAAAAACCCAAAATATCATTATCAGGATATTCTTGTGTTTATCGTAACGTAAACTAATTTAGGAAAAACTACAAATGTAAGGAAAAACCCGAAATATCATTATCAGGATATTCTCGTGTTTTATTGACATTGTAAACTAAAAAAGAAAATATACAAATATCTTTATCTGATTGTATCCATGTAAAAGCAGTATGTAAGAAACCCATTTTTAAAATAAAGATTCAGATAATTTCTCACCGCGAAGAACGATAAAAATAACTCGCGTGACCCAAATACAGCAAATATGCTGAGTCAGGCGTCGGGCCGTTGACTTCTGCTGGGAATACAAACTGCATTTATTGTTTGCATAGCAATTGTGAGTCAAGCTTAATTCTTACAACATTTGGCAATTTATTTCCAACTTATTGCGGTACTCAACATTCTGGCCCCTTTTGAAGTCTTCAACTTCGAAACTAAAGTCCTTCTTACATGGTGTTCTGGAGGTTTTGTGAACAATTCCTTGTGCAGGTTTTAACAGTTTAGGACATCTTGGTGTTGGTTAATCAGAAGAAGACACACGTCTTCTTCTAAGTAAGTAAAACTTCGAACGGACTGGTAATGGCAATAACGGAAGTTTTAACTATTGATGGAAGTGGAACCAGCTTATATATTTCAAAGTCCGTTGACTGCAATAGCGGTAGCATTATTCCGAATATAATGAAATTGTTCACCACTCGATAATGGATTTTCATTAATCTGTAAATGAGAGTAATTTCAATGTGTCCGTTGTTTGTAGGAAGTACCGTGTTTGGAGGAAAATGGAGGGAGCGATGACGAGAGTGTTGGCACGATTATGATGAGTATCCGTGATTATATCTTGAATAGCTCCTTGAGTAAATTTACATTCTTGTATTAAGGACGATTCTAAAATTGACAGTATATGAAAATTTTGGATTGATTTTTGTTGCCTTGATTCCATGCTCAAGTTTCGTAGTTTCTCATACCAAATGTCAAACTCCTTGTTGATTTCCTTTGTTTGATTTCCTCTTTCTGCTTCAGTTTTTCGTAAAATGTTTGTCGTTGTTTCGAGCACCGATGTCTGGTTTTTTATCAGTCCGTACATATGATCTTCATTGTTTTTTATCTTCTGGATTATCTTGGTCATCTGAGTTTCGTACTCACTGTCCAGAGTTCCAAACAATGATCTGGCGATGTTGCCTACGATGTCCAAGGGTGCTCGTTTGCTGCGTCTTGGAAGTGACCTTGTTGAGTCCTGTATTACTAGACTATTACGTAACTCGCTCGATTGGTGAGAATACTGCTCGATGATTTCCAGTAAATGGCCTTTGTAGTTAATACCTGTTGATAATTTCCTGAGGTGCCGTAAGATGCCGTCAATTGTATCCAATGTAGCCCAGTAACCTCTAAGATCGTGATAGATGAGAAGATTCCAATGGTTCGATGAGATGCTTGCTCTTCCAAGTGCTTCAAAATTTACACCCGGATCATGATTGAATTGTTGGATGTTAACTGGAGTCGATGGACTGGTTGTCGCATGCGAGATGACAGGTAGCAATAACATTGTCAGCAACATCATCTTGAACGGGTTTTTTGATGACGTCGAGCACTTAATTTTGCGCTCCTCATGCCCCTTTCCTTGGTTGACATCGGGTTCTAATGTCGATGTGTCCTCCCGAACATCTTGGGGTTCAGATTCTTCTTCTCCAGGTAGTGGTGCTAATTGATGTACTGCCCTTCGCGTGATTCCAGTCTTTACATCCGCAACTCTGACCTTGCCGTACGGTCCGATGATTGGTTCGATGACTCTCCCCATGTCCCATTTCAGTCGTCTTTAATTGTGACGAGTGTACCTGCCTTGATGTTTGGAAATGACTTGGTTCATTTAGCTCGTGCCAGCAGCTGTCCCAGGTATTCGTCATGCCACCGTTTCCAGAACTCATTTTTTAGATGCCCATCTTGATATTAATGAAATCTTAGTATCAGTGTTATGCGTATTGACAGATGCTGTCATTGGCTCTCCAATCAAAAAATGACCTGGTGTTAGAGCTCTTAAATCATTAGGATCTGACGACATTGGCATAAGTGGCTTGGAGTGTGAGAGTGCATAATTCTGCATAAGTCGGTGAGGCTGATGCTAGAGTTCGACGCAGAGGAGTCTTGGTTGATTTCACCCACAGACCACCGAAATGTGGTGCTCTTGGCGGAATAAAATGTAATTGAATCCATAGTTTTTTGACAATAGCAATGCTTTTTTATAGAACAAAAATTAAAATTAAACAACAAATTTTTGGGTGAAAAAAGTAAAAAATTACAGTTTTTTCAACTTTGGTCACCAAATTGATAACACGTTATAATTTGTTTGGTATAATTTGTTAGCACAATCTGTTTATTTGTACATTACCAAAAATTCTGCTAAAAAAAAAAGGTAACAAAAAATATTGATTTGAAAAATACAGTAAAGCAAGAAAACTTTAAACGACTGCATGTTTTGAAAGGAAACTAACTTTGAAACATCCATTGAGGGTTTTGCTACTCTATATGTATACTTTCGACCCACCTTGACCGTTACCAGGTCGGAAAAATGTGTTGCACAGTGTTATTTGAAGCCATGGAACAGTTTACGGCTGTGACAGGAATGGTCACAGAAGGGGTAGGAAGGCTTCCACAGACGGACGATGACGTTAGGTTGGTATGAATGCAAGCAAATGGGGAGTGGTGTATATGTTTGTGCGTATAGTGTTTAGGCGTGAGAATCTGAGTACGTATGAAATCGTGAGAATCTTATGTTGAAAGAAGAGTGACAGTGAGAGAGAATGATAACACTAGTTTACAAATTATTAGGGCTTACTGATCAAGGCCATTAAGCTAAGATTGGTAAGTCAGAGAAAGTGCGTGTCGTGGGACAGTGCTTCCTAAGACCGGCCATGCGTGACGTAGAGTCACATCCTGCTCGAGGTGCCCTGCTTAAATCTAAAGATGGCGGATCTAGAGAAACTCGAAACTCGATAAAACCCACAATCCTAGGTGTCATACGTACCGTGCCGAGGGACGAATGGCACTGCGTTAGTGTGTCTGTCTACGGTGTACTCCAGATAACAGGCGACCTCTGGTTTTAACTAGCCTTGCCGGGGTAGCGGGGGCTATGCCCCGGTCGACTTTCTGTCCCCCGTACTCGTGGGATCAATTATGGGTAGAAAAGCAGGTAAAACTGTATGGCGGGATGTTACCGCAACGGAGGCGGCTAACCGATTGGAACATAGTTCCATGAACGTTAGTCGAGGAGGTAGGGGTGGCCACCGCCACAAGAGTCCCAAGCGAGCGCCGTCGGTGCTGGTGAGGGGTACGGTCGACTGGGTGTTTATTCCGCAAGGCTCCAGAAACGGTTCGACTGGATGGAATAGGAGGGGCCAGGATGTACCGTCTGGGAGTGTATCTGCCACGGACATCGCTTCCGGAGGTGTCGGCTCGCCTGTAGCAGCGAGATTGCGTATCGACAAGTCTGGTACGGGTCGTGCTGCAGGGCGGCCGACGCATCTGGGGTGGCTCACCAAAAAGGGGTGGCGGGGAAAGTACTGGCGCCGAGTAGGGGGGATGCCAGTGAAGCCGGAGGTGCCGGATCGTCCAGCGCAGCGCGATCGCCGGCCAGAATTTCTGATCGGGATGGTGCGGCAGGGCGGTTGGACACATCTGGGAGGGCACGTCAGGCAGAAGGGTTGGGGCCTGTACCCACAGAAGGGAGAGCTGCCACTGTTAAAGATGCCAGAGGTGCCGGGTCGCCCGAGCCTATCCGTGAGGCTGGGAGACCTGACACGGCTGGTATGGCACGACAGGTAGGGAGGGTGGGGCTAGCACCCACCGAAGCTAGGAGGAGGAGGCGGCGTTTTACTCCCATTGCTCCGGAGCCGGGTCAACCTGGTGGTAAAGATGACCCATTTCGTGAAGGCCTTAGCGGGTGCGGCACGAGGTGGTACATCCGATATCTCCAGAGGGGCTTGGCGCCGAGTGAGGCCAGGAAGTTGGCGGTTCAGCATCGGGCTCAGCCTGGTATTGCGCCCCCAGCGGATGGGCCCCACAAAAGGGGCAACAAAACGCTGACTCCTCCTCAGGCGAGTACTGCGCCGAAGAAGAGCAAGGCAGTCTCGTCGTGTGAGGTGAGCGGGGCACGGGCGGTTGCCGACCCGGTCACGACAGGACCCACCGCGGCGCCGTGCATCTCCTACGCCAAGGTTGTCATGTCTGAGCGGGTGGCCATACTGCCGAAGGACTATCCTCAAGTGGGGTTGGCTCCAAAAGAGCTGACTGCGCTTGAGGATGCCATTGTCGCCGAGATTGCCCTGGGATACGAGTTCAAACTCAAGTTCTAGCGCATCTACTTTAGACC
Organism: Heteromyza rotundicornis; assembly: GCA_951394025.1. Taxonomy (NCBI): domain Eukaryota; kingdom Metazoa; phylum Arthropoda; class Insecta; order Diptera; family Heleomyzidae; genus Heteromyza; species Heteromyza rotundicornis. The sequence continues at coordinate 37,675,334 of OX596012.1, forward strand.
CGGCATGATGCTGCTGGACTGTGAGACTCCGCAAACCGCGGAGTGGATCATGAAGGTGGTGTCTAAGCTGGGGACGTGGAAGGGGGTGGAACTGACGGTCCGGTCTGGGGGAGAAATCCCAAAAGAGCGTATCGTCACGGTGTTCCTACCAAGGAGTGCGGGACAGGCGCTGCAGGTGACGATGGCGCTCATCGATGCTCAAAATGAGGGCCTTCATACAAACGTATGGAAGACGCTCAGCTGTCGGGAGGATGGTGGTGGCCAGCTCCTGAGGGTGAGCATCGATGAGGCGTCGTACGAGGCCATCCTGAAGAGTGGCGGGCAGATGAACTACCGCTTCGGGACGGTCTCGGCTCATCTGCAGAGGAGACCTGTGGAGGAGTTGGGAGCGGAGGCTTCAATGGAGGATGTTCCTTCCGAAGTTCGTGAGGGGCAGGAGGTTAGCGCGGCACCTACAGTGTCAGCAGAACCAGCGTCAACCACCACAGGTAAATATGCTGAGTCAGGCGTCGGGCCGTTGACTTCTGCTGGGAATACAAACTGCATTTATTGCTTGCATAGCAATTGTGAGTCAAGCTTAATTCTTACAACATTTGGCAATTTATTTCCAACTTATTGCGGTACTCAACATTCTGGCCCCTTTTGAAGTCTTCAACTTCGAAACTAAAGTCCTTCTTACATGGTGTTCTGGAGGTTTTGTGAACAATTCCTTGTGCAGGTTTTAACAGTTTAGGACATCTTGGTGTTGGTTAATCAGAAGAAGACACACGTCTTCTTCTAAGTAAGTAAAACTTCGAACGGACTGGTAATGGCAATAACGGAAGTTTTAACTATTGATGGAAGTGGAACCAGCTTATATATTTCAAAGTCCGTTGACTGCAATAGCGGTAGCATTATTCCGAATATAATGAAATTGTTCACCACTCGATAATGGATTTTCATTAATCTGTAAATGAGAGTAATTTCAATGTGTCCGTTGTTTGTAGGAAGTACCGTGTTTGGAGGAAAATGGAGGGAGCGATGACGAGAGTGTTGGCACGATTATGATGAGTATCCGTGATTATATCTTGAATAGCTCCTTGAGTAAATTTACATTCTTGTATTAAGGACGATTCTAAAATTGACAGTATATGAAAATTTTGGATTGATTTTTGTTGCCTTGATTCCATGCTCAAGTTTCGTAGTTTCTCATACCAAATGTCAAACTCCTCGTTGATTTCCTTTATTTGATTTCCTCTTTCTGCTTCAGTTTTTCGTAAAACGTTTGTCGTTGTTTCGAGCACCGATGTCTGGTTTTTTATCTTGATAGTAATGAAATCTTAGTATCAGTGTTATGCGTATTGACAGATGCTGTCATTGGCTCTCCAATCAAAAAATGACCTGGTGTTAGAGCTCTTAAATCATTAGGATCTGACGACATTGGCGTAAGTGGCTTGGAGTGTGAGAGTGCATAATTCTGCATAAGTCGGTGAGGCTGATGCTAGAGTTCGACGCAGAGGAGTCTTGGTTGATTTCACCCACAGACCACCGAAATGTGGTGCTCTTGGCGGAATAAAATGTAATTGAATCCATAGTTTTTTGACAATAGCAATGCTTTTTTATGGAACAAAAATTAAAATTAAACAACAAATTTTTGGGTGAAAAAAGTAAAAAATTACAGTTTTTTCAACTTTGGTCACCAAATTGATAACACGTTATAATTTGTTTGGTATAATTTGTTAACATAATCTGTTTATTTGTACATTACCAAAAATTCTGCTAAAAAAAAAAGGTAACAAAAAATATTGATTTGAAAAATACAGTAAAGCAAGAAAACTTTAAACGACTGTATGTTTTGAAAGGAAACTAACTTTGAAACATCCATTGAGGGTTTTGCTACTCTATATGTATACTTTCGACCCACCTTGACCGTTACCAGGTCGGAAAAATGTGTTGCACAGTGTTATTTGAAGCCATGGAACAGTTTACGGCTGTGACAGGAATGGTCACAGAAGGGGTAGGAAGGCTTCCACAGACGGACGATGACGTTAGGTTGGTATGAATGCAAGCAAATGGGGAGTGGTGTATATGTTTGTGCGTATAGTGTTTAGGCGTGAGAATCTGAGTACGTATGAAATCGTGAGAATCTTATGTTGAAAGAAGAGTGACAGTGAGAGAGAATGATAACACTAGTTTACAAATTATTAAGGCTTACTGATCAAGGCCATTAAGCTAAGATTGGTAAGTCAGAGAAAGTGCGTGTCGTGGGACAGTGCTTCCTAAGACCGGCCATGCGTGACGTAGAGTCACATCCTGCTCGAGGTGCCCCTGCTTAAATCTAAAGATGGCGGATCTAGAGAAACTCGAAACTCGATAAAACCCACAATCCTAGGTGTCATACGTACCGTGCCGAGGGACGAATGGCACTGCGTTAGTGTGTCTGTCTATGCCCCGGTCGACTTTCTGTCCCCCGTACTCGTGGGATCAATTATGGGTAGAAAAGCAGGTAAAACTGTATGGCGGGATGTTACCGCAACGGAGGCGGCTAACCGATTGGAACATAGTTCCATGAACGTTAGTCGAGGAGGTAGGGGTGGCCATCGCCACAAGAGTCCCAAGCGAGCGCCGCCGGTGCTGGTGAGGGGTACGGTCGACTGGGTGTTTATTCCGCAAGGCTCCAGAAACGGTTCGACTGGATGGAATAGGAAGGGCCAGGATGTACCGTGTGGGAGTGTATCTGCCACGGACATCGCTGCCGGAGGTGTCGGCTCGCCTGTAGCAGCGAGATTGCGTATCGACAAGTCTGGTACGGGTCGTGCTGCAGGGCGGCCGACGCATCTGGGGTGGCTCACCAAAAAGGGGTGGCGGGGAAAGTAAGTTGGCGGTTCAGCATCGGGCTCAGCCTGGTATTGCGCCCCCAGCGGATGGGCCCCACAAAAGGGGCAACAAAACGCTGACTCCTCCTCAGGCGAGTACTGCGCCGAAGAAGAGCAAGGCAGTCTCGTCGTGTGAGGTGAGCGGGGCACGGGCGGTTGCCGACCCGGTCACGACAGGACCCACCGCGGCGCCGGGCATCTCCTACGCCAAGGTGGTCATGTCTGAGCGGGTGGCCATACTGCCGAAGGACTATCCTCAAGTGGGGTTGGCTCCAAAAGAGCTGACTGCGCTTGAGGATGCCATTGTCGCCGAGATGGCCCTGGGATACGAGTTCAAACTCAAGTTCTAGCGCATCTACTTTAGACCCGGCATGATGCTGCTGGACTGTGAGACTCCGCAAACCGCGGAGTGGATCATGAAGGTGGTGTCTAAGCTGGGGACGTGGAAGGGGGTGGAACTGACGGTGCGGTCTGGGGGAGAAATCCCAAAAGAGCGGATCGTCACGGTGTTCCTACCAAGGAGTGCGGGACAGGCGCTGCAGGTGACGATGGCGCTCATCGATGCTCAAAATGAGGGCCTTCATACAAACGTATGGAAGACGCTCAGCTGTCGGGAGGATGGTGGTGGCCAGCTCCTGAGGGTGAGCATCGATGAGGCGTCGTACGAGGCCATCCTGAAGAGTGGCGGGCAGATGAACTACCGCTTCGGGAGGGTCTCGGCTCATCTGCAGAGGAGACCTGTGGAGGAGTTGGGAGCGGAGGCTTCAATGGAGGATGTTCCTTCCGAAGTTCGTGAGGGGCAGGAGGTTAGCGCGGCACCTACAGTGTCAGCAGAACCAGCGTCACCTGTGGTGGTTGACGCTGGAGCGACCCCTGCCCCTCCGATGGAGGAAGGGTCGGATTCTGATGAGGAAGGCAGTGATGGTAATATCACTGTCCTCAGCGTCTTTGATCCGACAGAGAAAGAGGAGGATAGATTGCTGCTATCCGGGGCGTCGGCTCATGCGTCGGCGTACTTCCCGGGTGATGAGAAGGAAGTTCCACCACTGGAGGTTCAGCGGCTTGTGGAGCATTGCACTAAGCTGCACATACCACTACTCCTACGGTGCGATGCAAATGCCCATAACACGATATGGGGTAGCACAAATTGCAACGGCACGGGTGAGTACCTTCTTGAGTATATCTATAACACTAACCTTGAAATTCTCAATGTTGGGGATAGCCCCACTTTTGTGACAAGGGTTAGGCAGGAAGTGTTAGACATAACACTGTGCAGTCAAAGCATCAGTGGACAGATTAGAAATTGGAGGGTGTTTTGATTACTATACGAGTTGCTCTGGTCGTTGACTTCTGCTAGGAATACGAACTGCATTTATTGTTTGCATAGCAATTGTGAGTCAAGCTTAATTCTTACAACATTTGACAATTTTTGTTTCCAAGTTAATGCGGGGACTCAACATTCTGGCCCCTTTTGAAGTCTTCAACTTCGAAACTAAAGTCCTCGCTACATGGTGTTCTGGAGTTCTTGTGAAGTATTAATTGTGCAGGTTTTAACAGTTGAGGACGTCTTGGTGTTAGTTGAAATGTATGTCTTCTTCTGATACATTTGAGTCCTAAATAAACAATGACTGATAGTATAAGGCCCATGCTTGTATAGCCAACGATGACGATATGTGTGTTGGATGGTTGGAGATCTTGTAATTGCGTTTGATGTGATTTGATGCCTCGTATCTCATTGGTCACATTCTTCAGTTGCCCTTCGTGGTTGATGATGCGAAGGTGAGTGAATACAGTTGCCTCGTGGTGTATCAATTCACTTCCGAATGTAAGGTTGATTTTTGGATGAAATGATTGACTTAACACCTCGGAGTGTACAGGCCTTCCAGATTTTATGATGACATCAAGGTTACAAGTCCGATGCCATTTAAGTGAGTGGGAACAGCAGTGTTGTTGCAAATGAAGGTGATGAGTTGCTGCTTGTATAATGAAAACAACCACTGATTTGGCGTTTGTAACTGTATCCATGAATTGTGTGCTGGCATACTGTTTACCATGCATGTTGTCGGAGCTGGGTGCTGGAGGAATAGCTCAATTTCACAGATGGTTGACTCTTAATTGGATGTTGTTGTTCACAAAAGTAGTGTTCATCGTTAACATTTCCTCCAGTTGGTTGCGAGTGCCGACGAAGTTAGTAGCATTGTCTGAATAAATATTTTCACACATGCCTCGTCGCGCTATGAATCGTTTTAGAGCTTCTAAAAATCCTTCAGTTGTGAGGTCCGAAACCACCTCCAGATGAATTGCCTTGGTAGCGAAGCAACAAAATACGGAAATATAAGTGTTTTGTGGCCGTTTTCCCCCTATTTTGAAGTGAGTGTATAATGGACCGCAGAAATCTACGCCACAATTGCTGAAAGGACGTGCTCTTCGGACTCTGCCTGTGGGTAGGTTGCCCATCTGTTGTTGGCAAAAACGTGGACGAATTTTGGCACAGATAACGCAGTTTACCACAACCGATCTGGCGTTGTTCCGGCCTTGGAGAATCCAGTACTGTTGTCTTGAAATTGCATGTAGCGCCTGAGGTCCTGCATGTAAATGTCTATTATGTATGTCGATCATAATCAGCTTTGCCACAAAACTGTTTGCTGGCAGTAATGATTAGTGTTTTGAATTGTACCCGATATCGGCTGCTTGTAATCTCCCACCGACTCTGAGAAGTCCTTGGTCATCGATGAATGGAGCTAAAGTGGCTAATTTGCTTGAGTTGGAAATTTGTCCTGACCCTCGAAGCTGTTTTATGTCATCGCTGAAGCTTACTCGTTGCACCTCCTTGATGATTTCGTTGGTAGCTTCTTCTAACTCTCTTGGTGATAACCATTCTTCGCTGCTATGGCTCTTGTTTTTAAGATGGTTGATGAACCGACGAACGTACGCAATTACCCGTTGCAACTTTTGAAATGAATTACCATGATTGATGCAGTATAATGGATGTCGGTTTTCAGAGTTCGTCACGGATAGTATGCATTTTAGTTGTTTTTCCTCAACTTCCAGTCGGACCGTGTGTTCTGGATTTTGTGGCCAGCCTGATCTTGAATGTTTAAGGAATTTGGGCCCTTCAAACCACAGTTGTGATGCTATTAATTGTTCTGGATACAGTCCTCGTGGGATGACGGCGCTACATGCAATTTCAAGACAACAGTACTGGATTCTCCAAGGCCG